>JARQOD010000006.1:321242023-321268406 GCA_033576555.1 Oophaga sylvatica
AGTCCGCAAGGAAACTCCTCGAGAGGGCATCCGCCTTAACATTCTTAGTGCCAGGAAGAAAGGAAACCACAAAATTAAAACGTGTGAAAAACAAGGCCCACCTGGCCTGTCTAGGATTGAGTCGCTTGGCAGATTCCAGATAGACCAGATTCTTATGGTCCGTAAGGACCACCACCTGATGTTTGGCTCCCTCCAGCCAATGTCTCCACTCTTCAAAAGCCCACTTCATGGCCAATAACTCCCGATTACCCACGTCATAATTACGTTCAGTAGGAGAAAATTTTCGAGAGAAAAAGGCACAAGGGTTACTTTTAGAGGTCTCTGGATCTTTTTGGGACAAAACGGCACCTGCCCCAATTTCAGAGGCATCAACCTCCACCTGAAATGGCAGAGAAACATCAGGCTGCCGTAGAACAGGAGCAGAAGTGAATCTCTGCTTAAGTTCCTGAAACGCAGAGACTGCCTCAGGAGGCCAATTCACCACATCAGAACCCTTTCTGGTCAAATCAGTTAATGGTTTAACAATAACCGAGAAATTACCAATAAATTTACGATAAAAATTGGCAAAACCCAAAAATCTCTGAAGAGCCTTTAATGAAGTAGGTTGGACCCAATCACAGATGGCCTGAACCTTGACCGGGTCCATTTCAATAACAGATGGGGACAAAATGAATCCCAGAAATGAGATCTTCTGTACGCCAAAAAGACACTTTGATCCCTTCACATACAGAGCATTCTCTCTCAAAATCTGGAATACAGTTCGAACATGTTTCACATGAGAGTCCCAGTCATTAGAAAAAATCAAGATATCATCCAAATAAACAATCAGAAACTTGTCCACAAAATCCCTGAAAATGTCATTCATGAAGGACTGGAAGACGGAAGGAGCATTAGTGAGCCCAAAGGGCATCACCAGGTACTCAAAATGCCCTTCAGGGGTATTAAATGCCGTCTTCCATTCATCCCCGTGCTTAATGCGAATAAGGTTATACGCCCCCCTGAGGTCAAGCTTGGTAAACCAAGTAGCGTTTTTCACCCTGGAAAACAGGTCAGAAATCAAGGGTAACGGGTATTGATATTTCACAGTAATATTGTTCAAGAGACGATAATCAATACACGGCCTTAATGAACCATCTTTTTTGGCCACAAAGAAAAAAACCGGCACCTAAGGGTGAAGAGGATGGTCTGATATGACCCTTCTCCAATGATTCCTTGATATAAGACCGCATAGCGTCATGTTCAGGTACAGACAAGTTAAAAAGGCGACCTTTAGGGAATTTACTACCTGGCACTAATTCAATAGCGCAGTCATAGCTCCTATGGGGAGGTAAGGATGCAGATTTACTTTCGCTAAACACATCAGAAAAATCAATCAAAAAGTCAGGAACATCCTCAGCCTGGGGAAGGCAGAAAAAACAGGAGTGTTGGTATTAACACATTGGCAGCCCCAACTGGTTACAGACACAGATTTCCAATCCAAAACAGGATTATGAGACTGTAACCAAGGGAAACCCAGCACTATAATGTCATGCAGATTATATAGAACCAAAAATTTGCAGCACTCCTGGTGATCAGGTTCAACCCTCATTATCACCTGAGTAGAAAACTGGGGTTTATTCTCAGCCAAAGGGTAGAATCGATCCCCAGTAAAGGAATAGACTTCTGTAGGGGTATCAAGGGAAACCCACAACGTTTAGCAAAATCATAATCCATCAGGTTAATAGCTGCTCCAGAATCAACGAAAGCCTGAGCAGAAAATGAGGACAGAGAGCCTATCAGAGTGACAGTTAATAAAAACTTAGTCTGAACACTACCCAAGACAACTGAGCGTGCAAAATGTCTTCCCCGCTTAGGGCAGACTGAAATAGCATGAGAGGCATCACCACAGTAGAAACATAACCCATTGCGCTTTCGAAACTCATGACGCTGTGCCCCAGACACCACTCCATCACACTGCATGGGCTCAGCAGCTGGCTCACAAGGCAACACCACTCCACGCATACTTCTCCGCTCACGCAAACGTCTGTCAATTTGAATCGCTAATGACATAGAATCATTGAGACCAGAGGGGACAGGGAATCCCACCATAACATCCTTTACATTATCCGACAGACCTTTCCGGAAAAGGGCCGCCAAAGCGTCGTCATTCCATTTGGTCAGGACTGCCCACCTACGGAATCTCTGACAGTATAACTCAGCGTCATCAAGCCCCTGATTTAATGCCAACAAGGCTTTCTCAGCTTGATCAGTGACATTAGGCTCATCGTACAATAACCCCAAAGCCTGAAAAAATGCATCAACATCACTCAAAACAGGATCCCCAGGTATCAGGGAAAAAGCCCAATCCTGAGGATCGCCGCGCAGGAGAGAGATGATAATTTGAACCTGCTGCGCTGCGTTTCCTGAGGACTTAGATTTTAAGGCAAGAAACAATTTACAATTATTTTTGAAATTCTGAAACTTAGCTCGATCCCCTAAAAACAAATCTGGCATGGGGATCCTAGGTTCCACAACAGGCAACCTAGCAAGATATGCAGCAATACTCCGAACCTCAGTGGCAAGCTGATCCACACGGCCAGACAACCGTGCAAACTCCATTGAGAGAAAAGATCCTCCCCAGCACCCAGAGATACAGAGGGAAAAAAAAAAAAAAAAATGCAACAAACAGAAAAATATCTCTGACAACTTTTCTTCCTTCAAAATATTTTTTCCCTTCTGTGAGTACCATACAATTTTTATGGCCGGTGATACTGTTATGTTTCGGTAGCTGAGGAGTGCAGGTAAAAAAGGAAATACACCAGAGCAGTTGGAATCTATGAGATTGCAGTACCCTGACTAACCACCACAACTAGAGGCAGCCGTGGAGCGTTCCTACGTTGGTCCTAGACGCCTCGTCACAGCCCGAGAAACTAACTACACCTAAAGATAGAAATAGGAAAGCTATCTGCCCCGGAGCAGAACCCCAAAGACAATAGAAAGCCCCCAAACATGTAATGGCGGTTAGACAAGAGGAAATACTGACACAGAAAGAAAATAGTATGAGCAAACGCTGGGGCCCAAACTATCTAAATAGAAAAGGATAGGAAGGGTACTTACTGCAATCTCAGAAAACCCTGAAAAAACACCAACTCTACTAATTTCAAAATCACCTGAGATCACACGACCTCTACCACCTAAATTAGTTCTCTGGTGTAACAAAAACAAAACAGCAGCCACTGAAAAAACTGGAAAAAGCAAAAGAACAAAACACAGTGGCTGGACTAAACTGAGAGGGCAGAAGCCCCCGGAGGGGACCCTGAAGGCCCCCACAGAAGTGCAGGACAAAATGCAAAAATATAGCAAAAACACAAAATAAGAAATTGTCTTATCTGATAGCAGGAGATGCAGACACGACACAGCAGGCTACAAGGGAAACTGGAAAGAAGGATTCAGACCAGAACAATTGATCACCGGCAACCCCGATGGGAAAATGACTCCCCTATACAAGACCAATCAGTAACACCTGATTCCCAGTCCTCACAATCCTCACTAGTACCGCTTGTAACCACCAGAGGAAGCCTCTGCTCAGAACTCATCTCAAACCCATTCACAACACTCCTCCACAGATTGTGCTCCGATCCTCTCTGTGCAAGAGAATTTTTTTTTTAAATAACATTTCCATTACGTCCCTCAGGACAGCACCATGGAGGAAGTCCTTCCTTGACCTATAGCGGGACAGGATCACAGAGAGGTTAAAAGGCCCCTCCCACTACCACCCTCCAGTGTTTTTCCTGTCCCTACAGGGGATGGTTGTATGAGAGGCCTATAGGTGGGGGTCTCGACCTTCCGTTCCCCCTGTCAAGCGGACCGTGGCAGACACCTCTTGGAGAGGTTCCTCAACCAACAGCCAGCCTGCACAATGGGCTCAGGGGGATCGTGCGGCGCATCTAATCCTTCCCCCTGTCAAGCAGCCCGGGGCTGACTCTTCCCTTTGGGGAGTCCCTCTGCCACAGAGACCAGTCGAGCAGACGGGTTCCTGGATAGAGCCGCTTCCTCCCGATGGGGGGCTCTCGGCTAGGATGCCGGACTGCAATACACCGCTACTTCAAGAAGTCACACGGTAGAGAGGCTGTCGCACCTCCGGTGACGTCAGAGCATGTCATGGGGCACAGGAGAGGGAATCATTGGCTTTAATGCAACATTCCTGATCAGGACGCCGCTTCCCTCCACGGTGGGCTCTCGGCGTTACCAGCTCCCCCTGTCTTTCTAGCAGGTATGGAGCCAGCACAGGTGGGTGATTGTTGTGTGGATGGCCTAGGCCTCTGGGCTGATGCTAGTCTCATGCCTTTGTGCCAAATCCGGGCCTAGAGCCTCATGTGCTGAGATGTGTTTTCACGTATAAGCAGCTAGTCCTCGGACCTCTAGGCTATAGTAAAGCCATAGGTCCAGGCTACATCTCACGATGTGACTTCAGTTACTTGCAGGCCATGTCTGCGCAGAGCCTTATGACTGGACACATGGCAATGCAGCACATGGACTCCATGAAGACTGCCCTCCAGCTGCAGCTCATTAATTAGCTCCTTCAGGTGGAGCCAGTCTGACAATTGAGATATACTATTCAGAGTGGGGGTTTATCCGGAACTCTGATTGCTCTATTGGATGTAACTGTGGACCTGGTCTCTCGTTTGGCAATTTCAAGCATGGCCTTAGTCTGTTCATCATATGGCATCATAGCTCCTCTGTGCATCATATTGCATCATAGTGCCTCTGTGCATCATATTGCTTCATAGTGCCTTTGTGCGTCATATCGCATCATAGTGCCTCATAGTGCCTTTGGGCATCACTTTGCTTCATAGTGATTTATAGTGTCTCTATGCATCATATTGCATCATAGCGCTTCATAGAGCCTTGTGCATCATATTGCATAATAGTGCTTCATAGTGTCTCTATGCATCATATTGCATCATTGCTCTTCATTGTGCCTCTGCATCATATTGCATCATAGCACTTCATAGTGTCTCTATGCATCATATTGCATCATAGCACTCCATAGTGTCTCTATGCATCATATTGCATCATAGCGCTTCATTGTGCCCCTATGCATCATATTGGATCATAGTGCTTCATAGTGCCCCAATGCATCATATTGCATCATATTGCTTCATAGTGCCTCTATGCATCATATTGCATCATAGCGCTTCATAGTTCCTCTATGCACCATAGCGCTTCAGAGTGCCTTATGCATCACATTGCATCATAGTGCTTCATAGTGCCTCTATGCATCATATTGCTTCAGAGTGCTTCATAGCATCATAGTGCTTCATAGTGCCTAGTGCATCACATTGCATCATAGTGCTTCATAGTGCCTCTTTGCATCATAGTGCTTCATAGTGCCTTGTGCATCTCATGGCATCATAGTTCTTCATAGTGTCTCTGCATCATATTGCATCATACTGCATCAGTGTCTTTGTGTGCATTAAGGTGCATCATATAGCATCATAGTGTCTTTGTGCATTATATTGCATCATATTGCATCATAGTACCTAGTGCATCACATTGCATCATAGTGCTTCATAGTGCCTTGTGCATCTCATGGCATCATAGTTCTTCATAGTGTCTCTGCATCATATTGCATCATACTGCATCAGTGTCTTTGTGTGCATTAAGGTGCATCATAGTGTCTTTGTGCATTATATTGCATCATATTGCATCATAGTGCCTTTGTGCATCATTCTGCATCATAGTGTCTTTGTGCATCATATTGCATCATATGGCAACATATTGCATCATACTGCATCATAGCGTCTTTGCACATTATATTGCATCATAGTGTCTTTGTGCGTCATACTGCATTATATTGCATCATAGTGTCTTTGTGCATCATACTGCATCAGTGTCTTTGTGCATCATATTGCAAGTCCGCAAGGACAGGGTCCTCTCCCCTCTGTATCAGTCTGTCATTGTAAATTTGTTTACTGTAAACGATATCTATAACTTTGTATGTAACCCCTTCTCATCTACAGCGCCATGGAGTTAATGGCGCTATAATAATATTGCATCATAGTGCTTCTGTGCAGATTGCGTCATAATGCTTTAGTGCCTCGAGGTGTCATTTGTGTGTCATAGTACCTCAGTGCTTCATAGTACCTCGGGCATTGTGGTTTTGTGCCTCTGGCTTAGACCTTCTGACTTGTGCCTTATTGCATGGCTGCACATTGTATGGTCAGCCTACCACTTCACATTTTGTCTCGGGCCCCAACTCTGGCTATAGAGTCCTCATGTTTTAGGACCCAGGTCCAGCTTCTGTTGCTTCATTATTTGCATCTGGGCTTAGCCAGACGAACAGCTATGCTTGAATTGGCCTAGTAACTTAGCTCTTCTTCGGATAGGAACAGAACTCTCAAGAGAGTTACTGCTTTGAGTGCTAAAGGCAAATCTCTTTCATAGTTGGCTTTAAAGGGAGACATACTTCTTTGGGGCTCATCCTATAAATGTACATACTACTGTGCTGAGAGCAGGAACTTTCACGAGTTGGAAGAAAAGAATCGTTCCCGACTCCACATATGGCAGTCGGACTAGTTCCCTTGATCAACACCCGGTAGACAGATTCTTGTCCCAAAAATCCGTTGTATTATGTTTACCAGGGACAGCATCACTGCCTTTGCACCTTGTGGCGAATCAGCAGCACTGTGTCATGTGGCAGAGGAATCCCATACCCACAGCTCGTACAGTCAGGGCTCCTAAGGTAAAAGAATCTGTATCCAGGACTCTTACAGTTAAGGATCCATAGTCCTTCTGCCTCGCTGTAGACCAGGGTTCCCCAACTCCAGTCCTCAAGGCCCACCATCAGATCATGTTTTCAGGATTTCCTTAGTATTGCCCAGGTGATAATTACATCACCTGTGCAATACAAAGGAAATCCAGAAAACATGACCTGTTGGTGGGCCTTGAGGACTGGAGTTGGGGAACCCTGCTGTAGACAGTCCCCTCTGTGATGGGAAGGAACCTACTTCCCTCTAGCTATAGAGGGTGGTTCCTCCCACCAGGGCAGTCGGGGTGTATAAACATCTCTAAGAAGATTGCCTTTTAGGATATAATATATAATTAAGTAAGTTGACACTTATATAATGTCTGGGCTAATAACTTATATAAAGGATGTTTCAAATAATATACTGTGTCAAAGGATTTTTACCAACAACCCCCCCCCCCCCCCCCCACACCACTTTCTCTCATCGATTCCAGAGTGCAGACTCCCTGGGTCTAACATCAGTAAAACAAGAGTGGTGATCCACATCTCCCTTTCAACTTTTCTACCGAGAAGCCCGATGTTGGTAGTGGCAGGAGATATCACCTGCCAGATGGAGTATTATCTTAGTTTCAATAATATTCAACCCTTACTGGATTCGGAGTAGACCTGATCTCCAGGATGAGTAGGGTACATACACCCCAATGCTCTGCCATTTTCCATGTACTAACTGTTATTTGGCTTGATCTTCCAGCAGTTCAGGGTCTCTGTCCTGCAGGTCTCCATGTGGTATGGTAAGCCGGTCTCTAACTAAGGTTTAATCTGAGCCCAGGAGGACTTATGAAGGAACAGTCCAGTGTTAAAAGCACATGCAGCTGATTACTGGTCTGTACAGTCCTCATTGTGTTGTGGCTGTGGCTATCACCATACTTTTGCTGGGCAATAAGGTTTTTTAAACCTATTCTGTGGCTGCGGTGTTTATAAGTATCTATAACAATAACTGTAATTCACTGCGGTTCATTAGTGGTATTGGGGTACAAGGCTGTGTTTCACTCTCCGTCTCTGCGGCATATCTTGTTTACCACATTCATACTGGAATTGGCCATTATAGACATATATCTGACACTCACTACGGTGATTATCTTTTATGTTTTCTTTAGATATCTATATTTCTTTTTGATCTTTCAGATCATTTCTATATCTAACCTGGTTCTTGCCTGGGACTTTGGTCCTTGAGCTTCTGTACCCACCCAGGGACCTTTACTTTGGTATTCTCCATGGTGCTGTCCTGAGGGACGTAATGGAAAAAGGTAAATTAGACCTACCGGTAATTCTATTTCCAGGTAGTCCCTCAGGACAGCACCCTTAATTCCCTCCCTTATGTTTGTCTTTAGGCTTGCGCGGCATCGATCCTCTGGCAGATTGTTCATCCATCAGGTTGCCTTGGCTTGAGTTTGAGATGGAGCCGTTAAGGGGTCTTACATATGCGTTTGTAAGGGCGCGGTTAGACCATTTCCATCCATCCTCGTGGTACTTTGAAAAAACACTGGAGGGTGGTGGTGGGAGGGGCCTTTTAACCTCTCTGTGATCCTGTCCCGCTATAGGTCAAGGAAGGACTTCCTCCATGGTGCTGTCCTGAGTGACTACCTGGAAATAGAATTACCGGTAGCTCTAATTTCCCTTTTTATTATTTTCTTCTTGCCTAAAATAAAAAGCATCTAAGTCTTTTTTTGAAACCATCAACTGTTGCCACTTCGACCAGCTCCTGTGGTTGGCTATTCCACACATTACTAGTTCTCATGGTGAAGAAAGCATTTCTTTTGTTATTTCTGCCACTTTTGTTATATAAATTCTGATTAATTTGTCAGTTGAAGTTGGCTACACTCCTACTTCCTGGTTAAGCGTCTCCTACATATAAAATAGATGTCATAGCTGGCCAAAACTGGTGTACAATGACAAATGTTGCAACATTTATGCGCAAGAGTCGTGGCATATATATTTTGGCTACAAAATTAGAGATTTTTGACAAAAATCCTCACAAGTGTGTAAAACACATCCCATTACCCTTGTTGTGCATACCCCACATCTTATTATGGATGTGTGAACACTTTCTCTTACAAGATTTTAAACTTACTGATAAAAAAAAAAATTAAGGCAGAATAAGCTGATTAGACCTCTACTTGGACATCACCTTCTTAAATGAAACTGTTTCTTGTATAATAAAAAATAGCATATCCTTTGCTCTTGCACCAGCGGTGTTGTCGTGAGGTTGGCGTTGTCTGTGGGTGCTGGCATGATGTTGTCACATGAGTGCTGCATCCTATTAATGGCAACTAATGAAATGCTTGAAACAGCGTAATGAAAACAATCAAAATGCCCAAAATTTTTGGCTAGTGCAACCTTGCAATAAAATGCAATAAAAGGTTATCAAAGCATTGTATCTACCCCAAAAGGATATTCATTAAAACATCAGGTCTGTGAGCAAGAAATAAGCCCTCACATAGCCTTTATCCTGAAAAATGAAAATTCTATGGGTCTCGAAAAATGGCGACCATATCAAAAAAAATTCATTTTTGGTATCTGCGTACTCGTACTGACCTGAAGAATCTAATTGCCAGGTCAGTTTTGCCAGATAGTGAACATGGTAAATATAAAAATTGTGGAATTTCACTTTTTTTTTTTTTTTCAATTTTTTTGTACTTCAATTTTTTTTTTCTATTTTCCAGTACACTCTATGGTAAAATAAATGGTGTCATTGACCACACATATCATCCTGTAGAAAACAAGCCCTCATACGGCTGTATTGACAGAAAAATAAAAAAGTTATGGCACTTGAAAAAAGCAAACGGAAAAGCTGCCTTATCAATTTTACCACACGCGGAACGGCATAAAAAAAAAAAAAAAAGACTAAAAACAATTCCTGAATTACTGGTGTTTGCTCATTCTGCCTCCCAAAAATTGGAATAGAAAGCGATCAAAATATTACATATGCCCGAAAATGGTACCAATAAGAACATCAATTGATCCCGGAAAAAAACAAGCCGTTAAATGGCTCTTTCAGCAGAAATATGGAAAAATTATAGTTCTCAAAATATTGCAATGCAGCTTTTGCAATAAAAAGCATCTTCTAGTGTGTGCAGCAGCCAAACCTAAAAATGCAGTATAAATCTGGTATTGTTGTGATCGCACGGACCCGAAGAATAAAGCCGCCTAAACAATTATACTGCACAAAGAACAATGTAAACAATAAATAAAACCTATTTTTCACCTGCCATTGATGTGTTTTTCATTCTGCCTCCCAAAGATCGCAGTAAGGCTCAGTTCACATTCATCCTGTGCTCTGTGCTAAGCACTTACACCGGGGTTTCCATATAAATCTCGGAAATGCGGGATTCAAACAGAACCCCACTGTGGACACTGTCTGACCTGTGATACGGCGGTGTCCGTCTTTTTAGGCATGCATTAACCCCATCACCCCCAAGGTGGTTTGCACGTTAATGACCGGGCCAATTTTTACAATTCTGACCACTGTCTCTTTATGAGGTTATAACTCTGGAACGCTTCAACGGATCTTCGCAATTCTGAGATTGTTTTCTCGTGACATATTGTACTTCATGTTAATGGTAAAATTTCTTCCATATAACTTGCGTTTATTTTTGAAAAAAACGCAAATATGGCAAAAATTTTGAAAATTTAGCAATTTTCAAACTTTGAATTTTTATTCCCTTAAAACAGAGAAATATGTCACACAAAATAGTTAATAAATAACATTTCCCACATGTCTACTTTACATCAGCACAATTTTGGAACCAAATTTTTTTTTTCTTAGGAAATTATAAGGGTTAAAAGTTGACCAGCGATTTCTCATTTTTACAACAAAATTTACAAAGCCATTTTTTTTAGGGACCACCTCATATTTGAAGTCAATTTGAGGGGTCTATATAGCAGAAAATACCCAAAAGTGACACCATTCTAAAAACTGCACCCCTCAAGGTACTCAAAACCACATTCAAGAAGTTTATTAACCCTTCAGGTGCTTCACAGGAGCTGAAGCAACATGGAAGGAAAAAATGAATATTTAACTTTTTAGCCACAAAAATGATCTATTACAAACTTTTTTTTTATTTTCACAAGGGTAAAAGGAGAAAATGGACAGATAAGGTTGTTGTGCAATTTCTCCTGAGTACGCCAATAGCCAATATGTGGAGGAAAACCACTGTTTGGGCGCACGGCAGAGCTCGTAAGGGAAGGAGCGCTGTTTGACTTTTTCAAACTAAAATTGGCTGGAATTGAGATTGGACGCCATGTCGTGTTTGGAGAGCCCCTAATGTGCTTAAACAGTGGAAACCCCCCACAAGTGACACCATTTTGGAAACTAGACCCCCTAAGGAACTTATCTAGATCTGTTGTGAGCACATTGAACCCCCAAGTGTTTCACAAAAGTTTATAATGCCTGGGTCTGAAAAATAAAAAAAACAATTTTCCACAAAAATGATTTTTTAGTCCCAAATTTTAGATTTTTCCCAAGGAAATTGGACCCCAAAAGTTGTTGTCCAATTTGTCCTGAGTACGCTGATACCCCATATGTGGGGGGGGGAAACTGTTTGGGCGCACGACAGGGCTTGGAAAGGAAGTAGTAACGTTTTGAAATGCAGACGTTGATGGGGGTCATGTTCTGTTTGCAGTGCCCCAGATGTGCCTAAACAGTGGAAACCCCCCACAAGTGACCCCATTTTGGAAACTAGACCCCCTAAGGAGCTTATCTAGATCTTTGGTGAGCACTTTGAACCCCCAAGTGCTTCACACAAGTTTATAATGCCCGAGCATGAAAATAAAAAATCCTATTTTTTTCCCACAAAAATTATCTTTTAGTCACTAATTTTTTATTTTCCCAAGAGTAACAGGAGAAATTGGACCTCAAACGTTGATGTACAATTTGTCCTGAGTACGCTGATACCCCATATGTGGGGGGGAACCACTGTTTGGGCGCACAGCAGAGCTCGGAATGGAAGGAGCACCATTTGACTTTTTCCAAACAAAATTGGCTGGAATTGAGATTGGACGCCATGTTGCATTTGGAGAGCCCCTGATGTGCCTAAACAGTACCCCCCACAAGTGACCCCATTTGGGAAACTAGACCCCCTAAGGAACTTATCTAGATCTTTGGTGAGCAATTTGAACCCCAAAGTGCTTCACACAAGTTTATAACGTAGAGCCGTAAAATTAAAAAATCATATTTTTTCCACAAAAATGATCTTTTCACCCCAATTTTTATTTTTCCAAGGGTAACAAGACTCCAAAAGTTATTGTGCAATTTGTCCTGAGTGCGCTGATACCCCATATGTGGGGGTAAACCACTGTTTAGGTGCATGGCAGAGTTTGGAAGGGAAGGAGCGCCGTTCGACTTTTTCAACACAGAATTGGCTGGATGCCATGTCGTGTTTGGAGAGCTCCTGATCTGCCTAAACAGTGGAAACCCCCAACAAATGACACCATTTTGGAAACTAGACACCTCAAGGAACTTATCTAGATGTGTGGTGAGCACTTTGAACCCCGAAGTGCTTCACAGAAGTTTATAACGTACAGCTGTAAAATAAAAATCTTTTTTTTTTTTTTACAAAAATGATTTTTTTCGTCCCCAATATTTTATTTTCACAAGGGTAACAGGAGAAATTGGACCCCAAAAGTTGTTGTCCAATTTGTCATGAGTACGCTGATACCCAATATGTGGGAGAAAACTACTGTATGGGTACACGTTGGGGCTCGGAAGGGAAGTAGTGACGTTTTGGACTGCAGACTTTGATGGAATGGTCTGGGGGGTGTCATGTCGCATTTGGAGAGCCCCTGATGCGCCTAAACAGTGTAAACCCCCCACAAGTGACCCCATTTTGGAAAATAGACCCCACAAGGAACTTATCTAGATGTGTGGTGAGCGCTATGAAGCCCCAAGTGCTTCACAGAAGTTTATAACGTACAATCGTAAAAACAAAAAATCATTTTTTCTTTTAAAAAATGATATTTTTACCCCCAGTTTTTTATTTTCCCAAGGGTAACAGAAGAAATAGGACAAATTACACAATAACTCTTGGGGTCCAGAGTACACTGATACCCCATATGTGGGGGTAAACTACTGTTTGGGTGCATGGCAGAGCTCAGAAGTGAAGGAGCACCATTTGACTTTTTCAATACAGAATTGGCTGGAATTGAGATCAGACGCCATGTCATATTTGGAGAGCCCCTGATGTGCCTAAACAGCGGAAACCCCCCAATTCTAACTCCAACCCTAACCCCAACACACCCCTTACCCTAGTCCCAACCCTAACCACAAACCTAACCCTAACACACCCATAACCCTAATCCCAACCCTAACCCTAATCCTAACTTTAGCGCCAACCCTAACTTTAGCCGCAACCCTAACCCTAACGGGAAAATGGAAATAAATACATTTTTTTAATTTTATTATTTTTCCCTAACTAAGGGGGTGATAAAGGGGGGTTTGATTTACTATTTATAGCGGGTTTTTATGATTGGCAGCTGTCACGCTAAAAGACGCTTTTTATTGCAAAAAATAGTTTTTGCATCACCACATTTTGAGAGCTATAATTTTTGCATATTTTGGCCCACAGAGTCATGTGAGGTCTTATTTTTTGCGGTACGAGTTGACGTTTTTATTGGTACCATTTTTGAGCACGTAACGTTTTTTGATCGCTTTTTATTTCGATTTTTGGGAGGTTAGAATGAACAAAAATCAGCAATTCATGAATTTCTTTTGGGGGAGGCGTTTATACCGTTCCGCATGTGGTAAAATTGATGAAGCAGTTTTATTCTTCGGGTCAGTACGATTATGGTGATACCTCATTTATATCATTTTTTTATGTTTTGGTGCTTTTATAGAATACAACCAATTTTATATAAAAAATTATTATTTTTGCATCGCTTTATTCTGCGAGCTATAACTTTTTTATTTTTTCTCTGATGATGCTGTATGATGGCTCGTTTTTTGCGGGACAAGATGACGTTTTCAGCGGTACCATGTTTATTTATATCGGTCTTTTTGATCGCGTGTTATTCCACTTTTTGTTCGGCGGTATGATGATAAAGCATTGATTTTTTGCTTTGTTTTTTTTTTTTTTTAAGGGGTTCACTAAAGGGGTTAACTAGTGGGACAGTTTTATAGGGGGGTCGTTACGGACACGGCGATACCAAATATGTGTACTTTTATTGTTTTTGTTTTTTTTATTTACAGGAAAAAATGAATTTATTGGGAATATTTTTTTTTTTTATGATTTTTTTAAACAATTTTTATTTTTATTTTTTTAACTTTTTTACTTTGTCCCAGGGTGGGACATCACTGTATTTTAGCAGATCGCTGGTGTGACAGTGTGCACAGCACTCTGTCACACCAGCGATCGCTCTGGCATCGCTGCAGGCTTCTCAGTGCCTGCTCTCAGCAGGCACTGAGGAAGCCGCCTCCCTGCAGGACCCCGGCGCCATCTTGGATCCGGGGACCTGGAGGGAGGACGGACCCTCGGAACAGCGCGACACATCGCGCTGCTCTGAGGGTCTCAGGGGAGCGCGCAGGGACCCCCGTCCCTGCGCGATCCTCCCCTGTGCCCCCAGTACACCGCGATCATGTTTGATCGCGGTGTGCTAGGGGTTAATGTGCCGGGAGCGGTCCGTGACCGCTCCTGACATAGTGCCGGATGTCAGCTGTGATAATCAGCTGACACCCGGCCACGATTGGCTGCGCTCCCCCCGGGAGCGCGTCCGATCGCACGAGACGTACTATCCCGTCCATGGTCATATGGGCCCAGGTACCATGGACGGGATAGTACGTCTGATGGCAGTAAGGGGTTAAAAGTGCCGTCAGCCACAGTTTTGTGCACTTCTGAAAAGTACACCCTTGAACAGAGACCAGACGAAGTCCAGAGTAAAAAATAAATCCGATAGTTTTGGGCACAAATATTCTCCTAAATCAACGATTAAATTATCCTATCAATAAAGCTTGGAGAATTTCTTAATAAAATTAAGAATTCTTTATTAAACCTAATTAATAAGACACATAAATTGTAAGTAGTACATGATTAGACAATACATGATACATTCAAGTAGGAAGTGGTGCAAATATTAGTTCCTTAAAAATATATATAATTGTTCTCACAAAAACACCTTCCTCATTAAATTGGACTATAGAACTATATTCACCATAGCGTTCTCAAAAATTGCAGCCACAAATCTCCACAGTTTATTTATACAAAATCAATACAAAAGATAGGATGATTTTTCATATTCTTTTATTATTATACTGCCCTCTAGTGGGATGGAAAGAATTACATCCTATTGGTGATTTAAACCATATACACTGCTGCAATAATTTCTAGTTTCTTATATGCCTTTTTGCAGAGTGTGCACGGCTCATTAAAATGGTGGCTAAACACCGAAAACGTAAGCAAGGCGGTACTTTGGTCAGTTCGGAACCTGGTGGTGCTGACCACGGATGCACGTCCGTTAGGTTGGGGAGCACAACTAGCGGGCCGGATTCTACAGTGCCAATGGGAACCCTCAATGAGGGCAACATCATCCAACTTAAAAGAGCTGACAGCTGTAAGGCGGGCACTTCTTCTTGTAGAAGAAGAGATTCAAGGAAAGCATGTTGCAATATTGTCCGACAACAGCACGACTGTAGCTTACATAAACCGGCAAGGGAGTACAAAGTCAACATCCCTGATGGCAGAGGCCAGAGAGTTATTCATATGGGCAGAAAGCAACCTTTTGTCCCTATCGGGTACACATTTAAGAGGGACGGACAATCTGGTGGCAGATTTCTTAAGCTGGCACGTATTACACCAGGGAGAGTGGTCCCTAAACCAGGAGATATTTGTTAAAAATCTGTGCCATCTGGGGCACGCCAGAAGTGGATCTGTTTGCCACAAGAGGGAATCAGAAAGTAAACAGGTTCTACTCCCTAAATCCAAGAGAACCACCAGTTAGGGGTGGATGCACTGCTGCACCGCTGGAGGTTTCATCTAGCTTATGCATTTCCCCCGATTCTGTTGATCCCGATAGTCCTGAAAAAGATTCGGGAGGACAAAACACGAATAATCCTTGTTGCCTCCTTCTGGCCAAAGAGGGCATGGTTCACATGGCTCACGCGCATGTCTATATCGGACCCATGGATCCTGCCGGATGTCCCAAATCTCCTGCACCAGGGCCCAGTTGTTGTGAATAGGCTGGAAATGAGTTCTGAGCAGAAGCTCCCTCTGGTGGTTACAAACGGTACTGGACTGTCCAATGAAGATATTGAGGATTGGGAATCAGGTGTTACTGACTGGTCTTATATAAGGGAGTCGCCTTCCCATCAGGGTTGCCGGTGATCAATTGTTCTGGTCTCAATCCTTGATTCCTGTTTCCTTGGTAGCCTGCTGTGTCGTTTCTGAATCTCCTGCTAACAGATAAGACATTTTCTTCTTTTCGTTTTTGTGCTTGATTTTTGCATTTTGTCCTGCACTTCTGTGGGGGCCTTCAGGGTCCCCTCTGGGGACTTTTGCCCTCTCAGTTCAGTTCAGCCACTGATGTTTGTACATTTGCTTTTTCCAGTTTTTTCAGTGGCTGCTGTTTTGTTTTTGTTTACACCAGAGAACTAATTTAGGTGGTAGAGGTCGTGTGATCTCAGGTGTTTTTGAAATTAGTAGAGTTGGTGCTTTTCAGGGTTTTTTGGGATTGCAGTAAGTGCCCTTCCTATCCTTTTCTATTTAGTAAGTTTGGGCCCCAACGTTTGCTCATACTATTTTCTGTCTGTGTCAGTATTTCTTCTTGTCTAACCGCCATTACATGTTTGGGGGCTTTCTATGTTCTTTGGGGATCTGCTCCGGGGCAGATAGCTTTCCTCTTTCTATCTTTAGGTGTAGTTAGTTTCTCAGGCTGTGACGAGGCGTCTAGGACCAACGTAGGAACGCTCCACGGCTGCCTCTAGTTGTGGTGGTTAGTCAGGGTACTGCAATCTCATAGTTTCCAACTGCTCTGGTGTATTTCCTTTTTTGCCTGCTCTCCTCAGCTACCAAATCATAACACCAGTGGAACATCCTCAAGTTCACAAACTCCATCTCACTGCCTGGAACTTGAGAGGGGACTCTTATTAGCAAAGGGATTCTCAGTCCCTTTGGTGACCACTTTGCTCGCTAACAGGAAAAAGGTCACCTCGGTCAAATATCAAAACATTTGGGAAAGGTTCCTGGAATTCTCAGGGCGACGATTATCCGAAACAAGCCAGGAAGTTCCAATAAAGGAATTCCTAGAATTTCTCCAATAGGGGCTAGAAAGAGGATTGTCTACGAGCACCCTAAAGGTGCAAGTCTCTGCCCTAGGTCAGACTCCCCCACTGGGTGTAACTGCTCACTCTACAAGGGCTATTGCCACATCTTGGGCCGAACAGGCAAATGCATCAGTAGAACAGATTTGCAAAGCAGCAATATGATCTTAACCCTCCACCTTTTTCCGTCATTATAGGCTAGATCTAGGGCTCTCGAATCTTGCCTTTGGGAGAAAGGTGTTAACTGCTGTTGTCCCACCCTAGGAGTCTCTTCTATTTCTTCCTCTCATGTACGGTGCTGTCACGGGGAAGGTAAAAAATTGATAATTACTTACTGGTAATTTGATTTTCCAGAGCCATGACAGCACCGCATTAATTCCCGCCCTATCTTGGTGATGGTTGTGTGATTCACAAAAAAAAAAAAAGTGGAAAAGTCTGGCTTTGGTTAAAGTCAATGTAATATACATATGTGAACTAATAAGGCGGTTACCTTCCATACTCTGAAACAAACTGAGGAGAGAGGTTTTGCCCCTTCTTTTATCTCTGCTACTGGTTTCCTGTTCCTGGGGGCGGATGCCATCTCTCATGTACGGTGCTGTCATGGCTCTGGAAAATCAAATTACCGGTAATTAATTATTATTTTTCTCTCTATCTCTCTATCTTTATTTCCCCTCTTTCTTTCTCTCTCCCTCTCTGTTCTTTCTTTCTGCACTTTCTTTCTTTCTTTCTCTCTGTTCTTTCTTTCTCTGTTCTTTCTTTCTCTGTTCTTTTTCTTTTATGTTCTTTCTCTCTGTTCTTTCTTTCTTTCTGTTCTTTCTTTGTCTCTGTTCTTTCTTTCTTTCTCTCTGTTCTTTCTTTCCCCTCTTTTTCTCTCTTCTTTCTTTTGCTCTGTTCTTTTACATATCTCTGTTGTGAATGGGTTTGAGATGAGTTCTGAGCAGAGGCTTCCTCTGGTGGTTACAAGCGGTGCTGGTCTGTCCAGTGAAGATTGTGAGGATTGGGAATCAGGTGTTACTGACTGGTCTTATATAAGGGAGTCACCTTCCCATCAGGGTTGCCGGTGATCAATTGTTCTGGTCTCAATTCTTTGAATCCTGTTTCCCTTGTAGCCTGCTGTGTCGTGTCTGCATCTCCTGCTAACAGATAAGACATTTTCTTCTTTTGTTTTTGTGCTAGATTTTTGCATTTTTTCCTGCACTTCTGTGGGGCCTTCAGGGTCCCCTCCGGGGCTTTTGCCCTCTCAGTTTAGTTCAGCCACTGATGTTTGTACTTTTGCTTTTTACAGTTTTTTCAGTGGCTGCTGTTTTGATTTTGTTGCACCGGAGAGCTAGTTTGGGTGGTGGAGGTCGTGTGATCTCGGGTGTTTTTGAAATTGGTAGAGTTGGTGCTTTTCGGGGTTTTCTGGGATTGCAGTGGGTGCCCTTCCTGTCCTTTTCTATTTGGTTAGTTTGGGCCCCAGCGTTTGCTCATACTATTTTCTTTCTGTGTCAGTATTTCTTCTTGTCTAACCGCCATTACATGTTTGGGGGCTTTCTATTATCTTTGGGGTTCTGCTCCGGGCAGATAGCTTTCCTATTTCTATCTTTAGGTGTAATTAGTTTCTCAGGCTGTGACGAGGCGTCTAGGACCAACGTAGGAACGCTCCACGGCTGCCTCTAGTTGTGGTGGTTAGTCAGGGTACTGCAATCTCATAGATTCCAACTGCTCTGGTGTATTGCCTTTTTACCTGCACTCCTCAGCTACCAAATCATAACATATCTCTGTTCTTTTTCTTTCCCTTCTTTCTCTCTGTTCTTTCTCTTCTTTTTTCCCCTCTTTCTCTCTTTCTTTCTCTGTTGTTTTTTCTTTCTCTCTGTTCTTTCCTTCTTTCTTTCTCTCTGTTCTTTCTTTCTTTCGTTTCTTTCTCTGTTCTTTTTCTCTCTTCTTTCTTTTTCTCTCTCTGTTCTTTCTTTCCCCTCTTTATTTCTCGATCTGTACTGCTCTTACTTTCTCTGTTCTTTCTCTCTGTTCTTTCTTTCCTTTCTTTCTCTCTGTTCTTTCTCTCTCCTTTCTTTCTTTCTGTTTTCTCTTTTCTCTGTTCTTTTTCTTTTCCTCAGTACCAGCCACTGTACCCACAGTATCAGCCACTGTGCCCATGATGCCAGCCACTGTGCCCTCAGTACCAGTCAGTGTGATCAGCAGTGCTAAATGGGTGCGATTGGGGCGTGGACATGGGTGTGACTAGTTGTGAAATAGGCATTTGTGAAAAGACAGAAGCACCCGAGGGTCCAGTCGCCACAGAGATGTTGCATCGCACCCAGCGGTGTGACAACTTACTCTCAGGTAAGGAGGAAACACCCCATTGACTCCAACCACTGCATTCAACAGTACACTATGCCAGCTGAGTGTAGGCGGACCCAATTGGATGGTCTAGCTCAGGCTGGTTAGAACAGGGTGTAGCTAGTTGGATGGGAGGGGTTGAGGCAGCCTTATGCTGCATGTCTTTGTAGTAAGAATTGTTTCCTTTCCTGCTTTCTTACTACGTCGCATACTCCACTCTGCTACATCACTCTGCACCATTGCTCTATCTCACATCTATCTGCCCTGGAAGGATACCGTCTTACCTGTACAAGACTTATCACCTAGCTGCACTACACCATCCCTGCCAGAGGACCTGCACAGCAGCGCTGGTCACCCTGACCAGGTACTACAGGTGGCGTCACGACAAACTACACAAACATTCTATCATCCCCTGGAAATATCCCACATTCCAGTGAGCGACCGGGGCACGGACACAGCTGTGCTACCCGTCACATCCCCCATAGAAGTCGACGGGCTTGGTGCCGAGTACCCCCAAAACCTGTGGCTCTGTGCGACTCAACTTTGGCGTCACGAACAGGATTCAGAAGCTCGCTATAAGCGAGTCCTGTGTGCCTTAATTGAACTGTTTTTTTGCTTGAGAATTGCAAAAATCATCATAGACTGTATTTGCCATTTTTCCGTCATATCTGCGCCACGAGGCACAGGTGAAGAATAAGGGCGTGCTCTCGTGGGCGTACACTCACTCCGTGGCGCGAAAACGAAGTCCGCACACTCTAAATGTTACTGCAATGTAAGATCGTGCCCCACAGCTCTGGAGTTCCGCCTCCTCATCCTCCTCAGTGGGCGGAAACGAACGCGAAGGTCCCGCCTCCCTACAAAAGATGGCGCCTCTCCTGATGCTAATGACACATGTGACTTGGCAGAGATGGCGAATGGACGTGAGCAGAAGTGGGAAGGGATGGAGGAGTCAGAGCTCTCCCCCCACGGAAGCGACCCGATCGCCACGGAGCCACCGTTTGGCACCCGGCCTGGAAACCCTCCTACGCTGGAAGAAGCGGAGGATACCCTGAGAGACCTGGCCCGGCACCGGGAGGAGGTCGCCAGGATGGAAGCGAGCTGGCATGCCCTAAAACTACAATTGGAGCGGCGCCAATCCCTCTTACCCCCTGAAGTGTCTGTACCGGAAGGTGAGGCACCCGTTCCAGTAGAGGAGGCCGTGCGGGCATCCCAGCCCTTGCAATCTGAACCGGTTGCCAGTATCTCAGTGGAGGCACCCGTTCCAGTACAGGAGGCCGTGCGGGCATCCCAGCCCTTGCAATCTGAACCAGTTGCCAGTATCTCAGTGGAGGCACCCGTTCCAGTAGAGGAGGCCGTGCGGGCATCCCAGCCCTTGCAATCTGAACCGGTTGCCAGTATCACAGTGGAGGCACCCGTTCCTGCAGAAAACGCCTCACCAGCACCCCAGATCCCGCTGTCTGCCCCCGTCGCTGAGGCAGAAGCAGCGACACCCGTCCTCATGGAGGAGGCCGCGCAGGCACCAGAGCTCTACCTGCCTGTACCGGAGCCCCGACCGTCATCTGTTCCAGAGCCGGCTGCTTCCGCCACAGGTGAGCGCCGCCAGGACTGGCGGGCGCCAGGAGAGCTGCCGCAATCCGTACATCGTAAGCTGGCGTTTGATGGTGGAGACATGGAGATGCTGGTGGAGGAGAATTACAACCGGCGTCAGGAGGAAGAGTGGAGACGTCGGGAGCGGGAAGCAGAGCGACAAAGGGAGCAGCGAGAATCCCAAAAGCTTCCGCAACGTCACCTGGAGAAGGACCTGGCAGAGAAGGCACGTATGAGAAAGGATAAAAGTACGGTGAGGGAGCCGCGGCGTAAGGGTGCAGTACGGAACTTTAAGTTAAAAGGTGGTTGGGGCTTCATCCAGGAGCCTGGACTTTATTTAGAAGTTTTTGTAACCCGGCGGGACGTGGAGGCTCACCTCCCAGAAGGACACCCGGGAGGGACCTGTTGCCAGGAGACTTGGTGACTTACACCTGACACTGGGGTTACAATGGATGGTACGCCCTAAATGTTACCAGGTGCGACCCCTACTCCCCAGAGTGTCAGGAAACTGACAGACCCTACGAGCCTTCAGCCTCCCCCAACCAGGCCTCTGCACAAGTGCCCACCCCACGCCGTAAATCTCCCCAGCCTCCCTCAGTGGTCTCCTCAGCAGCCCCAGCTATGGACATGATAATGATAGCTGGCCCGTACCCGGCGCCTGTTAGGCCCCCTGGGGTTCGTTCAGTCCGGGACATAGGGGTCCAGACCCGGAGGGAGATGAAAGAGGTGGCCACACAGACCCAGGTAGTGGGTCACGACGTCACTGTACAGGCCACACGACGTCATCAGGTCTGGGTGGACCCTCCTGTCACGGATGTTTGGCAAGCTCCAGAACAGTACCAGGTGGTACCTGTAAGAGGCCAGCCAAAGAAGTCTAAATAACCCAGACAGGGTCTCTGTATGTAAATAGTTAAATTATTGATGTACCCGGACGGGTGAATGTTCATAAAAAGAAGTTTATTGTTGCCTTAATATACCCAGGTTGGGTAATGGTTTGATGTACCCGGATGGGTGAATGTTCAGAAGAACAAGTTTATTGTTGCCTTAATATACCCAGGTTGGGTAATGGTGTTTCAATGTAATGAAAATGTTGAACTTTGAAGCCATGAACTGTACTGGCTCACAAACTTTTCTGTAAATAGTTGGCACTTCGGTGCTCCATCTTGGTTTTACAAAAAACTTTACTGTGCACTATTTTCAACTACCTCAGAAACTAAAAACCCGTTTGGTGTGGCCGAAAGTGAGGTCTGCTCAAGGAAAGTCTTGCAGCCCACCCAAGACCACAGTTAGAGGTTTGGAGCGGGTCCTCCACAAGCACAAGTAAAGGACACTGTGAAGTTACCCCGGTGGGGGTAGTCCTAAGAAGTCTCCACGAACTTCGGCACTAATGCTATTTGCACTTTTGTTGAATATGTATTTATTAACACACATGTATAACACATATCAAGGGTATGAACAGTAACAAAACATGTCACATAATATAAGCCATTTGCACTTTTGTAATGTTATTATTAAAAATTTTATTATGCAACGTTTAACTTGAAGTGTTTCCTGCTTTCTTACTACGTCGCATAGTCCACTCTGCTACATCACTTTGCACCATTGCTCTATCTCACATCTATCTGCCCTGGAAGGATAGCGTGTTAACTGTAGAAGACTTTTCACCTACCTGCACTACACCATCCCTTCCAGAGGACCTGCACAGCAGCGCTGGACACCCTGACCAGGTACTACAGGTGGTGTCACGACAAACTACACGAACATTCTATCATCCCGTGGAAATATCCCACATTCCAGTGATCGCCCAGGTCACGGACCGAGCTGTGCTACTCGTGACATCCCCCATAGAAGTCGACGTGATCGGTGCCGAGTACCCCCAAAACCCCTGTCTCTGTGCGACTCAACTTCCCTCACTGTGCTGGCACTTTACATTTACAATGCCTCTGGGGTTTTTTTTGGGGGGGGTGGGGAACATTCAGACTTTTGCTATGGGGCCCCATGATTTATATGTACGCCCCTGCTGCTGAGGCATGGTATTTAAGGCTGTTAAGGAGCCAACATACATGGACCTTGCCAGCAGCGTCGGACTGGAGTACCTTGGGCCCACCAGAGAAAATATATTCTTGCGGCCCAACATCATACTTCCCAACCTTTGAATAAGGGAAAGAGGGACAAAGGCTGTGGCACGCTGTACATGCTGCAGAAAATTTTAGGCCATGCCACGTTGCACCACAGACTGTCCAGGAGTTGGTGGATGCTTTAGTCCAGGTGTGGGAGGAGATCCCTCACAAGACCATCCGTCACGCTCATCAGGAGCATGGCCAGAAGTTGTAGGGAGGTCATACAGCATACCTCCCAAATTTGGAAGACAGGAAAGAGGATTAAAGGCTGCGGCGCGTGTTGCGCGCCGCTGAAAATTTTAGGCCACGCCCCGACAACACCCATTTCACAGCTAATCACACCCATATCCTCGCCCCAAGCGTAACCATTTAGCACTGCTGATCACACTGACTGGTAATGAGGGCACAGTGGCTGGTACTGAGGAAAAGAAAGAAAGAGCAGCGAGAGAGAAAGAACAAACAGAGAAAGAAAGAGAGGAAAGAAAGAAAAGAGAGAAAGAAAGAACAGAGAGAAAAAAGAACAGAGAGCGAGAAGGAAAGAACAGAGAGCGAGAAAGAAAGACTAGAGAGAGAGCCATAGGCGTAGCTAGGGTTTTGGTTTAGTGGGGGCAAAACTTCTGAGTGGGCCCATCATCAGAGAACCTCAGCAAATGACCGCGCTGTTGGCCAAAATAATCTATATATAAAAAGACCAATATTGATATTACCGCCATATGGTCTGTGTTAAATAATACCAGTCCTACAGAACATATAATAGATTACAGCACAGGTACAGATAATGACTTACCGCTGATGTTCTTTCTAATGGAATTGTTCACTTTTCATGTCTTTTCCATCTGGCCCACACCGACATGATGACTTCTCCAGGCAGGACTCGACTGCACCCCCATTAAAAAAAAAATCAAAAAAAAACTCACCTCCCGGCTCCTGTGCTGCTCACTGTTCTCCCTCTCAGCATCTGACAGCGGGCGCCGGCAGGAGATGTTAATGCGCCTGCTGTCATACACGGAGAGGGGGATTATGGGAGAGAAGGAGCGCTCGCTCCTTCTCTCTCCATGCGGTCAGCTTTATCGGCTGGATGCCGATACAGCTAACCCTCCGATGACGGGTGGGGGGCCCACTGCTGGCACCGGGCCCCCCCAACGCCTGTTCAGGCCCCATAGCTTCCGGGCGGCAGAGCAGGGAGAGCGATTCTCCCTGCTCTGCCGCAGAATGTAACTGTATCGTAGCTCCGGGTGGGCCCCCTCAGAGCGCGGGCCCCGGGGCCACCGCCCCCTCTGCCCCGTGACCTATCCTTTCAAATCAGGGCCCACCACGCAGGAGCTGGGGCCTACCGTAGGTTTCTCCGGTGTCCCGGTGCCTCAGTCCGACCCTGCTTGCCAGCCTGATAATACCAGGCCACAGCAGTCTGCATATCTTGGCTGGTTAACAAAAATAGGGGATCCCCTCGAAAAAAATTTGGCGTGGGGTCCCCCCTATTTTTGTTAACCAGCCAGATGAAGCAGACTGCTGAGGCCTGGTTTTTCAGGCTGGTAAGGATCCAATATCCATGGACCTTGCCAGCCTGATAATACCAGACCACAGCAGTCTGCTTAGCTTGGCTGGTTAACAAAAATAGGGGATCCCCTCGAAAAAAAAACGGCGTAGGGGTCCCCCTATTTTTGTTAACCAGCCAAGTAAAATGCAGACTGCTGCGGCCTGGTATTAAATGACTGTCAAGGCCCATGGATTTTGGCCCTCAACAGCCTGATAATACCAGGCTACAGCAGCCCCACATTTGGCGCATCAAAAGATGTGCCAATTGTGGCACTTTATCCGGCTCTTCCCACTGCCCTGTAGCGGTGGCAAGTGGGGTAATAAGGGGTTAATGTCACCGTTGATTGCACGGTGAGAATAAGCCCGGTTAATAATGGAGAGGTGTCAATAAGACACCGATCCATTATTAATCCCAAAGTTTTTAAATGTATAAAAAAAAAGACACAGCAAGAAAAAAGTATTTTAATGAAATAAAAGAGACAACCACAGTTTTTCATTAATTTATTATACACTCATTCCTGCGACGCCATCGATCTCCTGTAAAAAAAGAAAAAAAACAAACCAACAGTATACTGTTGTGAATGGGTTTGAGAGAGTTCTGAGCAGAGGCTTCCTCTGGTGGTTACAAGCGGTGCTGGTCTGTCCATGAAGATTGTGAGGACTGGGAATCAGGTGTTACTGACTGGTCTTATATAAGGGAGTCACCTTCCCTCAGGTTGCCGGTGATCAATGTTCTGGTCTGAATCCTTATTCCAGTTCCCTTGTAGCCTGCTGTGTCGTGTCTGCATCTCCTGCTAACAGAATAAGAATTTTTTCTTTTTGTTTTTGTGCTATATTTTTGCATTTTGTCCTGCACTTCTGTGGGGCCTTCGGTCCCCTCCGGGGCTTTTGGGCCTCTCAGTTTAGTTCAGCCACTGGATGTTGTACTTTTGCTTTTTCCAGTTTTTTCGTGGGTGCTGTTTTGATTTTGTTCCACCAAGAACTAATTTAGGTGGTAGGGTCGTGTGATCTCAGGTTTTTTGGGAAAATTAGTAGAGTTGGTGCTTTTCAGGGTTTTCTGGGATTGCAGTAAGTACCCTTTCCCATCCTTTTCTATTAGTTTTGGGCCCCAGCGTTTGCTCATACTATTTTCTTCTGTGTCAGTATTTCTTCTTGTCAACCGCCATTACATGTTTGGGGGCTTCTATTATCTTTGGGGTTGCTCCGGGGCAGATAGCTTTCCTATTTCTATCTTTAGGTGTAGTTAGTTTCTCAGGCTGTGACGAGGTTCTAGGACCAACGTAGGAACGCTCCAAAGGCTGCCTCTAGTTTTTGGTTGGGTTTGTCAGGGTACTGCAATCTCATAGATTCCAACTGCTCTGGGTATTGCCTTTTACCTGCACTCCTCAGCTACCAAATCATAACATATCCCCGGCCTAAACTGAAATTATATGGTACCACAGAAGGAAAAATATTGTAAAAAAAAAAAAAAAAAAAAAAAAAAAAGGTTGTCAAGTTGTCAGAGATATTTTTCTGTTTGGTTGCATTTTTTTCCCTCTGTATCTCTGGGCTGGGGGGGACTTTCTCTCAATGGAGTTTGCACAGTTGTCTGGGCCCTGTGGATCAGCTTGCCACTGAGGGTTTAGAGTATTGCTATCTATCTTGCTAGGTTTGCCTTTGTGGAACCTAGGATTCCCCATGCCAGATTTGTTTTTTAGGGGAAACGAGCTAAGTTTTCAGAATTTCAAAAATAATTTTTAAAAGTTTTTTGCCCTTTAAAAACTAAGTCCTCAGGGAACGCGCGCAGCC
>JARQOD010000006.1:321268506-321302831 GCA_033576555.1 Oophaga sylvatica
GTGACTTTGAAAACTTAGGTAAGAAAGTGAAAGAACTGGGAGCGCAGGTGGTCTTCTCTTCCATCCTTCCAGTGGATGTCCATGGAACAAGGAGGTGGAAGAAGATTCTGCAAGTGAACAACTGGCTATGTCGATGGTGCCGTCAGCAAGGATTTGGATTTTTGGATCACGGAGTGAATTACCTATACGATGGACTACTTGCTAGAGATGGGGTGCACCTTACGAAGACTGGAAAACATGTATTTGGAAGTCGCCTTGCTACACTCATCAGGAGAGCTTTAAACTAGAACAATGTGGGAAGGGAAGCAAAACGCCTGCAAAAGCCATACACCTGACAAATACTATTGAGAATTCTGCTATTAGAAGTGAAGGGGAAGAACAAAGACAAAAAAATCTACATAATAAAAATATTGGAGGAAGAGAAACCAATCACAAACTAAAATGTTTCTATACAAATGCACAAAGCATGGGCAACAAACAAGGAGAATTGGATAAACTAACGTAGGAGAAGAAGTATGATGTCATTGGAATCACTGAGACTTGGTGGGACAATACCCATGATTGGATTACAAGGCTAGAAGGATACAACTTATTTGCAAGAAACAGACTTGATAAACGAGGAGGAGGTGTCGCATTGTATGTTAGAAAAGCATATATCTGCACAGAGATTGACGCTTCAGAGACTGGGAGTTCTGTGGAAACTTTTTGGGTAAGAATACAAGGACAGAACAATGGAAAGGACACCATTGTAGGCATTTACTACCGGCCACCTATGCAAGCTGAAGATATGGATGAACTCTTTATGCATCAAATGGCCAAGTTCTCCAAAAAATATGACATAGTGGTCATGGAAGATTTCAACTATCCAGACATTTGTTGGTAATCTCTCTCAGGCAAAACTAACAGGTCAAGGAAATTCTTATCCTCTCTTGCTGACAACTTTATCTTCCAAAAGGTAGGGGAGAAAACAAGGGATCTGCTACCTTGGATCTAATCCTTATAAACAGGGAAGAAATGGTTGAGGAGGTAAGAGTGGCTGGGACCCTAGGAGGTAGTGACCATGCTATTTTAGAATTTTGGATAACAAGAGGAGGAAGACCTGTGAAGATTCAGACATCCAGGTTAGATTTCAGAAAGGCAGATTTTAAGGGACTCAGAAAGAGAATTGGAGGGATCTAATGCCTGGATATCCTTAAGGACAAAAATGTCCAGGAAGGATGGAAAATCTTGAAAAATTAGATTCTCAAAGCACAATCGTTATCAATTCCGAAAAGAGGGAAAAATGGGAAGCATTTAAGGAAACCAGGATGGATGAACACAGGACTTAAACACATGATAAAAAAGGAAGAAAGAAATGTTTATCAAATGGAAAGAGGGAGGCATATCTAAAGAAGAATATAATGCCGTCTGCAGAACCTGCAGGGCACAAATCAGATTATCTAAAGCTGACAATGAATTAAGGCTTGCAAGTGACGTCAAAAGCAACAAAAAAGGATTTTGGGGATACGTCAAAAGTAAAACAAAAGTCAAAGATGCTATAGGATTTTTACAGGATGATAATGATGAAATGGTAAGTCAGGATGTTGAGAAGGCTGAACTTTTAAATTCCTATTTTGTATCTGTTTTCTCTCAGAGAGGAAATGTAACATCAACTGATCTTCACT
Organism: Oophaga sylvatica; assembly: GCA_033576555.1. NCBI lineage: Eukaryota > Metazoa > Chordata > Amphibia > Anura > Dendrobatidae > Oophaga > Oophaga sylvatica. The sequence continues at coordinate 321,270,171 of JARQOD010000006.1, forward strand.
GTCCTATTAAAGGAATAGAAGAATCCAGGATATCTATAAACAGAAAAACAGTGAGGAAACACTTAGTTAACCTAAATGAATTCAAGTCTCCAGGTCCAGATGAATTACACCCCAGAGTACTGAAGGAGATAGCAGAAGAAATTCATGAACCACTGTCCATAATCTTTGAAAATTCTTGGAGAACAGGAGAAGTCCCAGAAGACTGGAGAAGAGCAAATGTTGTTCCTATCTTCAAAAAGGGGAAGAAGGTGGACCCAGGAACTACAGGCCGGTGAGTCTGACTTCTATACCAGGAAAGATCTTTGAACAAATTATAGAACATGTATTCAAGTACCTGGAAAAGAATGAAGTGATTAAACAGAGTCGCATGGGTTTGTAACTAATAAGTCATGTCAGACTAACTTAATTTCCTTCTATGACAGAATCACTGACTGGGTGGATCAGGGAAATGCTGTAGATATAGTATATCTTGACTTCAGCAAAGCATTTGACAAAGTATCTCACACAATCCTTATTGAAAAAATGACTAAGTATGGAATGGACAAGGCAACTGTTAGGTGGATTCATAACTGGCTTAGTGATCGGACCCAAAGAGTGGTCGTAAATGGCTGCACATCCAGTTGGAAGAATGTATCAAGTGGGGTACCACAAGGCTCTGTTTTGGGCCCTATATTGTTCAACATCTTTATCAATGATTTAGATGAAGGAATTGAGGGTAAACTGATCAAATTTGCTGATGACACAAAGCTAGGAGGGGTAGCTAATACTAGAGAAGAGAGAGAGAGAGGATTCAAAAAGATATAAATAAACTGGAGCAGTGGGCAGCAACTAACAGAATGGATTTTAACGGAAAATTGCAAAGTACTACATCTGGGCAATAAAAATGAAAAAAGCATATACAAAATGGGAGGAATAGGGCTAAGTAACAGCACATGTGAAAAAGACTTGGGTATACTAATGGATCACAAACTGAACATGAGTCAACAGTGTGATGCAGCAGCAAAAAAGGCAAATGCAATTCTAGGATGTATCAACAGAAGCATACAGTCTAGATCATGTGAGGTCATTATTGCCCTCTACTCCTCTTTGGTCAGACCTCATCTGGAATACTGTGTCCAGTTTTGGGCACCATATTTTAAAAAAGACATCAACAAACTGGAGCAAGTTCAGAGAAGAGCCACCATAATGGTGACCGGTCTGCAAACCATGTCCTATGAGGAACGGTTGCAGGATTTGGGAATGTTTAGCTTGCAAAAAAGAAGACTGAGAGGAGACTTAATAGCTGTCTACAAATATCTCAAGGGCTGTCACATTGTAGAAGGATCATCTTTATTCTCATTTGTACAAGCAAAGACTAGAAGCAATGGGATGAAACTGAATGGGAGGAGACACAGATTAGATTTTAGAAAAAACTTTTTGACAGGGTGATCAATGAGTGGAACAGGCTGCCACGAGAGGTGGTGAGTTCTCCTTCAATGGAAGTCTTCAAACAGAGGCTGGAGAGACATCTGTCTGGGATGATTTAGAGAATCCTGCTTTGAGCAGGGGGTTGGACCAGATGGCCCAGGAGGTCCCTTCCAACTCTACTATTCTATGATTCTATGATTCCTCCCAGGTGGAACTGAAGACGGCAATATCATCCAGGTACGCCATCACGTACTTCTCCAATCTCTGAAGCAGGTGGTTGGCCATCCACTGGAAAATGGCAGGGCCATTTTTCATGCCGAGGGGCATGACCGTGAACTCATACAGTCCGAAGGGGGTGATAAAGGCGGATTTCTCCTGCGCCTCGGGGCTCAGGGGAATCTGCCAGTATCCCCGACTCAAATCCATGATGGATAAGTGTTTGGCGCCAGCTAAGCGCTCAAGTAGTTACACGATGCGCGGCATTGGGTGCACGTCAGAGGCTGGGATGGCATTGAGCCCCCTGTAGTCCACGCAGAACCGGGTGGTCTGATCCTTCTTTGGCACGAGAACTACAGGTGAGGCCCACGCGCTTTTGCACCGTTGAATCACCCCCCAGCTGTAACATCTCATCGATCTCTTGGCGCATTACCTGCTGCACCTCATCAGAGATCCAATAGGGTGTTCCCCGTAGTGGGGCATGATTCCCTGTGTACATCTCGTGGACCGCTAATTCAGTCCTTCCAGTCCGGTTGGAGAACGCTGCCTGGAAGGGTTCCAGCATGGTCCGCAACTACGACCGCTGAGGGTCAGTTAACAAGGTGCTTACCTCCCTGTCCTCGATGGACCCACCGGCCTTGGCTTGGACCAGCATGTCCAGGAGGTGGTCTTCCTCCCCGTCCTCAGGCAGGTTGCGGACCAGTAGGACGCAGGCTTCACTTTCGTGATTAGCCTTCATCATATTGACGTGAAAGGCCTTGGGCCTACCCAGGGTGGGGTCAAGAGTGACCACGTAGGTGACTGGGTTGTGCTGTTGGTGGACGACGTACGGGCCTATCCAGGTTGCCTGAAGCTTATCCTTTTGTACGGGGACCAGCACCCACACCTTCTGACCCACCTGGTAGGTCCGCTTCCGGGCGTTCTGGTCATACTAGTGCTTCTGGTCAGCCTGAGCCTGCATCATGTTGTCATGCACCAACTGCATCAGGTCTGTATTTTGTCACGGAAGCTCAAGACATACTCCACTATGGACACTTCTGAAGGGTTCGGCTCATCTTCCAAGGATTCCCTTACCAACCCAAGGGGTCCCCGGACTCGCCTGCCATACAGTAGCTCGAAGGGGGAGGTACCGCTCCCAGTCGCATGCTTGGGTCTCAACCAGCATGCGTAGCATCTGTTTGAGGGTACCGTTGAAGTGCTCACACAAGCCATTGGTCTGTGGGTGATACGCACTCGATAACAGACGCTTCACCTGCATTTTCTTACAGAGCGCCTCCATTAGGCGAGACATGAATTGGGTCCCATGATCGGTAAGCATCTCCCTGGGAAATCCTACCCATGAAAAGATGACCACCAGTGCATCCGCCACCTTATCCGCCCTAGTTGAGGACAGAGCCACTGCCTCCGGGTACCGGGTAGTGTAGTCTACCACAGTGGGGACTTATTGCTTTCCAGAGCTGCTGGGGACGGCCAGTGGGCCCACAATGTCCACCGTGATCCTCTGGAAAGGCTCCTCTATCACTGGCAAAGGGATCAGGGGAGCCTTAACAGCAGGCCCCGCCTTCCCCACTCTTTGGCAGGTGATACAGGAGCGGCAGTAGTTTGTTACATCTGTACTCATCTTGGGCCAATAGAAGTGGTGAGACAGCCGGGCCCTAGTTTTGCTGATCCCCAAGTGTCCAGCAAGAGGTATCTCATGGGCAAACCGCAACAGCTCACCCCTGAATTGATAGGGGACGACCAGCTGTCTTTCCCTCAACCACTCCTTTTGGGATTCTTCGGGTACTGTCTCCCGATACAACCTTCCTCGTTCCAAGAAAACCCTTTCCTTGTCAGTCACGGAGGTGGGTGTCTCAGCGAGGCATCTCGGCTAGTTGCCTCAAGTTCTCTAGGCTCGCATCCGAGTGCAGAGCGGCCTGAAACTCCTGGCTGGAGGCAGCCAGAAGGGACGTCAAGGTCCCTTCCTACTGGGACCTGCTCCGAGTCCATCTCTGGTTCAGTCAACCCTCTGACTGAGGAGTGTCCGGAAGGCAGGGCTTTACCTGCATTCCAGGCATTCTGACTGCGGGTGACAGCGGCTACGTAGGCTGTCTCCCCGGAGTTTTCCACAGACCCATCAGCCGGCGCTGCTCTGGGCTCTACCTCCCCATCCACCCCCAACACTTAAGGAGCAGTGCTACTTATGGGCCAGTTACCTTCCTCGGTGGGACTGGTCAGTTGCATGGCATCACCTTCCTCACGGTTCCCTTGCACCTCCCCATTTCCTTTAGCACCGTCGCTTGCTCCTGTTAGGGGTTCCTCAGCCATGTCACCCTGCAGAGTGATGTGGCTGAGCACTCCTGCACCTGTGGACACATCAACCTTTTCAAAAGAATGGTTAGCAGATACAGCCTGCACATCATGATCATCATCCCTAGGGAAAAAATAGTTATTAGATGCATCATTACTCTGTAAAGCATTGTCAGGTACACACATACAGTTTCCCATCATCATCAATAGCATTAACATCACCCTCACTATCAGATTGGGGAGGGGTGTCAGGAACGTAATATGCAACCATCCTCCCCAAATCAGTCCCCAACAAAACGTCAGTGGGCAAGTTTTCTGTCAACCTCACCTCCTTCACCCCGCTCCTGGCACCCCAGTCAATAAAAACCCGGGCCATCGGCAAGGGACAGCGGACTCCCCCAATCCCGGTGGCAGTCAGGGATTTCTTTTCCCCTGAATAATCTCTTCAGGGGCCGGCAGTTCGAGTCGGATGATGGTTCATTCAGCCCCGGTGTCCTTGAGGCCTCTAGCGAGATGGCCCCCCACGCGGACTTGCTGCACATTGTCATCGACCCTCCCAACCACGCCACCCACCAAAATATCTGCATTAGGCCTGGAGGCCTTGGCTGGGGGTTCTTCTGCTTCTCCGGACTGGAGGCGCTAATATGTCCAGTCCGTTTGCAGGAAAAACACTGGCGAAGGTCTGATGTGGGCCTGGCGTTGGAAAACGGGACAGGGCCTCTGGTGTGTTGGCTGGCAGGGGCACTGAGGTTGGTTGCAGGCTTACCCCCTCTCCAGCTGGCAGTGACTAGCTTCCGCACCTCTGGTTTCCGGTTGGCCTCATAGGTGTCGGCGATCTGCGCGGCTTTGTCCGCGTCTTTTGGCTCTCGGTCCATCACGAACTGTCGCACCTCAGCTGAGCAAACAAACTTGTCTTTGATCATCAGGTCCCTCAGCTGTTCAAAGGTGGTCGCTGACAGTCCTTTGATCCACTGGTCAAAGTGGGTCCTGAGTTCATGCACCACATCGCTGTAACTGTCGTGTGGGCCACGTTGGAGGTTCCTGAATTTTCTACCTTGAACCTCAGAAGGTAGCTGGTACTTCTTTATCAGGTCCTGGTTGATGGCCTCATAGTCACCATCTTGGCCTGGTGGGAGAGAAGCAAACGCCTCCAGAGCTTTGCCTTTTAGCCTGGGGGTCAAGTACCTGGCCCATTGGTTCTCAGGCAGCTGGTATTGTCTACAGGCTTTCTCAAATGCCCTCAGAAAGCTGTCCAGGTCCCCGTCCTTCACTATCACAGGAAAGTGCTCTGGCCGGGGTTTAGCAGATGGGGCATTGCCCAGCGAGAGGCCAAGCACGAGAGCCCCAATCTCGGAGACCATGAACTGCAGCTGGCCGAACTCGGGGAAGGACCAACTACAGCCTGGAGCTGATATCTGAATTCCCGGGTGAATGTGGACACCTGTCAGCTTACTGCTAGCTTAGCTTACTGACCGAGCACTCCGCCCCCACCAGGTGGTGGTTTTAATTACAGCAGGTTCCCACTAACCCATAAATGCAGGCATTGCTGACAGAGGTGTCCACATTCACCCAGGAATTCAGATATCAGCCTAGAGAGGTATTCACACACCATCAGACTTGAGACCACCTTGTCGATGGTTGGTGGGCAAATAATATTTGGCCAAATTTTATACTAAGTGTCTCAAATTTTTCCTAATACTCCAAAGCCGTATTGCTATTCAAAATTTCACGTATTCCATATTTGACATGCTTTAGTATGATAGAGTGCAACCTTTTTTCGTATCTTGTATATGGGGGTAGCTCCTCCTAGTTTGCACCTATTCACATTAGTCTGGATGTGCCAGTCAGGTTTTTTTTGTCTTTTTTATGCAGTGGTCCCAGTGATTCTGGTTGCTGTGAAACCATTGTTAGGGCAGTTGAGTGGGTGTCAAAGCGTTTCGGGGTACCTTTTAGCTCCTGGCAAAATGGAAGGCACAACTAAGTATATTTGTTTTTTAGGCATCGAGATTGATTCAGTAAATTGGGAATTTTGGCCTCCAAAGGAGAAGGTGGTAGCTTTGAGGGAGGAGGTAGCCAGAGCACACAGTGTTTGAAAAAATTGTTGTTGCGGGAAGTGCAAGGGCTTCTCGGGAGACTTAACTTTGATTAAACAGGCTGTAAAAGGGTTCAGCGGAGAAATAGTCGAAAGGACTCTTTTCATTAGGTCAAACTTTTATTGCATATTTTCAAAAAAGAAAACATATAAGCAACAGCACCCCCAACGTAGGGGTTTAAACAAGGGAAACATAAGCATAAATGCGCATACACGTAGATTGACATAATGTATAAAACAGAAAACATATTGACACTTGCATGAAAAAGCATATGAAAAGACATATATCTTCAATGCACAGGGGCAGACCTCTAAGTAACCACGGTTCCCATATTCGATCAACCTTTTCCTTGGTAACTGACGAGTGCGCCAGAGTAGGTTCGTATTGACAATGCATATTGATTTTGTCCACCACTTCTCCCATGGTGGGAAGAGACATCCCCTTCCATTTAGCTGCAAAGGTGAGCCTAGCCGCAATCAGAATGTGACACTATACCCCTGATATCTAAAGGAAAATCAATTGCCCCTATATGCAACAGTCCCATTGATGGTGTCAAGTTAACCTGAATCCCAGTCACCTCTCTTAACAACATATTTTATAGTATTCCAAAAACCAATCGCCACCAGATAGGACCACCACATGTGGCTCAACGATCCCAAACCTCCGCAACCTCTCCAACAAGCCAAAGTCTTGTTTGGTCCATAATGTACTAGTTGTCTTGAACAACTATACCACCTAAGATGCATCTTTTTTAACTGGTTTAGGTGACCAATATAAGATGATACTCTACATATTTCTCTTGAACTATCCCTCCATTCCTCTGGATCCCACGTTGTCCCCAATTCCTCCTCCCATTTTAGCATATATGATAATTTAGCATTCACCTCTGGATCATTTAATACACTATAGAGGATTGAAACACCTTTGAGGCCTGATTCAGGAGGAATCCCATGGCTTCGTTTTTCACAGGGGTTTAAGAAAGGGGGAGTCTGACATAGTTTCGAGTAGATGTCTCATCTGTAGGTACTGGTAAAAAAAAGACGCCTAATACCAGGGAATTTGGAGCAGAGTTGATCGAATGGGATAACAAGAGAGTCATCTATCAGGTCTTTGAGGGATTTAATTCCAGCTGTGGACCAGCGTTGTAAGTTAATAAAGGGGATATGCATTTCCAAAGCTTTTAAGGAAATGTTTGTTAAAAGAATATTTAGAATACTTGAAGCTAATTTCCTCCAATAACGTATTGTTGTTAATGTGGTAGGTAGACACGGGGTGTAGGTACTAAATTTAATAGCTTCCATTTCCAACGTAAGTCGCGTCGAGGTCAATTTAGAATAAAATGACTCAATCTGAAGCTACTTATGTGTCCTACCCAATAACCACCAGTCTCTAATACTCGTTAATACCGTCGCTTTATGATAAGCATGTAAGTTAGGGGCACTCATCCCCCCAAATTCATAAGGATAATATAGTAACCTACCAGCCACTCTTGGTTTTTTATATGCCCAAATAAAGTCATTAGCAATTTTTTGGATGCAATGAAAATAATATAAAACCTTGGGAAGTACCAACATCTTATAAATGTTAATCCTTGCTATCCATGACATAGTAGCTGTAAGTAATTGAAGTCTCCACATATAATCTTTTCTCCTTTAGCTAATTCAGTCACCTGGATGCATAAAAACAATATGCACATCCTCAAGTACCATGCAAAGAATGCAGAAAAATGACTGCAATGGGGTTGGTGAGCTCTTCTAACTCTACTGAGATCCTCAGCAGAGTTGCCCACAGTCACAAGTTGCTAGGAACAGTGAGAACAGGATAAAAGTCCGAGCAATCTTCTCCCAGTTCCAGCAGATGGAACTTTCCAGTCATCCACCTTATATCTGAGACCATTCTGGGTCCAACTTTTTCCCTCTAGGCGCTTGTCGCTGTGCAAAATGGATTTTCCAATCCTTAAGTCTGTCTTCAGCTTGTTTAGGGGTACGGCAAGAAATTATTCTCCCCTCATGGATTATCAACAGTTTCACTGGGTTAAAGCCCCATCTATATTTGGTGCCCACATCATGCAGAGCTTTACATACCTGTGCGTATTCACACCTTTTAGCCAGAGTCACTGCAGACAAGTTCAGGAAAACTTGTAGGGATTGTATCTCCTGGGGCAGAGTCGGATTTTTCCTCATTATTTGCATGAATACATCCTTGGTGGTAAAAAAGTGTATTCTTGCTAGCGTGTCTCTATGCAGATCTTGATCCACATGTTTTGGTTTGGGGGTTCTATGGACCCTATCAAGCATTAAATCTCTAGTGAACATTTCAAGGAGAACAATCTTTAAAAAGTTATGCAGGAAAGTTGGTAAATCCTTATCCAAGAACTTCTTAGAGATCCTTCTCACCCGAAATTTGTTCCTGCGCGATCTATCCTCCAAGTTGTATGTTTTATCACTGACAGGAGCCAATTTTTCCTTTAAGGCTTCATTTTCGTCGACTAGTGCATTGAAAGAAGTGCATATTCAGCCATTTTATTCTCTACATGAGAGGTACGCTCTCCCAGAGCTGAGATTTCTCCTTTCAGCTCTCTAAGCATATTATGCATGTCCTCTTTTAATCCCTTAACCCCCAAGGGTGGTTTGCACATTAATGACCGGGCCAATTTTTACAATTCTGACCACTGTCTCTTTATGAGGTTCTAACTCTGGAACGCTTCAACGGATCTTCGCAATATTGAGATTGTTTTCTCGAGACATATTGTACTTCATGATAGTGGTAAAATTTCTTCGATATAACTTGCGTTTATTTATGGTGAAAATTTTGCAATTTTCAAACTTTGAATTTTTATTCCCTTAAAACAGAGAAATATGTCACACAAAATACTTACTAAATAACATTTCCCACATGTCTACTTTACATCAGCACAATTTTGGAGCTAAAAAATTTTTTTAAGACGTTATAAGGGTTACAAGTTGACCAGCGGTTTCTCATTTTTGCAACAAAATGTACAAAACCTTTTTTTTTTAGGGACCACCTCACATTTGAAGTCACTTTGAGTGGTCTATATGGCAGAAAATACCCAAAAGTGACACTATTCTAAAAACTGCACCCCTCAAGGTACTCAAAACCACATTCAAGAAGTTTATTAACCCTTCAGGTGCTTCACAGGAGCTTAAGCAACATGGAAGGAAAAAATGAACATTTAACTTTTTAGTCACAAAAATGATCTTTTTCAAACAATTTTTTATTTTAACAAGGGTAAAAGGAGAAAATTTTGCAGTCTTTGATGGGTGTCATGTTCAGTTTGCAGAGCCCCTGATGTGCCTAAACAGTGGAAACCCCCCACAAGTGACCTCATTTTAGAAACTAGACCCCCTAAGGAACTTATCCAGATCTGTGGTGAGCACTTTGAACCCCCAAATGCTTCACACAAGTTTATAATGCACGGGCATGAAAATAAAAAATCCTATAAAAAATCCCCAAAAACTGTTGTCCAATTTGTCCTGAGTACGCTGATACCCCATATGTGGGAGAAAACAATTGTGTGAGCACATGTTGGGGCTCGGAATAGAAGTAGTGACGGTTTGTAATGCAGACTTTGATGGAATGGTCTGCGGGTGTCATATCGCGTTCGGAGAGATCCTGATGTGCCTAAACAGTGGAACCCCCCCACATTTTCAATGGTACCATGTTTATTTATATCAGTCTTTTTGATCGTGTGTTATTCCACTTTTGTTCGGCGATATGATAAAGCATTGTTTTTTTGTTTTTTTTGCCTTTTTTTTTTTAAGGGGTTCACGAAAGGGGTTAACCAGTGGGACAGTTTTATAGGGCCAGTCGTTACGGATGCGGCGATGCTAAATATGTGTACTTTTATTGTTTTTTTCTTTTTTTTATTTAACCCCTTAACGATTAAGCCATTTTGTAGGTTAATGACCAGGCCAATTTTTACATTTCTGACCACTGTCTCTTTATGTGCTTATAACTCTTGAACGCTTCAACGTATCTTGGCGATTCTGAGACTGTTTTCTCGTGACATATTGTACTTCATGATAGTGGTAAAATTTCTTCGATATAACTTGCGTTTATTTATGAAAAAAACGGAAATATGGCAAAAATTTTGAAAATTTTGCAATTTTCAAACTTTTAATTTTTATGCCATTAAATCAGAGAGATATGTCACAAAAAATAGTTAATAAATAACATTTCCTACATGTCTACTTTACATCAGCTCAATTTTGGAACAAAATTTTTTTTTGTTAGGAAGTTATAAGTGTTAAAAGTTGACCAGCAACTTCTCATTTTTCCAGCAAAATTTACAAAACCATTTTGTTTAGGGACCACCTCACATTTGAAGTGAATTTGCGGGGTCAATATGACAGAAAATACCCAAAAGTGACACCATTCTAAAAACTGCACCCCTCAAGGTGTTCAAAGCCACATTCAAGAAGTTTATTAACCCTTTAGGTACTTCACAAGAATTGAAGCAATGTGGAAGGAAAAAATGAACATTTAACTTTTTTTCCCAAAATTTTTCTTTCGACACAATTTTTTAAAATTTTGTCAAGGGTATCAGTAGAAAATGAACCACAATATTTGTTGTACAATTTCTCCTGAGTACACCGATACCCCATGTGTGTAGGAAAACCAATCTTTAGGCGCACGGCAGTGCTCAGAAGGGAAGGAGCATCATTTGAGATTTTGAATGTCTAATTGGCTGGAATCGAGAGCGGACACCATGTCGCTTTTGGAGAGTCCTTGATGTACCTACACAGTGGAAACCCCCCATAAGTGACCCTATTTTGGAAACTAGACCCCCCCAAGGAACTTATCTAGATGTGTGGTGAGAGCTTTGAACCCCCAAGGGCTTCACAGAAGGTTATAACGTAGAGCCGTAAAATTAAAAAATCATATCTTTTCCACAAAAATGATCTTTCCACCCCCAATTTTTATTTTCCAAAGGGTAACAGGACCCCAAAAGTTATTCTGCAATTTGTCCTGAGTATGCTGATACCCCATATGTGGGGGTAAACCACTATTTGGGCGCATGGCAGAGCTCGGAAGGGAAGCAGCGCCATTTGACTTTTTTGGCTGGAATTGAGATTGGAAGCCATGTCGCATTTGGAGAGTCCCTGTGTGCCTAAACAGTGGAAACCCCCCCCACAAGTGACCCCATTTTGGAAACTAGACCCCCCAAGGAACTTATCTAGATTTGTGGTGAGAGCTTTGAACCCCCAAGGGCTTGACAGAAAGTTATAACGTAGAGCTGTAAAATTAAAAAATCATATCTTTTCCACAAAAATGATCTTTCCACCCACAATTTTTATTTTCCAAAGGGTAACAGGACCCCAAAAGTTATTGTGCAATTTGTCCTGAGTACGCTGATACCCCATATGTGGGGGGGAACCACTATTTTGACGCATGGCAGAGCTCGGAAGCGAAGGAGCACCGTTTTTAAATGCAGACTTTGATGGAATGGTCTGCTGGTGTCATGTCGCGCTTGGAGAGCCCCTGATGTGCCTAAACAGTAGAAACCCCCCACAAGTGACCCCATTTTGCAAACTAGACCCCCAAGGAACTTATCTAGATGTGTGGTCAGCACTTTGAACCACCAAGGGCTTCACAGAAGTTTATAACGTAGAGCCGTGAAAATAAAAAAAATCATATTTTTTTCCACAAAAATGACCTTTTTGCCCCCAAATTTTTATTTTTATAAGGGTAACAGGAGAAATAGGACCCCAAAAGTTGATGTGCATTTTGTCCTGAGTACGCTGATATCCCATATGGGGGGGGGAACCACTGTGATCGCCATACTGCGATCTTTGGGAGTCAGAATGAACAAATCCACAAAAGGTGAAGAATTGGTTTTCTTTTTTACGCCGTTCCTCGTGCAGTATTAGCGATTAGGCGACTTTATTCCTCGGATCGGTTCGATTACAGCGACACCAGATTTATACCCTTTTTTCATGTTTAGCTTCTGTCACACTCTAAAAGACGCTTTTTTTGGAAGAATTTTTTGTAAGAAATTTTTGCATCGCCGTATTTTAAGAGCTATAATTTTTCCATATTTTGTCTGACAGAATTATCTGTGGGCTTATTTTTTGCGGGACGAGCTGACGTTTTTATTGGCACCATATTCGGGCACATAACGTTTTTTGATAGCTTCCTATTCCGATTTTTGTGGAAGCAGAATGAACAAAAACAAGCAATTCAGGATTTTTTTTTTTTCCTCCGTTCCGCGTGTGGTAAAATTGATAAAGCAGCTTTATTCTTCGGGTCACTACGATTACAGCGATACCTCATTTATATATTTTTTTTATGTTTTGGTGTTTTTTATACAATAAAAATTTTTATAAAAAAATAATTTTTTTGCATCAGTTTATTCTGCGAGCTATAACTTTTTTTATTTTTTCACTGATGATGCTGTATAGCGGCTTGTTTTTTTTTTTTGCGGGACAAGATGATGTTTTTAGCGGTACCATGTTTACTTATATCTGACTTTTTGATTGCGTGCTATTGCACTTTTTCCAAGCGGTATGATGATACCGCTTGGAAAAAGTATAATTTACTACTTTTTTGTGTTTTTTTTTTTTTTTATGGCTTTCACTGAAGGGGTTAACTAGGGTTACGATTTTATAGATGGGATTTTTACAGACGCGGCGTTACCAAGCGTGTATTTATTTTTTTTTGTTTTTTGTTTTTTTATTACATAAAAATGTGTATTTTTTTAGGGGAATTTTTTAAAATTATTTTTTAATATTTTTTTTTACAATTTTTTTTAAAAAAATGCTTTTTTTACCTTGTCCCTTTATGGGATTTTCACTTTTTTGCTTTTGATTGCAGTTACAATCGCCGAGCTCCTGCACTGATCGGGCAGAAGAGGCTGAAATTTCAGCCTCTTCTGCCTGATCGCTGCTGTGTTTCGTCAGTCACATTGACTGACCAATCACAGCGCTGTAGGTGCGGGGACCGACGGCAAAGGTCCCCGCACCGCTTACTGTGCCTGTCAGCTGTCTGTCGGCACTGAACTACCACTGCGTGTTTACAGAGGAGACCGCTCCTAGCCCTTAGTGACATCCGGCCGTGAACAGTTGCGCCCCCCCCCCCCCCCGTTTGCGCAGCTTATCGCTTATGACATACTATTCCGTCCTTGGGAATTAAGTCCCAGGGCACATGGACGGAATAGTGCGTCAGATGGAAGAAAGGGATTAAAGAAGCCCTCAAAGAAGACATGAACTCCTGCATATCCTCCCTAGTGAGTGGGGCAGAGTGGTGTTGATGAATCTCCTCTGTTTGCACCTCTCCCAGAGCCCCCGGAGGAGCCTGAAGAGGACGCTGGCACCATTTTACCTGTTGCTTTGGTGGACTTCCCCCTCGCAAAGAAGTCGGGCTATTGCGGCGGGGATCCCCTCTTCTGTGATCTGCTGCATGTCATCATGTGCCTGGGTGATTGTAGGAGCTGCGGGTGAGTAGTTGGAGGAAGTTGGGTGCCGAGTTGAGCCGGGATCGGCTGCTAAAGGTTCTGGGCTGCAGGAGCTCTGTAACTATGCAGCTGCCACTCTTGCCAGCAGGCCACGCCACCCCCCGATGTTTGGTTTCATGTGGCGTGCTTGAAAAAGTTGGGGGAGGGGATATTCGATGCTGTTTGTAGTTTGGAGTTTGAGGTCTGTTTGTTTCATTTAGCTTTTTCACTCACTTTCTTTGGGGCATTAAGGCTAAGTGCACACGTTCAGGATTATTTGCGTTTTTTTGCGTTTTTTCGCGGGAAAAAACGCGTCAAAAACGCATGAATTAAGCATCCTATCATTTAGAATGAATTCCGCAATTTTTGTGCACATGGTGCGTTTTTTTCCGCGAAAAAAACGCATCACAGAAAATCTAGCAACATGTCCATTAATTTTGCGGATTTCTAGCGTTTTTCCCGCTATATTATTGACCTAGAAAGTTCAGGAAAAAATTGCGGTAAAACGCGTCAAATCCGCGCAAAAAATGCGCAAAATCCGCGCAAAAAAAACGCGTGTTTTTGCCGCGAAAAAAGTCCGGTTTTGCTCAGGAATATTCTGCAAACATTCCTGAACGTGTGCACTTAGCCTAAAAGTTGGGGAGATTGTGTTTCCTACAAATGTAAGGATACTTATTCATCAGCGCCCCTTTTTAACGGCTCTGAGAAGTGTTTAGCGCCTCCCAGCATCGGAAATTCTCCAGGGTCTCTGCTACCGGGGGTAGCTGAGACCCCAGAGAACATGATTTTTGTTGGTATTCAAGGAATAACGACGACTGCAAAAAAGGCCGATTTCCCATTTAATTTCTCTCTCCTCTGATGTGATCTAGCCTGCAAAAAAATGATAGTCCCATAGTGGGACGAAGTAAAGTTTAAAAAAAAAAAACAGTTTTTTGTTTTTTTATTGTGAAATTATTTTAAAAAAATCAAGATATTGTACCCATAAATAAATATTTGTATTAAAATATAAGTAATAAAAGTACAAATATTTGGTATTGCCACATCCGGAACGATACCACTAGTTAACCCCTTTAGTGAACATCATAAAAAAGGCAAAAAAACAATGCTTTATCATACCGCTGAACAAAAAGTAGAATAGAAGATAAAAAAGACGGATATAAATATATAAATAAAAATGGTGCATCTGAAAATGTCATCTTGTCCTGCAAAAAAACAAGCTGACATACAGCTACATCAAAAATAAAAAAGTTATAGCTTTCGGAAAGAAAGTGATGCAAAAATAATAATTTCTTCTATAAAATAGCTTTTATTGTGTAAAAGTGCCAAAACATAAAAATAAAGGAGGTATCTCTAATCTTACTGACCCGAAGAATAAAACGTCCTTATCAATTTTACACAAATCCCCCCCAACAAAAAAAAGTTCCTGAATTGCTTGTTTTTGTTAATTGTGCTTCCCAAAAATTGAAATAGAAAGTGATAAAAAAAAGTCATGTGTCTGAAAATGGTGCCAATAAAAACATCAACTCATCCCTCAAAAAACAAGCCCTCATTTGACTGTTGGCTGAAATATGGAAAAATTATAGCTCCCAAAATATGGTGATGCAAAAAACTTTTTTTTGCAATAAAATTTTAGTGTGTGACAGCAGCCAAACGTAAAACCTGAGATAAATCTGGTGTCGCTATAGTCGCACTGACATGAGGAATAAAGTTGCCTAATCACTTATACCTCACAAGGAACGGTGTAAAAAGTATAAAACCAATTCTTCACCTGCTGTTGATGTTTTTTTTTTTTTTCTTTCTGCCTCCCACAGTAAGGCTTGGCACATATATATCCTGCGCTGAACGCTTATACCTCAGTTTCCATGTAAATCTCTGAAATACACGATTCACATGGAACCTGTGGTGGAAGAGTCCCTATAATGAGCAAGGTTTAGACACTGTGGACGCCGTCTGACCTTTGAAGCGGCGTTGTCCGTCTCTTTAGGTTTGCATAAAAGTGCTGTCTGCCACAGTTTTGTGCACTTCTTGAGGGATACAATGTGAACGGTCACTACTGTACTCCCACGCAGAGACTATGAGTACGGCGTGTACTGCCACCCCGTATCCTCATATGTCTGTTACTATGGCAGGACCCCAAATATCCCTAACACGGACGTGTGTTCAGGTGATCAAGGAAATAGAAGGATGACCTGGGCCTGCCTCCGTCTCCCACCTACTCGCCCACCAGAGCCTGTCGGATGAGGAGACACGGACGTCCTACAACGGGGTTCCGGACGTCCAACTCTCGTCAGAAGTATACGATACGATACACTATATTGATCCCGGGGGGAAATTACAGTATTACAGCAGCAATACAAACAGCAGTACATAAAATATTAGGACACAAATCTTGCACAGGTATACCAACATTACATAATAAAAGTGTACAGTTCAAGTGTATATAAGTCAATGTTAATTGACATTAGTACACCAGCCATCAGTAATTATTTTCTACCACCCTTAGGAAATTATTATACATCCCCATAGCAGTAGGTACAAACGATTTCCTGAATTTCTCCTTCTTGCACCTTAATAGGATTAGACGGCTGCTGAATGTGCTCTTCTGCTTCAAGAACAGCTCGTATAGGGGGTGTGTATTATTGTTCATTATAGCCCTACACTTCTTCTGAATTCTTTCCTCCAAAAGGGTCAAGATGGAGGCCAACAGCTGCACTTGTCTTCTTGATAAGTTTGTTGAGCTTATTAGCGTCAGCTACTCGCACACTACTGCCCCAGCAAATGATAGCAAAAAAGATGGCGCTTGCTACAACGGACTGGTAGAACATCTCCAGCATTTTACTGCACACATTGAACGACCTGAGCTTCCGCAGAAAGTACAGTCTGCTCATTTCCTTCTTGTAAACCTTTTCTGTATGACACCTCCAATCGAGTTTACTGTCAAGGTGAACCCCCAAATATATGTAGCTCTCAACAATCTCAACCTCCTGGCCAGCAATGGTGATCGGTAAGTAATCCTCCTTTTTCCTTCTATAACTCACCACCATCTCCTTGGTTTTCTTTACATTTAGTTCTAGACAGTTAGCTGACACCAATGCACAAAGTCAGAAACCACCCTTCTATATTCCTCCTCCCCCCGGCCCCCCAAAATGCCCCCTACAATCACGGAGTCATCTGAGAATTTTTGGAGGTGACAAAAATCAGATTTATACTGAAAGTCAGCTGTATGCAATGAGAAGAGGAAGGGTGACAGCACTGTACCCTGAGGGGTATTGTCCCTCTTTCCTCCTAGATAGGACAGAAGATAGAAGAAAAGAAAAAAAAAAGAAAGAAGAGGACAGAGCAAGGAAAAAATAGCGAAGAGTCAAATGAGAATCCCTCTCCGTTTTCTCCCCTTCATTCCGGGCTCATACCTCTACTCCCTGGGGATCAGAAGTCCCCTCATGTACCCCTGAGCTCTCCCTTCCGTAGGCCACCTTGAGGTGTTTGTCGCGCCGCTGCACACTCCTTGTGGGGGCCCTTTTGATGTGGTTGTGTGGCCTCCGCGCCGCCCTCCCTCCGCCGGTGGCCGCAGGCCCTACTCGAGGTCCCAGCTTCATTTCGGGCCCAGTTTTGCGCCGACTCCGCCCCTTCCCTCTAGCCTTCCGGGCGGGCTTTTCTCCCGCCCGTCCTGCCTCCTAGCGCGGCCTTAGGCTCCGCCCACTACTCCCATGGTTCCTGTGTAACTTTACTGTGGGCTGGAGCCGCCGCCATATTGCTCCTCTGAACCCGGCGTTTTTGCTCCGCTCCCCCTCTTTGATCGCTGAGAGTGGGATTCCTCCCAGCAGCGCACTCCTTTTTCTCCAGCCAGGTCCTCAGGAGACTCCATCTTCGGCTGGTGCGCAAAAGATGACTCCTTTTAGAGACTCTGCTTTCATCTTGTCACACCTGAGGAGCAGCATACAGGATCCGTGAGTAGCTCTGCCCTGCAGAGCTGACACCCTCCTCTGTCTCTTATCTGTCCCTCAACCTTCTGGCATCAGTTAGTGGGACTGCTCACCATGCCTAAGCTCAAGGGAGAGCCTGCTCGTCCTCTACCTTCCTCTTCCTCCACCACTCTGGTCAGACACTTTGTGTGCTCTTCTTGTAATGGCAGTGGCCAACTGGAAAGTGGCCTTTCTCGTAGCGATCACTTCCATCAGACTGGTTTCAGAATTAGTGGCTCTGTCCTGTTGCCCCCCTTTCCTGGTTCTTCACTTCTTCACCAGGATAAGGTAATGTTGCGGCCTCCACCTTCCTTTCTTCCCAAGGTGGTATCCACCTTTCACTTGAATGAGGATATCGTCCTGCCTTCCTTCTGTCCGACTCCGACTCATTCTCTGGAGCTCTCGTTGAACAGGCTAGACCTGGTCCGGGCAGTGACTATCTATCTTGATAGGACTGCTTCCTTCAGAAAGTCAGATCTCCTGTTCGTCATTCCAGAAGGGGCGAGGAGAGGCCTACCGGCCTCCAAGGCTACGATTGCGCGTTGGATTAGGACTGCAATATTGGAGGCTTACCGGGTTAAGAACAGAGTGCCCCCCCCCCCCCCGGATTAAGGCTCATTCCACCCGGGCAGTAGGCGCCTCCTGGGCGGTTCACCATGGGGCATTTTGCCAAAATTTACAAGGTCCACACCTACGCTTCAGCGGACGCCAGCCTAGGCAGAAGGATCTTGCAGGCGGCATTGGGGACTTCGCCGACCTGAATGGAGTTTCCTGCCATTTTTTTCCCACCCCAGGGTCTGCTTTGGGACGTCCCATGGTTCCTGTGTCCCCCAATGAAGCGATAGAGAAAACAGGATTTTGGTTGCTTACCGTAAAATCTGTTTCTCGGAGCGTTCATTGGGGGACACAGCACCCTCCTATATGTTGTACAACTCCTGTCCTTTCTTCTGGTTGTTATTGTTATGATTGAGTTGTCTGTTTGATGTTTGTTTTCTGTCATGTTGTTCTCCTGCTGCTTTCTCACTAACTGATTAGCTTGGTGCCAGTCAGTGGGGTGTATACTGCAGAGGAGGAGCCAACCTTTTTATATGCATACTGTCAGCCTCCTAGTGGCAGCAGCATACACCCATGGTTCCTGTGTCCCCCCAATGAACACTCCGAGAAACAGATTTTACGGTAACCAAAATCCTGTTTTTTTTCACTGCAGTTTGGTATCACCATAGTCAATGATCTGGAAAATCATGCTGCCAGAATTATGACCTTTAAAACATCCCAATAACCTGTGACAGAACCATTTTTTTCGTGTGTGTTTGTGTGTGTATGTATTTTTTGGGTATATCACTCCACTTTGTAATTTGTTTTCTCTTTTTTTTGCAGTACACGGTATGATGAAATGAATGCTGTAATTCAAAAGTAGAATTGATGCTCAAAATACCACGCCCTCATAGGGCTGTTGATAAGAAAACAAAACAAAAAAAAAACTAATTGGTCTCTGGGAGGAAAAGGCGAAATCACACAAAAAAAAAATTGCCTGGACAGTAACATGCTAATGGATGAGAAGAAAGATGAATCATAATTATTTTATTAGCAGCAGGGGACATTTTATGATTCGGTTGCATAAGAGGAATTTTCCTTGTAGATTTGTGTGCAGCTGTATTGCTCATGTACAAATTGAACTGGAGCAGGTGGTCAGGGCCCATTTTACCACAATGTGTGCATGGTACAGTTTGTCACTTGTGTATTGTCCAACAGGGGGCAAACAATTTTTTTTTTAAGGACCACGTTGAACCATCCCTATGGGCTGCAATAAAAAATCATAAACATTACCGCGTAAATATCTAAACAGTGCCCATTCCATTTTTAGGACTCCCACCAATCAGGACTATAGCGGTCCTTCTCTCTCTCATTCAAAATCCAGTAAGGAACAGACTGTGGATTTGGCTTTCTCCATTGTAGTTTCTGCTAGCTGCTGACAGTTGTGTTTTTCTTCTCCTATAATCTACGATATACCTAGATATACCTAGATAATGACATGATCTTGGATATGGCCACACTGTCCACCTGAAATTGTTTTTCATCCCTACTGTGCTGCCTGACTCTACTACATTCCCTAACATGGAAATACATATGGGCAGCCTTTATACACTGAGGCATGCGTGTGACCATATACAGGTGATATATAAAAGTCTGCACACCCCAAAATGCCAGGTTCTTGTCATGTAAAAAAAATTATACCAAGAATAAGTTAAGAACTTTTTCCTCCTTTAATGTCACTCATCTGTACAAATCCATTAAGAAGCAACTGAAATAATTTTGAGGGGGAAGTGAAATTAACAGCTAAAATAATGTGGTTGCTTTAGTCTAAACACCCTCTTATAATTGGGGATATGGTTGTGTTCAGAAATAGCCAATCACATTTAAGCCGTAAATGGCTTACAACAAAGCAAAGGGATATAATTGTTGAAATTTATGTCAGGGAAAGGTACAAAATAATTTGGAAGTCATTAGAAATACCATGATGACTCTATTCAGTGTTCCAAGTAGTGGCTTAAATTTGGCGCAACGGTGACATTACCTAGAACTTGAAATCTGTCAAAAATTGCTGAAAAGGGAAGACAAAAATTGGCCCTTGAGGCTGCTATAAGGAGCTGCAGCAATTTTTGGTAAGTACTAGTTGTGATCTGCATATGACAAGTCTCCCGTATATGTCCAACCTGTGGAATAGGATGGCAAAATGGAAGTATTTTCTTACAAAGAAAAACATCCAAGCCTTGCTTTGTTTTGCCAAAACTTACATCAGGTCTGCCAAAAGCAAATGGGAAAACGTCTTTTGGTCTGGAAGTCAAAGGTTGAACTTTTTGTCCATAATTTCAAAAGTTATGTTTGGCGTGAAGGCAGCACTGCATCACCAAAAGAACACCATACCCACAGTGAAGCATGGTGAACGCAGCATTATGCTATGGGGCTGTTTTGCAGCAGCTGGAGGGTATTATGAACAGTTCCAAATATTAATCAATTTTTCAACAACACCTCTATGCCTCTGCTAAGAAGCTGAAGTGAATAGGAATTTCACATTTCATCATGACAACGACCCTAAACATACCTCAAAATCAACAGAATAGCACCGTTAGAAGATCATCCAAGTTTTGGAATGACCCAACCTGACCTGAATCCACATTATTTTAGTTTTTTCCACCCACAAAAGTTTGTTTTTCAACTTAATTGTACATATTATGGGTGATACTAAAGGAGGAAAAAGTTCAAAATTTAATCTTCTTTGTATGTGTTTTTTTGTGGCATTTAACGGGGGGGGTGTAGACATTTTATATCCACGGTAGATACAGAAGGGTATAGAGTGGTGCATGTGGCCTCTGGGCCGCAGGTTGTTTACCCCGTCTATAGAATATAGTTTTGTAATATTGCTCAGTGTTTTGGGACTGATCTTGGAGGAAAGTTTCTGCAACATAATTTTTAATTCGCTTTGCAAATGAGCATGGATACTGAAACCTGAGGTTTTCATTTTTATACTTGTGAGACCCGTCTTTCCATAAGCATAGGCACATCTGTCTGTAATCTCTAGCTGCACAGTCTTCTTGTAAAAGATCTGTCATGAATCTAACAGTACCCATGTCGCCGAGGTAGGAGCACATCAGTCAGTTGTTTGTTAGTTCTGATAGTGGATGATGATGAAAGATGGGAATGTGGAATGTTTCCTCTGCTGTTAGTGTGTTGGACCCTGCTGAGTGTTTACTTGGATTATTATTCTTAGCAGTCAA
Organism: Oophaga sylvatica; assembly: GCA_033576555.1. Classification (NCBI taxonomy): domain Eukaryota; kingdom Metazoa; phylum Chordata; class Amphibia; order Anura; family Dendrobatidae; genus Oophaga; species Oophaga sylvatica. Next base: position 321,291,367 of record JARQOD010000006.1, read on the forward strand.
CCTGATTTTCTTAAAGAATAAACAATAATATTCAGTAGTATCCTTTTCCATTGGCCATATTTCTTGCCCAACGTTTTCTCTTATTCTCATTTAATGTCAGAGGATGTGTTTGAAAAACTTCTGCAACAAAATGTCACGTCCATTTATCTGAATAAGTTATTTTAGCAGCAAGCAAATCTTTTCAACTAAAGCAATTTCATATTTTGCTCTGTATTTCATCAGTGTAATTCCTGACAAAAATTGCAGCCCTGAAATACACTTCTCAAAAAAATAAAGGGTACACTCAAATAACACATCCTAGATCTGAATGAATTAAATATTCTCATTGAATACTTTGTTCTGTACAAAGTTGAATGTGCTGACAACAAAATCACACAAAAATTATCAGTGGAAATCAAATTTATTAGCCAATGGAGGCCTGGATTTGGAGTCACACACAAAATTAAAGTGGAATGTAATGTCCTTAAAACAAGTCAAAATGATGCTCAGTAGTGTGTGTGGTCTCCTCGTGCCTTTATGACCTCCTTGTGCCTGTATGACCTTCCTACAAAGCCTGGGCATGCTCCCGATGAGGCGGCGGATGGTCTCCTGAGGGATTCCCTCCCAGACCAAGACTAAAGCATCCGTCAACTGCTGGACAGTGTGTGGTGCAACATGACGTTGGTGGATGGAGTGAGACATGATGTCCCAGATGTGCTCAGATTCAGGTCTGGGGAACGGGTGGGCCAGTCCATAGCTTCAATGCCTTCATCTTGCAGGAACTGCTGACACACTCCAGCCACCTGAGGTCTGGCATTGTCCTGCATTAGAAGGAACCCAGGTCCAACCGCACCAGCATATGGTCTCACAAGGGGTCTGAGGATCTCATCTCGGTACCTAATGGCAGTCAGGCTACCTCTGGCGAGCACATGGAAGGCTGTGTGGCCCTCCAAAGAAATGCCACACCATTACTGACCCACTGCCAAACCGGTCATGCTGAAGGATGTTGCAGGCAGCAGATTGCTCTCCACGGTGTCTCCAGACTCTGTCATGTCTGTCACATGCTCAGTATGAAGCTGCTTTCATCTGTGAAGAGCACAGGGCGCCAGTGGCAAAGTTGCCAATCCTGGTGTTCTGTGGCAAATGCCAAGCGTCCTGCACAGTGTTGGGCTGTGAGCACAACCCCCAACTGTGGACGTCAGGCACTCATACCATCCTCATGGAGTCGGTTTCTAACCGTTTGTGCAGACATATGCACATTTGTGGCCTGCTGGAAGTCATTTTGCAGGGCTCTAGCAGTGCTCCTCCTGTTGCTCCTTGCACAAAGGCAGAGGTAGCGGTCCTGTTGATGGGTTGTTGCCCTCCCACAGCCCCCTCCACATCTCCTGTTGTACTGGCCTGTCTCCTGGTAGTGCCTCCAGCCTCTGGACACTACGTTGACAGACACAGCAAGCTGTTGTGAATACGCTGGAGGCAGCTTCTGAGCTGGGGCTCCCTCCGGTGGTTTCTGAGGGTAATGAACTGATTAATGAATGGCCTTCAGCTGGCGCTGAATGGTAGGATATAAGTTGCCTGATTTACCAGCAGCCTTGCCGGTTATCAATTGTTCTTCTGGTCTTGCTTGAAGCACTGCTAGTTTCCTGCTCTCCTTCAGATAAGTGTTTTCTGTTTTTTTTTCTGTTTGATTTTCTCTGCTGGTTTGCTGCCTGCAGTGGACTGCAGCCTGTCCCCTTTTGGGGGTCTGGCGCTGCAATTGTGCTCTGTTTGTCTCTGCACTTTTGCTTTGCTCTTTTGTTACTTTTAATTTGCTGAATAGCGTTTTGTTACACCATAGATCTGATTTAGGTGGAAGAGGTCGTGTGATCTCAGGTTTTTTGGCAATCAGAAGTGTTGGTATTTTTGTTAGGGTTTTTGTTGGATTGCAGTCAGAATTCTTTCCTGTACTTTTCTGTCTAGACAGATTGGGCCCCAGCGTTTGCTCATTCTATTTTCTATCTGTGTCCGTGCTTTCTTCTTGTCTAACCGCCATTACATGTTTGGGGGCTTCCTATTTTCTTTGGGGATCTGCTCCGGGGTAGATAGCTTTTATCTTTCTGCCTTTAGGTGTAGTTATCTCTCAGGCTGTGACGAGGCGTCTAGGATCAACGTAGGAACGCTCCACGGCTACCTCTAGTTGTGTGGTTAGTTCAGATTACTGCAATCCAATAGGTTCCAGCCTCTCTGGTGTATTACCACTTTTGCTATTTTTTGCCATTTCTCCTCAGTTACTGAAACATAACAGTATAACCGGCCAAACTGAAAATTATATGGTACTCAACAGAAGGGAAAAATAGTAAAAAAGGAAAAAGAAAAAAAACAGAAAACACTTATCTGAAGGAGAGCAGGAAACTAGCAGTGCTTCAAGCAAGACCAGAAAAACAATTGATAACCGGCAAGGCTGCTGGGAAATCAGGCAACTTATATCCTACCATTCAGCGCCAGCTGAAGGCCATTCATTAATCAGTTCATTACCCTCAGAAACCACCGGAGGGAGCCCCAGCTCAGAAGCCGCCTCCAGCATATTCACAACAGCAAGCCTTCTTGCCACAGCTTGCATTGATGTGCCATCCTGGATGAGCTGCACTACCTGAGCCACTTGTGTGTGTTGTAGAGGCTGTCTCATACTACCACGAGTGTGAAAGCACAACGAACATTCAAAAGTGACCAAAACATCAGCCAGAAAGCATTGGTAGTAAGATGTGATCTGTGGTCCCCACCTGCAGAACCACTCCTTTGAGTGTGTCTTGATAATTGCTAATAATTTCCATCTTGTGTCTATTCCATTTGCACAACAGCATGTGAAATTGATTGTCAATCAGTGTTGCTTCCTAAGTGGACAGATTGATTTCATGGAAGTTTGATTTACCTGGAGTTATATTCCGTTGTTTGTGTTCCCTTTATTTTTTTGATCAGTGTAGTTATTTTTCTCTATTTTCAAAAATTGAAACAGACATGAAATCAGGACTGAGACTATGGAGAGATAGGCTGCCGTGAAGATCAATAAATGACTTCATTATATACATTGTAACCATACGATGCCTTTGCTTTATTAACAGTTAGGTACAGTGTCTTATAGGATTTCCAAAAATAAATAACTTGAAGGAAGGATGTTAATTTATCCTTTTCATTGCCAGTCTAGTTGTTTTTTGTGCACATTTAGTTTTTCCTCTTTCTTGTAAGACGCACACATGTTTTTGTTATTTTTTTTCAGCATAGTACGAGAGCTTGCCTTTTTGTTTTTGGAATGAATTGTAGTTTTGAATGTTTTACTATAGAATATAGTGAAAATTCCAAATGTTGTGAAATAGTAAAAAAACACACTAAAAGAAACTCAAATGATAACATAATCATATAAATGTGCACTTGATATGTCCTATGTAATGGCTGTGTTTGACCATGCAGGAGATGTGGTATGATCAGACCATGTTCCTGCACGGTCAGACACAACCATTACACAGGACATATCAGGGGCACATTTATAAGATTATCTAGGCACAGAAACATTTTTTTAACACACCCAATTGTTTGAACTTTTCATGCCAAGATCTATTTATTAAAATGTACTTTGCTTGTGGGACAACCCCTGTCCAGGCTTCGAACTTAAGCCTGCAGTCACTCTGTGACTGTGCACACTGGCAGGATTCTCAGGCATCGGTAGCGGGCGGTCATGTGACCGCTAGTATGCGATTTTCATAATGCCAGCCACATTCCAACTAGACATGTTTGACCTCGATCAATTCACTTGTATTTTGCGAGGCTACACACATCTGGTTGGAATGTGACTGCATGTATGCAAATCACATATTTGTGGTCACTTGCGTGCTCCTGACATCAGCACAGAATTGTGACCGCGCGTGCTATGCACGCTGTGAGGAGATACAAGTCTGCAGTCACATAAAATGACTGCAAACTTGAGCCCCAAGCTTGGACATCCGCTTTAAGGCCATGTTCACACGTTTACTTCTTGGTCAGTGTTTTACATCAGTATTTGTAAGCCAAAACCAGGAGTGGGTGAAAAATGCAGAAGTGGTTACATTTTCTATTATCCTTTTCCTCTGATTCTTCTACTCCTGATTTTGGCTTACAAATATGAGGTAAATACTGACCAAGTACTAAACGTAAACTTGGCCCAATGATGTGTTTTGATACATCGGATATTTATGGATGTGGTAATGACAAATGTGTGTTTTTCTTTATTTTTACAGGGGGAATGGGAGGGTGATTCAAACTTTTACATTTAGTCCCTTTAGGGGACTTGAACCTATGAACACCTGACAAGTTGTTCTATGTAATGCAATGTAACAGTATGGGTACGTTTCCACGTACCGGATTGTCTGCACTTTGGAGGGAGCGGAAAGCCCGCTCTGCCCAAAGCCCCGCCCCCTTCTGAACGTGCGGTGATTCCGGATGTGTTCATTGAACACATCCGGAATCACTGCACGGTATACATAGGACTCTGTTATTTACCTTGCGGCGACGGAGCGTCGCCGCAAGGTAAATAGACAATGCTGCGGTCTAAAAAGATGCGCCGCTTGTCTGGAAACTGTGGGCTGCCGGATGCGTGTTCGCATGCATAGTGGAGACGGGATTTCATAAAATCCTCTCCACTATGCTGGAACATCTGGACGCTACGGATTAAAATCTGCTGTTGGACACAGCATTCAATCCGCAGCAAATACTGAATGTGGAAACGTACCCTATTGCAGTCAATAACTAAACTCATTGTGTCATATGAAGTCCAGCCTGAATGCCACCACGTGGTGCTGATGGGTTGCCATGGTAGCTGCAGAAGGTCCCATAGCTCCTTTGAAGCCTGGTACCTGGCTGTGCTTCATATGAGACTGAGTTTTAGTTATCTACTGGTACAGCTATCTACAAGTACAGTTTTGTAGGGATTGGGCTCCATGAGAATGGGCAAAGCTGAATTTTAAGTTTTCCACTGGGGCAATACTACTCTTGATGAACAATATTGCCTTTGAATGTTCTTATTATAGGTATCTGGAGACTTTAATATGTTTGCCCTGTGCGATCGGTCACTATCCCATCCTCTGATGCATCTATGTTGCATTGAAGAATCTGCTGTTTTGTGTTAAGAAGCTCCTGGTGACCTAGCTTTACATTCAGCTACTTTTCTGCTTGGACAAAATGGTCCAGACTTATTTATTAATATTTTCTAACTCATTAAAGTGGTTTTCCCACCAATGACATTTATCCATCCTTTAAGCACAGGATCAGATGAAAATGTTTGATTTCTGTGGTTTCCATGGGAGATAACCTAGTGTACAACTTATCTATCTGCAGCAAGCCCCTGAGAATGTAAGTAGTGGCCACATGCAAGTGCGACCTTCTATTCTAGGAATCCATGGCCATCTCTACAGATGGAGCCCTAGCAATTACACATTTTCTCTTTTTGCACAGGGGTTAGTTGTTTTTTTTTAAGCTTTTCTCACAAATGACATCTATGTCCTGTTAAGTATAGTGTATTCTCACATCCTTTGTTAGAGGGGTTTTCCACTGCTTGGCCAACCCTTATTTGTAGTCCTCGCTATAAATTATGCTCACCTATTCAACTAGTGCCTTTCCATCCATGTTTGCCTTCTGGTGCTCTCATGACCTAAAGCCGTGTGAGTGCTGAAACTAATGAGTAGCCATTGATGGACGCCTGAGTTTCGCCTGACCGCTGGTTGTTCTCCAAGGCTAGTAGGAGCACTACTACCCATCACAAACATAACAATGTCATGAGAGCACCAGTGCCATCATTGCCAGAGCAATGCCAATGTAATGAGTTGAGCATAAGGTGTAGCATGTTTGTTTTTGTTTTTATAAAGAAAGCAGAAAACTTTAAAACCCTGGCCTCCCTCTCCTGAAGATCTGCTACTGGACACTGAACCCTTAGGCTATGTGCACACGTTCAGGATTTTTCGCGTTTTTTTAGCGTTTTTGCGGCGGATTTCCACTGCAAAAAATGCTTAAAAAACGCATGCATTAAGTATCCTATTATTAGAATGCATTCCGCAATTTTAGTGCACATTCTGCGTTTTTTTTACCGCAAAAAAAATGCATCGCAGAAAAAAATGCAGCATGTTCATTCTTTTTCCGGAATCGCGGCGATTCCGCTGCCATAGGAATGCATTGAACCACTTACTTTCCGCATGTGGCTATGCCCACCATGCGCAAAGTGAGCGGTTCATGTTCGGATGGTACCCAGGGTCTGGAGGAAAGGAGACTTTCCTCCAGGCCTTGGGTACCATAGTCCTGTTAAAACAATAATTAAAATAAAAAATTGTGATATTCTCACCTTCCAGCACCCCCCGCAGCTTTCCCGCTCCTTACTGATGCTCCCGGCAACTCCCGTTCCCAGGGATGCCTTGCGACAATGACCCCAGATGACGTAGTGGTCTCGCGTGATGCTACGTCATCTGGGGTCATTGTCGCTAGGTATCTCTGGGAGCGGGAGTTGCCGGGAGCATCGCGAGGCCCAGGAAGGCTGCGAGGGCCGCCGGAAGGTGAGAATATCACGATTTTTCATATTTTTTTATAGTATAGCATCAATAGTAAAAAGTTGATCACACGTGTCAAACACAATGTTTGACTCGTGTAACCAACTTGTCAATCAGTTTTCCAAACGATGCTACAGATCGCTTGGAAAACGCTAGCATTCTGCAAGCTAATTACGCTTGCAAAACAACTAGTTTTTAGCGAGAATACGCATACTTATAAAATGCGTATTTCACGCGGCAGGGAGGTGCGGAATTGCCGCGGAAATTTCTGCAGCAATTCTGATACGTGTGCACATAGCCTTACAGTAACAGATTAGCTGCATTTCTGTTACAATGAGTATAGTCAGTGAATGGTCGTTAATGTGTTAAATTATTGGGTATGTGTTTCAGATTTGTCCATAACTCCACACTAATACATTTTTCTTCAATTCTCTGCAGACCGCTCTCACAATTTAGTAATTTGTTTAAATGTTAAGGAACATCCAATAAATGTCTGCAGTGATGGATGGTTGGTTCTTGAAAGCTTTGTCTGGATAAACCTAAGTTAATCTTTTAAATACCTTAGACACGAAATGGTGTCTCATACGTTGAATTTTTCCACGCCGGCAAATAATTATGCTGCAGGCTTATTCTGATTTAAAGAATCCCGATATATTTGTTTCATGTTAAAAGATAGCATAACTATTTCTTATTTTTAGATTAGTGGGGGTGGCAGCCCACCACTGGAATCCACAATCCCGAAAACAGGGAATGTAAGTAAGCAGGTTCAGCATAGCAGTTAGTTGTTGTTGCCTGTTGAAAGAAAATAAACATGCTTAATGAACTTCCTGCAATGATAAATAAATCTAAATAAAAAGAATGTTAAACTATTAATATTTGTAATTTACAAAAGTTAGCCAAGCTATAGTAATCAATGAAATATAGATTGTAAAAATATTTACAAATGGCTGTAAACATCTTATTTTTGTGCAAGAACTGGACATTTTTGCCATATTTTATCCACAGAAGGCCCCCAACTGCCTATGTATGGGCTACGGAAACGTTATATATTTGCATTCTCTCACTGCACCAGTGATGGTGATATTCACATGATTTATCCACTTGACCACTTCCTTGGCTGTTCCCTGACATATTATTTTTTTGCGCAGGATTTGTTTAGGGCATACACCAATACAATCATTTCCAAATAAGTGTCCCTTTACCTTTAGCTTTTCACCACCCGGCTCATCTTGATTTGAAAGGTCTCCCCTAAACACAAATAGCTCAGCTATATTCACATGTACAAGCACTATATGACCTCCTTAATGCCGATCAACGAGAGAAATTCAATGTGAAATCCTGTACCAATTGATTTTTCTCTAATTTATTTGTTCCTTCCAGATAAAAAATACAGTATCATTGTCATTGATCCACCATGGGAAAATAAATCAGTCAAGAGGAGTAAGAGGTAATTGCTTGTTAATTTTTTCATTGTTGGTATTTGTTTTTCATTATTTTCTTTGAAAGAAAATGCTTATAAAATGTTATTTCTCAAGTTAAAAATGTTCATAAAAGTATAAGATGACATTTTGCTGCACTGGTCTCCTGGGTTTTAATACCACCAAGGAGAACATCTACAATGAGTTCGTATGTCCTTCCCGTGTTTATGTGGGTTTCTTCCAAGTGCTTCCTTAGATTGTGAGCCCCTATGGGGACAGCGATGCTTATCTCTGTAAAGTGCCGTGAAAATAATAGCACTATATAAAGGAGTAAAATAAATAAGTAGTTGATAGCAAAATGGTTGAGGAAAATAAGTAAAAACAAGAATTCATAGAAGGTGTATAGCATAAATTAATCAAAATGCTTTAACAAAGCAAGCCAAAGCTAGTAATTGTGCTAGCTATACACATTCAACGCTGGCTTATATGGGAGAGGTAGTGAGTAGGGATGAGTGAACCTGAACTGGAAATGGGATTCGTACTAAACTTCTAGTGTCCGGTAACCAAACCCTGAACACTGACTACTTACTGTATGTCTGTTTTCCTGTTCGGGTTCGCCATCCTAATGAAACTTGTTAAAAGGCTGCAGCGCAGCCCATTAACAAGTTTTAAAGGGAACCTGTCAGCAGGATAGTGCATAGTAACCTACACATAGTGTCAGGTACACTACAACAAAATGGCGGCGGCGCTTGCGCAGTAGCATCTCTCGGTACTAGATAGATGCTACTGCGCAAGTGCCTCTGCTGGCTCCTTGTTGTTGCAGTAAAAAATCTACACTGGAACAAAAGGGCGCCAAAGGCGGCGCATGCGCAGTAGCATCTATCGCATACCGAGAGACGATACTTCGCCAGCGCCATTTTGTTGCAGTGTACATTTTTTGGACTGCAGCAACAAGGGGCCGGCGGCGCTTGCGCAGTAGCATCTATCGGAACATGATAGATGCTAATGTGCAGGCGCACCCAATGGCGCCGTATTAATGGTGATTTTTTTTCCTTTGAAACGCAGGAAGATAATAGGCACTAATTGATAAGCGAAAGTGCACAGGCGCCGCCATTTTCATTAAGTGACATGCTTTTTATCAAATACATACATTAGTATAATCATTATGCAAACTAGGGGGCGGGTCAGTGAGGGCTCAGTGACCTCTCAGCAGTCTGCATTATGAATATCTAATCAGAGCACCACATACAGTGCCTACAAGTAGTATTCAACCCCCTGCAGATTTAGCTGGTTGACACATGCGGAATTAACTTGGCATTGTGACATTTGTACTGTAGATCAGCCTGGAAGTGGGAAATGCAATGCAGCAAAAATTTTTTTTTTTTTTTTTAAAAACATTAAAAGTTAATTCAGAGTGTCATTTATTATTCAACCCCTCAAACCACAAGAATTCTGTTTGGTCCCCCTAAAGTATTAAGAAGTAGTTCAGGCACCAAGAATAATGAGCTTCACATGTGTGGATTAATGATCTCTTTTGCCAGCCTTTTCTGACTATTTAAGACCCTCCCCAAACTTGTGAACAGCACTCATACATGGTCAACATGGGAAAGACAAAGGAGCATTCCAAGGCCATCAGAGACAAGATCGTGGAGGGTCACAAGGCTGGCAAGGGTACAAAACCCTTTCCAAGGAGTTGGCCCTACCTGTCTCCACTGTTGGGAGCATCATCCGTAAGTGGAAGGCTTATGGAACTACTGTTAGCCTTCCACGGCCTGGACAGCCTTTGAAAGTTTCCTCCCGTGCCGAGGCCAGGCTTGTCCGAAGAGTCAAGGCTAACCCAAGGACAACAAGGAAGGAGCTCCGGGAAGATCTCATGGCAGTGGGGACATTGGTTTCAGTCAATACCATAAGTAACGTACTCCACCGCAATGGTCTCCGTTCCAGACGAGCCCGTAAGGTACCTTTACTTTCAAAGCGTCATGTCAAGGCTCGTCTACAGTTTGCTCATGATCACTTGGAGGACTCTGAGACAGACTGGTTCAAGGTTCTATGGTCTGATGAGACCAAGATCGAGATCTTTGGTGCCAACCACACACGTGACGTTTGGAGACTGGATGGCACTGCATACGACCCCAAGAATACCATCCCTACAGTCAAGCATGGTGGTGGCAGCATCATGCTGTGGGGCTGTTTCTCAGCCAAGGGGCCTGGCCATCTGGTCCACATCCATGGGAGGATGGATAGCACGGCCTACCTGGAGATTTTGGCCAAGAACCTCCGCTCCTCCATCAAGGATCTTAAGATGAGTCGTAATTTCATCTTCAACAAGACAACGACCCAAAGCACACAGTCAAGAAAACCAAGGCCTGGTTCAAGAGGGAAAAAGTCAAGGTGTTGGAGTGGCCTAGTCAGTCTCCTGACCTTAACCCAATTGAAAACTTGTGGAAGGAGCTCAAGATTAAAGTCCACATGAGACACCCAAAGAACCTAGATAACTTGGAGAAGATCTGCATGGAGGAGTGGGCCAAGATAACTCCACAGACCTGTGCCGGCCTGATCAGGTCTTATAAAAGACGATTATTAGCTGTAATTGCAAACAAGGGTTATTCCACGAAATATTAAACATAGGGGTTGTATAATAATTGACCCACACTTTTATGTTTAAAATTTATTAAAATTCAACTGAGCAACATAACTTTTTGTTTTGTAAGATTTATGCTTCTGTTAATAAATCCTACTCTCGTTTGCAGTTTGAAGGCTCTAACTTATTTGCATCTTATCAAACCAGCTAAATCTGCAGGCGGTTGAATACTACTTGTAGGCACTGTACATGAACCCCGCCTTAGGGCATGAGAATTTCATTAACACAAAACTGAAAATAATTAAGAAACAACAACAACACGGATTTCACCAACCAAGGTATCATTTTATTCAGCATAACGGCACCGACATGACACTGTGTGTAGGTTACTATGCACAGTCCTGCTGACAGATTCCCTTTAAGGCTGTAGGCACTTCCAGCTCCATCACAGCCATGCCAAGTAATAGCATGGCTGTGATTGACAGGCGCAACAAGTGACTCAGCCTGTGTAAAAATAAATAAAATAATAAAAAAAAAATTTGTAGTCCCCCTCTTTTTTTTTAAAAGCAGTCGAGGGAAAAACGCCAGCTGTGAGCTGGTGTTATTTGGTAAGGACCAAAATTTTCCCTAAAGGGTTCCTAGCCTATAAAAAATGCCCCGCAATCACAAAAAGATTTTGGAGTGAAAGCTGAATGGCACTTTTTTTAGCTGCAATGAAAGGGAAAGGGGAAACCCAAAATATGGGGAGGGGAGCCCCGTGGGCAATACCCCAATTAAAACGTGTTACCGGGCCCCCCAGCTCGGGGTCCTCCTACCAGCTCTTCATCTAAAATTTTAGTTCTCAGAGGACGTCGTGCTGGAAGCAGCCCTCAGAAGATTTTTATTTTTTTTTCGGCAAAACACTTGGATCCCAGAGTGGTCAAAAGTCTCAGGGGTCTCAGCGCTGTG
>JARQOD010000006.1:321302931-321346033 GCA_033576555.1 Oophaga sylvatica
TTTAACTACTGTACTACCGTATATACTCAAGCATAAGCGACCCGGAGTAATAACCGACCCCCTAATTTTGCCACAAAAAACTGGGAAAAACTTGAGTATAAGCCTAGGGTGGAAATGAGGCAGCTACTGGTAAATTTCAAAAATAAAAATAGATACCAATAAAAGTAAAATTAAAGTTGGTTAAATGTTTTTGAATAGCCATATTTGAATCAGGAGCCCCTATGCTGCCCCATAGATTATGCCCCATATGCGCCCCATGTATTTGCCCCACAAGATGCTTCATAGATTGTGCCCCATATGCTGCCCCATTTATTATGCCCACATGATGCTCCATAGATTGTGCCCCATATGCTGCCCCATGTATTATGCCCCACAAGATGCTCCATAGATTGTGCTCCATATGTTGCCCCATGTATTATGCCCACAAGATGATCCATAGATTGTGCCCCATATGCTGCCCATGTATAAGCCCCACAAGATGCTCCATAGATTGGCCCATATGCTGCCCAATGTAATTATGCCCCACAAGATGCTCCATAGATTGTGCCCCATATGCTGCACCATGTATTATGCCCCACAAGATGCTCCATAGATTGTGCCCCATATGCTGCCCCTGTATTATGCCCCACAAGATTGCTCCATAGATTGTGCCCCATATTCTGCCCCAGTATTATGCCCCACAAGATGCTCCATAGATTATGCCCCCATATGCTGCCGCTTGCAATGAAAAAAAAAAAAAAAAGACCATATCTCACTCTCGTTGCTGGGGGCCAGGTGCTGGTGTCCTTGAGCAGCGGGACACCGACGCGCTATTGGGGACAGGTGCCGGTGTCACGCTGGCTCAGGCCCCAGCACCTTCAATATTCACCTGTCCCCGGTCCACCCGCTGTGCTCCGATGTCTTCGGGTCCCCGGCAGTGGAATGCTCAGGCAGAGGGCGCTCGCGCACTAACCACGTCATCACGCCCTCTGACCTGAAAATTCACAGCTAAGGAGGCGAGAAGAGAGCAGAGCGCATCGGTGGACCGGGGACAGGTGAATATCGCTTATACTCACCCCCTCCTGGCGCCGTCTCTGCAGCCCCTGCTCTTCTCCCACGGTCTCCGGCATCTATGCCTAAACTTAAGCAGTCACGTGGTACCGCTCATTAAAGTCATGAATATGCGCATATTCATGACTCTAATGAGCGGTACCACAGGACAGCTGAACACAGGCGCGGAGACCGTGGGAGAAGAGCAGGAGCTGCAGAGACCATCCCAAAGGAGGGGGTGAGTATATAGGACAGCTGCGCTCCCGTCCCCTGCAGACCCCCGGTATATACTCGAGTATAAGCCGAGAGGGGCACTTTCAGCCTTAAAAATGGGCTGAAAATCTCGGCTTATACTCGAGTATATACGTAACTTCTTAACCCCTCTCTGACATTAGACGTACTATCCCGTCCATGAAAACCCGTGCCAATCTGACATGGACGGGATAGTACGTCATAGGCGATTAGCTGCGCTCCCTCCGGGAGCGCAGCTAATTGCCGCCAGGTGTCAGTGATTATCACAGCTCACACCCGTGACTGTGTGTCAGGAGCGGTCACGGACCGCTCCCGGCACATTAACCCCTTGCATACCGCGATCAAACATGATCGCGGTGTACTGGGGGCACAGGGAAGCATCGCACAGGGAGGGGGCTCCCTGCGCGCCCCCCTGAGACCCTCAGAGCAGCGCGATGTGATCGCGCTGTTCTGAGGGCTTCCTCCCTCCCAGGACCCGGATCCAAGATGGCGCCGGGGTCCTGGAGGGAGGCGGCTTCCTCAGTGCCTGCTGAGAGCAGGCACTGAGAAGCCTGCATCTATGCCTGTGCGATCGCTGGTGTGACAGAGTGCTGTGCACACTGTCACACCAGCGATCTGATAAAATACAGTGATGTCCCACCCTGGGACAAAGTAAAAAAGAAAAAAAAAATAAAAATAAACATGTTTTAAAAAAAAATCCAAAATAAATAAAAAAAAAAAAATATTCCCCAATAAATTCATTTCTTCCTGTAAATAAAAAAAACAAAACAATAAAAGTACACATTTGCTATCGCCGCGTCCGTAGCGACCCCCCCTATAAAACTGTCCCACTAGTTAAACCCCTTTAGTGAACCCCCTAAAAAAAAAAAAATCAATGCTTTATCATCATACCGCCGAACAAAAAGTGGAATAACACGCGATCAAAAAGACGGATATAAATAAACATGGTACCGCTGAAAACGTCATCTTGTCCCGCAAAAAACGAGCTGCCATACAGCATCATCAGCGAAAAATAAAAAAGTTATAGCTCGCAGAATAAAGCGATGCAAAAATAATTATTTTTCATATAAAATTGTTTTTATTCTATAAAAACGCCAAAACATAAAAAAATGATATAAATGAGGTATCGCCGTAATCGTACTAAAACCCGAAGAATAAAACTGCTTTATCAATTTTACCACACCGCGGAACGATAAAAACGCCTCCCCAAAAGAAATTCATGAATTGCTGATTTTTGTTCATTCTAACCTCCCAAAAATCGAAATAAAAAGCGATCAAAAAATGTCACGTGCTCAAAAATGGTACCAATAAAAACGTCAACTCGTACCGCAAAAAATAAGACCTCACATGACTCTGTGGGCCAAAATATGCAAAAATTATAGCTCTCAAAATGTGGCGATGCAAAAAAACTATTTTTTGCAATAAAAAGCGTCTTTTAGCGTGACAGCTGCCAATCATAAAAACCCGCTATAAATAGTAAATTAGACCCCCCTTTATCACCCCTTTAGTTAGGGAAAAATAATAAAATAAAAAAAATGTATTTATTTCCATTTTCCCATTAGGGTTAGGGTTTCGGCTAAAGTTAGGGTTAGGGTTGGCGCTAAAGTTAAGATTAGGGTTAGGGTTGGGATTAGGGGTGTGTTAGGGTTAGGTTTGTGGTTAGGGTTGGGACTAGGGTTAGGGGTGTGTTGGGGTTAGGGTTGGAGTTAGAATTGGGGGGTTTCCGCTGTTTAGGCACATCAGGGGCTCACCAAATGTGACATGGCGTCTGATCTCAATTCCAGCCAATTCTGCGTTGAAAAAGTCAAACGGTGCTCCTTCACTTCTGAGCTCTGCCATGCGTCCAAACAGTAGTTTATCCCCACATATGGGGTATCAGCGTACTCTGGACCCCAAGAGTTATTGTGCAGTTTGTCCTATTTCTTCTGTTACCCTTGGGAAAATAAAAAACTGGGGGCGAAAATATCATTTTTGTAAAAAAAAAAATGATTTTTTTGTTTTTACGGCTGTGCGTTATAAACTTCTGTGAAGCACTTCGGGGTTCAAAGTGCTCACCACACATCTAGATAAGTTCCTTGTGGGGTCTATTTTCCAAAATGGGTCACTTGTGGGGTTTCCACTGTTTAGGCGCATCAGGGGCTATCCAAATGTGACATGACGCCCCCAGACCATTCCATCAAAGTCTGCAATCCAAAACGTCACTACTTCCCTTCCGAGCCCTGACGTGCGCCCATACAGTAGTTTTCTCCCACATATTGGTATCAGCGTACTCAGGACAAATTGGACAACAACTTTTGGGGTCCAATTTCTCCTGTTACCCTTGTGAAAATAAAATATTGGGGGCGAAAAAATCATTTTTGGAAAAAAAAAAAAAGGATTTTTTATTTTTACTGCTGTACGTTATAAACTTCTGTGAAGCACTTCGGGTTCAAAGTGCTCACCACACATCTAGATAAGTTCCTTGAGGGGTCTAGTTTCCAAAATGGTGTCATTTATGGGGGTTTCCACTGTTTAGGCAGATCAGGAGCTCTCCAAACACGACATGGCGTCCAGCCAATTCTGCGTTGAAAAAGTCAGACGTTGCTCCTTCCCTTCCAAACTCTGCCATGCACCCAAACAGTGGTTTACTCCCACATATGGGGTATCAGCGCACTCAGGACAAATTGCACAATAACTTTTGGAGTCTTGTTACCCTTGGAAAAATAAAAATTGGGGTGAAAAGATCATTTTTGTGGAAAAATATGATTTTTAAATTTTACGGCTCTACGTTATAAACTTGTGTGAAGCACTTGAGGGTTCAAATTGCTCAACAAAGATCTAGATAAGTTCCTTAGGGGTCTAGTTTCCCAAATGGGGTCATTTGTGGGGGGTTTCCACTGTTTAGGCACATCAGGGCTCTCCAAATGCAACATGGCATCCAATCTCAATTCCAGCCAATTTTGGTTGGAAAAAGTCAAATGGTGCTCCTTCCATTCCGAGCTCTGCCGTGCGCCCAAACAGTGGTTCCCCACACATATGTGGTATCAGCATACTCAGGACAAATTGGACAACAACTTATGTGGTCCAATTTCTCCTGTTACCCTTGGGAAAATAAAAAATTAGTGACTAAGAGATAATTTTTGTGGGAAAAAATAGGATTTTTTATTTTCATGCCGGGCATTATAAACTTGTGTGAAGCACTTGGGGGTTCATAGTGCTCACCAAAGATCTAGATAAGTTCCTTAGGGGGTCTAGTTTCCAAAATGGGGTCACTTGTGGGGGATTTCCACTGTTTAGGCTCATCTGGGGCACTGCAAACGGAACATGACCCCCATCAACGTCTGCATTCCAAAACGTTACTACTTCCTTTCCAAGCCCTGCCGTGCACCCAAACAGTTCCCCCCCCCCACATATGGGGTATCAGCGTACTCAGGACAAATTGGACAACAACTTTTGGGGTCCAATTTCCTTGGGAAAATTGGGGGTTCAAAGTGCTCACAACAGATCTAGATAAGTACCTTAGGGGGTCTAGTTTGCAAAATGGTGTCACTTGTGGGGGTTTCCACTGTTTAGGCACATCAGAGGTTCTCCAAGCGCGACATGGCGTCCAATCTCAATTCCAGCCAATTTTAGTTTGAAAAAGTCAAACGGCGCTCCTTCCCTTACGAGCTCTGCCGTCTGCCCAAACAGTGGTTTTCCCCCACATATTGGGTATTGGCGTACTCAGGAGAAATTGCATAACAACCTTATCTGTCCATTTTCTCCTTTTACCCTTGTGAAAATAAAAAAAAAGTTTGTAAAAGATCATTTTTGTGGCTAAAAAGTTAAATATTCATTTTTTCCTTCCACGTTGCTTTAGTTCCTGTTAAGCACCTGAAGGGTTAATAAACTTCTTGAATGTGGTTTTGAGTACCTTGAGGGGTGCAGTTTTTATAATGGTGTCACTTTTGGGTATTTTCTGCCATATAGACCCCTCAAAGTGACTTCAAATGTGAGGTGGTCCCTAAAAAAAATGGCTTTGTAAATTTTGTTGTAAAAATGAGAAATCGCTGGTCAACTTTTAACCCTTATAACTTCCTAACAAAAAAAATTTTGTTTCCAAAATTGTGCTGATGTAAAGTAGACATGTGGGAAATGTTATTTCTTAACTATTTTGTGTGACATATTTCTCTGTTTTTAGGGAATAAAAATTCAAAGTTTGAAAATTGCAAAATTTTAAAAATTTTCGCCATATTTGCGTTTTTTTCAAAAATAAACGCAAGTTATATCAAAGAATTTTACTTCTAACGTGAAGTACATTATGTCACGAGAAAACAGTCTCAGAATCGCGAATATCCGTTGAAGCGTTCCAGAGTTATAACCTCATAAAGAGACAGTGGTCAGAATTGTAAAAATTGGCCCGGTCATTAACGTGCAAACCACCCTTGGGGTGAAGGGGTTAAACACTTCATAAATTACATATTTAGTGATATAATAGGAAAAAAAATTTCATGTATAAATAGGTGTTAAAAATATTGGTTCTTTTAATCTTGTTTTTAACATGTAATTAGGATGAGACTGTACTTAGAAAATCACACTTGAGGATGTGATCACCTTTTTTCTTTTGGTTTGTTTGATGCATTCAGGTTGAAAATGCTGAGCAAGTTGTGTTATAATGATTAAGATGTATTTATTCTGGCACTTACGGTATTTGTTTTTTGTGTTTCTTTATTGTTGCATATAAATGTTGAATTCAATAAGTTGTAATTTGAAAGGAAAAAAAGGAAGAAACTCACACAAACCTAAAATCTGATGATTCAAGGCTTAAATAAAAATATCAAAAAATTAGATCCAAAGTAGGTCACAAGTTGAGTCCCTGTACAAATATAACCAAGAACACAAGTAACACACATGCATTTTTTCACAAGTGTAACACATTTGTTTTTTCACAATTGCGCATCAAAATTTTGAATTTGATTTCGCCAAAACAAAATATAAAGAAACATAGTCTTTTGACATATCTGGTGAAAGCCTGTACAGTCCTGAGTAGAACTGTGTTTATTTTGTTTCTCTATCTTTTTTCTAGCCTGAGTTAAGGGTATGCCACACTAAACAACATCGCTAACGGGATCGCTAAAAAAGTCACTATTTAGCGATCCCGTTAGCGATGTTGTTGTGTGCGGCATCTGTCAGCGACGAGGCCCCTGCTGTGATCTCGCTCGTCGCTGACATCGTTCCGGACCCTATTTAGATCGTCGGCGCCCCGCAGGTAAGTATATATCGCTAAGTGTGGCACCTTTTCTTAGCGATTTAGCGGTACTTTTGTACCGCTAAAGTCGTTAAGAAGATCGCTAACCGCGATAGCGTCGTTAACTATATCGCTAAGTTAAGCCGCACTTAGCGATATAGAAACAATCCCGCTACTGATCGCATTAGTATGCGTCTTTATCGCTATCGCTAGCGGGATTGTTTAGTGTGGCAGTACCTTTACGATGAGAAATGTAAAGGCAGGCAACACCGAAATTCACACTTTTTCCAAACTTTGAAAATCCATAAAAAAAATAAATAAATAAAATTTATTTTTCTTCACATTTTGCATTCTCTGACACACTATTACCAAATAACAAAATCTCAAAAGAATTAAAAATATAGAGGTAAAAACATTGGTTCACTTGACATGGAATGACCGTGTGGTGAGCACCTTGAACCCGCAGGTGCTTCACAGAATTTTGCAACATTGACATGTGAAAATGAAAGAGTTTTTCCCACAAAAATGTTTTAGCCCCATTTTTTTTTCATTGTTACAAGGATAGCAGGAAAAAAGGGACCCCAAGATTTATTGTGCAATTTCCCTTAGTACACGGATACCCCATATGTGGTTAGAAAATACTTTTGAACACAGTGCAAAGCGCAGAAGGAAAAATGTGCCATATTGGAGTTCAGATTTTGGATTTTGCAAGAATGGTTTTGAGGGGTGGCTTGTCACATTGGCAGAGACCCTGAGGTTCCAGTACATCAGAATTCCACCCCCGGGCCTCTATTTACAAACTAAACCCCCCAAATGAATTTATGTAGAGGTGCATTCAGGCTTTTTGACAGCTTGAATACATGCGTGAATTCCCTAAACAGCATGCAATCCCCAAATGTATTCAGGCTGTCAAGTAGCCGCAAATCATCCATCTGCGGCAACAGAAACTAAGTCTCCGAGCACTTCAAAATACTCAGAGATTACCCGATCATGCTCGTGAAAACCCGAGCAACGAGTATACTCGCTCATCACTATAAACTACACCTCTCAATGAATTCGTCTAGGGGTGCAGTGATCGTATTGACATAACAGATGTGACACAGAATTTTATACCATTGGGCAGTGAAGAAAAAATAATTGGCATACATTTTTACAGATTAAGTTTTGTTTTAGCCCCAGATTTTAAATTTTCACAAGGTGCAATGGGTAAAAATGGAACCAAAATTTGTTCCACAATTTCTGTTGAATGTAGAAATGCCCCATATTTGGCTGTACAGTCCTTAGCCGGTGAGACTCGGGAGGGACTAAGCGCTTTTTGACTCTTAGACCCCAGATTTTCCTAGAATAGTTTGTGGACTCAATATACAAAGCCCCTAAGTGCTAAAAGAGAAGAATCCCCCCTCAAGTGACCCCAGTTTGGAAATTATACCCCTGTGGGAATATATCTACAGGTGTAGTGCCAATTTTGACTCCATGGATGTTTTCCACAATCCAGTAACAGTGGATGTTGTCAAGTGAAAATTGCAACTGCCTTTGTAGTGCCCAGTACGTTGTAGTGCCAAGTTCATGCTTCTGGAAACACGCACCAGTAAATTAGGTAGGCTCTCATCACTACAAAATTGCCAAACATGTGGACGCTAAATGTGGTTTAGGAACACTGAAGCTCAGAAGGGAGAGGCATTTGGATTGGGGAGCGAGGAGCCATTTAACTTACCCAGAGCCTTTGTACTACCAGTAACATGGGAGCCCCAAATATTTCTGTTAACAGATGATGTGTTGTGAATGGGTTTGAGATGAGTTCTGAGCAGAGGCTCCCTCTGGTGGTTACAAGCGGTACTAGTGAGGATTGTGAGGACTGGGAATCAGGTGTTACTGATTGGTCTTATATAAGGGAGTCATTTTCCCATCAGGGTTGCCGGTGATCAATTGTTCTGGTCTGAATCCTTCTTTCCAGTTTCCCTTGTAGCCTGCTGTGTCGTGTCTGCATCTCCTGCTATCAGATAAGACAATTTCTTATTTTGTGTTTTTGCTATATTTTTGCATTTTGTCCTGCACTTCTGTGGGGGCCTTCTGGGTCCCCTCCGGGGGCTTTTGCCCTCTCAGTTTAGTCCAGCCACTGTGTTTTGTACTTTTGCTTTTTCCAGTTTTTTTTCAGTGGCTGCTGTTTTGATTTTTTTTTACACCAGAGAACTAATTTAGGTGGTAGAGGTCGTGTGATCTCAGGTGATTTTGAAATTAGTAGAGTTGGTGTTTTTTCAGGGTTTTCTGAGATTGCAGTAAGTACCCTCCTGTCCTTTTCTATTTAGATAGTTTGGGCCCCAGCGTTTGCTCATACTATTTTCTTTCTGTGTCAGTATTTCCTCTTGTCTAACCGCCATTACATGTTTGGGGGCTTTCTATTATCTTTGGGGTTCTGCTCCGGGGCAGATAGCTTTCCTATTTCTATCTTTAGGTGTAGTTAGTTTCTCAGGCTGTGACGAGGCGTCTAGGACCAACGTAGGAACGCTCCACGGCTGCCTCTAGTTGTGGTGGTTAGTCAGGGTACTGCAATCTCATAGATTCCAACTGCTCTGGTGTATTTCCTTTTTTACCTGCAC
Organism: Oophaga sylvatica; assembly: GCA_033576555.1. Classification (NCBI taxonomy): domain Eukaryota; kingdom Metazoa; phylum Chordata; class Amphibia; order Anura; family Dendrobatidae; genus Oophaga; species Oophaga sylvatica. The sequence continues at coordinate 321,312,016 of JARQOD010000006.1, forward strand.
TCCTCAGCTACCGTAACATAACAGTATCACCGGCCATAAAAATTGTATGGTACTCACAGATGGGAAAAAATATTTTGAAGGAAGAAAAGTTGTCAGAGATATTTTTCTGTTTGTTGCATTTTTTTTTTTTTCCCCTCTGTATCTCTGGGTGCTGGGGAGGATCTTTTCTCCCAATGGAGTTTGCACAGTTGTCTGGCCGTGTGGATCAGCTTGCCACTGAGGTTCAGAGTATTGCTGCATATCTTGCTAGGTTGCCTGTTGTGGAACCTAGGATCCCCATGCCAGATTTGTTTTTAGGGGATCGAGCTAAGTTTCAGAATTTCAAAAATAATTGTAAATTGTTTCTTGCCTTAAAATCTAAGTCCTCAGGAAACGCAGCGCAGCAGGTTCAAATTATCATCTCTCTCCTGCGCGGCGATCCTCAGGATTGGGCTTTTTCCCTGATACCTGGGGATCCTGTTTTGAGTGATGTTGATGCATTTTTTCAGGCTTTGGGGTTATTGTACGATGAGCCTAATGTCACTGATCAAGCTGAAAAAGCCTTGTTGGCATTAAATCAGGGGCTTGATGACGCTGAGTTATACTGTCAGAGATTCCGTAGGTGGGCAGTCCTGACCAAATGGAATGACGACGCTTTGGCGGCCCTTTTCCGGAAGGGTCTGTCGGATAATGTAAAGGATGTTATGGTGGGATTCCCTGTCCCCTCTGGTCTCAATGATTCTATGTCATTAGCGATTCAAATTGACAGACGTTTGCGTGAGCGGAGAAGTATGCGTGGAGTGGTGTTGCCTTGTGAGCCAGCTGCTGAGCCCATGCAGTGTGATGGAGTGGTGTCTGGGGCACAGCGTCATGATTTTCGAAAGCGCAATGGGTTATGTTTCTACTGTGGTGATGCCTCTCATGCTATTTCAGTCTTCCCTAAGCGGGGAAGACATTTTGCACGCTCAGTTGTCTTGGGTAGTGTTCAGACTAAGTTTTTATTAACTGTCACTCTGATATGCTCTCTGTCCTCATTTTCTGCTCAGGCTTTCGTTGATTCTGGAGCAGCTATTATCCTGATGGATTATGATTTTGCTAAACGTTGTGGGTTTCCCTTGATACCCCTACAGAAGTCTATTCCTTTACTGGGGATCGATTCTACCCCTTTGGCTGAGAATAAACCCCAGTTTTCTACTCAGGTGATAATGAGGGTTGAACCTGATCACCAGGAGTGCTGCAAATTTTTGGTTCTATATAATCTGCATGACATTATAGTGCTGGGTTTCCCTTGGTTACAGTCTCATAATCCTGTTTTGGATTGGAAATCTGTGTCTGTAACCAGTTGGGGCTGCCAATGTGTTAATACCAACACTCCTGTTTTTTCTGCCTCCCCCAGGCTGAGGATGTTCCTGACTTTTTGTTTGATTTTTCTGATGTGTTTAGCGAAAGTAAATCTGCATCCTTACCTCCCCATAGGAGCTATGACTGCGCTATTGAATTAGTGCCAGGTAGTAAATTCCCTAAAGGTCGCCTTTTTAACTTGTCTGTACCTGAACATGACGCTATGCGGTCTTATATCAAGGAATCATTGGAGAAGGGTCATATCAGACCATCCTCTTCACCCTTAGGTGCCGGTTTTTTCTTTGTGGCCAAAAAAGATGGTTCATTAAGGCTGTGTATTGATTATCGTCTCTTGAACAATATTACTGTGAAATATCAATACCCGTTACCCTTGATTTCTGACCTGTTTTCCAGGGTGAAAAACGCTACTTGGTTTACCAAGCTTGACCTCAGGGGGGCGTATAACCTTATTCGCATTAAGCACGGGGATGAATGGAAGACGGCATTTAACACCCCTGAAGGGCATTTTGAGTACCTTGTGATGCCCTTTGGGCTCACTAATGCTCCTTCCGTCTTCCAGTCCTTCATGAATGACATTTTCAGGGATTTTGTGGACAAGTTTCTGATTGTTTATTTGGATGATATCTTGATTTTTTCTAATGACTGGGACTCTCATGTGAAACATGTTCGAACTGTATTCCAGATTTTGAGAGAGAATGCTCTGTATGTGAAGGGATCAAAGTGTCTTTTTGGCGTACAGAAGATCTCATTTCTGGGATTCATTTTGTCCCCATCTGTTATTGAAATGGACCCGGTCAAGGTTCAGGCCATCTGTGATTGGGTCCAACCTACTTCATTAAAGGCTCTTCAGAGATTTTTGGGTTTTGCCAATTTTTATCGTAAATTTATTGGTAATTTCTCGGTTATTGTTAAACCATTAACTGATTTGACCAGAAAGGGTTCTGATGTGGTGAATTGGCCTCCTGAGGCAGTCTCTGCGTTTCAGGAACTTAAGCAGAGATTCACTTCTGCTCCTGTTCTACGGCAGCCTGATGTTTCTCTGCCATTTCAGGTGGAGGTTGATGCCTCTGAAATTGGGGCAGGTGCCGTTTTGTCCCAAAAAGATCCAGAGACCTCTAAAAGTAACCCTTGTGCCTTTTTCTCTCGAAAATTTTCTCCTACTGAACGTAATTATGACGTGGGTAATCAGGAGTTATTGGCCATGAAGTGGGCTTTTGAAGAGTGGAGACATTGGCTGGAGGGAGCCAAACATCAGGTGGTGGTCCTTACGGACCATAAGAATCTGGTCTATCTGGAATCTGCCAAGCGACTCAATCCTAGACAGGCCAGGTGGGCCTTGTTTTTCACACGTTTTAATTTTGTGGTTTCCTTTCTTCCTGGCACTAAGAATGTTAAGGCGGATGCCCTCTCTAGGAGTTTCCTTGCGGACTCTCCTGAGCTATCTGATCCCTCTGTTATTTTGAAGGAGGGTGTAGTTCTTTCCGCCATCTCGCGCAATTTGAGACTTGCTCTGGAGGGGTGTCAGGAGGATAGGCCCGAGCGCTGCCCTGTTGGAAAATTGTTTGTCCCGGACCAATGGAAAAAGAGTGTGATGTCTGAGATTCATTGTTCCGCATTGGCTGGGCATCCCGGAATTTTTGGTACCAGAGACTTGGTTAGTCGGTCCTTTTGGTGGTCTACCTTGTCTCGCGATGTCAGGGAATTTGTGCAGTCCTGCGGGACTTGCTCTCGCTCCAAGCCTTGCTCTCGCTCTAGTGGTTTGTTGATGCCATTGCCTGTGCCCAAGAGACCATGGACCCATATCTCTATGGATTTCATTTCCGATCTTCCTGTTTCTCAGAGAATGACCACCATCTGGGTAATTTGTGATAGGTTTTCCAAAATGATACATCTTGTGCCATTACCTAAGTTGCCTTCCTCCTCTGAATTGCACGTGGTTCGTTTACACGGCATTCCTGAGAACATTGTGTCTGACAGAGGAGTCCAGTTTGTTTCCAGATTTTGGAGGACTTTTTGTTCTAAACTGGGTGTTCAATTGTCCTTCTCCTCGGCATTTCATCCTCATACCAATGGTCAAACTGAGAGAACAAACCAGACATTGGAGACTTATCTAAGATGCTTTGTGTCTGCTGATCAGGATGACTGGGTCTCTTTTTTGCCTTTGGCTGAGTTTGCTCTTAATAATAGGGCTAGCTCTGCCACTTTGATGTCTCCGTTTTTCTGTAATTCTGGGTTTCACCCTCGATTTTCTTCAGGACAGACGGAGGCTTCTGTCTGTCCAGGTGTTGACTCTGTTGTTGAGCGTATGCAGCAGATTTGGGACCAGGTGGTGGAGAGGTTGTCCCTCTCTCAGGAGAGGGCCCAGCGGTTTGCTAACCGGCATAGGACTGATGGTCCTCGGTTTAAAGTGGGGGACTTGGTCTGGTTGTCCTCAAAGAATATTCCTATGAGAGTAGCATCTCCTAAATTTAAGCCTAGGTTCATTGGACCTTATAAGATCATGGAGATTATTAATCCTGTTTCTTTTCGTTTGCTTCTTCCAGGGACATTTAAGATCCATAACGTGTTCCACAAGTCCTTGTTGAAGAGGTTTGTTGAGCCGGTGGTTCCTGCTGCTGTGCCTCCTGACCCTGTTTTGGTTGAGGGCAATCTGGAGTATGTGGTTGAGAAAATATTGGATTCTCGTTTTTTTAGACGAAGACTCCAGTATTTGGGTAAATGGAGAGGTTATGGTCAGGAAGACAATTCTTGGGTGTTTGCTTCGGACATCCATGCTAGGAGACTTATCCGTGCGTATCATAGAACTCATCCTGACCGACCTGGTTGCTCAAATGAGGGTTCGGTGACCCCTCCTCAAGGGGGGGGTACTGTTGTGAATGGGTTTGAGATGAGTTCTGAGCAGAGGCTCCCTCTGGTGGTTACAAGCGGTACTAGTGAGGATTGTGAGGACTGGGAATCAGGTGTTACTGATTGGTCTTATATAAGGGAGTCATTTTCCCATCAGGGTTGCCGGTGATCAATTGTTCTGGTCTGAATCCTTCTTTCCAGTTTCCCTTGTAGCCTGCTGTGTCGTGTCTGCATCTCCTGCTATCAGATAAGACAATTTCTTATTTTGTGTTTTTGCTATATTTTTGCATTTTGTCCTGCACTTCTGTGGGGGCCTTCTGGGTCCCCTCCGGGGGCTTTTGCCCTCTCAGTTTAGTCCAGCCACTGTGTTTTGTACTTTTGCTTTTTCCAGTTTTTTTTCAGTGGCTGCTGTTTTGTTTTTTTTTACACCAGAGAACTAATTTAGGTGGTAGAGGTCGTGTGATCTCAGGTGATTTTGAAATTAGTAGAGTTGGTGTTTTTTCAGGGTTTTCTGAGATTGCAGTAAGTACCCTTCCTGTCCTTTTCTATTTAGATAGTTTGGGCCCCAGCGTTTGCTCATACTATTTTCTTTCTGTGTCAGTATTTCCTCTTGTCTAACCGCCATTACATGTTTGGGGGCTTTCTATTATCTTTGGGGTTCTGCTCCGGGGCAGATAGCTTTCCTATTTCTATCTTTAGGTGTAGTTAGTTTCTCAGGCTGTGACGAGGCGTCTAGGACCAACGTAGGAACGCTCCACGGCTGCCTCTAGTTGTGGTGGTTAGTCAGGGTACTGCAATCTCATAGATTCCAACTGCTCTGGTGTATTTCCTTTTTTACCTGCACTCCTCAGCTACCGTAACATAACATGATGGACCTGAGTGGGATCTTGCTTTTTGTGGATTGAGTTGAAGCTTTTGTTGGGAACATTTTACATAATATTTGTGATATCTTTTATCAAGCTCAGTGCGCTTAGCACTTACATCCGGGTTGCCATCTAAATCTCTTGAGTGATGTGATTCTGATGAAACCTCTGAGGGATCCATTCACTATGAGGTAGCAGAGTTACTCTGGACTCAGTCTGGCCTCTGTTCAACAGTGTCCTTTTCAGAAATGTATAAAATTGTTGTCAACCGTGCTTTTATGCACACCTAAAAAGACACACTGCTGGATCACAGTCCAGACGACGTCCACTATGCCTCCATCTGCCCCATTAAAGAGAATCTTTCGCCTAGATTCTGTCTGAATCATGTATTTTAGAGGTTTACATGGGGTAAATGTGCGTTGAGCCTTACTTAGATATTTGGGAAAAAGCATGAAAAAATCAAGCGCAGTTGAAGAATTGGTTTTATTTATTTTTTACACTGTTCCTTGTGTGGTATAAGTGATTAGGCAATTTTAAAGCTAAACCAGATTTATATAAAGTTTTTATATTTGGCTGCTGTCACACACTAATCACTTTTTATTGCAAAAACGAATATAATTTTTCCATATTTCGGCTGACAGTCATGTGAGGGCTTGTTGTTTTGCCAGACGAGTTGACTTTTTTTATTGGTACCATTTTCGGTCACATGACATTTTTTCATCGGTTTCTATTCCAATTTTTGAGAGGCAGAATGAACAAAAAGCAGCAATTGTAGAATTTTGTTTTGTTTCACGTATGGTAAAATTGATAAGGCAGCTTTTTTCTTCAGGTCAGTACGATTACAGCGATACCACATTTATTTTTTTAATGTTTTAGTGCTTTTACACTATTTTATAGAAAAAAATAGTTTTGCATCGCTTTATTCTGAGAGTTATAACTTTATCTGCTGATGAAGCTGTACAGCGACTTGTTTTTGCGGGACAAGATGTTTTCAGCAATAGTTTTTATTTATATTTGTCTGTTTGATCATGTTTTATTTCATGTTTTGTTCAGTAGTATTATGAAAAAGCATAGTTTTTCAGTCACCCATGATGGCTCCACGAGAGAGCGATCCGACCTTTAAGGACAGGAAACCTTCAAGATAAAAAGGGCAGCTCCTCTCTCCACATCAGTTGGTTTCCTGTCCTTGATTGGAAACCCCAAGTTAGATTGGGCAGTGAAATCTAAGAAGAGGATGCCTGGGACGTCCGGGGTTTTGGCAGGTGGAGGCGGGTGCCCTTCCTGAGCAAGCGTGAGCAAGGAAGGCCCTGGGCCGGTAAGCCACGCTACCCTGAGCGCATCGACGCTCTGTGGGAATTCAAGAAGATGCCTAGGGCGGTCGAGTACGGCAGACAGATGCTGGGGCCGCCGCCTGCCCGGTAGCGCTATGGAGGTCCCATGAGATGGTGCCCTCCCTGAGCTGTCAGAGGCTGAGCATCGGCATGGAGGTGCCTCCAGCCACGCATCCCAGGCATGTTGTGGGATCCGGCACGGTCCTTCCTAGTCTGTCGTCAGGTACGGAGTGGGACGCGGCGATCTGACAGTCCTGAGGGAATATACAAAGCGTGTACTGAAAGTGTTCGCACCGGAAGTGGAAGCCACGATTTCAGAGGAATTCCTTGGTTTTGCTACCAGCCTGAGGTCCTTAATTAGAGCAGAAGTACAAAAATCTGTTAATGCTCGGGTCCCGGCAGGAGATACAGGCGGTGAGGGGAAGAGTAAATCCATAGAATCCCCTTGAACAACAGAGGACTCTATTGGGTTAGAAGACCTGTGGGCATCTGACCAGTTGGCCGCCTCATCTGATAGTAGCATGGAAGATCGTTAGTCACTGCTTCCCTGTAGAAGGAATGGAGCAGTTCTACACACGAGTCCTGCAGTAGTACGTGTTGGAGAACGAAAGACTCCTGCACGGGTGGTTGGAAGGGAGGCTTAGCCTTTCAGGGACAGTGGTAGATTCCCTCCGATGGTGGCTAAAAATTGGTGCAACACCCAGGGGAGTTCCTTGGGTAAACGAGGTGTCCAGGATAGTCACAACAGATGCCAGTCCCTGAGGTTGGGGAGCCCACCTAGACAAGCACTGCCTACAGGGGACTTGATCGCAGGAGGAGAGGTTACTCTCCTCAAACTGGGAACTCTTGGCAGTAGACCAGTAGAGCATTGGACGGACTGTTTCCCTTCCTGCGGGGCCACCATGTGAGAATACTCTCGACAACCGATCTACGGTGGTCTATATAAATCACCAGGGAGGCACTTGTTCCTGCCAGCTAATGTCAGTGGCAGAGCTGGTATTTGCAAGGGCAGTAAAGTATTTCTTCTCATTGTCGGCCCTGCATATCAAAGGGGCGGAAAATGTCAGGGCAGACTTCCTGAGTCGTAATCGACTAAGTCAGGAGAGAAAGACAGTGTGTTCAAGCAGATCGTAGATATTTGGGGTTGTCCCCGGATAGACCTTTTTGCCTCCAAAAACAATAGGAAGATCCGAAGGTTCTGCTCGCTGGATCCAGGAGACAATCCTCACATGGTGACTCTTTCACGATGAAATAGACCTCAGGACTATTCTATGCCTTTCCTCTGATATGTCTCATCCCAGCTGTCTTGAGGAAGATCTGAGAAGACAGAGCAAAGGTCATCTTGATGGCTCCCTTTTGGCCGAAGAGGCCGTGGTTCTATTGGCTGAGGACAATGTCTGTGTCGGATTGGGCCTCTCTGTGAGTACCCTTAAGGTTCAGGTCTCTGCCCTGGGGGCGCTGTGTAACTGTGACCTAGCGGGCAATAGATGGGTCTCCAGGTTTATTAAGGCCTGTAGTAGAGCAAAGTCGGTCCCTCCATGTGGAACCCCTCCATGGGATTTAAATTTAGTGTTAAATGCACTGACATAGAGCCCTTTTGAACCATTGCATTCGTTCTCAAAAAAGATAATCTTGCTAAAAACGTCCCCACTGGTGGCACTTACTTCAGCTCGCAGGATTAGCGACATACACGCTTTATCAGCAGACCCTCCTTACACTCAGATCATGGAAGGCAGGGTGGTTTTAAGATTAGACCCAGCATATCTCGCTAAGGTGGTTACCAGGTTTCATAGGACACAGGAGATAGTATTGCCATCTTTTTGTTCCAATCACAGCAATCAGCAGGAGGAGAGGCTACACACCCTTGATGTCAGGAGGTGCTTACTGCGATATCTAGAAGTGCTGGAACCCTGGAGGTAGCAAAGGGCCCTATTTGTATCTTTCCAGGGAGCTAGGAAGAGCTTTAGAGTGTCTAAACGGACCTTAGCGAGATGGGTTAGAGAGACCATCAAACTTGCCTATGTTAATGCAGGCATGGTTGTTCCTGAAGGTCTTAAGGCCAGTTTCACAAGAGCTGTGGCTGCATCCTGGGCAGAGAAAGCAGATGCCTTCATCAACCAGATCTGTAAGGCGGCCACATGGTCCTCTCCGTCCACCTTCTTTAAGCACTACAAACTGGATCTATCTACTTCCTCTGATCTTACATTTGGGAGAAGGGTTCTACAGGCTGTGGTCCCTCCCCAAGAATATGTCTCTGAAATTCTCTTGTGGAGCCATCATGGGTGACTGAAAAACACGGATATTACTTACCGGTAATGTGTTTTTTTCGTAACCCATGACGGCACCCTTATATTTCCTCCCTATCTAATCACTTTTTTGATTCGTTCAATCTTCGTTTTGTTCATACACTCCTTTTGGGTATTGGTGGTCAGGAATAAATTAGTATGCAGATATATGATTTATGTGTGTCCACTAATCTGGGAGTTTCCTCTCGTTCTCTGTAAATCAACTGATGCGGAGAGAGGAGCTGCCCTTTTTATCTTGAAGGTTTCCTGTCCTTGAAGGGCCGATCCCTCTCTCGTGGTGCCGTCATGGGTTACGAAAAAACACATTATCAGCAAGTAATATCCGTGTTTTTTTTGTTTTTTTTTGCACCATTTTTTATATATTTATTTTTTACGGTATTCACTGAAGGTGTTAACTAGTGTGACCGTTTTATGGGGCATGTCGTTCCGATACCAAGTGTGTACTTTTGTTTGTTTTTATATAAAAATAGAGATTTTTTTTTTGTACAATATATATTTTTTTATATTCAGAATTTTTTAAAAAATTTTTGCAAATTTTTCATTTTTTTCTTCTTTACTCTGTCCCTCTCTGGGACTCTCACTTTTTTAGATATCTGATCTGTTATAAACCATTGCAATTCACAACCATTACAATGGCTTAAAACTGTCAGTGCTGCACTGACACAAGTTAGTTAAATCATGCACTGCATATGATCTACCTACCTTGCTAGAGCCTAGTGACCCAGATATGGTCATTCTGACATCGGGTCACCATAGCAACGATTGGACCCTGGCGATGATGTTACGGGGGCGCAATCGGAGGGCAATCGCACCGGACCGCCCCCCTGGTGAGTACCGCCCCCGAATGATGTTATAAATACTGTTATGCCGCGCTCATCTGGCGCCAGGGCTCAGCGCCCGATGTCATCACGTCGAGTGCGCACGTGCATCTCCTGCGCTTGACCCTGTGGCTGTTCCTCTGACATCTCTTTGGTTCTGGAGGATCTGACCCGGAAGTCCCAGTACACTTGCCCTATATCAGGCTGCCTCTTCCTGTAGGCGGCGCCTGATTATTGTTGTGCTTCCCTGCTAGACCTGCTTGGTCTCTGCTTGGTCGCTCCCTGTTCTCAGGTCCTCTGTACTGTGCTTTGCTCTGTGCTCTGTCGTGCTCCGTAGCACATGCTCTCTTCCTGCCTTGTCTCTGTCATGTGTGCATTGCCACGAAGATCGTCGCGGTTGCACATTTTGACTTCTCACAGCTGAGCTGCTGTTTCTTTGTGTTTGGCAGCTAGGGAGTTAATTCTGTCTGTGCTCGGTGCTGGGACTGGGTGCAGTTTCTCCCGGCTGCAATTGATTATTTGTTGATTGGTTTCCTTTAAATTCCTGGGTTTTCTGCTTGGGGAGTTGCCAGTGAAACCTTCATGCAGACCACAGATAGGAATGAATCTGTATAGACTTTAGTTGTGAGCTCCTTAGTTGTTCTAAGCTCAACTTGGTTAGAGTTTATTTCCCAGACCATTTATGTTCCTTTGGTGTTTGAGTGTGTATGCAAGCGAGTGTTATCCTGTCTGTCTTATATGTCTAATCTGTGTATTTAGCTAAGATCAGCCCATATCCCTTTGGTGGTAGTCAGGGTCCTTCTTAGGACTGATTACAGGGTTCAGGGTCTGATAGGAGACAGGGTTAGGTTGGTGACTTGGACCTCTGAACCATTATCAGTACCTCCAAGGTGAGGGATTAGTTAGGACCCCAGTTTAGGGTCAGGTTAGATCCCGGTCCACCTCTTTCCTGTTTCAGCTCATCAAGTCCTCAAGATTAACCCTGGGTTCAGCAGATATCGTGTCAGGTAAATCTATTCTATACTTACATGCTGATGTTGCTATACTAGTTGTTGTATAGAGTGTTGTTCCTGTATTAATAGTTTACTGACATTGTATACATATCATTAGACAGCGTGACATTTTCACTGGCCATAAAAATTATCTCCAGTTACCATGGATCCAGTAGCCCAGCTGGCTCTGCAGTTGCAGGGATTATCCATGGAGCTGACGGACATTAAGTCCAAAGTTTTGTCTCCCCTGGAGCAAACCAGAGTTGAACCTAAGGTTGCTCTCCCGGACAGGTTCACTGGTGGGCGAGACAAATTTTTCACCTTCCGGGAGGCATGTAAATTGTATTTTCGGCTTCGGCCTCGATCATCAGGGAGTGAGGAGCAGAGAGTGGGAATTGTTATATCACTTCTGCAAGGGGACCCTCAATCCTGGGCATTTTCCCTTCCTCCGGGATCCCCGGCTCTACTGTCTGTAGATCAATTTTTTACTGCCCTGGGATTGGTATATGATGACCCAGATCGGGTCTCTCTTGCTGAGACAAAATTACATAAGATACAGCAGGGAGATCGTCCAGCAGAGGAATTTGCTTCTGAGTTTCGTAGATGGGCCACAGATACTCAGTGGAATGACCCAGCTCTTAGGAGCCAGTTTTGTCATGGGCTTTCTGATAAATTAAAAGACGTTTTGGCTCAGTATGAGTCTCCTCCTTCTCTGGAGGCTGCTATGGCCTTAGCTATCCGTACTGATAGACGGCTTCGGGAGAGGGGTGAGGTAACCCCACTCCCTGTTGTTTCTCCTCCTACCACTAAAGTCCCTTATGTTGAGGTTCCCCTTGTCTGTTCGGATGAGCCTATGCAGTTGGGAGGGACATCATTTCGTAGGAGGGGATTGGCGGTACGCCGCAGGACTAGAAGATGTTTTTTCTGCGGGAAAGAGGGACATTTTGTTGGAGAATGTCCATCCCGTGCCTTGTTGAGCCAAAAGTCGCCGGAAAACTGTTAATCCCAGGTTGTGTGGTGGACGACAACCTGGGAGTATGTATTTCATCCGCCAGTTCTTCTCAGTTCCTTGTACCAGTGGAGGTGGTAGTTGGTACGAGAGTGGAGAGATTGTCTGTTCTTCTTGATAGTGGTTCCGGGGCTAATCTGGTTGACGCTCAGTTTGCTCAGGCTCAAGGTATGCATCTGAGTGTATTGGTCAAACCGATCCCTATATTCTCCATTGACGCCAGGCCTCTCGGCCAAGGTAGCTTTGTTCATGAGGTTCATAACATTGACCTTCGGGTAGGGGCTATACATAGGGAACAATTATCTTGTTATGGGTTGGAGGGTCTTCCTACTCCCATTGTGTTGGGACTTCCTTGGTTGGTTAAACATAACCCTGTGATTAATTGGCAGTCCAGAGAAATAAGCCAATGGGGTGAGTTTTGCAAAAGCAACTGCATGAACACAGTCATTAGTGCGGTCGTGCCTAGTACATTGCCTCCTTTTTTGGAGGATTTTGGGGATGTTTTCTCTGAGGAGGGGTGTCAGGAGTTGCCTCCTCATCGCGTGTATGACTGCTCTATTAATCTCCTTCCTGATGCTAAGTTGCCTAAAGCTAGGTTGTATAATCTTTCTGGTCCTGAGAGGCAGGCTATGAAAGATTATATTTCTGAAAGTCTGGCCAAAGGGCATATTAGACCTTCATCTTCCCCAGTAGCCGCGGGGTTCTTCTTTGTGAAGAAGAAAGATGGAGGCCTACGCCCTTGCTTGGATTTCCGCGAACTTAATCGGATTACTGTTCGAGATCCGTATCCACTCCCTCTTATTCCTGATCTCTTCAATCAAATTGTTGGCGCCAAATGGTTTTCTAAATTGGATCTCAGGGGGGCGTATAATCTTATTAGGATAAAAGAGGGGGATGAGTGGAAAACGGCGTTTAACACGCCGGAGGGACATTATGAGAACCTAGTCATGCCTTTTGGTCTGACTACTGCACCAGCAGTATTCCAACATTTTGTTAATGACATTTTTCGTCACCTTGTGGGGCTGTTTGTGGTTGTATATTTGGACGACATTTTAATTTACTCGCCAGATCTTGTGTCTCATCAGGAGCATGTGAGACAGGTGTTGCAGATCTTGCGAGACAATAAATTATACGCCAAACTGGAGAAGTGTGTATTTGCCGTACAGGAACTTCAGTTTTTGGGTTTTTTGGTGTCAGCCTCCGGTTTCCGTATGGACCCTGAAAAGGTGAGAGCAGTGCTTGAATGGGATCAGCCAGGGATCTTAAGGCTCTGCAGCGTTTTTTGGGGTTTGCTAACTACTACCGGAAATTTATTTGTAATTTCTCATCTGTCGTCAAACCTCTCACTGACATGACAAGAAAAGGGACGGATTTTTCTAAATGGTCGGACAAAGCTTGTCAAGCCTTTTCCTCTTTGAAGAGATGTTTTGCTTCGGCACCCGTTCTCATCCAACCAGATGCATCTCAGCCGTTCATTGTGGAGGTGGATGCGTCTGACGTAGGGGTGGGTGCTATATTGTCCCAGGGTCCGTCCCCTGGTAAATGGCATCCGTGCGCTTTCTTTTCTAAGAAATTGTCGTCCGCCGAAAGGAATTATGATATCGGCAATAGGGAACTTTTGGCCATTAAGTTAGCTTTTGAAGAATGGCGTCACTTTTTGGAGGGGGCAGTCCACCCGGTTACCGTTATTACTGATCACAAGAACCTGTTGTATTTGGAATCCGCTAAGCGTCTGAATTCCAGACAAGCTCGATGGTCGTTGTTTTTTACCAGGTTTAATTTTGTCGTCACTTATCGCCCGGGGTCTAAGAATGTAAAGGCTGATGCCTTGTCTCGCAGTTTCCCAGGGGCCGGGAAAACGGATGACCCGAGTCCTATCCTTCAGGAGGGGGTGGTAGTGTCGGCTGTATTTTCTGAGCTTGAGGAGGAGGTGTTAGAGGCTCAGGGGGACGCCCCTGCAGGACCTCCAGGGAGACTGTTTGTCCAAAATCTGTTGAGACAAAAGGTTATTGAGGCACATCATAATTCTGCTCTAGCAGGACATCCAGGGAGTAAGGCTACTTTAGATCTCCTTTCTCGCCGGTTTTTGGTGGCCTAATGCTAATAAAGATGTTATAACTTTTGTCGCGTCATGTGGGGTGTGTGCTCGCTCTAAAACCCCTCATACCCGTCCGTCTGGGACCCTTTTACCCTTGAAACTTCCGGAGCGTCCATGGACTCATTTATCTATGGACTTCATTGCGGACCTTCCTCCGTCGTCAGGGAATACTGTCATACTGGTGGTTGTTGACAGGTTCAGTAAGATGGCACATTTCGTTGCTCTTCCTGCACTCCCTAATGCTAAAACTCTGGCGCAGGTGTTCATTAGGGAGATCGTTAGACTTCATGGGTTGCCTTCTGATGTGGTGTCAGATAGGGGGTCTCAGTTTGTGTCCAAATTTTGGAGGGCATTTTGTTTACGTCGGGGGATGCAATTGTCATTTTCCTCGGCTTTTCATCCGCAGACCAATGGTCAGACAGAGCGTCTGAATCAGAGCTTAGAGACATATCTCCGGTGTTTTGTCTCAGAGAACCAAGAGGACTGGTCTTCTTTCTTGCCTCTGGCAGAGTTCGCTCTTAACAACAGGCGGAGCGAGTCCACTGGTAAGTCCCCGTTTTTTGGGGCATATGGTTTTCATCCTCAGTTTTGTACTTTCAATGGGGGGGGCCCTTCTGGGGTTCCTGAGGAGGAGCGTTTCTCGTCGTCACTTGCTTCTGTGTGGAGAGGTGTATTGAATAATCTGAGTGCTATGGGGAACCGTTACAAACGTATGGCTGATAGGAGGAGAGTTTCTGGTCCAGATCTGAATGTGAACGATCTGGTATGGTTGTCTACCAGGAATATAAAACTTAAAGTGCCCTCCTGGAAACTGGGTCCCAGATTCATCGGGCCGTACAGGATCAGTTCCATAATTAATCCTGTGGCATTTCGTCTGGACCTCCCTCCTACGTTTAAAATTCATAATGTGTTCCACAAGTCATTACTTAAAAGGTATGTGGCACCAGTCATACCGTCACCTCTACCTCCTCCTCCTGTGTTGGTCAATGGTAACTTGGAATTTCAAGTATCAAAGATCATTGACTCACGTCTGAATCGCCGGTCCCTTCAGTACTTGGTGCATTGGAAGGGGTATGGTCCAGAGGAGAGGACGTGGGTCCCTGCGTCTGATGTTAATGCAGATCGTTTGGTTCGGACCTTCCACAGAACTCACCCGGGCAGGCCTGGCCCTGAGGGTCCGGAGGCCCCTCGTAGAAGGGGGGGTACTGTCATGTGTGCATTGCCACGAAGATCGTCGCGGTTACACATTTTGACTTCTCACAGCTGAGCTGCTGTTTCTTTGTGTTTGGCAGCTAGGGAGTTAATTCTGTCTGTGCTCAGTGCTGGGACTGGGTGCAGTTTCTCCCGGCTGCAATTGATTATTTGTTGATTGGTTTCCTTTAAATTCCTGGTTGTCTGCTTGGGGAGTTGCCAGTGAAACCTTCATGCAGACCACAGATAGGAATGAATCTGTATAGACTTTAGTTGTGAGCTCCTTAGTTGTTCTAAGCTCAACTTGGTTAGAGTTTATTTCCCAGACCATTTATGTTCCTTTGGTGTTTGAGTGTGTATGCAAGCGAGTGTTATCCTGTCTGTCTTATATGTCTAATCTGTGTATTTAGCTAAGATCAGCCCATATCCCTTTGGTGGTAGTCAGGGTCCTTCTTAGGACTGATTACAGGGTTCAGGGTCTGATTGGAGACAGGGTTAGGTTGGTGACTTGGACCTCTGAACCATTATCAGTACCTCCAAGGTGAGGGATTAGTTAGGACCCCAGTTTAGGGTCAGGTTAGATCCCGGTCCACCTCTTTCCTGTTTCAGCTCATCAAGTCCTCAAGATTAACCCTGGGTTCAGCAGATATCGTGTCAGGTAAATCTATTCTATACTTACATGCTGATGTTGCTATACTAGTTGTTGTATAGAGTGTTGTTCCTGTATTAATAGTTTACTGACATTGTATACATATCATTAGACAGCGTGACAGTCTCCTGTCGTGCTTCTTAGCACATCTCCTTCCCTGTCTTGTGCTCTTAATGTGCTTCCCTGCGCGTTCTCTGCATTGCCTTATACCCGAGCGTGTTTCCCAGCGCACGCCGTGCACTATCCTGTACTCTGCGTACCCTCGTGCACACGCCTTGCACTGTCCTATACTCTGTGTGCCTTCTTGCACACGCCGTGCTCTGCCCTGTACTCTGTGTGCCCTCGTGTACACGCCTTGCACTGTTTCGTATTCGTGTTCCCGTGGCCACGCTTTGCATACTTTCTCTTCCTGTGTACTCCCGTCTTCTGTGAGCCGGCCACCTGGTTCCAGCAGTGGTGGTACTGTACTCCCCTGGGTCTGCCCCTGTTGCTCCCTGTATAGGGGGTGGTTCTCACTAGGTCAGCTTTCCCAGGATGGGTTGGTATCACGACCCAGAGGGTCCACTCCAGGAATCGTCACAAGTACCCTAATTGCTCTAGTCAGAGACAACTGGAGATCCATTTTTAAGAACACAGCTATTTTTGGCTTTAAGGACGTAGTGTCATTTGCTGTGTAGAAGGGGTGCATTATCCTGCTGAAAGAGACCAACGCCATTAAGGCCCACATACACAGATTCCCAACTTGGACAAAAACTTGTGTTACCTATGAAAGAAGCTACCAGACTTCTTTAGCTGTTGGAATTGCAATGTACTAATCCTTCTTAATCTTTGTTCACATCACTTAGCAAATCCAAACCGGGCACAAGAGTAACGTACTACAACCAGATGTTTCCAGTCTCCACCGATTCTCAAAACTGTGGCAGATTTTAACTTTAAGGCTGGGGTCACACTACCGTATAATACGGACGAGTGGTAGGCGGTAAAAAATCGCCTAGCACTCGTCCCAGTGTTATTCTATGGGGCAGCTCCCATCAGCCTATTTTTTTTTCTTGCGCGTTTTATACGCGCGAGTGAAATCGCAGCATGCTGCGATGGTACACGTATCTCGGCTGAGAATTGCCAATGCAAGTCTATGGGTGCGACAAAAAAACGGACATCACACGGACCATCAGTGTGACTTGCGAGAAATACGCACATATTTTCCTCATTACAGCCCATTGAGCCATTAAATTCAAAGGGGAAAAGCAGTGAGAAATGAAAAGCCATATGGACGCCATACGGATGTCACACGGATCCTGACATGCGAGGAAATCGCTTCATCGCATTGAAAACGGATTACATACGGATCAACATATGGAGAACTGTTGTGCGATTATCGCATTACAAAATCGGACCGTTTTTTTAAACGTTCTGTGTGACTCCAGCCTAAAACTGAAAACATTCGAATAAAAATGCAATTAAATAGGTTACAGAGCTCGTTAGTGGGATACTTGACAAACCAGAAGGTAAAACCTCTCATGCACTGTATATTACTTTATAGGGGTTTCAGTTATGCTGTCTTTTATATGCATAAATGTATGTGAAAGTTACTTTGACGCCTGTCACCTACCCCAATATTGCTGAAGACCAAATGCATCCTTTCATGACATTGCGGTACCCTAGTTTCAGTATCCTTCTTATGATAATGTACTCTGTCACGCTGCAAACATTGGTCTGGAATGGTTTATGGAACATAACCGATAATACCAGATGGCTAACACTGGGTGCTGGTCTCCAATTTTGTATCTCAAGGTGATTGAACATCTGAAGAATTTGATTGGAAAACGTGCCCCTACTGCAGGACACCTACTGCAGGAAACCTACTGCTGGAAACCTTAGAGCTATGTACTACCACCAGTCTAATATTGTGGAGTTTCCACATTTTTCAGATATGAATGATTGTAGTAAGTTCTAAAGTGCCTCACTTGCAGCACAAATGAAGTGTCGCTTTATCTACTTATCTTATGTTAAGAAAACAATTCTATGATTCACTTTTATGGGAATTTCGCTACTATTAGGTAGGAGGAATCCAATAATGGAGCAGGCCAGACATAAAATTCCCTGGAAAATCTTTACCAGAATTATTTATTCTCCAAATGGCGCAGCGGAAACGGGTTGACAGAAAAATGAATTATTTGCTGACCAACTCAAGAGAAGCAAAAGTAAATTTATAACTCATTGTGGCCTCTCTGCCTTAATCTTTCAGGTTGCTGAACCTCTGAGCTTTACTGGACTTTGATTATGGATAAATGCTTTGATATATGTGTAATGTGTCCCTGGGCATGTAGATGAGAGCTGTAGTTTGTGTGCATATACATATGCCTGTGTGTTGATATGTATATATAATCTGGATATATAATATCTATCGCTATCTATACACACATATCTGTGTGTATATATATATATATATGGATCTATATGTGTATGTACTGTATGTGTGTGTATATGTGTATATACACTGCTCAAAAAAATAAAGGGAACTGTTAAACAACGCAATGTAACTCCAAGTCAATCACAATTCTGTGAAATCAACCTGTCCAGTTATGAAGCAACACTGACTGTAAATCAATTTCTCCTGCAGGTAGAAATTATAGGCAATTAGCAAGACAACCCCTATAAAGGAGTGGTTCTGCAAGGGGTGACCACAGACCATTTCTCTGTTCTCATCTTTTTGGCTGTTGTTTTGGTCACTTTTGAATTTTGTCATTGCTCTCAACCCTAGAGGTACTGTACAGTAGCATAAGGCTCACAGAAGTTGCTCCAGTAGTACAGCTCATCCAGGTTGGCACATCAATGTAAGCTGTGGTAAGAAGGGTAGCTGTGTCTGTCAGCACAGTGTTCAGAGCATGGAGCAGATAGCAGGAGATTTGGAGTGGGCCGTACGAGGGCAACAACCCAGCAGCAGGAGCGCTACCTTTTCCTTTGTGTAAGGAAGAAGAGGAGGAGCAGTGCCAGAACTATGCAAAATGACATTCAGCAGGCCACTAACATCCATGTGTCTGCTCAAACTGATAGAAACAGACTCCATGAGGGTGGTATGAGGGCCCAATGTCCACAAGTGGGTGTTGTGCTTACAGCTGAACATTGTGCAGGGCGATTTGGCATTTACCAGAGAACACCAAGATTGGCAGATTTGACATTGGTGCCCTGTGCTCTGCACGGATGAGAGCAGGTTCACACTGAGCACATGTGACAGAGTCTGGAGATGCCGTGGAAAACATTCTGTAGCCTGCAACATCCTCCAGCATGACTGGTTTGGCAGTGGGTTAGTAATGTTGTAGGGAGGCATTTCTTTGGAGGGCCGCACAGCCCTCCATGTGCTAGCCAGAGGTACTCTGACTGAAATTGGGTACGGGGATGAGATTCTCAGACCCATTGTGAGACTAGACTGCCCATTCCCCAGATCTGAATCCAATCAATCACATCCCTCCAGAGAATATCCACCACCTCATCTGGGCCATGCCCAGGTGTTGTATGGAGGTCACACACTACTGAGCATCATTTCCTTGTCTTGAGGCATTTTCACTGAAGTTGAATCAGCCTGTAATTTGATTTTCCACTTTGATTTTGAGTAGCATTCCAAATCCAGACCTCCATGGGATATTCATTTTGATTTACACTGATCATTTTTATGTTTTATTGTTCTCAACAAATTCCACTATGTAATGAATAAAGATTTGCAACTGGAATATTTAATTCAGTGATATTTAGGATGTGGTATTTTAGTGTTCCCTTTATTTTTTTGAGCAGTGTATATAATATAGTATGTACAGTATTTAAAAAGTGAATTTGTCCTCTCATTTTTGTCAATATTTAATTATCGTTTCATGGGACTGTAGATATGACACTTTGATACAATGTAGAACAGTGTAAATTTGATGTGCTCTCTAAATAACTCAAGATACAGCCATTAATATCTAAACTGCTGGCAACAGTGAGCACATACCAAATTAGCCATTTTCCGTCCCAGGTGTCATGTGACTCATTAGTGTTTGAAGGTCTCGGGTGTGATTCTGGAGCAGTTGTGTTAAATTTGGTGTTATCGCTCTCACACTCTCTCATACTGGTCACTGGAAGTACAACATGGCTCCTCATGGCAAAGAACCCTCTGAGGATCTGAAAGAATGAATGGTTGTCGCATATAAAGATGGCCTAGGCCAGTGATGGCGAACCTTTCTGAGACCGAGTGCCCAAACTGCAACCTAAAACCCAATTATTTATGACCAAGTGCCAACTTGTAGTAATCTGCCCCATCATGATCCCCTTCATGTAGAAATATGCCCCATCATGATCCCCTTCATGCAGAAATATGCCCCATCACGATCCCCTTCATGCAGAAATATGCCCCATCATAATCCCCTTCATGTAGAAATATGCCCCATCATGATCTCCTTCATGTAGAAATATGCCCCATCATGATCCCCTTCATGTAGAAATATGCCCCATCATGATCCTCTTCATGTAGAAATATGCCCCATCATGATCCCTTTCATGCAGAAATGTGCCCCATCATGATACCCTTCATGTAGAAATGTGCCCCATCATGATCCACTTCTTGTAGTATTATGTCCCATCATGATCCCCTTCATGTAGAAATGCCCCATCATGATCCCCTTCATGCAGAAATATACCCCATCATGATCCCCTTCATGTAGAAATATGCCCCATCATGATCCCCTTCATGTAGAAATTCCACCACCTCCATCATTTCCTCCTCATCATTCCCATAATTGGCCCTCTCCCCATCACCGCCATCATTGGCCCTCTCCCCATCACTGGCCCTCTCCCCATCACTCCTATCATTGGCCCTCTCCCCATCACTGGCCCTCTCCCCATCACTCCTATCATTGGCCCTCTCCTCATCACTGGCCCTCTCCCCATCACTCCCATCATTGGCCCTCTCCCCATCACTCCTATCATTGGCCCTCTCCCCATCACTGGCCCTCTCTCCATCATTCCTGTCATTGGCCCTTTCCCCATCACAGGCCCTCTCCCCATCACTCCCATCATTGGCCCTCTCCCCATCACTGGCCCTCTCCCCATCACTCCCATCATTGGCACTCTCCCAATCACTCCTATCATTGGCCCTCTCCCCATCACTCCCATCATTGGCCCTCTCCCCATCACTGGCCCTCTCCCCATCACCGCCATCATCTCTCCATAGCGGCCACACACACAGACACAGGCAGCACACACACATACACAAACAGATCACAGCAGCTTCACTGGCACAGTGGCCACACTCATCTCTCCGCACGCCGGCAGCTTCCTTGCTCTCACTTCTCACACATTGAGCGGCGCTACCGGTCGCGGCTAGATGACATCATCTTTCAGCTCCGTGGCCGCGCCGCTCAGTGTGTGAGAGGAAGCTGCAGTCCGGAACAACGATGAGGCAAGGCCGCGTGCCAGCTGGGAGGGCTCTGCGTGCCCTCTCTGGCACGCGTGCCATAGGTTCGACATCAATGGCCTAGGCTATAAAAAGATTAACAACAACCTGAAACTGAGCTACAGTTCGGTGGCCAAGACCATGCAGTGGTTTAACAAGACAGGTTCACCTCAGAACAGGCCTCGTCATGGTTGACCAAAGGACAGTTGAGTGCACGTGATCTGTGTCATTCCCAGAGGCTGTCTTTTCAAAATATATGTATGAGTGCTGCCAGCATTGCTGCAGAAGTTAAATGGGTGGAGGTCGGCCTGACAGTGCTCAGACCATACGCCACCGCACATTGCATCATCTACTAATACTATTTTAGATTTGTATTTATATAGCACCAACATGTTCCGCAGAACTTTACAATTAGGTAGGAAAGCAGGAGTAAGGTCCAGGATGGCAGAAATGTGCCACCAAGGCGGCTGGCCTCGCCAATGTAAAGTCTGATCCAGTAGCACTAGGTGACTGAGAGGGTTTTTATGTGAGTACGTTTACAGTACGTCCAGGATTTAGAAGCAACTAAAAGCGCTTGAGTGAGAAAGGTCGCTCCCATACTCCAGTCCATTTCTTAAGGTGATTTCACATTGCTTTACGTGTAACAGTCGGGGCTTGCGTCCGAACCCCCGCCACCCCATAAAACGGGGTCCAGACGCATGCGCCGACGGGGCCAATAGACTGTAATGGTGATGGCAGAGCGAACGTGAGAGCTGCCGTGCACTTTTTCAGCTGCAGATGGAAGGAAGAGAGCCACAGTAATTCATTACTGATGGGTAGGCGGAGCCCCAGATCAGGATGTCACCTCAGATCAAAAGAGTGCTGACTGGCTGGCCCCTCCAGCTCGGGCTCCTCCTACTCAGCTCCAGTCTAAGATTTGAGGTCCAGAGGATGGTCGCTGCTAATGCAGCTCCTCAGAAGATTTTATTATTTTACATTCGGACAAGAGACTTGGATCACTAGTTGGTCTAGAGGTCTCAGGGGTACCAGCGCTGCTGTACCCCAACCTCTCCCTTGGCGGATCTGTATTTACTCAAAGTCCCTGCAGAATCCTTGCCGGCCCTGGGGGATGAGGAGAGCTTCCCTGGCAGGGACGCAAACCACACGTGCGGTCACTGCGTCCCTCGCCCTGGGGGGAAGCATGGGCACAGCGCCAGAAACCCCTGAGGGTCCCTGTGGCGCTTTGGCTGGTGAGTACTCCACACAAAATTTTATTATTAATGTGTGAGTGCTTTAGCGTCTGATGGCAGCGCTATTACATGTATATCAGTATGCTTCAGCACTGCGGTGACAGCGCTATTACATGTTTATCAATGTATTTCACCAGCCTCTCCCTTGGCGGATCTGTAACTACATAATGGTCCCTGCAGAATCTTGCCGGCCCTGGGGGATGAGGAGAGTTTCCCTGGCGGGGGCGCAAACCACACACTGGGGTCACTGCGCTTCCCGCCCTGGGGGGAAGCATGGGCATAGCGCCAGAAACCCCTGGGGGTCCCTGTGGCGTTTCGGCTGGTGAGTACTCCACATTTTGGTAAAATGTGTGTGAGTGTTTTAGCGACTGCTGCGGCAGCCGCTGTACATATATATGCCGATGACTAGTTTTTCTATGTCCGCAGGAGGATGCCTGCAGGACGAGGGAAAGGAGGGGAGTACGCGCTCTTTTTATTTTTTGAATTTCGCGCCGCTTCTGAGCGCGCGCTTTACTGCAGCCTCCATTTCCGGCTCCTCTACATGGAGCACACGGAGGCAGAGCGCGGCGGCCATTGCTGACAAGTGAGCCCGCCGGGCAGAAGCTTAACCCCTTCACCTCCACAGCGTGGCTATTGCTGATAAAGCGCTGTAGGTTGAAAGCTCCCCGGATCGTTCTCCTCCCCTCCCGGCTAGAATACGTGTCCAGCTTGGTGAGTCGCTTCTAACCCGCCGGGCAGAAGCTTAACCCCTTCACCTCCACAGCGCGGGCGCCGTCTGGGGCACTTCTGAGTGACAGATTGCGCTGTCCTGCGGCTGTTCTCGCATAAGGGGCTCGCACACTCTTTTAATATTAATAAAGAGGCTGTGGGGAGTCTGCGACATTAATGCTGCCACTATACGTTTCCGCTGACGATCCTGATGGCGTCGCATAATATTGCGATCGTTTGTGTGTCATTTTTAATGTCGCTATTAGCTGCCAATCTGGGCGATCTCATTAGCATCGCATAGGCGATTAGCGATCTCCTTGACAACTTTGGCGGTCATTGCGTTATAAAAAACAGCGCAATTTTTTAGCGATCTTGTGGAACGTTTTCTGTTTAGTGTGGCATGGCTGTCCTGCAGCTGCGACCTTATAAGAGGCGCCTGAGATTCGCACACCCTTTTTCATTATCAAGGTTGTGGGGAGTCAGCTACTTTAACCTCTTAGGAGGTTAACTCTTAATGGGAGACAGCTGGGGTAGCTCTTTCTTTAGAGCTTTAACCCTTCAGCGTTTGTTTTTTATTTAAGTACTGCTCTGGTTACTGACAGGTTTATCCTGCCATATACTATGCAAGGGTATGTCAGAGACCCTCTCCCAGATCCGTTACGGATCAGCCTCGCGTATCTGACACGCAGACCTCGACTCATACACGGTCAGAGGTTCCAATGGTGTCAAAATGAAGGCCTTCACTGGTTTCTATTGATGACCTTTTAGGTTATGGAGTGTCAACTAGATCCTCTCAAGGGAGCGACACAAATCGGTGTTTTCCTTCTCGCTTAGCGAAGAAGTCCGATTCGGTCAAGGAGGATCGGCAGGGACACCCTGCCTCTCTCAGGGGCCGTACTAAAATTTCTGTGGAAGCCATGTGGACGTTACAGTTACCAGAGGAGGTAACTAGTCGTCCTGGTAAGTCGGCCCGGATGTTGCAAGGGTCGCATGGGTCGCGATGACCTTACAAACTGTATCCGTTTTTCTACGGAGTTATTTGTTAATTGGACCCCTTCTCCTGAAGTGAATGTTCCTTCATTCCAGCTTAGCAAATCTTCCTGGTAAAAGGGAAGACGAGTCTGCAGGACACGCTGGACAGAAGAACGGAGATGGCAACAATTTCCACCTGTGTAGCCGTGGATCATAGATTCGGTATTAAGGATCTAGGTGTACTTGTTAAGTTCCCCTGAGCCGGTTGGACCGTCTAAGGACGGCGTGGCAAGTTTCCCTCTATCAAGGTAGATGGGCTTTTCTAGTTGAAGGATAATGCGTCACTGCTATCCAGGGAGCAATCCTCGGCAGTTACAGTCAGAAGAGCACTGTGACTTGGATGGAACGCAGTTTTCCAACAGGGTTTGCTATCTTTAGCTTAGAAAGTGGTCAGCTATTTGACTGACCTCACGGAGCTGATGCCAAGGCAAAGGCAAAAGAAGCAGCTTTACCGCAGCGCAGAGCTGTGACTTCTGCGTCTGGCAGGACTAGTGCCGATAGTTATCGGCAGTCCTTTTCGGTTCAAGGGATGATCTGACCAACCCTCTGGGGGTTTGTGTCGTCTCTCTCTTTTTAAAAAAAAAAAAAAAAAAAGGGGGAATTCTCAGAAATTCCGCATACCCTGGAAACAGAACTTCTGTTAAGGCAGAAGCTGGCAAAAAAAAAAAAAAAAAATTCGCTAAGGCGGACTGACTTCTGACATTCCGTCAGAGCCGAGCATGAAGTCGCTTCGCTCAGTTATGGCAGCCCTGTCGCAGAACGATCAATCGACATTCGCGACGCTTTTTGGCATGTTCCCATCGGAAGACCTCACCCAGGTTGTGGCTCGACCATTCGGCTTGGCCTTAACGCCCAGAATTTTTACAACGATTCTGACGCCAAAATCTCATGGCAATCCTTCAAAGACGGGGACTTACGATTCGTCCCTATTTGGACGGCCTTTTCGGTTGTGGCTTCAAAGGAGAAGTCGTCTCTGGAATCGTCGCAGGCAATCCTGTTTTTGAGGATGCATTTCGACATGGTACGGGCGGTGTTGTCCCTACCTCCAGACAAGCAGGCATGTCTGCTCCAGCATGTACAGACTATGAAGTCTGCAACAGCAGTGTCCCTTCGGAAGGTATGCGCCTTCTGGGTCTGAACGTGGCGTCCATGAGGTTTTTTCCGTTTGTCCAATTTCATTCCAGAGCTCTCCATAGGCTCATTCTGAGTCGTTGGGATCAATCGCAAGGTTCGCTGGATTGCAGCGTCACCATTTCTCGCGCGGTGCGGGATTCTCTAGAATGGTGGTTACGTACAGGGGCATTCTCCCTGGGGAAGTCTTTCCTCCCTCCGAAGTGGTCAGTCATAACCACCGATGCCAGCCTGACGGGCTGGGGGGGGTGTTTGGAACAATCTCTGGATTCAGGGGGTATGGTCATCGGAAGAGTCTGTTCTTTCGATCAACATCCTGGAATTGAGGGCGATTTTCCTTTGCCTCCAACATTGGACGGTCCCTTTGAGCGGTCTGCCAGTCCGAGTGCAGACAGACAATGTGACGGCTGTCGCGTATATCAATCACCAAGGTGGGACAAGGAGTTCCAGACTCATGGTAGAGGTGTCCCGAATTCTGATTTGGGCAGAGGCCAGTGTGCCAGCCATTTCGGCGATTCACATTCCAGGGGTTCAGAATATTACAGCGGACTTTCTCAGTCGCAGAAGGATGGATCCCGGGGAATGGAGCCTCCACCCGGAAGTTTTTGCACTACTGTGCTCTCGCTGGGGAACCCCCCAAGTGGATTTGATGGCATCCAGGTCCAATGCCAAGTTACCGACGTTCATGTCCAGGTACAAGGACCCGA
The DNA here is from genome assembly GCA_033576555.1 of Oophaga sylvatica. NCBI lineage: Eukaryota > Metazoa > Chordata > Amphibia > Anura > Dendrobatidae > Oophaga > Oophaga sylvatica. The sequence continues at coordinate 321,337,693 of JARQOD010000006.1, forward strand.
AGGCTGTGGCGGTGGATGCTCTAGTGGCTCAGTGGGATCAGTTCGAGCTGATCTATGTATTCCCGCCGATATCCTTACTTCCTCTAGTACTGCGTCGGATCAGACTAGAGAGAATTCCAGCTATTTTGATAGCTCCAGACTGGCCAAGAAGGGTGTGGTTCTCGACAATAATGTCGCTGTTGGCGGCACCTCCTTTTCCACTCCCTCTTCAACCGGACTTGTTGACTCAGGGGCCCGTTTGTCATCCGGACTTGATGTCCCTGCGTTTGACGGCGTGGCTCTTGAGACCGAAATCTTGACCCGTAGAGGTTTCTCAGCCGAGGTCATTGCTACCCTTCGTGCTGCAAGAAGTCCGGCTACTACTAGGATTTACCACAAAATTTGGGAAACCTTCTTTTCGTGGTGTTTGGGGTCCTCTCGGAACCCGAGAAAATTTTCCATTCCCAACCTGTTGGCTTTTCTGCAGCATGGGCTAGACAAGGGTTTGGCAGTCAGCACCCTGAAAGGTCAGATTTCTGCTCTGTCCTTATTGTTCCGGAGAACCATTGCTTCAAATAGAGACGTGCTCTCCTTTTTCCGAGGTATATCTCGTAAGTTTCCGCCGCGGAAGGCGCCCGTGTCTTCTTGGCGGCTCAACCTTGTTTTGGAGGCTCTTCAGCATAAACCTTTTGAGCCTATGGTTTCTGCTAGCCTTTCTTTACTTTCTTGGAAGGTGGCTTTCCTTGTTGCAGTCACTTCCTTGAGGAGAGTTTCTGAGTTGGCAGCTCTTTCTTGTTCGCCTCCTTTTCTGGAGTTTTTTCCGGATCGTGTAGTGCTTCGCACTCGGGGTGATTTTTTGCCTAAAGTGGTATCACAATTTCATGTTAACCAGGATATTGTGTTGCCTTCACTCTGTCCGGATCCGAAGAATGCGAAAGAGCGAGATTTACACACATTGGATTTAGTGCGGGCCTTGAAGTTTTATCTATCTATTACTCAAGGTTTTCGTAAGACGGACTTCCTGTTTGTGGTTTCAGCAGGTCGTCGGCGTGGTCAACGAGCTTTCAAGGATTCTATAGCTCGTTGGATCCGGTCAGCTATTTTGGAAGCTTACCGCCTTCGGGGTGAATCTTGCCCGATTAAGATTCAAGCCCATTCCACGTGAGCTGTGGCCTCATCGTGGGCTTTTCATCAAGGTGCCTCAGCAGTGCAGCTCTGCCGGGCGGCAACTTGGCGCTCTGTCCACACGTTTACAAAGTTTTATAAAGTGGACGTCAGTGCTTCCGCTGATGCAGCCCTCGGACGTAGGGTCCTGCAGGCAGCTGTAGTTTAAAGTTCTGGATGAACTTGTGTTTAGCGCTGGTTGCGCTTTGTTGTTAAGGTTGTTGGGTTTCTGCCTTTTGTTGGTTTTTTTCCCACCCTTATTTTTTAACTGCTTTGGGACGTCCCATCAGTAATGAATTACTGTGGCTCTCTTCCTTCCATCTGCAGCTGAAACACGGATTTTGGTAAGAACTTACCTGTAAAATCCTTTTCAGCGGAGGAAGGAAGAGAGACACAGCACCCTCCCAAGGCAGAAGTGTGTTGATGTTTTCAGATGCAGCGCGACCCTTATCTGATAGCGATTATCTGGGCTGAGGTCAGCGCGCTAAGGCTCTGTTCCAGCATCGCCAGCTCATCGCAGTAGTCAGGTTCCGTGAGTAGTACCTGGAACTCTGTGGTTTTTGGCTTTCTTTGCATGCATAACCTGTATCCTTGTGTTTTTTTTTTTCTCTGAAGTTCCTTCAGAAGGGGTTATGTTGCTCCGCTGGTGATCTTGGCTTTTTTCCTAAAAGCTTTGGTACGACTGGAGCTGAGTAGGAGGAGCCCGAGCTGGAGGGGCCAGCCAGTCAGCACTCTTTTGATCTGAGGTGACATCCTGATCTGGGGCTCCGCCTACCCATCAGTAATGAATTACTGTGTCTCTCTTCCTTCCTTCGCTGAAAAGGATTTTACAGGTAAGTTCTTACCAAAATCCGTGTTTTGGGGAGTGTACACCTACAGGAAGCGGACACTCAGACGCAGTCTACTATGTACACTCCCGAAAATGATACACAACAGAGCGCATATTCACTCTGTCATCACCATTACAGTCTATAGCCCCGTCGGCGCTTGCGTCCGAACCCCGTTTTGTGGGACATATCCCTACGGGAACACAGAACAAAATCTGAAAGCACCCTAACAGGCATCTGGGTTATCTTAACAAAGTGCGTTGTGTTTGAGGTGGAGAAAGACTTTTAAAGGTGGACAGTCTATGCTAGAGACCAAGAGGTTCCTGTAATACCAAGTTGATGACACTAGCCTTACCCAGAGAAAGCACTGTTTTGTTATTAATTTGTGCTGAAGAAAGGCTGTTAACAGTTTGGAGCTGTAAAGTTTATAAAGGACAAAAAACTTTATTCTGTTTTTATATAAATACTCTTTGCCTGTGCGTAGTCAAGAGGCTTCCAGAAACCCTTAAAAAATCAATCTCTATCAATCTATTAATAAAAAAAGGCAGGCATCACTCCAGAAAGTTGTGAAAAAAGTGTACTTTTTTAACCCATATGGTGTGACAACGTTTCAGTTGTGGCAAACCTTTCTCACCCGAAAAGTTGTCACACCATATGTGCGAATAAAGTCCACTTTTTCACAAATTTTTTTTTAGTGTTGACTGCCTTTTTTTACTACTACTATAAACGGATATTTGTTTGGGAGGCTTTGCACCCATGATCAGTATATACGGTGCTGTTCCAATTTTTTATCTATCTAATATGTACTATCTATCTAATATCTACTATCTATCTACTATCTATCTAATATCTGATCTCTTTCTCTTATCTAATATCTTTGTTTTATCTAATATCTATGTAATATCTGTCTATGTAATATCTACCTATGTAACATCTATCTATTGTATGTGTTGTAACCAGTTCAGGGGGTATAGCTCTGGGATAGAAAAAGTTCAAGCACAGACAGCAGTACTGGTGTAAACTGGCGGCAACCAGTTTTATTAAAGTCCACATCAACAAACATAAACCAAATCATAAAACAAAGTCCTAAGCCTGTCAAATGCTAGCTAGACACAGTTAGTTCCCTCACTATCGTGGTCTAGGCTCTAACAGCCTGGCCAAAACAACACATATTTTGTAGTTACCAGAGCTTGGCTTCCAGGAGACTCCAGCAGCGTCTGAAGTTAGATTCAGACTGAGAGCCCAGTCTGTGTAACTCTACCACCTACTTCTGGCTGCTTAATTAGACAGCTGAGTGCACTCAGGGTTGAGCTGCAAGCCTGTACTGGATGGGGAGTGGAGTGAACGTACTGCCATCCTACCTTCACTCCTACATTCCTTATGCCACCCAGCTAAGAAACCTGGGCGAGATGTACACCCCGTTCAGTACGCACCCCTTCACTGTCTCACATATCCCCCCCCTCTTCTCCAGACCGGAGGGCTGGTCAACAACTCCAAAGAGACAGTGAACTCTGGACAAGGCATCGGCATTACCCTGTAACTTCCCAGGCCTATGCTCTACCGAGAAATTGAATTCTTGAAGCGAAAGGAACCACCTTGTCACCCTGGCATTCCTTTCCTTGTTCTGCTTCATCCATGCCAGAGGAGCATGGTCTGACTGTAATTTAAATTTCCTGCCCAAGAGGTAATAACGTAGCGAGTCCAGCGCCCATTTGATTGCGAGGCACTCTCGCTCCAGAATGGCATAATTTTGTTCAGCCGGTGTCAGTTTTCGACTCAGATACATGACCGGGTGCTCTTCACCCTTCACGACCTGCGACAAAACCGCCCCTAACCCCACATTAGATGCATCAGTTTGAACAAGAAACTCCTCCCTGAAATTAGGGGTGACCAGAACTGGGCTTTGACATAAAGCCATTTTCAAAGACTGAAATACTTTTTCTGCCTCCGGATTCCAGACTACCATTTTTGACTTCCCACCCTTTGTCAGGTCGGTCAACGGGGCAGCAATGGAGGCAAAATTTTGTATAAATCTGCGATAGTACCCTGTGATGCCCAGAAACGCTTTGATCTGTCGTTTTGTGAGGGGTGTAGGCCAGTTCTGAATCGCCTCTACCTTATTGTCTTGGAGCTTAATCAGCCCCCTGCCAATGACGTAACCCAGGTACTTGGCCTCTTCTAGGCCAATTGCACATTTCTCTGGGTTTATGTTCAGCCCAGCTCCGCCTATCGAGTCTAACACGGCTTGTACCTTAGCGAGGTGGCTCTCCCAATCGGAACTGAAAATTACCACATCATCCAGGTAGGCAGCCGCATAGGCCTGATGCGGGCGCAGGATCAGGTCCATAAGCCTCTGAAAGGTAGCCGGGGCTCCATGCAAGCCGAATGGCATCACAAGGTACTGAAACAAGCCGTCGGGGGTTGCAAAGGCCGTTTTTTCTTTTGCCTCCTGAGACAGGGGTATCTGCCAGTACCCTTTTGTCAGATCGAGGGTTGTAATATAACGGGCGCCCCCTAACCTCTCGATTAGCTCGTCTACCCGGGGCATAGGATAGGCGTCAAACTTTGACACGTCGTTCAACTTTCTAAAATCATTGCAGAATCTCCAGGTTCTATTAGGTTTTGGGATCAGGACAATCGGCTACACCACTCGCTTTGGGCCTCCTCAATGACCCCGAGTGCTAGCATCCGTTTGATCTCAGTGGAGACTATCTCTCTACGAGCTTCCGGAATCCTGTACGGCTTCAGCTTGACCTTAGTGCCGGGTTCGGTCTCAATATGGTGCTTCACGAGAGAAGTCCGGCCGGGCAAGTCTGAAAACCTCTGCTGATTTTTCTGCAGAAACTCCCTTACTTCCTGTTTTTGGTGTACTGACAACGTCTCACCCACTATCACAGGAGGTATAGGTGGTTTTAACCCTTTCTCTAATTCACCCGAGGCCAATAATGACTCTCTGTCCCTCCGGGGCTTGATCAGGTTGATATGATAGACCTGGTAGGGCTTCCGTCTCCCTGGCTGGTGTACCTTGTACGTGACTTCGCTCCCTTTCTGTACTATCTCGTAGGGTCCATGCCACTTGGCCAAAAACTTACTTTCTACCGTGGGGATTAAGATCAGGACCCAATCCCCAGGGTTGAATGTCCTAACTTTTGCTGACCGATTATATATTTTGCTTTGAGCTTCTTGGGCTCTCTGCAGGTGATCCTTAACCAATGGTATAACCTTAGCAATTCTATCCTGCATCTGGGCAATATGCTCTATAACACTCTTGTATGGGGTTGCCTCGGTCTCCCATACTTCCTTGGCTATATCTAGCAAGCCCGGCGGGTGCCGACCATATACCAACTCAAAGGGAGAAAACTCAGTAGAGGCTTGGGGCACCTCTCTGACCGAAAACATTAGGTAGGGTAACAGGTAGTCCCAATCCTGACCATCTTTCTCCACTGCTTTCTTTAACATATGTTTTAACGTTTTATTAAAACGTTCAACCAGCACATCCGTCTGTGGGTGATACACGGATGTTCGAATGTGCGAGATTTTAAGCAACTTACACAGCTCCTTCATCACCTTGGACATAAAAGGTGTGCCTTGGTCCGTGAGGATCTCTTTAGGTATTCCTGTCCTGGAAAACATATGAAAGAGTTCCCGTGCAATATTTTTGGACGCCATATTTCTTAAAGGGACAGCCTCGGGGTACCGGGTTGCATAATCAAGTACCACTAGTATGTATTGGTGCCCCCTGGCTGATTTCACAATAGGACCTACCAAGTCCATCGCTACTCTTTCAAATGGTATCTCAATAACCGGAAGCGGGACTAATGGACTGCGGAAGTGGGAAACCGGAGCATTTATCTGACACGTGGGGCAGGATTTGCAATAATACCCCACATCTCGATAAACCGCTGGCCAGTAAAACCTCTGGAGGATTCTTTCCTGGGTCTTGTCCATCCCCAGGTGCCCACCAAGCACGTGGTTATGTGACAAACTTAGCACCATACTTCTATATGGTTTAGGTACCAGGAGCTGACTCACGACCTCTCCATTGACCCTAGTGACCCTATATAGCAGGTCATTGTTCATGGCAAAATGGGGAAATCGTTTATCAGAGCCGGGCTCTTGTGGGATCTCATTTAGAACAGTTATACTTTCCTTGGCATTTTTAAGAGTGGGGTCTCGCAACTGCTCACTCCCGAAATTGTCACGGGCCACAGGTAGGTCAGGGACATTCTGTTACAGAGAACCATTATCCCCCTCCCCCAACATCACCTGAAATGGAAATTCATCATTATCATTATCATCATCATCTAAGTTCAACAACACAATAGCATTGTGGTCCGCCCCTATGGACCGCGCAACCTCAGTAGGAGCTTCATCACACTGTCCGGTAGAACCGTTTTTTCCCCAAAGACCCTAAAACAGGGGAAAGTCACGACCCAATATGACGGGGTGCATCAGGTTCTTCACTACCCCCATTTCATACGAGATCTCCCCGAGTTTTGTGACGAAGTCCACGGAAGTCACCGGGTAGACTTTGGTATCTCCATGGATGCACACCACGCTCAGGTGTTTATCGGGGATGAAGTCCCTATCAGCCAGTCTGGCATGTACCAGAGTCACTCGACTCCCTGAGTCTAGGAGGGCTTGTACGGGGCAGCCATTTATAACCACCTGGGACACCTGTGGGCCATTCTCCTCGGCTGGGGTGGCCACGCACACTGGTTCCGCGAGGAGAGAGAGACCTTCCAGCATCACAGTCCATAGGTTCCCCCACTAGTGGACAGTTGGCTGAAATATGACCCCGTTCACGGCATCTCCAACACTGTCTCAGGTCTGGAGGTTCAGACGTGGAGACCTTTCTAGGCCTGGGAACTCCCGACAGGGAAGCAAAGGCCCTTGCCTCACACATGTCCCCTCGGGCCTGGCCCCGTCTATCAGCAGACCCCCTGGCCCCACCAGCTGGAACTCTCTTACCGGGAGATGTCGGAGGCCGGGAACTCCGAAGTGGCGACCGCTCGGACGGCTGGTCACGGAGGTAGTCTTTGGTGGCGGAGTACCTCTCAATCAGGCTGACCAGTTGATTGGCATCTTTGGGATCTCCCTGTCTGACCCAGAGCTGCACCTCAGGAGGAAGGGCCCAGATGTACCGGTCCACCACTACTTTTTCGACCATTTGGGCCGGGGTGCTGATGGTCAGGCTCCAGCCACTTCTTTACTAAATAAATTAGATCATACATTTGTGAGCGAGCAGGCTTGTCCCCACTGTATCTCCAGTTATGGACTCTACTGGCACGGACTGCAATCGTAACACCCAGGCGGGCAAGAATCTCCGCTTTCAGCTTGGCATAGTCTCTGCTGTCCTGCTCGCTAAGGTCAAAATAGGCCTTTTGAGGTTCCCCAGTCAGATAGGGTGCGACCACCATGGCCCATTCAGATGGTGGCAGATTCTCCTTCTCTGCCAGTCTTTCAAATATAGCGAGATATGCCTCCACATCATCATGAGTCGTCATCTTCTGCAGGGTCTGTTTTACCGCCTTCTTTACCGCGGACAACGCAGGTGACCTTGCGTCATCACTCTGGGACGAGGTGCTGAGAGCCTGGCGTAGTACTGCAATCTGCTCCATTAATAATTGGTTAGTCTCCGCTGTTGCACACTAGCTCGCGCCATATGTTTAAGCAGCTCCTCCATGCTGTCAGACTTGTCTGTCCCGGCAACGGCCCTTTCCCCCAGGACATGCACACCCCAAATTTTTCCCACAGCAGTTGCTTTTTCTGTGCGAATTAAAAAGGGGCTACGTCTCTTTAAAGGGTGCTTTGTCAAATTTTTTTTTTTTTTTTTTTTGCTGCTGTTTAAGCCACTGCCTCCCGCATTGGCACCCAAATTTTAACCAGTTCAGGGGATGCCCGGGATTTTTGCCGTCTGGGGAGACAGGTGGGATAGAAAAGTTCAAGCACGACACAGTATGGGTAAACTGGCGGAAACCGTTTTATTAAAATCACAGCAACAAACAAAACCCAAAAATTAAAAAAAAGTCCCAAGGTGCTACTAGCACAGTTAGTTCCCTCATAAGTGGTCTAGGCCTAACACTGGGCCAAAACAAACCCTATTTGTAGTTACAGAGCTTGGTTCCCGGAGATCCAGCGGCTGAAGTCGTTCCATGGAAAACCCCCGTTGTTAAAATTACCCCCTATTTGGTTTAAATTTACATGAGGACCGGGTTTTCAACCGTACTTATTTTTCTACCATTCCCCTACATTTTTTAACCCCCCAACAAAAAACCCATTCACCCCCTCCATTTCTTTTCATTTTTTTATTTAAATTTTAAAATATTTTTTTATTTAAAATAAAAAAAAAAATAAAATATAAAAAAAAA
>JARQOD010000006.1:321346133-321390583 GCA_033576555.1 Oophaga sylvatica
AAAAGTGTTGTGAATGGGTTTGAGATGAGTTCTGAGCAGAGGCTCCCTCTGGTGGTTACAAGCGGTACTAGTGAGGATTGTGAGGACTGGGAATCAGGTGTTACTGATTGGTCTTTTATAAGGGAGTCATTTTCCCATCAGGGTTGCCGGTGATCAATTGTTCTGGTCTGAATCCTTCTTTCCAGTTTCCCTTGTAGCCTGCTGTGTCGTGTCTGCATCTCCTGCTATCAGATAAGACAATTTCTTATTTTGTGTTTTTGCTATATTTTTGCATTTTGTCCTGCACTTCTGTGGGGGCCTTCAGGGTCCCCTCCGGGGGCTTCTGCCCTCTCAGTTTAGTCCAGCCACTGTGTTTTGTACTTTTGCTTTTTCCAGTTTTTTCAGTGGCTGCTGTTTTGTTTTTGTTACACCAGAGAACTAATTTAGGTGGTAGAGGTCGTGTGATCTCAGGTGATTTTGAAATTAGTAGAGTTGGTGTTTTTTCAGGGTTTTCTGAGATTGCAGTAAGTACCCTTCCTATCCTTTTCTATTTAGATAGTTTGGGCCCCAGCGTTTGCTCATACTATTTTCTTTCTGTGTCAGTATTCCTCTTGTCTAACCGCCATTACATGTTTGGGGGCTTTCTATTATCTTTGGGGTTCTGCTCCGGGGCAGATAGCTTTCCTATTTCTATCTTTAGGTGTAGTTAGTTTCTCAGGCTGTGACGAGGCGTCTAGGACCAACGTAGGAACGCTCCACGGCTGCCTCTAGTTGCGGTGGTTAGTCAGGGTACTGCAATCTCATAGATTCCAACTGCTCTGGTGTATTTCCTTTTTTACCTGCACTCCTCAGCTACCGTAACATAACAGTATCACCGGCCATAAAAATTGTATGGTACTCACAGAAGGGAAAAATATTTTGAAGGAAGAAAAGTTGTCAGAGATATTTTTCTGTTTGTTGCAATTTTTTTTTTTTTTTTCCCTCTGTATCTCTGGGTGCTGGGGAGGATCTTTTCTCCCAATGGAGTTTGCACAGTTGTCTGGCCGTGTGGATCAGCTTGCCACTGAGGTTCAGAGTATTGCTATCTATCTTGCTAGGTTGCCTGTTGTGGAACCTAGGATTCCCATGCCAGATTTGTTTTTAGGGGATCGAGCTAAGTTTCAGAATTTCAAAAATAATTGTAAATTGTTTCTTGCCTTAAAATCTAAGTCCTCAGGAAACGCAGCGCAGCAGGTTCAAATTATCATCTCTCTCCTGCGCGGCGATCCTCAGGATTGGGCTTTTTCCCTGATACCTGGGGATCCTGTTTTGAGTGATGTTGATGCATTTTTTCAGGCTTTGGGGTTATTGTACGATGAGCCTAATGTCACTGATCAAGCTGAAGGAGCCTTGTTGGCATTAAATCAGGGGCTTGATGACGCTGAGTTATACTGTCAGAGATTCCGTAGGTGGGCAGTCCTGACCAAATGGAATGACGACGCTTTGGCGGCCCTTTTCCGGAAGGGTCTGTCGGATAATGTAAAGGATGTTATGGTGGGATTCCCTGTCCCCTCTGGTCTCAATGATTCTATGTCATCAGCGATTCAAATTGACAGACGTTTGCGTGAGCGGAGAAGTATGCGTGGAATAGTGTTGCCTTGTGAACCTGCTTCTGAATCCATGCAGTGTGATAGAGTGGTGTCTGGGGCACAGCGTCATGAGTTTCGAAAGCGCAATGGGTTATGTTTCTACTGTGGTGATGCCTCTCATGCTATTTCAGTCTGCCCTAAGCGGGGAAGACGTTTTGCACGCTCAGTTGTCTTGGGTAGTGTTCAGACTAAGTTTTTATTAACTGTCACTCTGATATGCTCTCTGTCCTCATTTTCTGCTCAGGCTTTCGTTGATTCTGGAGCAGCTATTAACCTGATGGATTATGATTTTGCTAAACGTTGTGGGTTTCCCTTGATACCCCTACAGAAGTCTATTCCTTTACTGGGGATCGATTCTACCCCTTTGGCTGAGAATAAACCCCAGTTTTCTACTCAGGTGATAATGAGGGTTGAACCTGATCACCAGGAGTGCTGCAAATTTTTGGTTCTATATAATCTGCATGACATTATAGTGCTGGGTTTCCCTTGGTTACAGTCTCATAATCCTGTTTTGGATTGGAAATCTGTGTCTGTAACCAGTTGGGGCTGCCAATGTGTTAATACCAACACTCCTGTTTTTTCTGCCTCCCCCCAGGCTGAGGATGTTCCTGACTTTTTGTTTGATTTTTCTGATGTGTTTAGCGAAAGTAAATCTGCATCCTTACCTCCCCATAGGAGCTATGACTGCGCTATTGAATTAGTGCCAGGTATTAAATTCCCTAAAGGTCGCCTTTTTAACTTGTCTGTACCTGAACATGACGCTATGCGGTCTTATATCAAGGAATCATTGGAGAAGGGTCATATCAGACCATCCTCTTCACCCTTAGGTGCCGGTTTTTTCTTTGTGGCCAAAAAAGATGGTTCATTAAGGCCGTGTATTGATTATCGTCTCTTGAACAATATTACTGTGAAATATCAATACCCGTTACCCTTGATTTCTGACCTGTTTTCCAGGGTGAAAAACGCTACTTGGTTTACCAAGCTTGACCTCAGGGGGGCGTATAACCTTATTCGCATTAAGCACGGGGATGAATGGAAGACGGCATTTAACACCCCTGAAGGGCATTTTGAGTACCTTGTGATGCCCTTTGGGCTCACTAATGCTCCTTCCGTCTTCCAGTCCTTCATGAATGACATTTTCAGGGATTTTGTGGACAAGTTTCTGATTGTTTATTTGGATGATATCTTGATTTTTTCTAATGACTGGGACTCTCATGTGAAACATGTTCGAACTGTATTCCAGATTTTGAGAGAGAATGCTCTGTATGTGAAGGGATCAAAGTGTCTTTTTGGCGTACAGAAGATCTCATTTCTGGGATTCATTTTGTCCCCATCTGTTATTGAAATGGACCCGGTCAAGGTTCAGGCCATCTGTGATTGGGTCCAACCTACTTCATTAAAGGCTCTTCAGAGATTTTTGGGTTTTGCCAATTTTTATCGTAAATTTATTGGTAATTTCTCGGTTATTGTTAAACCATTAACTGATTTGACCAGAAAGGGTTCTGATGTGGTGAATTGGCCTCCTGAGGCAGTCTCTGCATTTCAGGAACTTAAGCAGAGATTCACTTCTGCTCCTGTTCTACGGCAGCCTGATGTTTCTCTGCCATTTCAGGTGGAGGTTGATGCCTCTGAAATTGGGGCAGGTGCCGTTTTGTCCCAAAAAGATCCAGAGACCTCTAAAAGTAACCTTTGTGCCTTTTTCTCTCTAAATTTTCTCCTACTGAACGTAATTATGACGTGGGTAATCGGGAGTTATTGGCCATGAAGTGGGCTTTTGAAGAGTGGAGACATTGGCTGGAGGGAGCCAAACATCAGGTGGTGGTCCTTATGGACCATAAGAATCTGGTCTATCTGGAATCTGCCAAGCGACTCAATCCTAGACAGGCCAGGTGGGCCTTGTTTTTCACACGTTTTAATTTTGTGGTTTCCTTTCTTCCTGGCACTAAGAATGTTAAGGCGGATGCCCTCTCGAGGAGTTTCCTTGCGGACTCTCCTGAGTTATCTGATCCCTCTGTTATTTTGAAGGAGGGTGTAGTTCTTTCCGCCATCTCGCCCAATTTGAGACTTGCTCTGGAGGGGTGTCAGGAGGATAGGCCCGAGCGCTGCCCTGTTGGAAAATTGTTTGTCCCGGACCAATGGAAAAAGAGTGTGATGTCTGAGATTCATTGTTCCGCATTGGCTGGGCATCCCGGAATTTTTGGTACCAGAGACTTGGTTAGTCGGTCCTTTTGGTGGCCTACCTTGTCTCGCGATGTCAGGGAATTTGTGCAGTCCTGCGGGACTTGCTCTCGCTCCAAGCCTTGCTCTCGCTCTAGTGGTTTGTTGATGCCATTGCCTGTGCCCAAGAGACCATGGACCCATATCTCTATGGATTTCATTTCCGATCTTCCTGTTTCTCAGAGAATGACCACCATCTGGGTAATTTGTGATAGGTTTTCCAAAATGATACATCTTGTGCCATTACCTAAGTTGCCTTCCTCCTCTGAATTGGTGCCGTTGTTCCTTCAGCACGTGGTTCGTTTACACGGCATTCCTGAGAACATTGTGTCTGACAGAGGAGTCCAGTTTGTTTCCAGATTTTGGAGGACTTTTTGTTCTAAACTGGGTGTTCAATTGTCTTTCTCCTCGGCATTTCATCCTCAGACCAATGGTCAAACTGAGAGAACAAACCAGACATTGGAGACTTATCTAAGATGCTTTGTGTCTGCTGATCAGGATGACTGGGTCTCTTTTTTGCCTTTGGCTGAGTTTGCTCTTAATAATAGGGCTAGCTCTGCCACTTTGATGTCTCCGTTTTTCTGTAATTCTGGGTTTCACCCTCGATTTTCTTCAGGACAGACGGAGGCTTCTGTCTGTCCAGGTGTTGACTCTGTTGTTGAGCGTATGCAGCAGATTTGGGACCAGGTAGTGGAGAGGTTGTCCCTCTCTCAGGAGAAGGCCCAGCGGTTTGCTAACCGGCATAGGACTGATGGTCCTCGGTTTAAAGTGGGGGACTTGGTCTGGTTGTCCTCAAAGAATATTCCTATGAGAGTAGCATCTCCTAAATTTAAACCTAGGTTCATTGGACCTTATAAGATCATGGAGATTATTAATCCTGTTTCTTTTCGTTTGCTTCTTCCAGGGACATTTAAGATCCATAACGTGTTCCACAAGTCCTTGTTGAAGAGGTTTGTTGAGCCAGTGGTTCCTGCTGCTGTGCCTCCTGACCCTGTTTTGGTTGAGGGCAATCTGGAGTATGTGGTTGAGAAAATATTGGATTCTCGTTTTTCTAGACGAAGACTCCAGTATTTGGTTAAATGGAGAGGTTATGGTCAGGAAGACAATTCTTGGGTGTTTGCTTCGGACATCCATGCTAGGAGACTTATCCGTGCGTATCATAGAACTCATCCTGACCGATCTGGTTGCTCAAATGAGGGTTCGGTGACCCCTCCTCAAGGGGGGGGTACTGTTGTGAATGGGTTTGAGATGAGTTCTGAGCAGAGGCTCCCTCTGGTGGTTACAAGCGGTACTAGTGAGGATTGTGAGGACTGGGAATCAGGTGTTACTGATTGGTCTTTTATAAGGGAGTCATTTTCCCATCAGGGTTGCCGGTGATCAATTGTTCTGGTCTGAATCCTTCTTTCCAGTTTCCCTTGTAGCCTGCTGTGTCGTGTCTGCATCTCCTGCTATCAGATAAGACAATTTCTTATTTTGTGTTTTTGCTATATTTTTGCATTTTGTCCTGCACTTCTGTGGGGGCCTTCAGGGTCCCCTCCGGGGGCTTCTGCCCTCTCAGTTTAGTCCAGCCACTGTGTTTTGTACTTTTGCTTTTCCAGTTTTTTCAGTGGCTGCTGTTTTGTTTTTGTTACACCAGAGAACTAAGTTAGGTGGTAGAGGTCGTGTGATCTCAGGTGATTTTGAAATTAGTAGAGTTGGTGTTTTTTCAGGGTTTTCTGAGATTGCAGTAAGTACCCTTCCTATCCTTTTCTATTTAGATAGTTTGGGCCCCAGCGTTTGCTCATACTATTTTCTTTCTGTGTCAGTATTCCTCTTGTCTAACCGCCATTACATGTTTGGGGGCTTTCTATTATCTTTGGGGTTCTGCTCCGGGGCAGATAGCTTTCCTATTTCTATCTTTAGGTGTAGTTAGTTTCTCAGGCTGTGACGAGGCGTCTAGGACCAACGTAGGAACGCTCCACGGCTGCCTCTAGTTGCGGTGGTTAGTCAGGGTACTGCAATCTCATAGATTCCAACTGCTCTGGTGTATTTCCTTTTTTACCTGCACTCCTCAGCTACCGTAACATAACAGAAAAGGGTTAATCTCCCCCCCAACCTGGAGAGAACGTCACTTGGAGGATTTTTTGTCTCGGGAGGAGTTGCCGAAGAGAAATCCTCTATCTTTCCTCCTTCCTTCATCCCATCTGTTATGTTCCCTTGGGGGTTTCCTACGAAAAAATCTCCTGATGTTGGTCCTAGGTTCGGGAATCCTTTTTTGTTTTTATCCCCCGCTTTTTGGAGTGTATCGTCCAAAGTTTCTTCAAACAGGAATTTACACTCACAGGGAATCGAGCATAATTTAAGCTTGGTTTGAAGATCTCCAGGCCAGCTTTTGAGCCATAGGGTTCTCCTGGCCGCATTTAAGAGGGCTGCCGATTTTGATGTTAAACGGACAGAATCTGCCGAAGAGTCTGCTGCCCCTCTTATCAAGGGGATTGACTCTAGGATTTTGTTCCTTCGTGTCCCTTCCCTCAGCTGTTTCTCCAATTAATCCACCCATACCATTAGGGATCTGGAGGTACATGTCGCCGCTATGGCCAGCCTAAGATTCCCCCCAGCTGACTCCAGGCCCCTTTAAGGAAGGTTTCAGCTTTTTTATCCAGGGAATCGTTGAGTGCACCCATGTCTTTGAAGGGAAGGGCGAACTTTTTTGAGGCTTTAGCCACAGCCATGTCAAGCTTAGGGGCTTTGTCCCAGGATGTGTATGCTTCTTCCTCAAAAGGATATTTCCTTCCGAGGGAAGGTACCGACAAGTTATTCCTATCTTCTCTTTCTCATTTTTTTTTTTATTAGGATTTGGACGTTTGGGTTTATTGGAAACACTCTGCGTTTCTTCTGTCCTAATCCCCCAAACATTATATCCTGGACTGTTATCAGGATGGGGGTCTTCTACACCCATGGTAAATCTCACTGCTTTCACCAGGCTGTCCACTTCATCTAGGGGAAAGCAGTGACGTCCTCCCGTTTCTTCACCCCAGGAAAAAGAGGTGGAGTCTGAGATGTCAATCCACTTCCCCTGAAGTAGAGGGTTCAGATTGGGAGTATGATGTAGCCTCCTTTTTTGTTTTGTCCCCCTGAGTAATGGATGTAAAGGCATTCTGAACTTCTGATCTGATTGCAGATCTTAGTTCAGAGGCAAAATCCAGGGTTTCCTCACACAATATTTGCTGTATGCAGGATTTACAGAGCTTCCTATCCCAGGACTCCGGTAATGCTCTGTGACAGGTGGGGCAACACCTGTTTTTCATTTTCCCAACCTCTTCTTTCCCTAGTAAGGGAAGAGAAGGAACCCTAATACAATGGTGAACTTTCTCGACGGTCAGTCACCATTAGATGCGGTCACAGGTACCGGTTCTGGAGGGGGGTAGGATCTTGAAGAGGAAGATCCTGAGATGGTGACTTGCTCACTGCAGCAAATCTGCTGCGCTGTGTGGAGTGGCTGTTGGAACGGCTATTTCACCTGTCTTTGTCCTTTGGACCATATGACTGCTTAAGGTGGCGCTGCTGCTGCCTAGGCAGCTGCTCCTGTTCCAGGTGCTGCTCGTTATCGCTGTCTTCCATGTTTGCAGGGACTGCGTGCAGCAAGGCTGCCTGCACTTTCCCCATTTTACATTTTGCCGCCCAGCCGTCACTTCCGGTTCCGCCCCTCCTCCTGCGCCGCGTCATCGAGGGAAGTGTCCATTGCGTATGCGCTGGCCCCGGAAGCTCTGCTCTACTTCCGGAGCGGCGGCCTTCTTGGTGCACCTAATAGTGCATGCTGTTGACGCGTGTTCGCCCGAGGAACCGGGAGCCCCTGACTCCTCTCTGGAGCGGCAGCTGCGCTCCCCCCCGCTCACCCTGAAGAACCCATCGGTCTCAGCGGTGGCGGCCTCAGGTACCGCTGGACCAGCGACGGCAGGGGCCTCCCCACTACCGGAACCCTAACTGGTCGGCCCTGGATCTCAGATCTTCATCCGGATTTCAAGGTACTACAGACTGAGGGTTTCCCATCAGGGACAGGAAACTAACTGATGCAAGGGAGAGGTACTGCCCTTTTATCTCAAGGTTTTTTGTCCCTGAAGGGCGGAACCCCTCTCTCCGTGGTGCTGTCATGGGAGACTGAGAAGATAGTTTTGCACCACCACATTTTGAGAGCCATAATTTTTCCATATTTTGACCCACAGAGTCATATAAGGTCTTGTATTTTGCGGGACGAGCTGACGTTTCTATTGGTACCATTTTCGGGCACATGACATTTTTTGATCGCTTTCTATTAAGATTTTTGGGAGACAGAATGAGCAAAAACCTGTAATTCATGAATTTTTTTTTTGGGGGGGGGGGGTTTATACCATTCTGTGTGCGGTAAAATTGATAAGGCAGTTTTATTCTTTGGGTCAGTACAATGACAGCGATACCTCATTTACATTTTATGTTTTGGCGCTTTTATACAATAAAAACTATTTTATAGAAAAAATATTTGTTTTTGCATCACTTTATTCTGAGAGCTATAACTTTTTTATCTTTCTGCTGATGGAGCTATATGGCAGCTTGTTTTTTGTGGGACAAGATGAAGTTTTCAGCGGTACCATGTTTATTTATAGCCGTCTTTTTGATCGCTTTAGTCCACTTTTTGTTCGGCGGTATGATAGTAGAGCATTGTTTTTTGCCTTTTTTTATGGTGTTCACTAAAGGTGTTAACTAGTGGGACAGTTTTATAGGTCGTGTCGTTGCAGACACGGCAATACCAAAAGTGTGTACTTTTACTGTTGTTTTTTTCATTCAAATATTTATGATAGAATATATATTGCTTTTTTATTAATTTTGTTTCTTTTTAATATATTTACATTTAACTTTTTTTTTTTTTTTACTTTTTCCTAACTTTTTTCTTACTTTTTGCAGGCTGATCGCTTCCACAGCATGCAGAAGAAGCAGCATCTGCATGCCATAGAAGCTGTTAGCACTGCACTGACAAGGAGGACTTGCTGATCATGCACTGCGCATGATCAGCAAGTTTACTCACCTCTGGTGAGCCGTATGTCCTCATGACGACATCTGGCTCACCATGGCAACGATCGGGACCCCGCATCACGCCGGGGGGTCTCCGATCCAAAGGCAGAGGGGGCTGTCAGCCCCTGTGCCGGCTCCCAAATGCTATGATCTTGTTAGATCGCAGTATTTTTGTGCTTAAAGTGCTGGGAGCGTTCTGTGACAGCTCCTAGCAGCTAGTTCCAAGTGTCCGCTGTCAGAATCAGCGGACACTTGGCGGCAATCGGCTATGCTCCCCCTGTGAGCGCGGGAAAGGGATTAACAGAAAGACACTTGAAATAATAATAATATTTCTTTTTATTTAGCACTAATATTCTGCAGCATTTTATAGTTTGCACACATTATTATCGCTGTTCCTAATGGGGCTCACAATCTAAATTCCCTATTAGTATGTCTTTGGAATGTGGAAGTAAACCGGAGTATCCGGAGGAAACTCACGCAAACAAGGGGAGAACATACAAACTCCTTGCAGATGTTGTCCTTGGTGGGATTTGAACCCAGGACTCCAGCGCTGCAAGGCTACAGTACTAACCACTGAGCAACCGTGCTGCCTAATAGATCAATCTGTTTGTAATGACTATATAATATACGAGTTTCACTTTTTGGATTGAAGAACTGAAATAAATTAACTTTTTGATGATATTCTAATTTTGTGAGAAGCTCAG
This sequence comes from Oophaga sylvatica, assembly GCA_033576555.1. Classification (NCBI taxonomy): domain Eukaryota; kingdom Metazoa; phylum Chordata; class Amphibia; order Anura; family Dendrobatidae; genus Oophaga; species Oophaga sylvatica. The sequence goes on from JARQOD010000006.1 coordinate 321,355,687, forward strand.
AGGCTAATAATGAAGAGCCTCAATAAGGCTGGTTTCACACATCCGGTGTGCGCCTGACGGCGCCCCCGGCAGTTAGCCGCAGCGCCGCATCAGAAAATCTGATGCGCCGCATGCGGCTTTTTTCGCATTGACATGCATTAGCGCCGGATGGCGCCGCATGTCAATGCGTTGCATGCGGTTTTGTCCGGATGCGGCGCAAATGTACATTGCGGCGGCCGGACAAAACGCTGCATGTAACGTTTTTTGTTTTTGCCGGATGGTTTCTGATGTCTCCAAGCATCAGAAACCATCCGGCAAAAAAAACGCATGCGGCCGCCGGCGGTGCATCAGGTTTTCTGATGCGGCGCTGCGGCAAAATGCCGAGGGCGTCGTCAGGCGCCCGCCGGAAGTGTGAAAGAGGCCTAAGACGCACCCATTACTAACCCTATAGTCATATTGTATAAAAACACAGACATGCACAATAAAATCCTTTAACTGAAAGAATGACACAGACTCCTTTAATAAATCTTAATTAAATCATACGGCATCGTCCATTCCAGTGATGCCATTGTCTTCTGCAAGAGAATTAAACAATATTCCACACCTGTCCACTGAGAAGATTATAATCCATTTGTCCCAGAACAGGTCTAGCACTGCTACATTTAGATGGCAGGATGCGTCTGCTACCACTGCTCAGTGTCTCACGTTGAACTCCTATAACCTGTGTGACACCACTGTGAGGGTGAGAAATTTCTCATGCTTGCAGTGCTGTCAGTAAAGTCCTGGAAGTTCACAGCCAATGAACTCACTTCACCTAACTGATGTCAGTGTGAGCGCCTTGGGAAAATTTCCCTCCCCCACTATTTTCCTAATGCGCTTGTAAGTGAGGTAAGTGGGAAGAGCAAGGCTAAGTGCCAGACTTGGCACATCTTATAGATGCGTCTTTTCTGGGTCAGCTGAGAGCAGATGTTTTTAGCCGGGGGGGCTATATCCATGGTCCCTCCCTAGGTTATTAAAATCAGCCTGCAACTGTCTACCTAGCCTTTGCTGGTTATTAATTTTAGGGGGACCCTACATCACTTTTTGGGGGGGTCGCCATATTCATAGCCAGTAAAGGCCAAGTATACAGTTGTCAGTTGATATTAATAGCCTGGAAAGCTCCATGGGTATTACCTCCTTCCCAGGCTATAAACATCTGCCCCCAACCATCAGCTTTCCCTCTGATGGTTAAGAAAATTATGCCGGAGCCCACACCATCTTTTTCAGAAAAGTCATCTTTTAATAATTGAATACATGTACAGTAAGCTGTACATGCACTGTACTAATTGTATAGGTCACAGACATCTATCTATCTATCTATTTCTATCTATCTATCTATCTATATCTATCTATATCTATGTGTATATACTGTATGTAATTCATCTATTCTATCCTGTTGGGTCCTGCTGTGATTTTTCTGTATGCGGCTGCTGAATTGCCGGATTTTTATCTATTATCTACTTTCCTGCAGTTTTAACAAATTTTACCGACTTTTCCAGATTTTAAGAAAAAATGCTTGTGTTTCTGATCATTAATCCGAACGAGCCATATTCGTGCCGAATTTGTTTGGCAATCGGTTTCCTAACATATTCGCTCATCTCTAATAGTAACCCTGAAAGTGATCTGCTTTGCCATAAATGGCCTCTCAAAAGATCTTTGGTACGGAGAAGGCAATGCATTCCTTAATTTCTAACCGTAAGAGTTAAGCAAAACTATTTGAGGAACCTGGCCGGACGAGAGCACTGCAAACTTTCTACTACGATCCTTTGTGCCTTTCCAATAAGAAGGCCCAAAAGACTACATGTGAAGTATTCATGGCATTGCAGGGGCTTACCTTACCAATGATAAGAAGTGCAAAGTATGTCAAATGATAGACAAAAGTTTTCAGTCTATCCAACATGGAGGACAGGATCCGGAAAATTATTTTGGGAAACTCCACTAGTTATAAAAGAACAATAAATTCAGCACCAAGTAAACGCAGAAACGTTTCAGAAACATGGCCTTAAAAAGCGTCCGATTTTTATTATTGTTTAAGTGTCTCATTTTTAATCTGGAGAAATAAAGAAGAAATGTTTTCGGCTTGAATACTGGTGCTGGATTTATCATCCTTACAATTTGTGAAACTGATGACTGCAGAACTTCCGAGCACATATCCAGAAAACCAAGTCACCGACATCTAAATGATGAGCTGACTACTACTCTAATAATCCCTAGCTGGCTCTGTTAAATGTGATGTTTTAGATTCAATGATTGCCTGTCCCCATGCCAACTTATAGCAGTTGGAAATCAATTTGCTATCCCTAGTGTAAGACTTCATTTACTGGGCAAAGCCCAAAGCAAACAGGCCATACAGCTGTACACAATGTGCTATAGAGGCTCTGTTAGGTTCATATGTAGGAATCTAAAAACATTAGATAGAGCATGTGGTTTTTTTTCTATCCAATTTGCTAAAAATTTTACAGAAAGAGTATGAAATTAGACCTAGAGAGTAAAGATGAGCGGATGACTTTACACAACCCTAGTCCACATCAGTGTATTTTGGCCATGCACAGGAGCTATGCAAATTTCATTACCCTCCGGGATCCCCTTATGATTAGACTGGTGAGACCTCACTTGTGCGCCACATGCTGCCACGCAACACCACACATGGTAAACCAAGAGCTCAGGAAATTCCTGAAGCGCCTGTCCATGGCCAGAAAGCACTAAACTGGACTGTGGACCGGGGGGTGCGAGAAGTGGTGAGTTTATCTCCATCAACGTCAAAGTACAGACAGTTCTAGGCAGTTCTGTTACAGCCCGATACCAAACCTAACCGTAACCAGCCAAAATAAGCAAGATCGCAGCCCACATCAAGTGTCCTCATACTTGTAAGTCCTTACACTAAACTGCAAAGAAAAAACAAAAAAAGAGGAATTAAAAATCCCCAAAAATTCAAGAAGTAACACTGCAAAGGGGAAACAATATAGTTTTGCTGTGTTAATTCTAACTGTAATGACTAGTGATGAGCGAGTATGCTCGTTGCTCAGGTTTTCCTGAGCATGCTCGGGTGGTCTCGAAGTATTTGGAAGTGCTCATAGATTTAGTTTGTCGCCGCAGCAGTATGATTTACGACTGCTAAACAGACTGAATACATGTGGGGATTCCCTAACAAACAGGCAATCCCCACATGTATTCAGGCTGTCTAGTAGCCGCAAATCATGCAGCTGTGGCGACAAACTAAATCTGCGAGCACGCCAAAATACTCGGAGATCACCCGAGTATGCTAGGGAAAACCCGAGCAACGAACATACTCGCTCATCCATAGTAATGACCCCATAAGTATGAGGCCCTAAAGTGTCAGCACTTACTGCTGTTTCTGGGAAAATCCTAACCTGGGTCACTGGACCCTAACAAATATACTAGGCAAACCCAAACAAGCCTTTTCCTTGGTTAAATTTGTTACAAATTTATAGTATATTTATAAGACGACACTTTAACAATGGATACACGAGCCCCTTTTCTAAAATGTGTGTAGGGGGGATTAAGTACCATGTATAATTCACATCTCTTCCTCTTAAAATGTTGACACAGGCTTTTATCACATAATTCTTCATCCTTAAATACTTCTATGGTCTAGAAATGCACAATGATCTGATGAGCCCTCATTTTTAAACACCACTGTGCAGGTCCTTATTTGAAGAGCGTGTATATTGTTCTAAGAGTTTAATTATCTCTAAGCCTTGGGCATGGAATACTACTTGCTGATTTAATGCAATGACAATATTAATACTCCGTTCATGTGATCTGTAAATCACCAGTGTTTCTATTATATTTTTCACCCCAACCCAGCAGCAACACACCTCGAGAGATGCAGCATGTAGACATACAACTTATTAGCAGAAAGATAGAACAGCAAGTCACGAAAACAATATCTACAGGGCGCCGCTGCTTAGCTCAGACAAGTTTATATATTAAAACTTTAGTTACCTGAGATGCTAACAAAATGTATTCACTAGTGGAATTAAAGGAAATCATTCAAAGCCTCTTTTATGTCTTATACTTTGGTTCGCAAGATTCCTATTCTTACAAGGTTTATCAGGGTTGTAACAGACAGCAATAAAAAAAGATTAAGACAAAAAATATACAATTTATACACAGAGGTGTAAAATATGATGCGTTCATACAAATTAAGCTTTACAGAAAAACATAATATTTGATGCAGCTTAAAACATACTAGACTGAAAGAAGATACTCGCCTTTAAGTTTTATCTAGAGATTGGAACAGACATATCTGGCAAAGGAAATGGTATTCTATCTGGGGCACAACGTCAGACCCTTCCTGGAACCTCGCCTGCACCAATCTGTAAATCTGACAACATTATACATGACCCCTTAGGCTGCTTTCACACTTCAGGCTTTTTGAATCAGGCGCGATCCGGCGTGTTTTTAAAAAAACCGATCCGGTACCGGATGCGTTTTTTTAGCATTGACTTACATTAGCGCCGGATCGCGCCTGATGTCACTGCGTTGCATCCGTTTTTGGCCGGATCCGTCGGAAATGTACATTCCGGCGGCCGGACAAGACGCTTGCTGCAAGGTTTTTTTTTTTTCCGGAGCCGCCTGACAGTGCCTGAATCGGCACTTCAGGCGGTCGGAAACAATGCAAACCTATGGCGCCGGAACAGTATTTTGACAAATCCGTCAGAAAACTGATCCGGAGTCCTCTCTCTCTCTCCCCCTCCCTCCCTCCCTCTCTCTGTCTCTCTTCCGGACATTCAAGCCTGCATTTTCAACATGGAAATTTTATATTTCCGGGTTGAAAAGGTCAGGACGGATCAGGCAAAAAACATGATCAGTTGCATCAGTTTTTTAAAATCAGCGCCGGATCCGTCCTATCAGGCATAGGACGGATTATGCCTGATTCAAAAAAACTGATGTGTGAAAGTAGCCTTAGTGTTTAATGCAGCAAAAGATGTCATTTTCTTCAGCACAGTAATTTATAGCTCAAGTACCCCTCGATTACTATGGGTATCCTTGTCTGAACGCAAATGGGATAATTACATACTCGGTCAATTACACTAATTCACATGAGCGCAGACATTGATAACATTACCAGCACTAGACGGGGAGGATGATTAGGGGTTGAGAAACACAATTTAGCACATGTAGTGCCATTACATATAAAGAGAGGGAGATCTCAGCGGGGGATTGTAGACACTGAGAAGGATTACGAGCTGACTGCATTCAGTATTACGGTATCTTTAGAAGACTGTTACTGATGACGTGCACATCGTAAGAGTCATGAGCCTTTTTCTTGTTCAGCCATCTATGAGCACAGAGTTTTATATATGCAGATATTGTCTTTTGTATGACAAGAATCATATCCTCAAGATGAACACTGCATGAGAGACTTATTTAATTAGACTTCGCCCCTATGTTCCTAACAATGTGTGTGCTGTAGTCACGCAGCCTTGGGCTACATTGTTCTATGTAAGCCCCTACAGCTCAGGAAAAAAAAATGCCAAGAAAAAAAGCCATGGTAATCAGCAAGGATTATACACCAAATACATGCAGCCAAGAGGCGATATTCACATGTAGCTTCTAATTAAAAAGACAAAAAAGAGGAGATATACAGAATGGAGAATATGTGTAAAGGAAGGCTGTCCTGTCTTGTAGCATGCCACCTCCAGGGTAAGTCCAGAGCTTCTAAGGTCAGCCCCAAATCATGAATCCAGAAATTATACCTCATCTTGGATAGAATGTTACTTCTTATTTCTACATGCCAGACTGCATAAAAAGTGGTCACATTTCAGCCCCAAACAAACATACTGGGCTTTTATCCACTATACTATCATGGTGCATTCGATACATTTATATAACACACTCACCAATGACAGTACATCCCCATACAAACCGTTCACCAACAGGAGATCATGACGTATCAGAGTATCTCTTATGTTTCTATACAACTAAACACAGAGGTAAAAGTACAACAACATAGTAAAGATGTGTTAAATGGCATTAAAAAGTCCATTCTGCGCATAACCGGGCTGTGCACTGGCAAATTAGCGTTTTTACTCCATGTGAGTCCTTTGCAATCAATTCCATTGTGCATACTCTGAGCGCAGTTTGCCTGAAGTCAAAACATCACAGCTTTGTATTCAGTCTAGCATGAATTAGAGATTTCTGGTACTCACCATAAATCTTTCTCATAGTCTTCATCAGGGGCACAGGAACCATAAATTAATATACTGCCACCTGGAGGTTGACACTAGGAATACATCTTAGTAAAAAAATAAATATGGCTCCTCCTCACCAGGCCACATTTAGACAGCAGATATCCAGTTATTCAGTTAGTGCAAAAGCAGTGGAGGGAACAAAACGAAGACCCCCCCATCCCAAAGATGGGAGGGTGCCACGTCCCCCAATGAAAGCTACAAGAAAGATTTTACGGTTAGTACCAAAAGGCTTTATTTCTCGATCGCTTCATTGGGAGGATAGAGGAATTGTGTAAAAACAAATACCAGTGCTGCAAAAGTAAGAACTGCAATCCCTCGGGTTACTAGCCGAGCAACTGTTGCTTGTAGAACATACTGTAGCTATGAGAGGCAGGTAGGGCTGCACAGCTCTGACTATTATTATTATTATTGATTTATATAGCGCCATTAATTCCATGGTGCTGTACATGAGAAGGGGTTACATACAAAGTAATAGATATCGTTTACAGTAAACAAATTTACAATAATAGACTGGTACAGAGGGGAGAGGACCCTGTCCTTGTGGACTTACATTCTACTGGATAATGAGGAAGAACATCATACATGTAGAAAACGGGTAGTTCTTAACCTGCCTAATGAAAGCTAAGACAGGTCTGCTACTCAGATCCACGTCTGACTGTGAATGACACCAAGCTAAACTGAATGACTGCGTTGGCTGCCTATGTGTAGCCTGGTGGTGAAGAGTCCGCTTTTCTATTCTTAGTGTCAGCCTCCAGGTGGCAGCATATTAATCCATGGCTCCTGTGTACCCCAATGAATCGGCCAAAAAAATGAGACGCAATATTGGGACCAATAGGAGATCATCCTCTATAGAATTTCTCTAAGGAAAGTCCGTAATACAACACAATGGTAGAGAAAGGGGTGCAGCCTGCACTATGTACTGCAGATCTGTAGTAAAATTCCCCTTCGGATTTCAGCCTTTCATACTGACTAAAAATCCGATGTGGACTTTACAGGTGAATCCGATGCAAGTGCACATCAAAAGGCAGCAAATACGAATTTTGTTGTGGATTTGCACAGATTCACAGCTATAGCCACAGATGGAAACTAGTACGACCATTGCAAAGGAAGAAATTCGCCATTAACATACGCTGTATAAATTGACAGGCTGTCCATTTCCACTGCAGATTACAAGGAATATCCGCAGCATATTACTTAATTATAGATGTAACCTTACTCTTAAAACCATGTTCCAAAACTGTGTAAATGCTGCGTTTTTCCACTGCAGAAAATCTGCTGCGTTTGTCTCAGCAAAATGGATGTGATTTCATGAAAACTCCTGCACCCTGTGTTTAAAGAAGCTGTTGAACTATGGTATGTTTTGTGCACTTTTTCTCTATGGACTGCTACAGGGAGCCTGAAGAATGCATTAAAAAAAATTGTATTTTTAAATACAGATTCAAAGTTTTACTGCACACACACAAAAAAAATGCTTCTTCAAATCTTCCCTTAAAATGTATTAAATATAGGGGAAAAACACATTAAACAAAAAACCCTCAATAATTAGAGAAGATTGATATTGCAGTTTGGTGCAAACACCTGTAGAAGACATGCAGATAAAAGATAGATAAGATAAAAGATAAAGATAAAAGATAAAAAGCAGCAGGAAAAAATGCTGCATTTACCCCACAAGTGAACACGGCCTAAATGTTTCCTTCACTGAAAACTATGCAGCAATATCCCCACGTTACATGTGTGCACATCTGCATTGCAATCCACGGCTATTGAGCACAAAAACGTGCAGGACACAATCTGAATATCTGCATCAAGCCCTAGGTTTTCATGCCGATTTCTGTGCTACATGTACAGTAGATGGAGGTTACTCACATTGTAGTCTGATGCAGATTTGCAGTTCACATTACAGATACACAACAGATCCACCACGCCTCCTGACGAAGAAGCGGTGAAACGCGCGTTGAGGTGACAGGCCCAGGGGAATCTTTGATTTAGATGTAAGTACGGACCTTTAAAGTGTCATTGTAAATTTCCTTCAGCTTAGCAGCTATTATGCTGTGATTAATGGGGCGGTTTGGTTGTTTTAACAGCGGCCATTTGACATTTATGATGGCATCCAACCGCCTAATGTGATCTTTATTAACCCTACTGATTGCGTTTTTCCACATTGTGGTGATGATAGGATTGCCAGGTCCTGAAATATATGGTGGTAATTAGCCACCAAATGTGATTATTTCATGGAATATATTCCTGTGCATGGAGATCTCCGTTGAGGCTCCGATTATAATAGTATATGGTCAATCAGTGAGGAAGATTACTTGTATAAGATTCGAAATATAATGCTTGAGGGCAATATAATATATGTCACTTTTTAGGTATATTGCAGGGCTTTAATATTATTTAATCGTCCATATTTGGTTTGGTAGTTTAATCCCTGATGGGAAAATTTATAATGAAAATAACCTTATTGCCGATTTATTGTAAATTTAGATTTATGAATGCTTTATATATGTGTTAATATTAAATGCCCTAGTAGTTACTTGTAGGAAATATTTTCCCCTGTACATTTTGCCTGCTTAGTTGAGTTGCTCTATTATTTAGTGTAATTTTAATCTGTTCATAATAAAAATATTTTTCAATTTTCTAAAAAAAAACTCTCTTTGAACTTTTTTACTTTAAGTAGTAGAAGGGTATGGTTTCTAATGTACAGTAGATGGAGGTTACTCACATTGTAGTCTGATGCAGATTTGCAGTTCACATTACAGATACACAACAGATCCACCACATCTAAGCACACTGTAATCGCTACTGCATCCTTCCCCCTTACTTCTCTCTCAGGGATTTATACCTTTGCTTGAGCAGTGGATATAAATCATTATTTTACTCCGTGTGTATATGGTATACAGCGTGTGACTGGCTGACGGTGCCATACAAACCTTTCTACCAAACATCGCACAACTTTCGCTACCTGTATTATGCAAAATTCCAATGCTTCAAGGTTACAGGTCTCCAGAATCTATATCTTATTCATAACCTGTATTTCTGAAATGTAAATAACTGTTGTGATACACATGTAGAATAATAATGTAGCTGTTGTGATACACATGTAGAATAATAATGTAATTGTTGTGATACACATGAAGAATAATAAGGCTTGGGTATAGGTAAAGAAGGACAGCAGAAAGTTTTAGGTACATACAACTTTTAAAGACAAAGTCTTGGTAACCATGTTTCCCTAAGACCTCCTAATTAGGCGTATTAAACTACTTACCGATCGGTTTCCAGCGCCGTTCCTTTCCTCCTTTGGTCACATGACCTGAAAACACACTAAGGGCTGCTTTAGACTTCCAAGACCACCATGCACAGACTGGTCGTGGCACTCCCGAGACACGAGCGTCACAGCTTCATAGACTTGTGAATGACTGACGTTCAGGTTGGGAGAGCCACAGTCAGTCGGTGTCTTGTGGTCCGTGCTCAGACTGATTTGCACAGACGTCTGAAGCAGCTCTAAATGATTCACACAGGGGCTTGTGTGTGGACTCAAAGTCACTCTCTCAATGTACATCTATGGAGCATCATTTTGGGTCTCAGACTTGCTATGGAAAAGTAGCACTGCACCACACAGTGTGAGCCGGCAAAGTGGAGGAGTCATGGGGGCCAGAGGAGGACCAAAGCAGCACTGGAAACTAAAGAACTCAGACAGCTAAGATGGCTGCACATGATTTAAAAACTGAAATTAATAAAAAAAAACTACTTACTTGCCCATTGCCTGTACCGAATAAACAAGAAAAGTGCAAGACACAACAGTTTGACAGTGGTGTTTGAATGGTTCACGTGCAGGTTTTGCTTATTTTTAATAGTCAGAGACTGACAGCGAAATTTAAATGGTTAACAGCCGCAAACAGAGCTCAGCTTCAGCCGCTGCTGTTGGGACACAGATGTTAGGCTATATAATAAAGCCAATATTTGCCATGAGCAGAAGGAGCTTGGTTCCAGTGTCTCCTCCACACATGGGAACTCATGTAATGACTAAAGAGTTAAATTGTTTTTTTCACCTATGAAGGCAATTTATTTCTCATTTTTTGTTATTTAAATATATGTAAATATCTTTTTTTTCAATTGGGTTTAACTAAATATTTTACACCCTTTGCCTTTTACGTAACCGGAAAAAATGAACTGCAGTATACGTTGATCAGTGTCCATGTTCGGGACCCGGCTTTGTTCGGCGCTTATTCACAGTGATGTCACTATGACACATGGTAAGGTTTTTAATATTAGACGTTAAGACCATCCTGATTTGAGTATTACTTGGCGCTGGTGGGATGGCTATTACGCTTTTTTTTTAAATCAAAAATGGTGTTTACGAAGTACCCAATGTTATTTATATGCACTGTTACTTACAGCAGGGTATATGGTCATTTTGTCTCTGTCTTCGGATTGTACCATTTGTCTTCTATAGCCTCTGTCTTGTACAATCTATTCCTGGTTACAGGCTGTTAACTGAGAATCTGATCGTCCACCCAGTGGAATGGTCTGGCAGGGAGTTTGTGGTCAAAAATCAGCTGAGAGGAGCTCAGAAAAAGATAAGCGTTACAGACCACATCAAAGGTAAATGTGCAGCGAAACCAAGCCGGTACAAACACTAAACGGTGCAAAATTTGGAAATTAAACCCAATTGAAAAAAAAATGGCTTACTTAAATGCTTGTAGTTGGGGCTAAAATAGTCAGAAAAGTGGCCGAACCATTTAAATGCAATTATGTGTCTACATGGTAAATGTGTATTTCCCACAGCTTTTAAAAACATCTTTTATTTGCAATGTAAGTTGTGTAATGAGCGTCACATACCTGAAAGAGGTGGTTTATGGGAGTGAAGGCTGCAGGGGACACTGACTATAATCTTATGCTGCGGAATAGGTGGCAAGACTTGGGTCTCCAACTCCCTAAGTAAAAAATAATAAGTTGAAAACATATCATTCCTTAATAAATATATACTGTATATATATATATATATATATATATATATATATATATATATCTCTATATAACCATCTTTATATGGCATCTCCAATCCAGGCAGCTTGTACAATGAGAAATATACTGGACTTGTGCAATTAGACGTACCGTGCTGCAGAAATATCGGCGGTCCGAAGTCTTCCTAATATGAGGATCTCATATGGCTTTTTATGAACTGAATCGATGGGAAACACAAATTCTCCGGAATGTGTTATCTAAGAAAAAAGAAATGATGCAACATCTTACCAAGAATAGAATATGATGCAGAAAATACTTTATTGCTAAGGATTAGCCTGGAAATAGAAGAAAAGTAAAAATGGAAGCTTTGTGTGTAATGGGAAATAACCAGGGCAATCTGACAAAGATACATTCCTCCAATTATCCACTGCTAATTCCGTTTTCCTTTAAATCTATGTCTATACATGGATCATCGAGCCTGAGTCACAATAAAAGAGCTACAACCTCTATAAAAGACATATTAAGAAATTAGTCAGTACCGAATTATGGACTTCTAGAGGTTCCAGCCGTTCCCTCACACATCCAAAACTGCCACAGTACCCCGAGTATGTGCAGTGATGATGGTTGTACTCTCCCCGAGGTTCATCGGTGTAATGTGCATGACCAGGAATGCCCATGTCAAGGTTCGGGGGTGACATCAATCACACCTCGGGGGGGGGGGGGGTTGATTACGTTATCTAGTGTTGCACTAGTCTCGGTGAATAACACCCCATCGGACTACTACTAAGTAATTAGCATATGGTGAACAGTACAAATATAAGTTGTTCAGTCACATACACAGACATTAATTTGGGGCCACAAAGACATTGTTATAATGAAGAAATAGGGCTCTAAAGTGTATTAGTGGTGGTTTGGGAAGCTTGAGGGGACAAACCAGGTACTCTATAAACATAACCTGGTAATATTAAGGGGACATTTGTCACCATGTGTTTTGACACCTAATCCGAGAGCAGCATAATGTAGGGGCAGAGACACGGATTCCACCAGTATGTCACTTACTGGGCTGCTTCCTGTAGTTTTGATAAAATCACTTTCATCAGCAGCAGATTATCACTAAACGACTAGTAAACCTGCTGTCATGTAGTCCCCCATATTCATGAACTCTGCATAACCCTGCCACCGTGACTGATTGGCAGCTTTCGGCCTATGCACAGTGTACACAGAAAGCTGCCAATTAGAGATGTGGGTGGAGCTAGTCAGATCTCAGCATTAGTGATAAGCACAAAGGCTCATTACCAGAGCTTGCCTAGGGTGCTCGTGTATGCACCAAGTATCGTGGGTGCATGAGTGACATGTACGAGTCCTTGCGCCTGCATGTATTGCAGCTGTTAGACAACCACAAAACATGCATGGGTATAGCCTGACATACATGAGCAATCCCCGCATGTTTTGTGGCTTTTTAACAGCTGCAAAACATCTAACAGCGGGGACTTGAACAGGTCACTCAAGCACCCACAACTCTGTGCATACCCGAGCACTCCCCGTAAACGCGAGTAACGAGCACTCGTGCTCATCACTACTCAGCATTCAGAGGACTGCTAGATCTGCAACAGCCAAACAGTGATTTTATCAGAACGGCAGCAAGGCGCCCAGTAAGTGATACATCGCTGGAATCAGGGTCTTTACCCCTACATCGTGCTGCCCTAAAATGAGGTAGCAAAAAATTAGTCACAGATTCCGTTTAAAGGTTTTGGGAAACAGATATAGGGTGATAGCAGCAGGGACTTAGGATTTGTGAGTTGCTTTACCTGTGCAAATAAGGACATGCTAGCAAATAAAAACTCATTTATTAGTAACAGTATTATGGACGATGGCTTCTACAATACAGTACAATTATACAACAGAAATCTGCTGAACATCAGTGAAGAACAACACAGGCAAAAGGTTTAATACAAAATTTAAAAAAAAGGCGGGAGTGAAAGAAACCTGAGAATAACCCTGACCCACCCTGTAACATTCACTGTGTGCAGTTTACCTCAGGGGTGGGAAAATCAGGCCTGCGGGCAGTTTACGACCCTTGAGAACCTTTCATCCGGCCCCAGGCAGATTCCTGGGGACCGAAGTGCTTGGGCCGGCAGCTTTGTCTTGATGGCCGCCAGCCCATTCATTCTACTGAATGTTGAAGCGTGTGCAATGAAAGATTACGTCCTGAAAAGAGGGACAGCATCAGGACGTACTTTGAGGGTGGAGTTAGCGCGTATTTTGTGCAGCCCCCAAAGGGTGGTAGAAGTATCCAAATGGCACTTGGCAGAAAAAAAGGTTCCCCTCCCCTGGTTTACATGAACCCTGCCCCCTTCCTGGGGAAATTTTGGGAAAGTTGTCAATTAAGTAAATGGATGCAAGTGCTGCAATTTGGAGGGAAAGGTCAACTGGAGTAGAAAAGTGCCTTACCTTTACCCAGTGCCATTCTGCTAGCGCTCTGATAGACCAATGAGGATACAGTTCTTCCTTCACAAATCTCAAGTGTTTCTGCCTATTGGTCACCCACGTTATCACAAGGCAATCCGGAGCTGCTAAGGCTGGTATAGGAAGTTGCTTAATTTCCATAGGAGATAAATAATTATATCTAAAAAAAAAAAAACGACAATGCTAAATGTTTAGTATACCAAAATGTGTTGGGAAAAAATAAGAATGCACTGGGAAGGAAGAAGATACATGTCCATTAGCAGCATGGGAACATTGGAGTGGTCCACGATCAAATATAAGACAACAGTGACACCTAGTGGAAGCAGCGATGAACTCATTCCTAACCTAGCTCTATTGTTTACGTCTATTTCCTACATCAGTAATGACTGATGTGAGCGCCGCAGAATAAAAATAGTGCAAATACATGGTAAAGTGCTCTCAGAGGCCACTGCAAATCCTTAAATAATTGAAGTAAAGCACCTTTAAAAGGGTACATTTTAAGAATGGATGTTAAAAAAAGCAGGTGCCTTACAAATATAGACTTAAGATATTCATGGATGAGTGGAGCGGAGAAAAAAAAAAGGTAGTATAGAACTGTTAAGAAGAAAACGACTTGGCTTGTTTACAAAACCAAGGGAACAATGTCCGATTACATTAAAGTCAATCTTCTCATAAAACAGTCCCAGACCTAATTGACAACCACCATTAACATCACATTTATAATTCATTATAAACGCAAACTACACATAGATGGATGGAAGGATGGATGGACTGCAGCCAGGTCTCACCGGTGCTGGCAAATGTACAAAATGGTCAATATGTGACAGTGAAGCCGCCAGATGCTGTGTCCATTACATCAAAATGTTATTATACTAATATCTACGCAAATAAGTGCACAAATGTATACAGGTATAACAGTTTCCATGTGTTACACAGGACACAGCCAGTTCAATTTACACAATTATATTGGTGCCTTCTCTGCCCGATTCTTTTGTCTCACCTATGTAAACAGGTATAACAGACCAGGGGGTCTGCAGAGCCGGGAGGGAGAGTGGCTGCTGACCTGCCCTATTCTTAAGTAAAGCAGAAGAAAAGGGTCATTATATTGTAAATATTGCAATATATACAGTACAGACCAAAAGTTTGGACACATCTTATTTAAATATTTTTCTGTATTTTCATAACTATGAAAATTGTACATTCACACTAAAAGCATCAAAACTATGAATTATCACATGTGGAATTATAGACTTAACAAAAAAATGTGAAACAACTGAAAATATGTCTTATATTCTAGGTTCTTCAAAGTAGCCACCTTTTGCTTTGTTGACCGCTTTGCACACTCTTGGCATTCTCTTGATGAGCTTCAAGAGGTAGTCACCGGAAATGGTCTTCCAACAATCTTGAAGGAGTTCCCAGAGATGCTTAGCACTTGTTGGCCCTTTTGCCTTCACTCTGCGGTCCAGCTCACCCCAAACCATCTCGACTGAGTTCAGGTCTGGTGACTGTGGAGGCCAGGTCATCTGGCGTAGCACCCCATCACTCTCCTTCTTGGTCAAATAGCTCTTACACAGCCTGGAGGTGTGTTTGGGGTCATTGTCCTGTTGAAAAATAAATGATGGTCCAAACAAACGCGAACCGGATGGAATAGCATGCCGCTGCAAGATGCTATGTTAGCCATGCTGGGTCAGTATGCCTTCAATTTTAAATAAATCCCCAACAGTGTCACAAGCAAAGCACCCCCACACAATCACACTCCTCCTCCATGCTTCACGGTGGGAACCAGGCATGTAGAGTCCATCCGTTCACCTTTTCTGCGTCGCACAAAGACACGGTGGTTGGAACCAAAGATCTCAAATTTGGACTCATCAGACCAAAGCACAGATTTCCACTGGTCTAATGTCCATTCCTTGTGTTCTTTAGCCCAAACAAGTCTCTTCTGCTTGTTGCCTGTCCTTAGCAGTGGTTTCCTAGCAGCTATATTACCATGAAGGCCTGCTGCACAAAGTCTCCTCTTAAGGCCGGCGTCACACTGCCGAGTTTGATGCGAGTTAGTCGCACGACTTTCTCGCATCAACACCCGACACGGCCGCCCGCTCTCGGTGCCGAGTGTGCGGCTGCATGTATTTCTATGCCGCTGCGCACTCGGGTCCGAGAGCGGGCGGCCGTGCCGGGTGTTGATGCGAGAAAGTCGTGCGACTAACTTGCATCAAACTCGGCAGTGTGACGCCGGCCTAATAGTTGTTGTAGAGATGTGTCTGCTGCTAGAACTCTGTGTGGCATTAACCTGGTCTCTAATCTGAGCTGCTGTAAACCTGCGATTTCTGAGGCTGGTGACTCAGATAAACTTATCCTCAGAAGCAGAGGTGACTCTTGGTCTTCTGTTGTGAATGGGTTTGAGATGAGTTCTGAGCAGAGGCTCCCTCTGGTGGTTACAAGCGGTGCTGGTCGGTCCAGTGAAGATTGTGAGGACTGGGAATCAGGTGTTACTGACTGGTCTTATATAAGGGAGTCACCTTCCCATCAGGGTTGCCGGTGATCAATTGTTCTGGTCTGAATCCTTCATTCCTGTTTCCCTTGTAGCCTGCTGTGTCGTGTCTGCATCTCCTGCTAACAGATAAGACTTTTTCTTCTTTTTGTTTTTGTGCTATATTTTTGCATTTTGTCCTGCACTTCTGTGGGGGCCTTCAGGGTCCCCTCCGGGGGCCTTTGCCCTCTCAGTTTAGTTCAGCCACTGATGTTTGTACATTTGTTTTTTCCAGTTTTTTCAGTGGCTGCTGTTTTGATTTTGTTACACCAGAGAACTAATTTAGGTGGAAGAGGTCGTGTGATCTCAGGTATTTTTGAAATTAGTAGAGTTGGTGCTTTTCAGGGTTTTCTGGGATTGCAGTAAGTACCCTTCCTATCCTTTTCTATTTAGTTAGTTTGGGCCCCAGCGTTTGCTCATACTATTTTCTTTCTGTGTCAGTATTTCATCTTGTCTAACCGCCATTACATGTTTGGGGGCTTTCTGTTATCTTTGTGGTTCCTGCTCCGGGGCAGATAGCTTTCCTATATCTATCTTTAGGTGTAGTTAGTTTCTCAGGCTGTGACGAGGCGTCTAGGACCAACGTAGGAACGCTCCACGGCTGCCTCTAGTTGTGGTGGTTAGTCAGGGTACTGCAATCTCATAGATTCCAACTGCTCTGGTGTATTGCCTTTTTTACCTGCACTCCTCAGCTACCGAAACATAACAGTATCACCGGCCATAAAATTGAAAATTGTATGGTACTCACAGAAGGGAAAAAATATTGTGAAAGAAAAAGGTTGTCAGAGTTGTCAGAGATATTTTTCTGTTTGTTGCATTTTTTTTTTCCCTCTGTATCTCTGGGTGCTGGGGAGGATCTTTTCTCCCAATGGAGTTTGCACAGTTGTCTGGCCGTGTGGATCAGCTTGCCACTGAGGTTCAGAGTATTGCTGCATATCTTGCTAGGTTGCCTGTTGTGGAACCTAGGATCCCCATGCCAGATTTGTTTTTAGGGGATCAAGCTAAGTTTCAGAATTTCAAAAATAATTGTAAATTTTTTTTGCCTTAAAATCTAAGTCCTCAGGAAACGCAGCGCAGCAGGTTCAAATTGTCATCTCTCTCCTGCGCGGCGATCCTCAGGATTGGGCTTTTTCCCTGACACCTGGGGATCCTGTTTTGAGTGATGTTGATGCATTTTTTCAGGCTTTGGGGTTATTGTACGATGAGCCTAATTCACTGATCAAGCTGAAAAAGCCTTGTTGGCATTAAATCAGGGGCCTGATGACGCTGAGTTATACTGTCAGAGATTCCGCAGGTGGGCAGTCCTGACCAAATGGAATGACGACGCTTTGGCAGCCCTTTTCCGGAAGGGTCTGTCAGATAATGTAAAGGATGTGTGAGACAGTGAGGGAATATGTGTTGAATGGGGTGTACATTTCACCTAGGTACTGTGCTGTATGGTATAAGGGAAATGTGTGGCTTTGTAAACCTAGTGGTAGAGAAAGGTCACTACACCTCACATTCGGCACACACTTGCAGCTCAGGCCTGAAACCATTCAGCTGTTGATTAGGAGGCCAGAAGTAGGTGTCTGCAAACACATTCAGGGAGCTGGCTTAGTCTGGACACAGGAGGGTGTCCCGGCACAAGAAGCAGTCTCCAAGAGTGGAGCTGGCTTAGTCTGGACACAGGAAGGTGTCCCGGCACAAGAAGCAGTCTCCAGGAGTGGGAGCTGGCTTATTCTGGACACAGGAAGGTGTCTCGGCACAAGAAGCAGTCTCCAGGAGTGTGAGCTATCTCAGTCTGGGTGCAGGAAGTACCCCGGCCACAGGAGTAGTCTCAGTGAGAATCCGTGCGAATAGCGGCTGAATAGGAGTGGATCTCTCTCAAGTCTGGACGCTGAAGGGGCCTTCAGACACAAGGAGGAGTATCTGTGAAACTCCATACTGGTAAACTATATCATATGTGTTGTTTTGGGCACAGACTGGTAGAGTCTGGACCCGGATAAATAGGGAAATCGATCTATGTGTAATTAGTGGCTAGACAAGCCTAGGTTTTCTGTTTATGCTTTATTTTTATCTGTTTGCTGTGGACTTTAATAAAGCTGGTTGCGGCCAGTTTTCACCAGAACTGCTGTCTGAATGAACTGTTTTCGTGTCACTCTGTCTACCCAGACAGCGATCCTAGAGCTATATCCCCTGGAAATGCTACAATTGGCAGAGAATGCTGGGGCAGCGCAGTGGCTGATACAGTTAGTGCTGGAGTGTGCATGCAGCACAGTGGCTTAGAGACAGCAATAAAGGTGAAGTCTGTTGAAATAGCAGCAGAGAAAAAAAAAAGTGTGTCAAGAGAAACGTCTGATTGGAGCAGTCTTAAAGAGACAGTAGCCCTAATAGAGTTTGCAGAGAAAAAGAAAAAAAAAGTGTCTGCACAGCAGAGCTGAATTTTTCTGTGGAAAAGACTGTGGTCTGTGTATGTCTTGAGTGAAGACTGCCGTTGTTGAGACAGAGAAGTCTGACAGCATGGAGGCGCTGTTTGAACAAATGGCGCAAGTTAATGTGCAACATAAGACTGCCGTGGTTGAGACAGATAAGTCCGGCAGTATGGAGGGGCTCGTTGAGTACCTGGTACAGGCCCAGCGGATCATGGAGCAGCAGCGCCTGCAGCACCAGCAGTACATGCAGCAGGTCCAGCGGAGCATGGAGCAGCAGCGCCTGCAGCACCAGCAGTGCATGCAGCAGCACCAGCAGCAAATCCTGCAGCAGCAGCAGGAGAATAACCGGGTGTTGGAGCAGATTGCAGCTCTCAGCACCTCGTCCCAGAGTAATGTTGTGAAGGCACCTGCCTTGTCCGCTGTAAAGAAGGCGGTAAGACGGTCCCTGAAAAAGATGACACCTCGTGATGATGTGGAGGAATATCTTACTAAGTTTGAGGGACTGGCAGAGAAGGAGAATCTGCCCCTATCTGAATGGGCCATGATGGTCGCACCCTATCTGATTGGAGTGCCCCAGGTGGCCTATACTGACCTGAGCGAGCAGGACAGCCAAGACTATGCCAAGCTGAAAGCGGAGATTCGTACCCAGCTGGGTGTTACGGTGACAGCCCGTGCCAGGGGAGTTCATGACTGGAGATGCAGTTGGGAGTCTGCAGTCAGCAAACCTGATTATGGAGTTGAAAAGGTGATAGTGGACCGCTACACCCAAGCACGTCCTCCTGAGGTACAGCCGTCTGAGAGGTCGTCACTTCGGAGTTCCTGGACGCCGAACTCTCCCGGTAAGAGCGTTCCAGCTGTTGGGGTCGTGTGGGTGGGTGATTGTGGTGGACAGTGTTGGAGATGTCGTGAAATTGCAGCCGGCTGTCCAATAGAGGGGGAGCCTATGTGTTGTGATGTTGGCGGATCCCTCTCTCCCTGCGCAGAACCTGTGTGTGTGTCCACCTCAGCCGAAGAGACTGGACCACAGGGGTCCCCGGTGGTTGTAAATGACTGCCCAGCACAGGCCCTCTTGGACTCAGAGAGTCCAGTGACTTCCGTATGTGACAGCCTGATTGATAGGGACTTCATCCCTGATAAGCACCTGAGTGTGGTGTGCATCCATGGAGACACCAAAGTCTACCCAGAGACTGCTGTGGACTTGGTCCCCAAACTCGGGGAGGTTTCATATGAAGTGGGGGTAGTGAAGAACCTGGTGCAACCCGTCATATTGGGTAATGAATTTCCCCAGTCTAAGGATCTCTGGGGGAAAAATGTTTCTGATGGACAGTGTGATGAAGCTCCTATTGAGGGTGCGCAGTCCCGAGGGGCGGAACACAATGTTAGTGGGCCGTTAAACTTGTGTGATGATGATGATCATGATAGTGATGATGATACTGATCATAGTCATGATAATGATGTTGATAATAATGATGACTGTGATAGTGATGAAATTCCTTTGCAGGTGATGTTGGGAGACGAGGATGGTGGTTCTCGGGAACCGAGTGTCCCTGACTTGCCTGTGTCCTGTGACAATTTTGAGAGTGAGCAGTGGCGAGACCCCACTCTTAGGACGGCACAGGAAAATATGATTGTTCTAAATGAGGTTTCCCAGGAGCCTGGCTCTGAGGAGAGGTTTCCTCATGCTGCCATGGACAATAGCCTATTGTATAGGGACACTGAAGTCCAGGGAGAGGTCGTGAGTCAGCTCCTAGTACCTGAGCTATATAGAGGTATAGTGCTGGGGTTGTCACATGGCCACGTGCTTGAGGGACCAGATGGTGAAGTTAGTGTTGTGGATGACATGTTAACTAAGGTTCCAGATCAGGATGTGAATGAAAATGAATTGTATAACCCTGACAGTGGGCAGGATATGAATGAAAATGAATTGTATAACCCTGACAGTGAGCAGGATGTGAATGAAAATGAATTGTATAACCCTGATGGTGAGCCAGATGTGGCTGAGAGAAGAGGGTCAGATAGTGATAGTGAATCATCTGATGACCATAAGGCAACCAGTGCAAATGAGGAAGGCATGGTAGCACAGGAGGCACGTGAATTTCTGAGGAAGAGTCAGCAGAAGTGTTCTGATGTGCCGGGTCGTACTTCTCTGGCCAGGCACTATATCGAAACTGAGCCTGGCCCTAAGGTCAAGATGAAACCGTGCAGGATACCCGAGGCCCGCAGAGAGTATAGGCCTGGGAGGGTACAGGGTAGTGCGGATGCTTCAGATGAAGAGAAAGTTGATGTTGGCAATGACAGTGGTGAGGATGAAGCTGATGAGGGCCATGACTGGTCCAGAGTTCACTGTCTCTGTTGGATTGATGACCAGCCCTCCGGTCTGGAGAAGAGGGAGGGGATATGTGAGACAGTGAGGGAATATGTGTTGAATGGGGTGTACATTTCACCTAGGTACTGTGCTGTATGGTATAAGGGAAATGTGTGGCTTTGTAAACCTAGTGGTAGAGAAAGGTCACTACACCTCACATTCGGCACACACTTGCAGCTCAGGCCTGAAACCATTCAGCTGTTGATTAGGAGACCAGAAGTAGGTGTCTGCAAACACATTCAGGGAGCTGGCTTAGTCTGGACACAGGAGGGTGTCCCGGCACAAGAAGCAGTCTCCAAGAGTGGAGCTGGCTTAGTCTGGACACAGGAAGGTGTCCCGGCACAAGAAGCAGTCTCCAGGAGTGGGAGCTGGCTTAGTCTGGACACAGGAAGGTGTCCCGGCACAAGAAGCAGTCTCCAGGAGTGTGAGCTATCTCAGTCTGGGTGCAGGAAGTACCCCGGCCACAGGAGTAGTCTCAGTGAGAATCCGTGCGAATAGCGGCTGAATAGGAGTGGATCTCTCTCAAGTCTGGACGCTGAAGGGGCCTTCAGACACAAGGAGGAGTATCTGTGAAACTCCATACTGGTAAACTATATCATATGTGTTGTTTTGGGCACAGACTGGTAGAGTCTGGACCCGGATAAATAGGGAAATCGATCTATGTGTAATTAGTGGCTAGACAAGCCTAGGTTTTCTGTTTATGCTTTATTTTTATCTGTTTGCTGTGGACTTTAATAAAGCTGGTTGCGGACAGTTTTCACCAGAACTGCTGTCTGAATGAACTGTTTTCGTGTCACTCTGTCTACCCAGACAGCGATCCTAGAGCTATATCCCCTGGAAATGCTACAGATGTTATGGTGGGATTCTCTGTCCCCTCTGGTCTCAATGATTCTATGTCATTAGCGATTCAAATTGACAGACGTTTGCGTGAGCGGAGAAGTATGCGTGGAATGGTGTTGCCTTGTGAACCAGCTTCTGAACCCATGCAGTGTGATAGAGTGGTGTCTGGGGCACAGCGTCATGAGTTTCGAAAGCGCAATGGGTTATGTTTCTACTGTGGTGATGCCTCTCATGCTATTTCAGTCTGCCCTAAGCGGGGAAGACGTTTTGCACGCTCAGTTGTCTTGGTAGTGTTCAGACTAGGTTTTTATTAACTGTCACTCTGATATGCTCTCTGTCCTCATTTTCTGCTCAGGCTTTCGTTGATTCTGGAGCAGCTATTAACCTGATGGATTATGATTTTGCTAAACGTTGTGGGTTTCCCTTGATACCCCTACAGAAGTCTATTCCCCTACTGGGGATCGATTCTACCCCTTTGGCTGAGAATAAACCCCAGTTTTCTACTCAGGTGATAATGAGGGTTGAACCTGATCACCAGGAGTGCTGCAAATTTTTGGTTCTGTATAATCTGCATGACATTATCGTGCTGGGTTTCCCTTGGTTACAGTCTCATAATCCTGTTTTGGATTGGAAATCTGTGTCTGTAACTAGTTGGGGCTGCCAATGTGTTAATACCAACACTCCTGTTTTTTCTGCCTCCCCCCAGGCTCAGGATGTTCCTGACTTTTTGATTGATTTTTCTGATGTGTTTAGTGAAAGTAAATCTGCATCCTTGCCTCCCCATAGGAGCTATGACTGCGCTATTGAATTAGTGCCGGGTAGTAAATTCCCTAAAGGTCGCCTTTTTAACTTGTCTGTACCTGAACATGACGCTATGCGGTCTTATATCAAGGAATCATTGGAGAAGGGTCATATCAGACCATCCTCTTCACCCTTAGGTGCCGGTTTTTTCTTTGTGGCCAAAAAAGATGGTTCATTAAGGCCATGTATTGATTATCGTCTCTTGAACAATATTACTGTGAAATATCAATACCCGTTACCCTTGATTTCTGACCTGTTTTCCAGGGTGAAAAACGCTACTTGGTTTACCAAGCTTGACCTCAGGGGGCGTATAACCTTATTCGCATTAAGCACGGGGATGAATGGAAGACGGCATTCAATACCCCTGAAGGGCATTTTGAGTACCTAGTGATGCCCTTTGGGCTCACTAATGCTCCTTCCATCTTCCAGTCCTTCATGAATGACATTTTCAGGGATTTTGTGGACAAATTTCTGATTGTTTATTTGGATGATATCTTGATTTTTTCTAATGACTGGGACTCTCATGTGAAACATGTTCGAACTGTATTCCAGATTTTGAGAGAGAATGCTCTGTATGTGAAGGGATCAAAGTGTCTTTTTGGCGTACAGAGGATCTCATTTCTGGGATTCATTTTGTCCCCATCTGTTATTGAAATGGACCCGGTCAAGGTTCAGGCCATCTGTGATTGGGTCCAACCTACTTCATTAAAGGCTCTTCAGAGATTTTTGGGTTTTGCCAATTTTTATCGTAAATTTATTGGTAATTTCTCGGTTATTGTTAAACCATTAACTGATTTGACCAGAAAGGGTTCTGATGTGGTGAATTGGCCTCCTGAGGCAGTCTCTGCATTTCAGGAACTTAAGCAGAGATTCACTTCTGCTCCTGTTCTACGGCAGCCTGATGTTTCTCTGCCATTTCAGGTGGAGGTTAATGCCTCTGAAATTGGGGCAGGTGCCGTTTTGTCCCAAAAAGATCCAGAGACCTCTAAAAGTAACCCTTGTGCCTTTTTCTCTCGAAAATTTTCTCCTACTGAACGTAATTATGACGTGGGTAATCGGGAGTTATTGGCCATGAAGTGGGCTTTTGAAGAGTGGAGACATTGGCTGGAGGGAGCCAAACATCAGGTGGTGGTCCTTACGGACCATAAGAATCTGGTCTATCTGGAATCTGCCAAGCGACTCAATCCTAGACAGGCCAGGTGGGCCTTGTTTTTCACACGTTTTAATTTTGTGGTTTCCTTTCTTCCTGGCACTAAGAATGTTAAGGCGGATGCCCTCTCGAGGAGTTTCCTTGCGGACTCTCCTGAGTTAGCTGATCCTTCTGTTATTTTGAAAGAGGGTGTAGTTCTTTCCGCCATCTCGCCCAATTTGAGACTTGCTCTGGAGGGGTGTCAGGAGGATAGGCCCGAGCGCTGCCCTGTTGGAAAATTGTTTGTCCCGGACCAATGGAAAAAGAGTGTGATGTCTGAGATTCATTGTTCCGCATTGGCTGGGCATCCCGGAATTTTTGGTACCAGAGACTTGGTTAGTCGGTCCTTTTGGTGGCCTACCTTGTCTCGTGATGTCAGGGAATTTGTGCAGTCCTGCGGGACTTGCTCTCGCTCCAAGCCTTGCTCTCGCTCTAGTGGTTTGTTGATGCCATTGCCTCTGCCCAAGAGACCATGGACCCATATCTCTATGGATTTCATTTCCGACCTTCCTGTTTCTCAGAGAATGACCACCATCTGGGTAATTTGTGATAGGTTTTCCAAAATGATACATCTTGTGCCATTACCTAAGTTGCCTTCCTCCTCTGAATTGGTGCCGTTGTTCCTTCAGCACATGGTTCGTTTACACGGCATTCCTGAGAACATTGTGTCTGACAGAGGAGTCCAGTTTGTTTCCAGATTTTGGAGGACTTTTTGTTATAAACTGGGTGTTCAATTGTCTTTCTCCTCGACATTTCATCCTCAGACCAATGGTCAAACTGAGAGAACAAACTAGACATTGGAGACTTATCTAAGATGCTTTGTGTCTGCTGATCAGGATGACTGGGTCTCTTTTTTGCCTTTGGCTGAGTTTGCTCTTAATAATAGGGCTAGCTCTGCCACTTTGATGTCTCCGTTTTTCTGTAATTCTGGGTTTCACCCTCGATTTCCTTCAGGACAGACGGAGGCTTCTGTTTGTCCAGGTGTTGACTCTGTTGTGGAGCGTATGCAACTGATTTGGGACCAGGTAGTGGAGAGGTTGTCCCTCTCTCAGGAGAGGGCCCAGCGGTTTGCTAACCGGCATAGGACTGATGGTCCTCGGTTTAAAGTGGGGGACTTGGTCTGGTTGTCCTCAAAGAATATTCCTATGAGAGTAGCATCTCCTAAATTTAAGCCTAGGTTCATTGGACCTTATAAGATCATGGAGATTATTAATCCTGTTTCTTTTCGTTTGCTTCTTCCAGGGACATTTAAGATCCATAACGTGTTCCACAAGTCCTTGTTGAAGAGGTTTGTTGAGCCAGTGGTTCCTGCTGCTGTGCCTCCTGACCCTGTTTTGGTTGAGGGCAATCTGGAGTATGTGGTTGAGAAAATATTAGATTCTCGTTTTTCTAGACGGAAACTCCAGTATTTGGTTAAATGGAGAGGTTATGGTCAGGAAGACAATTCTTGGGTGTTTGCTTCGGACATCCATGCTAGGAGACTTATCCGTGCGTATCATAGAACTCATCCTGACCGACCTGGTTGCTCAAATGAGGGTTCGGTGACCCCTCCTCAAGGGGGGGTACTGTTGTGAATGGGTTTGAGATGAGTTCTGAGCAGAGGCTCCCTCTGGTGGTTACAAGCGGTGCTGGTCGGTCCAGTGAAGATTGTGAGGACTGGGAATCAGGTGTTACTGACTGGTCTTATATAAGGGAGTCACCTTCCCATCAGGGTTGCCGGTGATCAATTGTTCTGGTCTGAATCCTTCATTCATGTTTCCCTTGTAGCCTGCTGTGTCGTGTCTGCATCTCCTGCTAACAGATAAGACTTTTTCTTCTTTTTGTTTTTGTGCTATATTTTTGCATTTTGTCCTGCACTTCTGTGGGGGCCTTCAGGGTCCCCTCCGGGGGCTTTTGCCCTCTCAGTTTAGTTCAGCCACTGATGTTTGTACATTTGTTTTTTCCAGTTTTTTCAGTGGCTGCTGTTTTGATTTTGTTACACCAGAGAACTAATTTAGGTGGAAGAGGTCGTGTGATCTCAGGTATTTTTGAAATTAGTAAAGTTGGTGCTTTTCAGGGTTTTCTGGGATTGCAGTAAGTACCCTTCCTATCCTTTTCTATTTAGTTAGTTTGGGCCCCAGCGTTTGCTCATACTATTTTCTTTCTGTGTCAGTATTTCATCTTGTCTAACCGCCATTACATGTTTGGGGGCTTTCTGTTATCTTTGGGGTTCTGCTCCGGGGCAGATAGCTTTCCTATATCTATCTTTAGGTGTAGTTAGTTTCTCAGGCTGTGACGAGGCGTCTAGGACCAACGTAGGAACGCTCCACGGCTGCCTCTAGTTGTGGTGGTTAGTCAGGGTACTGCAATCTCATAGATTCCAACTGCTCTGGTGTATTGCCTTTTTTACCTGCACTCCTCAGCTACCGAAACATAACAGTCTTCCTTTCCTGGGGCGGTCCTCGTGAGCCAGTTTCTTTGTAGCGCTTGATTGTTTTTGCAACTGCACTTGGGGACACTTTCAAAGTTTTCCCAATTTTTCGGACTGACTGACCTTCATTTCTTAAAGTAATGAAGGCCACTCGTTTTTCTTTACTTAGCTGCTTTTTTCTTGCCATAATACAAATTCTAACAGTCTATTCAGTAGGACTATCAGCTGTGTATCCACCAGACTTCTGCACAACACAACTGATGGTCCCAACCCCATTTATAAGGCCAGAAATCCCACTTATTAAACCTGACAGGGCACACCTGTGAAGTGAAAACCATTTTCGGTGACTACCTCTTGAAGCTCATCAAGAGAATGCCAAGAGTGTGCAAAGCAGTCATCAAAGCAAAAGGTGGCTACTTTGAAGAACCTAGAATATAAGACATATTTTCAGTTGTTACACACTTTTTTGTTAAGTATATAATTCCACACGTGTTAATTCATAGTTTTGATGCCTTCAGTGTGAATTTACAATTTTCAGTCATGAAAATACAGAAAAAGATTTAAATGAGGTGTGTCCAAACCTTTGGTCTGTGCTGTGTATATATATATATATATATATATATATATAATATATATATATATTATATGTATATATATATATATATATATATACACATATATACAAATATATATACATATACACATACACACACATACACTGTGAGACAGAGAAGGGGTGCGTACTGGACGGGGTGTACATCTCGCCCAGGTTTCTTAGCTGGGTGGCATAAGGAATGTAGGAGTGAAGGTAGGATGGCAGTACATTCACTCCACTCCCCATCCAGTACAGGCTTGCAGCTCAACCCTGAGTGCACTCAGCTGTCTAATTAAGCAGCCAGAAGTAGGTGGTAGAGTTACACAGACTGGGCTCTCAGTGTGAATCTGACTTCAGACGCTGCTGGAGTCTCCTGGAAGCCAAGCTCTGGTAACTACAAAATATGTGTTGTTTTGGCCAGGCTGTTAGAGCCTAGACCACGGTAGTGAGGGAACTAACTGTGTCTAGCTAGCAGCGCTTAGGACTTTGTTTTATGATTTGGTTTATGTTTGTTGCTGTGGACTTTAATAAAACTGGTTTCCGCCAGTTTACACCAGTACTGCTGTCTGTGCTTGAACTTTTTCTATGCCACTCTGTCTACCCGAGACGGCGATCCCAGAGCTATACCCCCTGAACTGGTTACAATTGGTGCTCGAATGCGGGCAGCGCAGTGGCTTAAACAGCAGCAAAGAAAAAAAAAAAAATAAATGTCTGACAAAGCAGCCTTAAAGAGACAGTAGCCCTAATAGTGTCTGCACAGAAAAAGCTGAACTTGCTGTGGAAAAGACTTTGGAGTGTGCATGTCCTGGGTAAAGGCTGCCGTTGCCGGGACAGACAAGTCTGACAGCATGGAGGAGCTGCTTAAACATATGGCGCGAGCTAGTGTGCAACAGCAGGAGACTAACCAATTATTAATGGAGCAGATTGCAGTACTACGCCAGGCTCTCAGCACCTCGTCCCAGAGTGATGACGCAAGGTCACCTGCGTTGTCCGCGGTAAAGAAGGCGGTAAAACAGACCCTGCAGAAGATGACGACTCATGATGATGTGGAGGCATATCTCGCTATATTTGAAAGACTGGCAGAGAAGGAGAATCTGCCACCATCTGAATGGGCCATGGTGGTCGCACCCTATCTGACTGGGGAACCTCAAAAGGCCTATTTTGACCTTAGCGAGCAGGACAGCAGAGACTATGCCAAGCTGAAAGCGGAGATTCTTGCCCGCCTGGGTGTTACGATTGCAGTCCGTGCCAGTAGAGTCCATAACTGGAGATACAGTGGGGACAAGCCTGCTCGCTCACAAATGTATGATCTAATTTATTTAGTAAAGAAGTGGCTGGAGCCTGACATGACATCAGCACCCCGGCCCAAATGGTCGAAAAAGTAGTGGTGGACCGGTACATCTGGGCCCTTCCTCCTGAGGTGCAGCTCTGGGTCAGACAGGGAGATCCCAAAGATGCCAATCAACTGGTCAGCCTGATTGAGAGGTACTCCGCCACCAAAGACTACCTCCGTGACCAGCCGTCCGAGCGGTCGCCACTTCGGAGTTCCCGGCCTCCGACATCTCCCGGTAAGAGAGTTCCAGCTGGTGGGGCCAGGGGGTCTGCTGATAGACGGGGCCAGGCCCGAGGGGACATGTGTGAGGCAAGGGCCTTTGCTTCCCTGTCGGGAGTTCCCAGGCCTAGAAAGGTCTCCACGTCTGAACCTCCAGACCTGAGACAGTGTTGGAGATGCCGTGAACGGGGTCATATTTCAGCCAACTGTCCACTAGTGGGGGAACCTATGGACTGTGATGCTGGAAGGTCTCTCTCTCCTCGCGGAACCAGTGTGCGTGGCCACCCCAGCCGAGGAGAATGGCCCACAGGTGTCCCAGGTGGTTATAAATGGCTGCCCCGTACAAGCCCTCCTAGACTCAGGGAGTCGAGTGACTCTGGTACATGCCAGACTGGCTGATAGGGACTTCATCCCCGATAAACACCTGAGCGTGGTGTGCATCCATGGAGATACCAAAGTCTACCCGGTGACTTCCGTGGACTTCGTCACAAAACTCGGGGAGATCTCGTATGAAATGGGGGTAGTGAAGAACCTGATGCACCCCGTCATATTGGGTCGTGACTTTCCCCTGTTTTAGGGTCTTTGGGGAAAAAACGGTTCTACCGGACAGTGTGATGAAGCTCCTACTGAGGTTGCGCGGTCCATAGGGGCGGACCACAATGCTATTGTGTTGTTGAACTTAGATGATGATGATAATGATAATGATGAATTTCCATTTCAGGTGATGTTGGGGGAGGGGGATAATGGTTCTCTGTAACAGAATGTCCCTGACCTACCTGTGGCCCGTGACAATTTCGGGAGTGAGCAGTTGCGAGACCCCACTCTTAAAAATGCCAAGGAAAGTATAACTGTTCTAAATGAGATCCCACAAGAGCCCGGCTCTGATAAACGATTTCCCCATTTTGCCATGAACAATGACCTGCTATATAGGGTCACTAGGGTCAATGGAGAGGTCGTGAGTCAGCTCCTGGTACCTAAACCATATAGAAGTATGGTGCTAAGTTTGTCACATAACCACGTGCTTGGTGGGCACCTGGGGATGGACAAGACCCAGGAAAGAATCCTCCAGAGGTTTTACTGGCCAGCGGTTTATCGAGATGTGGGGTATTATTGCAAATCCTGCCCCACGTGTCAGATAAATGCTCCGGTTTCCCACTTCCGCAGTCCATTAGTCCCGCTTCCGGTTATTGAGATACCATTTGAAAGAGTAGCGATGGACTTGGTAGGTCCTATTGTGAAATCAGCCAGGGGGCACCAATACATACTAGTGGTACTTGATTATGCAACCCGGTACCCCGAGGCTGTCCCTTTAAGAAATATGGCGTCCAAAAATATTGCACGGGAACTCTTTCATATGTTTTCCAGGACAGGAATACCTAAAGAGATCCTCACGGACCAAGGCACACCTTTTATGTCCAAGGTGATGAAGGAGCTGTGTAAGTTGCTTAAAATCTCGCACATTCGAACATCCGTGTATCACCCACAGACGGATGTGCTGGTTGAACGTTTTAATAAAACGTTAAAACATATGTTAAAGAAAGCAGTGGAGAAAGATGGTCAGGATTGGGACTACCTGTTACCCTACCTAATGTTTTCGGTCAGAGAGGTGCCCCAAGCCTCTACTGAGTTTTCTCCCTTTGAGTTGGTATATGGTCGGCACCCGCCGGGCTTGCTAGATATAGCCAAGGAAGTATGGGAGACCGAGGCAACCCCATACAAGAGTGTTATAGAGCATATTGCCCAGATGCAGGATAGAATTGCTAAGGTTATACCATTGGTTAAGGATCACCTGCAGAGAGCCCAAGAAGCTCAAAGCAAAATATATAATCGGTCAGCAAAAGTTAGGACATTCAACCCTGGGGATTGGGTCCTGATCTTAATCCCCACGGTAGAAAGTAAGTTTTTGGCCAAGTGGCATGGACCCTACGAGATAGTACAGAAAGGGAGCGAAGTCACGTACAAGGTACACCAGCCAGGGAGACGGAAGCCCTACCAGGTCTATCATATCAACCTGATCAAGCCCCGGAGGGACAGAGAGTCATTATTGGCCTCGGGTGAATTAGAGAAAGGGTTAAAACCACCTATACCTCCTGTGATAGTGGGTGAGACGTTGTCAGTACACCAAAAACAGGAAGTAAGGGAGTTTCTGCAGAAAAATCAGCAGAGGTTTTCAGACTTGCCCGGCCGGACTTCTCTCGTGAAGCACCATATTGAGACCGAACCCGGCACTAAGGTCAAGCTGAAGCCGTACAGGATTCCGGAAGCTCGTAGAGAGATAGTCTCCACTGAGATCAAACGGATGCTAGCACTCGGGGTCATTGAGGAGGCCCAAAGCGAGTGGTGTAGCCCGATTGTCCTGATCCCAAAACCTAATAGAACCTGGAGATTCTGCAATGATTTTAGAAAGTTGAACGACGTGTCAAAGTTTGACGCCTATCCTATGCCCCGGGTAGACGAGCTAATCGAGAGGTTAGGGGGCGCCCGTTATATTACAACCCTCGATCTGACAAAAGGGTACTGGCAGATACCCCTGTCTCAGGAGGCAAAAGAAAAAACGGCCTTTGCAACCCCCGACGGCTTGTTTCAGTACCTTGTGATGCCATTCGGCTTGCATGGAGCCCCGGCTACCTTTCAGAGGCTTATGGACCTGATCCTGCGCCCGCATCAGGCCTATGCGGCTGCCTACCTGGATGATGTGGTAATTTTCAGTTCCGATTGGGAGAGCCACCTCGCTAAGGTACAAGCCGTGTTAGACTCGATAGGCGGAGCTGGGCTGAACATAAACCCAGAGAAATGTGCAATTGGCCTAGAAGAGGCCAAGTACCTGGGTTACGTCATTGGCAGGGGGCTGATTAAGCTCCAAGACAATAAGGTAGAGGCGATTCAGAACTGGCCTACACCCCTCACAAAACGACAGATCAAAGCGTTTCTGGGCATCACAGGGTACTATCGCAGATTTATACAAAATTTTGCCTCCATTGCTGCCCCGTTGACCGACCTGACAAAGGGTGGGAAGTCAAAAATGGTAGTCTGGAATCCGGAGGCAGAAAAAGTATTTCAGTCTTTGAAAATGGCTTTATGTCAAAGCCCAGTTCTGGTCACCCCTAATTTCAGGGAGGAGTTTCTTGTTCAAACTGATGCATCTAATGTGGGGTTAGGGGCGGTTTTGTCGCAGGTCGTGAAGGGTGAAGAGCACCCGGTCATGTATCTGAGTCGAAAACTGACACCGGCTGAACAAAATTATGCCATTCTGGAGCGAGAGTGCCTCGCAATCAAATGGGCGCTGGACTCGCTACGTTATTACCTCTTGGGCAGGAAATTTAAATTACAGTCAGACCATGCTCCTCTGGCATGGATGAAGCAGAACAAGGAAAGGAATGCCAGGGTGACAAGGTGGTTCCTTTCGCTTCAAGAATTCAATTTCTCGGTAGAGCATAGGCCTGGGAAGTTACAGGGTAATGCCGATGCCTTGTCCAGAGTTCACTGTCTCTTTGGAGTTGTTGACCAGCCCTCCGGTCTGGAGAAGAGGGGGGGGATATGTGAGACAGTGAAGGGGTGCGTACTGAACGGGGTGTACATCTCGCCCAGGTTTCTTAGCTGGGTGGCATAAGGAATGTAGGAGTGAAGGTAGGATGGCAGTACGTTCACTCCACTCCCCATCCAGTACAGGCTTGCAGCTCAACCCTGAGTGCACTCAGCTGTCTAATTAAGCAGCCAGAAGTAGGTGGTAGAGTTACACAGACTGGGCTCTCAGTCTGAATCTAACTTCAGACGCTGCTGGAGTCTCCTGGAAGCCAAGCTCTGGTAACTACAAAATATGTGTTGTTTTGGCCAGGCTGTTAGAGCCTAGACCACGATAGTGAGGGAACTAACTGTGTCTAGCTAGCATTTGACAGGCTTAGGACTTTGTTTTATGATTTGGTTTATGTTTGTTGATGTGGACTTTAATAAAACTGGTTGCCGCCAGTTTACACCAGTACTGCTGTCTGTGCTTGAACTTTTTCTATCCAGAGCTATACCCCCTGAACTGGTTACAACACATACAATAGATAGATGTTACATAGGTAGATATTACATAGACAGATATTACATAGATATTAGATAAAACAAAGATATTAGATAAGAGAAAGAGATCAGATATTAGATAGATAGTAGATAGATAGTAGATATTAGATAGATAGTACATATTAGATAGATAAAAAATTGGAACAGCACCGTATATACTGATCATGGGTGCAAAGCCTCCCAAACAAATATCCGTTTATAGTAGTAGTAAAAAAAGGCAGTCAACACTAAAAAAAAATTTGTGAAAAAGTGGACTTTATTCGCACATATGGTGTGACAACTTTTCGGGTGAGAAAGGTTTGCCACAACTGAAACGTTGTCACACCATATGGGTTAAAAAAGTACACTTTTTTCACAACTTTCTGGAGTGATGCCTGCCTTTTTTTATTAATAGATTGATAGAGATTGATTTTTTAAGGGTTTCTGGAAGCCTCTTGACTACGCACAGGCAAAGAGTATTTATATAAAAACAGAATAAAGTTTTTTGTCCTTTATAAACTTTACAGCTCCAAACTGTTAACAGCCTTTCTTCAGCACAAATTAATAACAAAACAGTGCTTTCTCTGGGTAAGGCTAGTGTCATCAACTTGGTATTACAGGAACCTCTTGGTCTCTAGCATAGACTGTCCACCTTTAAAAGTCTTTCTCCACCTCAAACACAACGCACTTTGTTAAGATAACCCAGATGCCTGTTAGGGTGCTTTCAGATTTTGTTCTGTGTTCCCGTAGGGATATGTCCCACAAAACGGGGTTCGGACGCAAGCGCCGACGGGGCTATAGACTGTAATGGTGATGACAGAGTGAAATGCGCTCTGTTGTGTATCATTTTCGGGAGTGTACATAGTAGACTGCGTCTGAGTGTCCGCTTCCTGTAGGTGTACACTCCCCAAAACACGGATTTTGGTAAGAACTTACCTGTAAAATCCTTTTCAGCGAAGGAAGGAAGAGAGACACAGTAATTCATTACTGATGGGTAGGCGGAGCCCCAGATCAGGATGTCACCTCAGATCAAAAGAGTGCTGACTGGCTGGCCCCTCCAGCTCGGGCTCCTCCTACTCAGCTCCAGTCGTACCAAAGCTTTTAGGAAAAAAGCCAAGATCACCAGCGGAGCAACATAACCCCTTCTGAAGGAACTTCAGAGAAAAAAAAAAACACAAGGATACAGGTTATGCATGCAAAGAAAGCCAAAAACCACAGAGTTCCAGGTACTACTCACGGAACCTGACTACTGCGATGAGCTGGCGATGCTGGAACAGAGCCTTAGCGCGCTGACCTCAGCCCAGATAATCGCTATCAGATAAGGGTCGCGCTGCATCTGAAAACATCAACACACTTCTGCCTTGGGAGGGTGCTGTGTCTCTCTTCCTTCCTCCGCTGAAAAGGATTTTACAGGTAAGTTCTTACCAAAATCCGTGTTTCAGCTGCAGATGGAAGGAAGAGAGCCACAGTAATTCATTACTGATGGGACGTCCCAAAGCAGTTAAAAAATAAGGGTGGGAAAAAACCAACAAAAGGCAGAAACCCAACAACCTTAACAACAAAGCGCAACCAGCGCTAAACACAAGTTCATCCAGAACTTTAAACTACAGCTGCCTGCAGGACCCTACGTCCGAGGGCTGCATCAGCGGAAGCACTGACGTCCACTTTATAAAACTTTGTAAACGTGTGGACAGAGCGCCAAGTTGCCGCCCGGCAGAGCTGCACTGCTGAGGCACCTTGATGAAAAGCCCACGATGAGGCCACAGCTCACGTGGAATGGGCTTGAATCTTAATCGGGCAAGATTCACCCCGAAGGCGGTAAGCTTCCAAAATAGCTGACCGGATCCAACGAGCTATAGAATCCTTGAAAGCTCGTTGACCACGCCGACGACCTGCTGAAACCACAAACAGGAAGTCCGTCTTACGAAAACCTTGAGTAATAGATAGATAAAACTTCAAGGCCCGCACTAAATCCAATGTGTGTAAATCTCGCTCTTTCGCATTCTTCGGATCCGGACAGAGTGAAGGCAACACAATATCCTGGTTAACATGAAATTGTGATACCACTTTAGGCAAAAAATCACCCCGAGTGCGAAGCACTACACGATCCGGAAAAAACTCCAGAAAAGGAGGCGAACAAGAAAGAGCTGCCAACTCAGAAACTCTCCTCAAGGAAGTGACTGCAACAAGGAAAGCCACCTTCCAAGAAAGTAAAGAAAGGCTAGCAGAAACCATAGGCTCAAAAGGTTTATGCTGAAGAGCCTCCAAAACAAGGTTGAGCCGCCAAGAAGACACGGGCGCCTTCCGCGGCGGAAACTTACGAGATATACCTCGGAAAAAGGAGAGCACGTCTCTATTTGAAGCAATGGTTCTCCGGAACAATAAGGACAGAGCAGAAATCTGACCTTTCAGGGTGCTGACTGCCAAACCCTTGTCTAGCCCATGCTGCAGAAAAGCCAACAGGTTGGGAATGGAAAATTTTCTCGGGTTCCGAGA
>JARQOD010000006.1:321390683-321450188 GCA_033576555.1 Oophaga sylvatica
CTTCCATTAGGTACCGAGATGAGATCCTCAGACCCCTTGTGAGACCATATGCTGGTGCGGTTGACCCTGGGTTCCTCCTAATGCAGGACAATGCCAGACCTCAGGTGGCTGGAGTGTGTCAGCAATTCC
Organism: Oophaga sylvatica; assembly: GCA_033576555.1. NCBI lineage: Eukaryota > Metazoa > Chordata > Amphibia > Anura > Dendrobatidae > Oophaga > Oophaga sylvatica. The sequence goes on from JARQOD010000006.1 coordinate 321,390,813, forward strand.
TGCACGATGGAGGCATTGAATCTATGGACTGGCCCCCCCGTTCCCCAGACCTGAATCCGATTGATCACATCTGGGACATCATGTCTCGCTCCATCCACCAACGTCACGTTGCACCACAGGCTGTCCAGGAGTTGGCGGATGCTTTAGTCAAAGTCTGGAGGAGATCCCTCAGGAGACCATCCACCACCTCATCAGGAGCATGCCAGGCGTTGTAGGGAGGTCATACAGGCACAGGGAGGTCATACAGTCACTTGGAGGCCACACACACTACCGAGCATCATTTTGACTTGTTTTATGGACATTACATTCCACTTTAATTTTGTGGGTGACTCCAAATCCAGGCCACCATTGGTTAATAAATTTGATTTCCATTGATGATTTTGTGTGTGTGATTTTGTTGTCAGCACATTCAACTTTGTACAGAACAAGATATTCACTTGGAATATTTAATTCATTCAGATCTAGGATGTGTTATTTGAGTGTTCCCTTTATTTTTTTGAGCAGTATATATATATATATATATATATATTATAATATACAGTACAGACCAAAAGTTTGGACACACCTTCTCATTCAAAGATTTTTCTGTATTTTTATCACGAACACCGCACTGCACTTGCTCACTGAGCCAGTGCGCGTGTCCTGAATAAGACAGACTGCACTCAAAGATACCTGTGGAGCGGGCAGCAGCGGTGAAGATGCGTGCTTCAGACTAACAGGACCCTAAGCACGTGACTGCCAAGGGGCGGCGCCGGCCACAGGTCTCTCAGAGAAGGCAGTAACAGACAGAGATTGTTTCAGGCCAGAGGACCTTAAGCACGTGACTGCTGATGGGCGTGGCCTAAGCTCCAGAGAGCACACACAGTATATATATATATATATATATATATATATAACACACTGCTCAAAAAAATAAAGGGAACACTCAAATACCACAGCCTAGATCTAAATGAATGAAATATTCTCATTGAATACTTTGTTCTGTACAAAGTTGAATGTGCTGTCAATATAATCACACAAAAATCATCAATGGAAATAAAATTTTTGAACCAATGGAGGCCTGGATTTGGAGAGACCCCCCAAATTAAAGTGGAAACAAGTCGAAATGAAAATCAAAACAAGACAAAATTAAAGTGGAAACAAGTCAAAAAGATGCTCAGTATTGTGTGTGGCCTCCACGTGCCTGTATGACCTCCCTACAACGCCTGGCATGGTCCTGATGAGGTTGCGGATGTTCTCCTGATGGATCTCCTCCCAGACCTGGACAAAAGTATGCGTCAACTCCTGGACAGTATGTGGTGCAACGTGACGTTGGTGGATGGAACGAGACATGCTGTCCCAGATGTGCTCAATCGGATTAAGGTCTGGGGAACGGGTAGGTCAGTCCATTGCTTCAATGCCTTCATCTTGCAGGAACTGCTGACACTCCAGCCACATGAGGTCTGGCATTGTCCTGCATTAGGAGGAACCCAGGGCCAACAGCACCAGCATATGGTCTCACAAGGGGTCTGAAGATCTCATCTCGGTACCTAATGTCAGTCAGGCTACCTCTGGCGAGCCCATTGAGGGCTGTGTGGCCCTCCAAAGAAATGCCACCCCACACCATTACTGACCCACTGCCAAACCGGTCATGCAGAAGGATGTTGCAGGCTGCAGGTTCACACTCAGCACATGTGACAGATGTGACAGAGTCTGGAGACACCGTGGAGAGCAATCTGCTGCCTGCAACATCCTTCAGCATGACCGGTTGGCAGTAGGTCAGTAATGGTGTGGGGTGGCATTTTTTGGAGGGCCACACAGCCCTCCATGTGCTCGCCAGAGGTAGCCTGACTTCCATTAGGTACCGAGATGAGATCCTCAGACCCCTTGTGAGACCATATGCTGGTGCGGTTGACCCTGGGTTCCTCCTAATACAGGATAATGCCAGACCTCATGTGGCTGGAGTGTGTCAGCAGTTCCTTTAAAATGAAGGCATTGAAGATATGTACTGGCCTGCCCGTTCCCCAGACCTGAATCCGATTGAGCACATCTGGGACAGCATGTCTCGCTCCATCCACCAACGTCACGTTGCACCACAGACTGTTCAGGAGTTAACGGATGCTTTAGTCTGGTCTGGGAGGAGATCCCTCAGGAGAACATCCGCAACCTCATCAGGAGCATGCCCAGGCGTTGTAGGGAGGTCATACGGGCACGTGGAGGCCACACACAATACTGAGCATCATTTTGACTTGTTTCTACTTTAATTTTGTCTTGTTTTGATTTTCATTTTGACTTGTTTCCACTTTCATTTTGGGAGTCTCTCCAAATCCAGGCCTCCATTGGTTCAAAAATTTGATTTCCATTGATGATTTTTGTGTGATTATGTTGACAGCACAATCAACTTTGTACAGAACAAAGTATTCAATGAGAATATTTCATTCATTTAGATCTAGGATGTGTTATTTGAGTGTTCCCTTTATTTTTTTGAGCAGTGTGTGTATATACAGGTCCTTCTCAAAAAATTAGCATATAGTGCTAAATTTCATTATTTTCCATAATGTAATGATTACAATTAAACTTTCATATATTTTAGATTCATTACACACCAACTGAAATTTATCAGGTCTTTTATTGTTTTAATACTGATGATTTTGGCATACAACTCCTGATAACCCAAAAAACCTGTCTCAAAAAATTAACATATTTCAACCGTCCAATAAAATAAGTGTTTTTTAAAAACAAACAAAAAAAACATCAAATAATAAAGTTCAGTTATGCACTCAATACTTGGTCGGGAATCCTTTTGCAGAAATGACAATGCGGCGTGGCATGGAGGCAATCAGCCTGTGACACTGCTGAGAGTGTTATGGAGGCCCAGGATGCTTCGATAGCGGCCTTAAGCTCATCCAGAGTGTTGGGTCTTGCGTCTCTCAACTTTCTCTTCACAATATCCCACAGATTCTCTATGGGGTTCAGGTCAGGAGAGTTGGCAGGCCAATTGAGCACAGTAATACCATGGTCAGTAAACCATTTACCAGTGGTTTTGGCACTGTGAGCAGGTGCCAGGTCGTGCTGAAAAATGAAATCTTCATCTCCATAAAGCATTTCAGCCGAGGGAAGCATGAAGTGCTCCAAAATCTCCTGATAGCTAGCTGCATTGACCCTGCCCTTGATGAAACACAGTGGACCAACACCAGCAGCTGACATGGCACCCCACACCATCACTGACTGTGGGTACTTGACACTGGACTTCAGGCATTTTGGCATTTCCTTCTCCCCAGTCTTCCTCCAGACTCTGGCACCTTGATTTCCGAATGACATGCAAAATTTGCTTTCATCAGAAAAAAGCACTTGGGACCACTTAGCAACAGTCCAGTGCTGCTTCTCTGTAGCCCAGGTCAGGCGCTTCTGCCGCTGTTTATGGTTCAAAAGTGGCTTTACCTGGGGAATGCGGCACCTGTAGCCCATTTCCTGCACACGCCTGTGCACGGTGGCTCTGGATGTTTCTACACCAGACTCAGTCCACTGCTTCCTCAGGTCCCCCAAGGTCTGGAATCGGTCCTTCTCCACAATCTTCCTCAGGGTCCGGTCACCTCTTCTCGTTGTACAGCGTTTTCTGCCACATTTCCTTCCAACAGACTTCCCATTGAGGTGCCTTGATACAGCACTCTGGGAACAGCCTATTTGTTGAGAAATTTCTTTCTGGGTCTTACCCTCTTGCTTGAGGGTGTCAATGATGGCCTTCTTGACATCAGTCAGGTCGCTAGTCTTACCCATGATGGGGGTTTTGAGTAATGAACCAGGCAGGGAGTTTTTAAAAGCCTCAGGAATCTTTTGCATGTGTTTAGAGTTAATTAGTTGATTCAGAAGATTAGGGTAATAGGTCGTTTAGAGAACCTTTTCTTGATATGCTAATTTTTTGAGACAGGTTTTTTGGGTTATCAGGAGTTGTATGCCAAAATCATCAGTATTAAAACAATAAAAGACCTGACAAATTTCAGTTGGTGTGTAATGAATCTAAAATATATGAAAGTTTAATTGTAATCATTACATTATGGAAAATAATGAAATTTAGCACTATATGCTAATTTTTTGAGAAGGACCTGTATATATATTATATATATATATATATATATATATATTTTAGTACTAACATTCCGTGTGGATTTTGCTCATGCAACAAATACTGCTCTGCTTCGTCTACTGAAGTTCTGACTGTAATATCAAGAACAAATTTATTATCAAGAACAAATTTATCCATAATTCAGGCACAGTCTACGTTCTGCAGGAATGCAAATTGCTTCCTGTGGTTACATTCCTTGAATGGTTATTACCTGTGAATATTTGGCAGATCTAGGAACTAAAAAAACTCAGTTACACACACAGTGGAACTGATTTATTAAAACTAAAATAGGTGAAGGTCACTTGGGTTACCATGCCTGTTTATCTACTGTATCCATTGGATACATGGAAGCAGGGCTGCAGAGTCAGAATGAAATGGTCCAACTCCTAAAATATATAATACGGTAAATTGTGTTCAGTAGTTCCCAAGAATTTATGAAAGTTCTGAAATGTCCTATAATTATCTACTCTGTTCCTTATGAAAGGATCTGGGCTTTTAGTTGAAATGAATTTGTGCTGCACTTTATGTACATTCTCAGTAGTCTGGCAGTGCTTTGGAGTCTGAGGTTTGGCTTACTGACTCCACAGCCCTGCATGGAAGTGTCCTGTTAATACTCTAGACAAATAGACTTCTGGATACTATGTTTGTAGAAAAAAACAATGGCTGCCTTTCAGTAAATTTTATGATAATTCCATGAATTGATATATTTGACCTACAATAATGTTTGGGTTAGTAGTTTTTGTTAAATTAAACCGAAAAAAAAAAAAAAATAGGACCCAAAGTTTCCCAGCAGAACATCCCGTAGCATCAAACTACCTTCTCCAGCTTGTCTTCTTCCGATATTGCATTCTGCACCCTTATCATACCCACTCACCAGGAGAATGTAAAGAATACTTAGAGTAACCTTCGTTTTAATTTTTATTTAATAAATCTATAGTACAAGTTAAAATAAGAAGCTTTGAAATATACAGTATCTTACCAGAGAAATCTGATTTTTCTCCTCCAAGACTGACCAGTCATTCTCAATTCATGAGTAAAATCTGTATTCGGTGAAGACACTTTCCCATTACTGAGAGAGAAGAATGCAGTTGCTACTTGTAAGATTCTATACAGACAGGAAAGGGGAGGAGGAGACGAGCTCTTCTAGCTCCTACCGTCTCCTCCTCCTAGGAGATGACCATTGTTACTGATAAGATTCTATCTCATTAATTTAAAAATCTGTCTTCATGGATCATAGATTTTAGCTGTGAATTGAGAACTTTGAAAGTGAATGATCAGTTCTGGAGGAGCAAGTAGCATAATTCTCTAATAAGGTAATTTCTTATTTTCATGTATACTATTGATTTATAAAATAAAAATTAAAGCGACGGTTACTTTTCTTACTTGTAGATTGTGAGCCCTCGCTGGCAGGGTCCTCTTTTATTATGTATACGCCTTTTGACATGTGGAAAAAATGGCACTATAATAATAATAAATAAAACTTAATACTTTTAATTTCATTAGCCCCAATATTTTTGCAGTGCTCATATGGCATATTTAGAAAGCTGCAATGCATTGTGTGTTATGAATGTGTTGGAGATGGTTTCTGAGCAGAGGCTCCCTCTGGTGGTTGCAGACAGTACTGAACCTCACAGCGAGGAATGGCAATCTGGGATCACGGACTGGACTGATATAAGGGAGGTTCCCACCCATGATGGTCGCCGGTGATCAATTGTTCTTGTCTCAATTGTGGTCCCTGGTTCATTTTAAAGTTGCTGGAGTCTTGCCTGCACCTGCTGCTTTCAGATAAATGCTTTCACGATGCTATGCGATTTTATATCAAGGAGTCATTGGAGAAGGGTCATATCAGACCATCCTCTTCACCCTTGGGCGCCGGTTTTTTCTTTGTGGCCAAAAAGGATGGTTCATTGAGGCCGTGTATTAATTATCGCCTTCTGAATAAGATCACTGTGAAATATCAATATCCGTTACCCTTGATTTCTGACCTGTTTTCCAGAGTGAAAAGTGCTAGTTGGTTTACCAAGCTTGACCTCAGGGGGGCGTATAACCTTATTCGCATTAAGCACAGGGATGAATGGAAGACGGCGTTTAATACCCCAGAGGGGCATTTTGAATACCTAGTGTTGCCCTTTGGGCTTACTAATGCCCCTTCCGTCTTCCAATCCTTCATGAATGATATTTTCAGGGATTTTATGGATAAACTTCTGATTGTTTATTTGGATGATATCTTGATTTTTTCCAATGACTGGGACTCTCATGTTCATGATTTTGAGAGAGAATGCACTGTATGTGAAGGGATAAAAGTGTCTTTTTGGTGTACAGAAGGTCTCATTTCTGGGATTCATTTTGTCTCCGTCTGTTTTTGAAATGGACCCGGTCAAGGTTCAGGCCATCTGTGATTGGGTTCAACCTACTTCATTGAAGGCTCTTCAGAGATTTTTGGGTTTTGCCAATTTTTATCGTAAATTTATTGGTAATTTCTCTGGTATTGTTAAACCATTGACTGATCTGACCAAAAAGGGTTCCGATGTGGTGAATTGGCCTCCTGAGGCAGTTTCTGCATTTCAGGAACTTAAGCAGAGATTCATTTCTGCTCCTGTTCTACGGCAGCCTGATGTTTCTCTGCTGTTTCAGGTGGAGGTTGATGCCTCTGAGATTGGGGCAGGTGCCGTTTTGTCCCGAAGGGATCCAGAGACCTCTAAGAGTAAGCCTTGTACCTTTTTCTCTCGAAAGTTTTCTCCAACTGAACGTAATTATGACGTGGGTAATCGGGAGTTATTGGCCATGAAGTGGGCCTTTGAAGAGTGGAGACATTGGCTGGAAGGAGCCAAACATCAGGTGGTGGTCCTCACGGACCATAAGAACCTGGTTTATCTCGAATCAGCCAAGCGACTTAATCCTAGACCGGCCAGGTGGGCCTTGTTTTTCACACGTTTTAATTTTGTGGTTACTTTTCTTCCTGGCACTAAGAATGTTAAGGCGGATGCCCTCTCAAGGAGTTTCTTTGCGGATTCTCCTGAGTTATCTGATCCTGCTGTTATTTTGAAAGAGGGTGTAGTACTTTCCGCCATCTCGCCCAATTTGAGACTGGCTCTGGAGGGGTGTCAGAAAGATAAACCTGAGCGCTGCCCTGTTGGGAAATTGTTTGTCCCAGACCAGTGGAAGAAGAGTGTGATGTCTCAGATTTATTGTTCCGCGTTGGCTGGTCATCCCGGGATTTTTGGTACCAGATACTTGGTGAGTCGGTTCTTTTGGTGGCCTACTTTGTCTCGTGACGTCAGGGACCTTGTGCAGTCCTGTGGGACTTGCTCTTGTTCCAAGCCTTGCTCTCGCTCTAGTGGTTTGTTAATGCCATTACCTGTGCCCAAGAGGCCATGGACCCATAGCTCTATGGATTTTATTTCCGACCTCCCTGTTTCTCAGAAAATGACCGTTATCTGGGTAATCTGTGATAGGTTTTCCACGATGATACATCTTGTGCCATTACCTAAGTTACCTTCCTCCTCCGAATTGGTGCCTTTATTCCTTCAGCACGTGGTTCGGTTACATGGCATTCCGGAGAACATTGTGTCTGACAGAGGAGTCCAGTTTGTTTCCAGATTTTGGAGGACATTTTGATCTAAACTTGGTGTTCAATTATCTTTCTCCTCTGCTTTTCATCCTCAGACCAATGGACAAACCGAGAGAACAAACCAGACCTTGGAGACTTATTTGAGATGTTTTGTGTCTGCTGATCAAGATGACTGGGTCTCTTTTTTGCCTTTGGCTGAGTTTGCTCTTAATAATAGGGCTAGCTCTGCCACCTTGATGTCTTCATTTTTCTGCAATTCTGGGTTTCACCCTCGATTTTCTTCGGACAGGCGGAGGCTTCTGTCTGTCCAGGTGTTGACTCTGTTGTGGAGCGTATGCAGCAGATTTGGGACCAGGTAGTGGAGAGGTTGTCTCTCTCTCAGGAGAAGGCCCAACAGTTTGCCAACCGGCATAGGACTGATGGTCCTCGGTTTAAAGTGGGGGACTTGGTTTGGTTGTCCTCAAGAAATATCCCTATGAGGGTTGCATAAGCCTAGTTTAAGCCTAGGTTCATTGGACCTTATAAGATCATGGAGATTCTTAATCCTGTTTACTTCCGTTTGCTTCTTCCAGGGACATTTAAGATCCGTAACGTGTTCCACAAGTCCTTATTAAAGAGGTTTGTCGAACCAGTGGTGTTGTGTTTAGGTAGCTGAGGAGAAAAAGCAAAATGGCAATACACCAGAAAGGCTGGAACCTATTGGATTGCAGTAACCTGAACTAACCACACAACTAGAAGTAGCCGTGGAGCGTTCCTACGTTGATCCTAGATGCCTCGTCACAGCCTGAGAGATAACTACACCTAAAGGCAGAAAGAGGAAAGCTATCTGCCCCGGAGGAGATCCCCAAAGAAAATAGGAAGCCCCCAAACATGTAATGGCGGTTAGACAAGAAGAAGCACGGACACAGACAGAAAATAGAATGAGCAAACGCTGGGGCCCAATCTGTCTAGACAGAAAAGTACAGGAAAGAATTCTGACTGCAATCCAACAAAAAACCCTAAAAAATACCAACTCTTCTGATTGCAAAAACACCTGAGATCACACGATCTCTACCACCTAAATCAGATCTCTGGTGTAACAAAACTAAGAAGCAGCCACTGAAAAAACAGGAAAAAGCAAATGAACAAATAACAGTGGCTACAGATAAATTGAGAGGAGCACAGGCCCCAGGGGGTGCCCGGCTGACCTCCACAAAAGTGCAGAAAATTATGCAAAAAGCAAGCACAAAAAGAAAAGCAGAAAATATCTGAAAGCAGCAGATGCATGCAAGACTCCAGCAGGCTTCCAAATGAACCAGGAACCACAATTGAGACAAGAACAATTGATCACCGGCGACCATCATGGGAGGGAACCTCCCTTATATCAGTCCAGTCCTTGATCCCAGATTTCCATTCCTCGCTGTAAGGTTCAGTACTGTCTGCAACCACCAGAGGGAGCCTCTGCTCAGAAACCATCTCCAGCACATTCATCACAGTACCCCCCCTTGAGGAGGGGTCACCGAACCCTCACCTGCGCAACCAGGCCGATCAGGATGAGCTCGGTGATAGGCACGGATCAGTCTCCTAGCATGGATGTCCGAAGCAAACACCCAAGAATTGTCCTCCTGACCATAACCTCTACACTTAACCAAATACTGGAGTTTCTGTCTAGAAAACGAGAATCCAATATTTCTCCTTCGTCTCATTGGGGGACACAGGACTGTGGGTGTATGCTACTGCCACTAGGAGGCTGACACTAAGTAAACATAAAAAAAGGTTAGCTCCTCCTCCGCCGTATACACCTCAGCACTGGCCACAGGCAAACCCAGTTATTGCTTAGTGTCTGATGGAGGCACACGTCTGGTTCTGTTTCCAGACCATTTTTTTTTTTTTTTTCTCTTTCCCACGAAGATGAGATAGGGGCGACGGATCCTATTGAAAGGGTCCGATCTCCCCAAACCATCAACGGGCGAGCACGTGGAGTAAAGCCTCCAACGTATCCTCTCCCGCAACGTGGGACATAAATGCCGGACTCAGCCCTGACCACCCTAAGGTATTGAAGCCCTAGGCTGTACAGAGGCGGGAGTTAGTCTGTGCGGCCCCCACTGCACCACCAATGCTAGACTGCGGTGCTGCAAGGTGGCGGACGGTCCCTCTCCTCATCCCCTGAAGGGGTGATGGAGTTAGGGTTCCTGCACCGTCCTTTTACTTTTCACGGAGAGTCCCCCTTTAATGCGCTGCATGTGAAGAAGTTGGAAGAAGAATCTCACCTTCAAATCCAAAATGGCTAAAGATACAGCAGCGCTCCGGAGTAAAAGATTTAGTCCCCGGCTTCCTGGACTAGGCCGCGGGCTGAAGAAATATGGTGGCGGAGGGGCCGCGGTCGTGAGTATGGGGACCGCTCCCGGCGGCGTCTCCTGCTGGCGGTGCCGCTCTCTGACTTTGGGGTGGCCGCCGCCGGGGAAAAAATTTAGACCGCGGCTTCTAATGGCGCTAGGCCGCGGCTTCAAATCTAGTCCCCGGCTTTTCCCGGGGACTGGGCCGCTGGCCAGAATGTTATGCCGGCGTCAGCTTGAGGGGTCGCGATCGCGGAGGTGGGCTCCACCCCCGGCGGCGTCTCCTTCCGGCGGACCCGCCCTTCGACTTTGGGGCCGCCTCCGCCGAAAATTTAGACCGCGGCTTCGGAGGCCGCTAGGCCGCGGCTTCAAATTTAGTCCCCGGCTTTTGCCGGAGATAGGCCGCGGCCGGAAGTTGGGGGGACGGAAGCCCTGACGTCTAGGCCGCGCCTCTTGACCCTCCCTTCTGAGGCTCGGCTACATGAGCACTTCCTCTTTGACAGAGAAGCGCTCTTTTTTGAAAGATTGGAGCCGCAGGCAATTCCACCGGGAGAAAGGACGCTGGGATACAGGACTGGGGTGAGTGCTACTACCTCCAGCCTGATTGTTGTGCACTTTTGCGCCCCTTCCGCTGACTGACACATCCAGTTTATTGTGTACTGTGACGGATTCAGAATGTCCAAAAGAACCAAGACGCATACGATACTTTATACCGCATGCATTGCTTGTAGGTCCCCTTTTCCGCATGCCCAGACTTCTCGGGTCTGCGAGGCCTGTGACTCTGAACGGGCTCAGGAACCCTCTCCTATAGCCGAGCCTAGTGCGTCAAGCCCCCCTGAATGGGCCCTTTCCCTGGCTCAATCTGTGGCGTCATTGACCAGAGCGGTCGAGTCCCTTCAAGCTCCCGATAGGAGCAGGGACAGTGGTTCACCTGTCTTGGCTACATCTCAGGAACCTCAGGCCTGCAGGGGCCGCGCTCGCACCAGGCAGACACAGGGGAAACAAACCCACACTGTGTCGCCCATGCCGTCTGGAGCCTCGGCATCTTTTAGTTCCGTCTCCCGCTCTCCCTCTCCCTTGGCAAGTGATCAATATTCGGATTCCGATTTGGAGGAATCACTTAATCTAGAGGCACAGTATAGTCAAGAAACAATTGACAGTTTGATCGAAGCTATCAATCAAACTCTGGGGATAGACGATGAGTCCACCTTGACCTCTGGTCACAAGGTGACCTTTAAACGAGCCAGGCAAGCCCATAAAGTTTTTGGTGCTCATCCTGAGTTTGAGGAATTAGTACAGTGCCACCGGGAGAAACCGGACAAGCGCTTTGCTGGACAAAAGGCTCTCAATACTAGATATCCTTTTGCTCCTGAGCTCCTTAAGAAGTGGACAGAATCTCCTTCGGTTGATCCTCCTGTTTCGCGTTTGGCATCTAAAACGCTCCTCTCTATTCCCAGCGGTTCCTCTATTAAGGAGCCAACGGATCGTCTAATTGAGAGTTTGGCCCGTTCGGTATTTGAGGCATCAGGTTCTGCTCTCTCTCCTTCTTTTGCAGCGACTTGGGTTGCCAAGGCCATAATATCCTGGTCGGAGTCTCTAAATAAGGCTCTTCACGGCATAGAGGTGCCGTCTGAGATAACCCAGATTTCTAATCAAATAGCTCTTGCTGGAGACTTCTTAATTAATGCATCCATGGATGCGGCAAATTGCGCAGCATTAGCCGCTGCTAATGCAATTGCCATTAGAAGATCCTTGTGGCTAAGAACCTGGCGAGCGGATTCAACCTCAAAGAAGTCGCTTACATCTTTACCGTATCACAGTGGTCGGTTATTTGGCGAGAGACTGGATCAGCTCATATCTGATGCAACGGGAGGGAAGAGCAATTTCCTTCCTCAGCAAAGGATTAAACAACCTTTTCGTCGACAACCTCAGCCTCGTTTTAGAGCCTTTCGTAACCCAGGCTGGGCCATGCCAGCCACCTCCAGCGGCTCAGGTCGGCCTAATCAGGCCAAAGATCGACAGGTCACCTATAGGACCAATCCTCTGGGAAGAGGGAGATCTTATAAACCAAGATCCAGAGGGTCCAAACCCCAAAGATATTCAGACAAATGACTGGAGGCAAAATCCGGTCAATTTGTCCAGGGTAGGCGGCCGCTTACTCTGGTTTCGTCCCACTTGGCTATCAGTGACTCACGACGAGTGGGTCAGGGAGTTAGTCTCCACGGGGTACAAAATAGAATTTACCAGCCTTCCCCCAAATCGCTTTTTCCCCTCGCGCCTTCCCAAGGAGGAGTCTCGGGGTCGTGCCTTATTCAAGGCGGTCGAGTCTCTTCGGCACAGCGGGGTTGTTGTACCTGTACCAGAGGTCGAAAGAGGTCAGGGATTTTATTCCAACCTGTTCATTGTACCCAAGAAGGATGGTACCGTAAGGCCCATTCTAGATCTAAAGCGATTGAACCGGTTTGTCAAAATTCGGCATTTCCGAATGGAATCTCTCCGTTCGGTCATTGCAGCCATGGAAAGAGGGGAATTTCTAGCATCAATAGACATCCAGGATGCCTATCTTCACATTCCCATATTTCCCCCTCATCAAAGGTTTCTTCGGTTTGCCATCGACAAGCTTCATTTTCAGTTCGCAGCCCTGCCATTCGGGCTAGCCACAGCCCCCAGGGTGTTCACAAAGGTCATGGCTGCTGTTGTGTCCATTTTGCACTCCAGGGGGATAGTCATTCTGCCTTACTTAGACGATCTCCTCATCAAGGGGCCGTCTTTTCAGACCTGCGAGGAAAGTGTCAACATTACGTTAGACACCCTTGCTCGTTTGGGGTGGCTGGTGAATATGAAGAAGTCATCTCCCGTGCCATCTCGGAAGATCACCTTTTTAGGGATGAATTTCGACACCGCTCAGGGGTTGATAATTCTTCCTCAGGACAAGGCCTTAGTTCTCCGCCAAGAGGTACGGATACTTCGCCAACCAATTCCTCACACCATCCGGTTTTGCATGAGGGTCCTAGGAAGGATGGTGGCGGCAATCGAGGCTATTCCGTTTGCCCAGTTTCATCTTCGCCCCCTTCAACATGCACTCTTGGCAGTATGGGACAGGAGCCCTTACTCCCTCAATCTGCGGTGTCGTCTGTCCCTGCAGATCAGACAGACTCTTATGTGGTGGACGAGGGACACCACTCTTCGACAGGGTCGTTTGTTTCCTCCAAATTTTTGGTTGGTAGTCACAACGGACGCCAGCCTTCTCGGATGGGGAGCGGTGTTTCATCACCACACGCTCAGGGAATTTGGTCTCAGCAGGAATCGACCCTCCCGATCAATATTTTAGAGATCCGAGCGGTTCGGCTGGCTTTGAGGCATTTTCACCAGCATCTGGCGGGCCGCCCAGTCCGAATACAATCGGACAATGCCACGGCGGTGGCATACATAAACCATCAGGGAGGTACCCGCAGCAGGGCGGCCATGCACGAGGTAAAACAGATTCTGACCTGGGCAGAGAAAAATCACTCTGTGATTTCAGCAGTCCACATACCGGGCGAGGAAAACTGGGCAGCAGATTTTCTCAGCCGTCACGGCATAGCGTCAGGGGAATGGTCTCTACATCCCGAGATTTTTCAGCAGATATGTCGACGCTGGGGAACCCCAGATGTGGACCTGATGGCTTCCAAGATAAATGCCAAGGTGCCCAACTTTGTTTCCCGGTACCGGGATCCGCAGGCAATTGCAGTAGATGCCCTGGTTCTACCATGGAATCAGTTTCATCTTCCATACTTGTTTCCACCAATAGCTCTGCTCCCAAGAGTGATCAGAAAGATCAGGTTAGAAGGAGTCCCAGCGATATTAATCGCTCCAGATTGGCCACGTCGCCCATGGTACGCGGAGCTAGTACAATTGCTCGCCGACGCACCCTGGCGACTGCCAGAGCGCGCGGACCTTCTCTCTCAAGGCCCAGTTTACCACCAGAACTCAGCGGTCCTGTGTTTGACGGCTTGGCCGTTGAATCTTGGATCCTGACTAAGGCTGGATTCTCTAAAAGGGTCGCTGCGACGATGGCTAGCGCCCGAAAGCCTGTTTCGGCTCGCATCTACCACGGGACTTGGAAGGTCTTTTTTACTTGGTGCAGGGAACATGGTTGTTCCCCGCTTCGGTTTTCAATTCCAAACATTCTGTCATTTCTCCAGGCAGGCCTAGATTCAGGTCTAGCACCAAGTACGCTTAGACGCCAGATATCAGCCTTATCAGTGCTTTTTCAGCGAAGGATCGCGTCTAATTTTCAAGTTAGGACCTTTATTCAGGGGGTTGTCCATATAGTTCCCCCCTACAAGGCTCCCTTAGATGTTTGGGATCTCAATCTAGTCCTGGGAGTCCTGCAGGAGTCTCCTTTTGAACCTTTGCAGGAGGTTTCTCTGTCATTTCTTTCCTGGAAAGTGGTTTTTTTGGTAGCCATAACATCCATAAGGCGGGTTTCGGAGCTGGCTGCACTGTCTTGTCGAGCTCCGTACTTACTTTTCCATCAGGATAAGGTAGTGCTCAGACCAACACCACCTTTTTTGCCTAAGGTCGTGTCCTCATTTCATATTAATGAGGACATTGTTTTGCCCTCATTTTGCCCAGCTCCGACGCACCGAGTGGAGAAGGCTCTCCATACGCTGGATCTGGTGAGAGCACTCAGGAGATATGTATCTCGGACGGCGTCCTTTCGTCAGACGGACACGCTGTTTGTCCTCCCTGAAGGTCGCAGGAAGGGACTTGCTGCCTCTAAATCAACCTTGGCTAGGTGGATTCGGTTAGCCATTCAGGAGGCTTACCGCATCAGAGGCGCGGTGGTTCCCGCAGGGATCAAGGCTCACTCCACCAGAGCGGTGGGTGCCTCCTGGGCCCTTCGACATCAGGCTTCGGTGGAACAGGTTTGTAAGGCAGCAACCTGGTCCAGTCTGCATACCTTTTCCAAGCATTATAATGTCCATACCCAGACTTCTGCGGATGCCAGTCTGGGTAGAAGGATTCTTCAAGGCGCGGTTGCGCACCTATAAACAATGCTTGATTATAAATTACACTGTGGAGTCGGTTTCCCACCCAAGGGACTGCTTTGGGACGTCCCACAGTCCTGTGTCCCCCAATGAGACGAAGGAGAAATACGGATTTTGTGTTACTCACCGTAAAATCCTTTTCTCTGAGACGCTCATTGGGGGACACAGCACCCTCCCTAATAGCCGGATGGCTTTGTTTTGAGTTAACTCTATTCTCTGATTAATCTGTATCAGCAGTTTTTTCTTCTGGATATGCTGTATCTGTGTTAACTCTGATTTATTTTAGCCTCCTACTGCTTTTTGCACTAAACTGGGTTTGCCTGTGGCCAGTGCTGAGGTGTATACGGCGGAGGAGGAGCTAACCTTTTTTTATGTTTACTTAGTGTCAGCCTCCTAGTGGCAGTAGCATACACCCACAGTCCTGTGTCCCCCAATGAGCGTCTCGGAGAAAAGGATTTTACGGTGAGTAACACAAAAATCCGTATTTTCTCAACCACATACTCCAGATTGCCCTCAACCAAAACAGGGTCAGGAGGCACAGCCATAAACCACTGTGTTATGAATGTGCTGGAGATGGTTTCTGAGCAGAGGCTCCCTCTGGTGGTTATAATGTTGGAAAACATCACCAATACCCACAATGAATAATCACGATGTTCTATACGGGCATGTGTAAAGGACTATATGGGAAACTGCAAGAAGATAAGCTAAATAACAAAAGAATTAGCAGCCAAAAAATCCCATAAAACCATTTTTATTGAACATCATATATTAAAAATACTTAAGGACTGTGATTGGCACAATTAGGGGAAGATAACTCAGAATGTCAATAATCCCTCCATAAAGGATCGAGTCTTGTCCACACACATACTAATATAGGACAAAATAGCTCTCGGTGACCCTTCCTCAAGGGGGGGTACTATTATGAATGTGTTGGAGATGGTTTCTGAGCAGAGGCTCCCTCTGGTGGTTGTAGACAGTACTGAACCTCACAGTGAGGAATGGCAATCTGGCATCACGGACTGGACTGATATAAGGGAGGTTCCCTCCCATGATGGTCGCCTGTGATCAATTGTTCTTGTCTCAATTGTGGTTCCTGGTTCATTTTGAAGTTGCTGGAGTCTTGCCTGCACCTGCTGCTTTCAGATAAGATATTTTCTGCTTTTCTTTTTGTGCTTGCTTTTTTCATAGTTTTCTGCACTTTTGTGGAGGTCAGCCGGGTCCCCTCCTGAGGCCTGTGCTCCTCTCAATTTATCTGTAGCCACTGTTCGTTCATTTGCTTTTTCCTGTTTTTTCAGTGGCTGCGGCTTTGTTTTGTTACACCAGAGATCTGATTTAGGTGGTAGAGATCGTGTGATCTCAGGTTTTTTACGGTTTTTGTAGGATTGCAGTCAGAATTCTTTCCTGTACTTTTCTGTCTAGACAGATTGGGCCCCAGCGTTTGCTCATTCTATTTTCTCTCTGTGTCCGTGCTATCTTCTTGTCTAACCGCCATTATATGTTTGGGAGCTTCCTATTTTCTTTGGGGATCTGCTCCGGGGCAGATAGCTTTCATCTTTCTGCCTTTAGGTGTAGTTATCTCTCAGGCTGTGACGAGGCGTCTAGGATCAACGTAGGAACGCTCCACGGCTACCTCTAGTTGTGTGGTTAGTTCAGTTTACTGCAATCCAATAGGTTCCAGCCTCTCTGGTGTATTACCGTTTTTGCTTTTTCTCCTCAGCTACCGAAACATAACATTGGGTGCTTGGACACCTTTCTATCATAGCCAGCATTAACATTTCCAGCAAGTTGTACTACCCCAGCTCTTTTCTGTGATCATACTATAGGGCATAGCTCCATCTACAATAGTGTGCATTGAGCAGGGCCGGAGTCAGCACCCAAGCAAGTGCCGGGGCTCTGAGCAGGCTGGAGGCCCACTCGACATCAGGGACATCGGCACACTATGGGGCCCGGTGTCTGTGCCAGTGCCGACTCCCGTGAGTGGGCCCCCCACTTGCTCAGGGCCCTGTCATTTGTGATAATTGCCTCTCCCCTTTCCATCACTGCGGCATCTTCTAACTGTGAGGTTCAGGTCAGAGGACCCTATGACTGTCTGTGCGCCCTCTGCCTGAACAGTCACAGTGCAGAGAGCTGGAATATGGCGACATTGAGGAGTCCGGAGCAGAGCAGCAAGGAGAGGTGAGTATTTCATATTATTTTGTTTATGTTTGTAGCATTATATATAGGGACCATCATACACTGGTATGAGGCCCATTATGCACTGAAGCATCGTATATGGGGCACATTATACACTGGAGCATCATATGAGGCCAATTATATATGGATCATTATATGGGCCCATCATATGCTGGAGCATTTTATGAAGTCCATCATATACTGTATGGAACATTATATGGGCCCCTTTATGTATTGAGCAATACATTGGGCTCATTATTCTTTATGGAGCAATATATGGGGCCTATTATATACTGTATGGAGCAATATATGGGGCCCATTATACAGTATGGAGCATTATATGGGGTCCATTATTCTGTATGGAGCAATATATGGGGCCTATTATATACTTGATGGAACAATATATGGGGCTCATTATTCTGCATGGAGCAATATATATGGTTCATTAGTCTGTATGGAGCAACATATAGGGCTTATTATTCTGCATGGAGCAAAATACGGGGTTCATGATTCTGTATGGAGCAATAAATGATCTTCATAATACTGTATGGAGCATTATATGGGCTTATTATACTGTATGGAGCATTATATGTGGCTCATACTGTACTGAGCATTATATGGGGTCCATTATTCTGTATAGAACAATATATGGGGCTCATTATTCTGTATGGATCACTATGTGGTGACCATAATACTGTATGGAGCACTATATGAGGTTCATTATTCTGTATAGAGCACAATGTGGTGCCCACAATACTGTAAGGAGGACTATACTGTCCAATTTCTGATCTATTGTAGAATTTACAATAGATATCACTCGTGTAATGTAAGAAGTGAAATCTTTGGCATTGAACTATACCTAAATTTTTTGCCGTATCTGTGCATCATGAATTGTGGTATGTGTTAAAGGGGCCCACTGAGACTCTTTCACCCAGGGCCCACGAAAACCTGGAACCTGCCCTGGCATTGAGTGCCCATGATCCCGTTATCTGTTAAACAATTATTTTTCCTTAGAATGCTTTTGCTAGGTACCAACCAATGTTCAACAAGAACACCCCACATGTCCTTCCATTTTTGAAACACCTCATGAACTAATCCTTTAAGTAAAATGCACGTGGGAGCTCTTATGCTGAATAAAAACATCAATTTGTGTACATTGTAGTGCATGCGGTCTAGATGAAACTGGACTTGTAACTCCATAATAAATTTAGAGCAAGTTATGAAAGCAAGTATTTGACACACTTGTATTTAATAAATCTCCCCTGGTTTCTTGAATAATAAACAGTCTATCTGCTTGAAGATGTTAGTGCAGAATTGATGATGGCTATTAATGGCTCATAAAAACACTCATCTGTGGCCAAATAATGAAACAAATGTTTTTATTTTTCGCCTGTTTTTCATTTGCACCTTATTCTTTTAATTTGTGTCTTTTGAAAAATCTATACATATATACTTTTTTTTACGTTCGCGATTGTGGGCGGGGTTTGATTTTCGAGAATTTTTTTTGATGATTTATGACTTTTTTGAGCAAAATTGTACTCCAGTCCCTACCCCCTGGAATGATTTTATGTACCAATGAAATTTTTGTTGCACTTTTTTCTGAAATATTTTCGCTGAACATGCACATTTCTGCATGAAAAAGTCGCAAAAAGGTTATTTGGCTCATAAAGTCAATGAATACCGCAAGACAAGAAGAGAAAACATACTTAAAAAAATCAAAAAAATAATCTTGCCCATAGGCTTCCATGAAAGTTTGTTTTTTATTTGTAGAATCACTTTTGAAAGTTTTTTCCCTTTATTTTGGGTTGAAAACTTTGTTTATCGCAGCCATGTAGGCTGACATGTCATCTGACATGGAGACTTTTATTTGGACACTTTGTTACTGAAATGTGCCTATATGAGCAAAGACTTCCCTACTGTCTTTTTGTTTTCCATTTTTTTTCTATACTGGTAAGTAATAGTATTCTCTTTTTATATGCCCTATTGGCTAGACAAGCTACGGTATATTATCGAAAACGATAAATTTACTTCTTATATTGGACTACTTCTGCCATACATAAAAATATCTAAAAATGAAAAGCTATGAATATTTGTTTTTCCAATTATAACTGTAGAATTTTAATCATGTTTCTATAAGGACATCTTCACTTTATGTATCACATACAGGTAGATGTATATTTACCTGGATGTTGCTATGCCAAAACAGTCTACGAGTCAGCATTCATCCGTGAAATAAAAAATGTTCCTTTTTTTGGCTTTTTGAATTTGGTGCATTCAGGCCAAATGGGTAAATAAATTCTTAAGGATAGGATTTCTCAACGTGCATTCAGTGTCAGGAGCTATGTTCAAGCCAAATGTGGAAGATTACAAATAATCCTTTGCAGAAAATAGACCTCTTCTATTTTAATCTGACAAAAAGAGCTAATGTTCCAACCACAGCCTTTGTGCCTATCTTAGATTTCTCCAGGGAATGGCTCAGGAGAAATCCTGTCACCATTTTCATCAGTCATCAGAAGAAAATCAGCAATGAATATAACACTCAATGCACCCGCAACGTATTCATTCCTGCTGCCTTTGAACATATGCTTCTGTCAACCACCTTACATAATTTTTTTATTTTTTGTACAGTATACTATTTATACACTTTATATTTTTTTGTACCATTTTTGGTTTTCACATTTAATATTGATTTGCACTTAAACTAATTTTTTTGAATGTCATAATTAAAAACACGTCCTGGTTATTTTGGATTTTTCTTCCTAGTCTTTATAAACTATTTTCAGTAACAATTTTCCTTGTTGATTTTTATCAGCTTTGTATTTTGATTTTTCTGTCCATTCAACTGTCTCTTTGAGAAATTAATTAAAAGTTTGGCAGCGCTGGCGGCTTCCTGACATTGTTGTATGGCGCACATCTGCTTTGTTTATTTTTCTCTTCCAATAGCAATAACCCTTAAACGAAAGCGTTGTGCATCCAGGGTAACAAAAAAACCCAAAGACATACAGAAATATTAAATCCAAGCCGTTTCTGCAGAGAGAAATTTTCATTATTCTTGCTTCCCTTTGTTCCTGTGACTAGGATAATAGCATTAGGTAAGATGCTCCATGAAATAACATTTTGCAGCTAGAAATATTGCTGCCATTCTAACCTAATAAAGTTCGGTGCTTAAACCTGAGTGGTATTCCTGCTGTCCAGCAGGGAGCACCATAGGCAAACCAACAAAGTGTTTGCAAACAACCTGAGCCTCAACGGCATTGTGAAAAGGTAACGGCTGCTGCATAGTCCTTATTCTTTGTTTAAGCACTCGGAGCCAACTCATGTGGCCTCACCTAAAAACTATATATATTTAATACCCTTTTGCTTCTTTTAAAGATTGGGGGGAAAATATACTTACAATGTTTCATTTCTGTATCCATCTGAATTTGTGGTTTACACTACATGGAAATGTTAGTATATCCGCAGATGTTTCATGATCAGAGGCAGTTTGCATACTACACATTTATACACATCCAGCCTAGAGAATACTATTAAAAATTTACTTTTATTTGAACCATAGCTTAAACTTTCAGCAGAGCAGCAAACAGCCCAAACTCAAACCCAACAACTACTGTCAGGATACCTTCTTGATATCAGGGTAACAGCAATCTGTACCCTATGGGAATACCCACCACTGTGGGATTCTGAAGTATTTTCAAGTAAAAGCATTTTATAAGCACAGAGACACTTTATTCTTTTACACTGCAACAACTTTTGTGTCTTCTTGATGGTGCCTCCCAATAGCAAGTTCTCTCCACTGATCATTTCCCCTAACTGAGAAAGAAACGCGTCGGGAGGGAACCTCTTTCTGTGATAATAACCCTACTTGGGTACTGCCCTTGTCAGGGCAGGAGCAACTACAGAGGGCACGATGGAGCAGAGTGAGGGATGCTTCTACCCATATGAATGTGACCCAGAGAACAGCCTGCACTTCATTTGGGTGAGATCCATGATTTTCTTCCTTTTTTTATTCACTAATTGCACAATGACACGTTCCTCTTTAGTCCTAACATCACTAATCTGATACTTTTCTATGATTTGCAATATCCTGACCGTAGTTTGGTTTGAATTTGGGCTATTTGCTGCTCTGCTGAAATTTTAATCTATAGTTCAAATAAAAGTTAATTTTTAATAGTATCCTCTAGGCTGGATGCGTTAATTATACTGAGGAAGTACCCCTAATGGCCATAAACAAGGGACTTTATTTCTTAATATTACTACACATTTCTCCATTAACTTTTCTTGAATTTGGTTAAGCTATCGCATATACTCAAGTATAAGCCGACCCGAGTATAAGCCGACCCCCCTAATTTTGCCACAAAAAACTGGGAAAACTTATCGACTCGAGTATAAGCCTAGTGGGGGAAAATGAGATTATGCCCCATATGCTGCCCCATGTATTATGCCCCACAAGATGCACCATGTATTGTGCCCATATGCTGCCCATGTATTATGCCCCATATTCTGCCCCATGTATTATGCCCCCATAGATGCTCCATAGATTGTGCCCCCATAGATGATCCATAGATTGTGCCCCCATAGGTGCTCCATAGATTATGCCCCATAGATGCTCCATAGATTGTGCCCCCATAGATGATCCGTAGATTGTGCCCCCATAGATGCTCCATAGATTGTGCCCCCATAGATGCTCCATAGATTGAGCCCCCATAGATGCTCCACAGATTATGCCCCCATAGATGCTCCATAGTATAGGTCGCCTTATGCGGCCACAGCTGCTGCAACCGAAAAAAAAAGACATACTCACTTCTCGTCGCAGGGGGCCAGGTGCCAGTGTCCTGAGCAGGCGGGGACACCGGCGCGCTATGGGGGGACAGGTTCCGGTGTCACGCTTGCTCAGGGTCCCGGTACCTGAGATATTTACCTGTCACCCAGTCCACCACTGAGCTCCGGTGTCTTCCAGGTCCTCCAGCAGTGACTGCTCAGGCAGAGGTCACACGCGCACTAACCACGTCATCGTGCCCTCTGACCTGAACATTCACAGCTAGAGGACGCGAGGACACAGCGGCGAGCAGCGGTGGAACGGGACAGGTGAATATCCCTTATACTCACCCTCCCGCCGGCGCGTCTCTGCAGCCCCTGCTCTTCTCTCGTGGTCTCCGGTGCCAGTGTTCAGCGGTCACGTGGTACCACTCATTTAAGTCATGAATATGTGCATATTCATGCCTTTAATGAGCGGTACCACGTGACCGCTGAACACTGGCTGCAGAGACGCGCCGGCGGGAGGGTGAGAATATAGCACAGCTGCGCTTCGCCTTCCGCGCCTTACCCCTGGTATATGACTCGAGTATAAGCCGAGAGGGGGACTTTCAGCCCTAAAAAATGGGCTGAAATTCTAGGCTTATACTCGAGTGTATACGGTATTCAATTTCTTCCCAAACAATTTCAATACAGTATTAGGTCATTCTTGTAAAATGCCTTACATGTTAGGAATGTTTATTACAACCATTGAGCACATCATGAAATCAAAAGCTGGTTAGATTGAGCTAAACACCATGGGGTGCATTTAGAGAAGAAATGTAACAAATATTTAAATGGAACCTGTCAGCTGGGTTATGCATAGTAACCTACACACACTGTCAGGTCGGCGCCATTATACTGAATAAAATCATACCTTGGTTGATGAAATCCGTCTTGTGTCTGTTTCTTAATCTTTATTTTCAGTTTTGTGTTAATGATATGCTCCTGTCCTAATGCGGAGCTGGGGTATGTGGTGCTCTGATTAGCTATTAATAATGCAGGCTGCTGACAGGTCACTGAGCCCTCATTGACCTGCCCCCTAGTTTACATAATGAATACCATCACATACCAAAGAAAAAAAAACGCTTCTGCAGGCAGGTGCCTGCCGTGGCACCTGTGCTGCAGCATAATCGCATGGTTAATGTGCACTTAATCCCTTTTGCATATTTACTTGAGCGAGGAAAAAATTAAATTTTTAAAATGGCGCCCAACACGCCTGCTCAGTAGCATCTACCAGTTTGTATAGAGATCCGCCGGCGGCGCCATCTTGCTGGAGAAGAAAAAAAAAATGTCCACCAACATGGCGCCTCCCGCACATGCGCAATAGCAGCTGTCGACGACTCCGAGGGATCAGTGACCTGTCAGCAGTCTGCATTATCTATAATATAACGCTACAAGCATCACTCTTTCCGAAGCCTTTATAGACTACGCGACGCGCCTGTGCAGTCTGGCTCCAGACAGAAAACGGCATCCAGCGGTTACAGGTAAGAGGAGTGTATATGGTGCCGGAGATCTCGGTACGCGTAGACACTGAATGCATACCGCGATCTCCGGTGCCATACTTATCTGACCGGGAGGAGCGTTGCCGTGGCGCTTCTCTTCTCACCAGAGACAGGGGCAGGAGTGCGGCGTCGGAATCGCGCATGCGCATAGCGCTATCCGGCGCCATTTTACTGAAGACACATTTGCAGTGTCTTCAGCAATATGGCGCCGGACAGCACGTTATGGGCATGCGCGTACTCCGGCGCTGCACTCCTCTCCTTGCCACCAGCTGAACGGGACAGCGCTGGAGCACAGGGAAGAAAGGTGAGTATAAATAAATGTTTTGTTTTTTGTACATGTGCAGTTTAATAGGGGTGAGGGGGACCATACATATCATGATAGGGGGTGAGAGGTAGCATGCATACCAAGATTGAGGGTGAGGGGACAATGCATATCAGGATAGCGGGGTGAGGGGACAATGCATATCAGGATAGCGGGGTGAGGGGACCATGCATATCAGGATTGGGGGGGTGAGGGGACCATGCATATCAGGATTGGGAGGTGAGGGGACCATGCATATCAGGATAGGGGGGTGAGGGGTAGCATGCATACCAGGATTGGGGGGTGAGAGGACCATGCATACCCAGGATAGGAGGGGGTGAGGGGACCATGCATATCAGGTTTGGGAGGTGAGGGGACAATGCATATCAGGATAGGGGGGGTGAGGGGTAGCATGCATACCAGGATTGGGGGGTGAGAAGACCATGCATACCCAGGATAGGGGGGGTGAGGGGACCATGCATACCAGGATAGGGGGGTGAGGGGACCATGCATATCAGGATAGGGGGGTGAGGGGTAGCATGCATACCAGGATTGGGGGGTGAGAGGACCATGCATACCCAGGATAGGGGGGGGTGAGAGGACCATGCATACCAGGATAGGGGGGTGAGGGGACAATGCATA
This sequence comes from Oophaga sylvatica, assembly GCA_033576555.1. Taxonomy (NCBI): domain Eukaryota; kingdom Metazoa; phylum Chordata; class Amphibia; order Anura; family Dendrobatidae; genus Oophaga; species Oophaga sylvatica. The sequence continues at coordinate 321,415,245 of JARQOD010000006.1, forward strand.
CCAGGATTGTGAGGTAAGGGATGCCATGTATACCAGGATTGGGGGGTTGAGGGGACCATTCATACCAGGATTGGGGGGTGAGGGGACCATACATACCATGATAGGGATGAGGGGTTACGATGAATACTAGGATTTGGGAGTGAGGGGACCATGCATACCAGGATAGGTGATGGGGGGTACCATGCATACGAGGATAGGGATGAGGGGGTACCATGCATACCAGGATTGGGGGGTGAGGAGACCATGCATACCATGATAGGGATGAGGGGGTACCATGCATACCAGGATTGGGGGGTGAGGGGCCCATACATACCAGGATAGGGATGAGAGGATAGCATGCATACCAGGATGAGGAATGGGGTGCCATGCATACCAGGATTGGGGTGGTGAGGGGCCATACATACCAGAATAGGAATGAGGGGGACATGCCTACCATTATAGGGATGAGAGGGGGCCATGCACAGCAGGATAGGGATGAGGGGTACCATACATACCATGATAGGGATGAGGGATGCCTTGCATACCAGGATAGTAGGGGACAGCGCATACCAGGATGGGAGACCATATACCAATAAAAATGCTCGCCACTCGGGTGTAGAACAGGTTTAATAGCTAGTGAATATATAATCAGAGCTCCACATACATGAACCCTGCCTTAGGACACGAGCATATCATTAACACAAAATTGAAAATAAAGATTAAGAAACAGCAAATGTGATAAATGGGATATTCTATATAAACTCATGCACATAAACCCCAAGGGCAAAAAATATTACTTTTATTGATGCTTTATAACGGGACACACGACAAAAAATACCACACTTTTAAAAAGTGCACACTGAATTCACCCTAAAACAATGATACCCTGAACTGTACACCTGTCTAGCATTCGGTGGGTTGGCACCCTAAGATAGCCCACACGAAGTGGCGCCCCCGGTCACGTCGGCTGACCCTACGCTCCTGTTGTGCTCTTACACTAGGTGCTCCCCAAACAACCACACACAACGAATGAAGATAGTCTTCAAAAAGGTAGGAATCCAGCAGTGTACTCCTGTGTATTCTGGTCAGGGAACAAGGCTGAGTTTCCATGCCTGATATAATATAATAAGTTTTGAACCCAATATATGTATTATGGGTACAACTCCTCACAAAGCTCCACGCTGATCCCTGCTTTCCAGCAACTGGTTTGGCTTGAAATTAAACTGAGAAGTGAAGATTCAATGTCCGTTTAGACGGACCTACCAGAAGCGCTAAACAACTGCTGATTGGTAAATATTTACTGATCGTCAGCGTTTAATAGCCTGTTTACACAGGCAGACTGAATAAATATTATGACGCTATATAAGGAAAACATAGAATCATAGAATGTTAGAGCTGGAAGGGACCTTGAGTCATTATGTCCAACCCCCTGCTCAATGCAGGATTCACCAAACCATCTCAGATGTTTGTTCAGCCTCTGTTTTAAAATTTGCGTTGAACGAGAACTCACCACCTCTGTTCCACTCATTGATCACCCTCACTGTCAGTGTTTTTTATAATGTCTAATCTTTACATAACATTCAGTGTTCATAGGCTTCCATTGTTCTCCACAGTTTACACAAGATAACGACTGCATCACTGACTATAATTAACTTTTGAGCCGTGCAAAAGATAATTTCACCTGATAAACTTGTGTGCATTCCTTGGGTGATCAGCAACCTGTTTACACTGAATGACTATCATGAATTAGTGCTCGTAAAGAAGCACTCGCACTACATTTTTATTCATTAAATGTGTGTATATAGTGTGTGTGTTAATATACTCACCTACTGGCGCTCTGTCTTTGGTGTCCAGTGCCGTTTTCCTGTTCTCAGTGATTACACAGCACTGCAGACTCTCCAGGTCATGTTGTGCTCTATGTGATCCGGAAGTGATTTTTACTTTGTAAGCCTATGGAGCATTAGAACGAGGGTCCATACACTTATCTCATAAAAGAAACTTCCGGCTCAAACACCGAGCATAAAATGAGCTAGATAGTCACAATTGCAGTAACGTCACTGAGAAGCAGAGAAGAACGGCGCTGGACATCGGAGAGAGTGGCGGAAGATGAGTATATTCATACTCACACTACATTACATACTTATAAACACACAATTAATAAATGTAGTGGGAGTGCTTCGTTAAGAACGCTCGTTCACCTTAATCTTGTGTTTATGCAACCTAATGTACCTCCTGATATTTACGCTTTGACCCCTATATTTCAGTGTTTTCCATGACACAACCTCAGAGTTGTCTCTTGGCAACAGCTCACCGCTGATGGAATCGTAGTTCCAAGATTTGATCTTTTGACACATAGACAAGCTAGGGTCAGGACAGGAAACTGGTAGGAAGTTGGGACAGGCAGCAAACGAGAATATACATTAGGATACAAGCCAAGTCTGTAAGAAAAGACATTCAGAAGATTTTTTTGCACATATATAAACCACAGAACTTTATTTTTCAGGCAAGGAAAGTAGATCTTGAGTAACTTGGTTAAACTTTGCATTGGTCCGGGAAGATGGACCACCCTTAGTGGCAGTACCAGAGATTCAGCAAAAAGAGTCCAAGTATCCAACTAAAGTAGATGGCACACATATTACTGTTAGTCTGGAATCAAACTTGTAGTTTTATTTTAACTAAAGCTTCGACTGAATCCAGAAAGGAAAGGGGGAATATGAGAGGGATTAATGTTTTCTTCCAGATGGATCCACTCTGGTTCAAAACCGGCATGTGTGGTTCCATCCTTTGAATAGTTTCACACTAGTGTACGGTTCTAGTGTTTTCAACTAGAGCAGGTAAGAATCATGGTCCAGTGGCTATGTCAGTAATCTGTGCCCACCGAATGGCAGCCAAGCTCTTGTTTTGATTAGCTGGCCTAGCATTATGTCACATGTGCATAATGCTGCAGTGGTAATGCAGCGCTGGATCATGAGGTAGGAAGTTTACAGGGCTCCCATCAACTGTCCACGGATTACTGACGTGACAGCTAAACCAGGTCCTGTGAATTTGATGCACACAATTTCTATTTTCAATTGATTTTTAATTTTACATTGGTGTAAGATGTTACTTTAAAGTGTATAAAAAATATTCATCAGTCAGAATAACAAATATTTTAATTTTAGTCAATTTTGTGGTATTTTGAGGGTTTGTCTAGTTTTCTCTCAAAATAATCTGTTTTCCCCATATACTTATAGATAGTATTAAAAAGTGGAAGTTATAAAATGAGAAAAGCACCCCAAAAACATTTATATAATAAATGATCTTAAGGGTTCGCTCACACTAGCGTGCAATATCCAATGATTCTATCATGGAACTGACCCTCGTCTCAAACTCTGCTGTGAGTGTGAGCAAAGTGTCATTTTACTGTGATCTGATTCTCTCGCACAGGTGTGGAGAAGATGGAGAACTTTATCTCCTCCATTGTGTGAGTCAATTTATGTTTTACATTCACCTATAGACTTGTTTGGGTGTGTGCCATCCAATATACGCTACCAATCGCAGCATGCAGTGATTTTTGTTTTTCAAGTCGACTTAGCAAGAGAAAAAATAACGCTACTTTGCACTACTCCATAGTATAACATTGGAGCATGTGCTATCTGATGAAACATCGGATAGCTACTCACCATTGTGAGCAAGCACTAAAAGCTTTTTGAAGTTAATGGCATTGATTACCATACATCCTTAAAAAAATAGGGTACGAAGGAGCCTTTTAGGCTGATTAAATGCCCTATTTATTGCAGACACTGGCACCCTCCCATATTAGTATAGAAGCCTTAAATAAAATTAGTTAACTTTTTTTATCTCAACTTTTGTTTTGACGTCGTCTTATCTTGCACAATACATGTCTTGTATTGATGAGTAAAAACGTGTTAGTCAGCAGTGTGTAGGTTGTCTATCTGCCCTTTACATTTGATTGATTGTATCTGTACAATAAATAACCATTTCTGCATTACGATTTCCCCTGATGTCAGATGGACTGTATTCTCTAGTTTTTCATAAGGATGTTACTAGCAATTTATCATTCATCTCTTTTTAGCACATTTAACATTTTAGCAGGGATAATTTTATTATTGGAAATTATTGAAGAAAATGTGTAAATTGTTGTATACATATGTCAGTGAGGTCCAGATATATGTATCATACAGTCGATGAGTCAGTCTTCGTTCTTCACCCACTCCACAGTCAGACCTTGGCTTGGAGCTGGTGCGTCCGGCTGTCAGGGTAGAAATTGTCTGTTTTTAGCAGTGTGAATACTCAGAATACATTAGTGAATTGTTGAAATGTTTTCTGTTTTCAAGGGATTATTGAAGGGATCACTATTAAGGAAATGTTTTAGGTTTTTTTTCTCTTAAAAAAAACAATATACTGGAAAATTGTTGCCCTTTTCAGTCATTAAAATGAGCTATTATTGTTTAATTCCTGCATTAGGACATGAATAAATGTTTTGAGTAGGGGTCCGCAAGTGTGAAAGGGGCTCAAAAACTAAGCTCCCTCCTCACGCGATAGGTGCCAGATGTATCATCTCTTATCAAGGGTATGATCACACTAGTTGTTTTTTTTCCCATGTGGGTTTGGAGCAAGTCCTCTCTGAAAACTGCCTGAAAATGCTCTGAAAATGCTGAAAAGAATCTTATTGTTCATTTCTATGTCTAAATGATCTTCTGAGCATATGTACAGGTTTTTGAGTTCTATAACTGCTTTAGATTTCCAAATATGAAGCGAGCAAGCGATTCTTCAGGCATTGGAAGATGGTCCATGCTTTTACAATATAAGTCAATCTGTAGATTCTTTGACTACTTTTGGAGTATTTTGTGACTTTTTTCCCTTAAAAAATGCTTGTGCTAACTCATTGCTTAACCCCTTAATGACTGTCAATATGTCTTTTAACTGAGCTGCGAAATAAGTGTCTAGCATCCCCATACAGGTAACAATCGAGTAGCTGTCGGCTGTACACTATAGCTGACAACTTGCAGCATTAGCCACTATCAGTGTTTGCACCATCCATATCTGTTTAACCCCTTAGATGCTGTTGTCAATAAGGACTATATCATATAAATGTTTAAAAGAGTGTGGCTTCTCCCTCTTTATCCCCATCAGCACCCTGAGATCATGATTGTGTTGTCCTGATATTTGCCATGGCAATTCACGAGCAAATAGCGGCCTTAGTGTCTAACCGGCTACAGTAGGGAATAACTTTTTACCGTACACTCCAAATGATCAATTTGCAAAATATCAATTTCTTGTGGACAACTAAATTTGTGAAGCAAAACAGGAATGTAAGCATAAAGCGACACTAATATCTCAACGTTTCGGTTCATCCAGAACCTTAGTCATGTAGTCGCTCAGTCCAAGGAAAATTTTTGAGTGGATATATAGAGAGATAAGTGTCCAAATATAAAGGATAAGTGTCCAAATATAGAGGATAGCTGTATCCAATGTCTCTAAGAGAGAAGCCTCAATAGTAATCTGATATATAGTAGTCGGATGGTGGCCAGAAGAAAGGAGACTCTATTAGCCTGTAAAATTTGAGAACTGGCAGTCAGTTATTTCAATTATAAGCCTCAGAGATCAAGGGGAGTTTCCCACCTGGTGATCGTTAGTATCGGGTTCAGCGGCGCTCCCGCGCCTTGCTGTGGCTGGACTGAGTGCTCGCTAAATAACCCCCTTAACCGGCTACAGTGACTTGGTCAAAAGTCAGCGGCATTTAGGTGGTAAAAATCAACTTTTTCATTCCTGTCATGACACTTTGTATTAATTCCTGAAAAAGCACCTGAAGGGTTAATAAACTACCTGATAGCAGTTTTCAATATGTCAAGTGGTGCTGTTTTTAAAATAGTATCACTTTTGGGGTTTCCGAATATTTAGGACCCCTAAAGTCACTTCAAACCTCGATAGGCCCCTCAAAAAAAATGTAAATTTGCTTGAAAAAATTAAAAATTACTGCTACGTTTTTAAACCTCTTAAAATGCTAAAAAATAAAATATTTAACAAATGGTGCTGATGTAAAGCACACATGTGGGAAATATTTATTAATGTTTTGCTATGGTATGACTATCTGAATTAAAGGGATAATCATTCAAAGTTTGAAAATTGCTAATTTTTTCACATTTTTGTCAAATTTCTGATATTTTTTTATAAAAAGCAAAACATATCGACCTAAATTCACCATTATCATAAAGTATAATGTGTCACGAAAAACAATCCCAAAATCACTGGAATTTGTTGAAGCGTTCCACAGTTATTACCATATAAAGGGACACTGGTCAAATTTTTTAAATTTGGCTCTGTCACTAGACATAAAAGATGGCCTTAAATCAACCCTTTAAAAAAACATGTTACAAATACTCAAAAGATGCCACAAAAAATGCTGAAATGACAGCTAAAAAAAGGTTACAAACCACTTCTGAAAACACCTAAAATGCATGCAAAAAGTCACAAATTGATGCAAGTTTGTATTGCACTAACCTGGATAATCATGTTTTCAGGACATATTTTTATCACTCAATGAATTGCTGTAAAAACAAAACAAAAAACTATCTATGGAGGTATTGCATTTTGTTGACCATTTCTTCCCACTGATTTTCTTCCCTTTTTTTTTTTTGGTACATTCTATAGCAAAATGATTGGTGATAATGAGAACCACAGCTTGTACTGCTAAAAATCAAGTCCCCATACATCTGTCAATGAAAAAAAAAAGTAATGGCTTTTGAAAGTGGGCGTGCAGGAAAAGCAGAGACCAGTCCTGTTTCCGAAAGTGGCGTCACATGCGGGGTTGGTCTGTGCTCGCTGGGTAATCTCTTTACAGTGCGCACTTGCTGGCTGGTCTCTTTTCATCAGAGCAGGAGAGGGAGCGCACTGTCACTGTTCATTAAAAAGAATATTGGATTATGACAAAATTCTACTGAGTATATGTCGGAATTGACACCAACACATGCTCAGTAGAGCAGGGACTAGCCCATCCCCTGAAACAAATGTCACTGATGCTTCTTTTCAGGAAGGGGACAGACAGCAGCCTCTGTCCCCACATCCCGTTTGAGCATCCCAGCATGCACTGGGAGTTCTCAAACAATTGTCATGAAAATGGTTAAAAAAAATAAAGCAGATAGCATGACTAAACAGCTATCTTTGTGTTCACTGGAGCCTCTAGTGGTGATGTCAGGCTTGTGCAGCAGGTAGCTGCCAGTTGCCACTCCAGGGCAGCGTCCAGCCGTAACAGCTGACCCAAAGGGTCTAAGCTATTAGTCAGATTCCTAGATAGGATAGGATGGTCACTTGGGGCAGGTTCATACTGTGCAAACAGGATGGCCATTTGGGACATGTTCAGACTGTACAGTCACCGGATAGCAGGTGGGACGGCAACAGGGGCAGTTTCAGACTATGCAGTCACTGGATAGCAGGAGGGATGGCCACAGGGGCACGTTCAGATAGTGCAGTCGCCAGATAGCAGGTGGGACAGCCACAGGGACAGGTTCGGACTGTGCAGTTTCCGGATAGCAGACGGGATGGCCACAGTGACAGGTTAGACATACTGGTCTCAGGAAACAGTTTGCGTACCGCCAATGTGGTTTCAGGGTACGGACACAGGAACAAGGACTAACTATACAGTACTAACGGGACACAGGATATGGGAAACATTAATAGGCTAGGGATGAGGGACCTGGCAACATACAGTTGCACACACTAAACCTCCTAACAGTAATTATAGGGGTTGCTCAGGCGACTCCCCAGGGGAGAACGGAGCCTTTTATACAAGATGCATCCCAGCTATTGCGTGGGAGCCAACTTGCAGAACTACTACATTATACTAAATGCCTCAGCAACAAGCTGAGGGCATTTAGTAGAAGAGCGACGCCGACACTGCACTGCGTGCACAGAAGCACACCAAGGACCACACCGGGGCTAGGGCGGTGAGTAAGCCGGCGTCCATGCATGGAGTGTGAAGGGAATTCTATGCAGGGGCGCCAGCAATAGCGTTACATGAAGGAACCTTAGGGACTTTTTAAGTTATGTTAAAAGATTAGATTATGACATTAAATAGATAGGGATTTAGGATTCAAATAAATGTTGATTTCGGACCACCTCTTTAATATCCGTAATGGCTCCATTGCATAACTGAAGCAATCAGAAGGACCCCATTAATTTTTATGTGGTCTATCTGGGTTTTGTGATAGGTCAATTTTTGGAATGACATTAAAGCCCATTATGGAACTTGTCTTTTATTCTAAAAACATCAGCATAACTGAAGACATGTACAGCGGGTGAAATAAGTATTGAACACATCATCAATTTTCTAAGTAAATATATTTCTAAAGCTGTTCTTGACATAGTAACATAGTTATTAAGGTTGAAGGAAGACTTTAAGTCCATCTAGTTCAACCCATATCCTATCCTAACCTGCCCTAACATGTTGATCCAGAGGAAGGCAAAAAAAAAACAAGTGGCAAACAGTAATCTTCACATTGGGGAAAAAAATTCCTTCCTAACTCCACATACGGCAATCACACTAGCTCCCTGGATCAACGCAATATCTAGGAAACTAGTGAATATAGCCTGTAATATTATACTTTTCAAGAAAGGCATCCAGTCCCTTCTTAAATTTTAGTAGGGAATCACTCATTACAACATTAGACGGCAGAGAGTTCCATAGTCTCACTGCTCTTATAGTAAAGAATCTGCGTCTGTGATTATGACTAAATCTTCTTTCCTCCAGACGTAGAGGATGCCCCGTTGTCCCTGTCACAGGTCTAAGAGTAAAAAGATCATTAGAAAGGTCTTTGTACTGTCCTTATACATTGTAATAAGATCACCCCTAAACCTTCGTTTTTCCAAACTAAATAACCCCAAGTGTAATAACCTGTCCGGGTATTGCAGACCCCCAGTTCTCTAATAACCTTGGTCGCTCTTCTCTGCACCCGCTCCAGTTCAGCTATGTCCTTCTTATATACGGAGACCAGAACTGTGCACAATTCTTGACATTAAATTCTCACCAGATGTTGGTAATAATAACCCCTCCAGTCCACACAGGCAAAGAAATAAAACAATAGATGTTTATAAATTGTGTAAGAGTGAGTATGTTCACACTAGGCATTTTTTCAGCGATTTTTCTCCCCTCCCCTGCAGCAAAACCTGCTCTCTTGGCAGTTAAAAAAAAACAGGATTTGCTTCTTTTTTTTTTTTTGTTTTTTTTCCTACATTTTGGTCATGCTGCTTTTGTTTCTTGTGCATGATGATAAAGTTTAGTGCAAAAAACAAAAAAATCTTATTTGATTTAATCAGGTTTTGGAACAAACAATGCTGCAAAATCTGATACCTGCGTTTTTTGGTGCAGATTGTCAGCGTTTTTTGATAACCCATTACTTTGGGTGAAAAGGCCGTGGATGTTGCTTTCATTACTGTCTTTCTGTAGCTATCCACAGGTGGTCCTCTTGGACAACTCTTCTGATTTTTTTTTTCACTTCTCTGTCTGAATTCTTGCTGGAGAGCACTTGCACTTACGGATTATGATGCCATCAGTGCTCACTGGAACCTTCAGGAGTTTAGAAATCCTTCTGTCAAACACATCAGTATGTTTTGCAACAATCAGGTTGCGAATGTATTGAGACAGGTCACTGGTTTTACCCATCATGAGATGTTTCTTGTGTGGCACCTTGGTAATGAGACACCTTTTTATATAGTCTATCAGTTGAACCAGCTGAAATTTTTGATTAAGTGACAGGATTGCGTTCTAATTACTAATAGATTTCAGCTGGTGTCATGACTTTCCACCACTTTTTTGCACCTCTTTCTTCATATGTTCAATACTTTTTCCTTGTGTCATTTCTCATTATTCCACATAACTTACAGGTAATTCTCACAAAATTATAATATTAAAAAGTTTTTCAGTTATTCAATGCAAAAAGTGAAACTCATATAGTCATGTATAACACCTCAGCAGTGCCACAGGCTGATCTCCTCCATGCCACGCCGCATTGATGCAGTGTTTGATGCATAAGGAGCCCCGACCAATTATTGAGCGCATTTACTGTACATAAATTTCAGTAGGCCAACATTTTGGATTTTAAGATAATTTTTCAAGCTGGTGTTAAAAAGTATTCTAATTTACTGAGATAATGACTTTTGGGTTTTCATTGGCTGTAAGTCATAATCATCAACATTAACAGAAATAAACACTTGAAATAGATCACTCTTTGTAATGACTCTGTGTAATGAGTTTCACTTTTTGTATTGAAGAACTGAAATAAATTAACTTTTTGATATTATAATTTTGTGAGAAGCACCTGTAATTTATGGACATCTATGGTTTGATTTATTTGCCTGTGTGGATTGGGTTGGTTGTTACTGACATCTGAGCAATTCATGTCAATAGGACCTTTAGAAATCTAGTTACTTAGAAAATTGGTGACGTGTTCTATATTTATTTCACCTGCTGTATATCATTTAAAGACAACTTGTCACTTACCATAAATGTCTAATTGTTTTACCTGGTATGAATGCCTCTGCTGAATCTAGTATTTTTTTTTTTTAATTTCCTGCGCCTCTGAATTTTGGAGAAATGGCCCCATCTTCACTGCATAGAAATCGTCTTTTTACAAAGTGGGCATGGTACTGTACTAATGGGCATCTTCTTTAGGATCGTGCCACCTTGGGTAAAACTACTAAATTTACTTAGAGGGAAGAGAGGGATGGAGAGGCATAGGAACAAAAAATAATGTATGCCAGAATCGTGATGATGGCGGCGGCATTTACACTAGAAAAAAATAACATAAATGACAAGATCAAAGTCCAAGAAAACCCCCTTTAAGTGGTCTCTTAACACAGTAACACTGCCAAGGATCAGTTTTATGCTTTAATAGCACGTTGCTTACTTTGATGACTAAAACCCTGTACAGTAATGTTAATGTATGATGCCACTGTACATGGGCGGTGAAACTGAATTCTAAGCCGGTCACTCAATACATTCACAGTTTTCTTGTTTGTGCTCTCGGATATAAAACCTCCTCTTAATCTTCTGTTCAGGATTCTGTACAGCTATGAATGAGCCTGCTGTCATGCTGCTCATCCTTTTACTTTACAGGTTAGATTGTCATACAGTAAAGGCGTGTAAGAGGCTAGATTTATGGGATTTTGTTCAGATTATCTATAACAAATAGCACTTTTTTTCTTGCACTGCTGAAAGGTACAAACAAGGAAATAACAAATGGGTCAGATCACTTGACTCTGCATCAGGAAGCTCTTCTGTAAATCCTTTGCCGCTACATCAGGGGGATGGGAAATATTACCGTGCAGCTGCACCAAGAAACTCTTTCCAGTCAACAAATTGTTTTGAGAAAATTGTGTTGTCCAGTCCTTGTTCTTCTTTTAATGTAGTTCTTTATAAAGTTGATATGCATGCTTTCTTTTATATGGCAAAGAGGGACACATGGCAAATATGGTCAGTATTCTGCTTCAGTATCTAAAAAACAAAATCCGGAGCCGATCCCACACACGGGGGACATATACTTCTCTTACCAATTTTGGTTTTAAAATACTGAACAGGACCGCAGTTTTTGAACAAGACCTTACAGTGAGGACTGATTCGCATGCACATTGCTACCTACATGCATGTGTTACAGATTAGATACTGATTTCCCAGCAGCATATCCAGAGTAATGCATTACTGGAAAAGTAGAGGAGATTTAAAAAAAAATCTCATTGACACATTCTGCCCTCAATTCATCATTGCATTTGCGCCTGTTTGGTTTTTTTTTGTCTAGTCGATGTTTTGAACTTTTTTTTGTTGGCACTCAATTCATTATTCTATTTACAACTTTTTTTTGTCTATTTAATGCCTGTTTTTTTTTTTTTCGCTTTATGAACAAAGTCGAGCAATTCCTGATGTTTTTGCCTGATTCATCAATTGTGCCTTTTTAAAATGTTGCAAAATTTGGTGCAACTTAACTCCAATCCCCACTGGTGTATTTTTGAGTACACCAAAATTTTGACGTAAATTTTTGCTACTCTACGCGACTTTTAGTTCCAGCGTACTACTTTTGACGCCTAAAGTTTCAAACAGAAACCATCCACAAAGGCATGATACATGGTCTTCTGTGATTGGTTGCCGAAGTCACATATCCCTGGTCATATAAAAAGCGGACAACTTGTTTTGATGGCGCCATTTGCTCAGTGTCACAGTGCAGAGACGTCTCTTCTACGCTAGTGCTGGTGCTGTTGGAAGTCAACTTGTCCTGTGTGAAGTCGATCTTCCAGCATCGAAGTAGATTGTGCAAAAGCTGTGTGGCAGTCTCCGGTAGCCTCATTAGCTGCTCCAAATCGTTTGTGCTAAAACTGTGTTTCAGTGGCAAATCAGCCTGATTTCCATGTAAAAATTAAGCCTAATATAGTGGTCTAAGCAACAAGGCCCAATTAGCTACTCCAAATCGTTTGTGCTGAAACTGTGTTTGTGGCAAATCAGAAGGCTACATTTGAAAATATAAATTTCTTGTGCTAATACCCTTGTCCTGAAACAATGCCACATTTTGGCAGAATAATGTTGTGTTGGTAATATTTTGGCCTAGGCAGGAGTCCACTTTTCAAAATATAAATTCTTTGTGGTAATACTGTGGTTCAGAAGTAAGGCCACATTTCTCCAGAAAAATATTTTGTGCTGGTAATAGTTTTTTGCCATGCAGGAGTCCACAATTGAAAATAAAATGTATTAGTGCTAATAGCATGTTCCTGAAACAAGGCCACATTTAAGTATATAAATATTTTGTGCTACTAGTTTTTCTCAAGAAAAGCATAAGAAGAAAGATATGAGGGCTTAAATCTCACTATATATCAGTAATAATAAGTCACATCCCGGAAGTATATTGAAATATATATAAATCCATTTTATTAGAAGTTTTTCCAAAAAATACCAGGACATAATGACATAGAAACGGTCACAAACATTTCAAAGTACAAAATATAAAAAAAACAGCAATTAGCAGCAGGAGGATAGTAATGTACCCACATGAGGTGGGTGTAAACACCAGAAATATATGTAGAAAATAGTAATCCAAGGCAAGGACAACCAAATAAACCCCACATGTGAGGGGAGAGACCAAGTAATTTAAGAGCCTAAAGCGCCCATAAACGCAGGTTTAAATAAATATATGTGGTTCATAGCAGACAATACTGCAAATCCTGCATGAGCATGGCAGGTCCACTATGTATCTGTGGCCATATCCGCCTAAAGACCCATAGTTAGTCCCCAAAAATGTCAGTAAATATGTACAACATATAGGTTACCTTGCCTATGATGTGTTCGTGTCCCCACATCTCTTGTGAGACCCGACGCGCGTTTCGCACCTGTCTTCTTCGGGGGCAATGTGTGCGTTCCCTGATTAGCGTGCTTAAATATACCGCCATACCAACAGGACACAGTGACGTGCATAAGTGCGCGCGAAGGCGGGGCATCCGGCGCCACAACGTCACTTCCGGCGTTGCAGATGCGATGCGTTCCGGGAGCAATCGCTCCAGTGACGTCAATTGGAACGCATCGCACTGAGTCGACGCCTTCAGACGACGGGAGCAGCACAGACGCACCAGCGACGCGCCATATCACCAAGCGATCAAAACTAGTAACGCACAGGGTGGATCAAAAATAGGTGTATTATATAATAGCACATTGCATCACAAAAGCGATCCAATTGATAACGCTAAATGTAAACAGCACCTAAGTGCATACTTATAGATCGATTCAAATTGTGACACAATTACACATTAAACTATATAAGGTACAGAATAGTAACGCACAGTGTATATCAAAATTAGGTGCATTCTATAACGCATCACAATTGCGATCAAATTGGTAATGCTATATATCAAAATGCATCGCACTTGCGATCAAGTTGGTAACGCTCAATGTGAACAACACCTTGGTGCATACTATAGATGAATTCAAGATGCAACATATTGTACAGTATATTGAATAATATAAGATACAAAATGTTAAATATTCAATCGAAACGGACAGAACAAAATAATAACAATAATTACATTAAGTAATTAGATCTTTACACAAATAAATTTGTCTGGCAGGAAGAATCCATTATATCATGATGTATTCACACTTGTCGTCCTCATAGGTAATGGCGGTTCATCAGAGGTAAGTATATCACAAAACTGCATACTACAATTCAAACAAAAATATAACAAATTAAAATCAAGAACATATTAAAAAGACTCCAAGAGGTGTGACAAATTGCAAGGATGATCGAAAGAACATATAAGTATGTCAGAATATATATATTATGGTAACACAAACCAATGCAAGTGGACTATATGGGCTATAAAAATGAAGAGAAGCCCAATTTCTCATTTAATCCAAAAGGGGTCATAGTGCCCAATCTAACAATCCACTTGCATTCAAGTTGCGACAGTCTACGTTTTAAATTGCCCCCCCTAATACCACCATGAATACGGTCAATCCCCCGTACTCTAAGTAGATCAGGGTGCGTCTTATAGTCCGGTGCGTCTTATAGTCCGAAAAATACGGTACTAACGCAGGAGAAGAAGTATGATGTAATTGGAATCACTGAAACTTGGTGGGATGATACACATGATTGGAATACAAGGCTAGAAGGATACAACTTATTTGCAAGAAACAGACTTGATAAACGAGGAGGAGGTGTCACATTGTATGTTAGAAAAGCGTATATCTGCACAGAGATTGACGCTTCAGAGACTGGTAGTTCTGTGGAAACTGGTTGGGTAAGAATACAAGGAGCGAACAATGGAAAGGACATCATTGTAGGCATTTACTACAGGCCGCCTATGCAAGCTGAAGATATGGATGAACTCTTTATGCATCATATTGCCAAGTTCTCCAAAAAATATGACATAGTGGTCATGGGAGATTTCAACTATCCAGACATTTGTTGGGAATCTCTCTCAGGCAAAACTAACAGGTCAAGGAAATTCTTATCCTCTCTTGCTGACAACTTTATCTTCCAAAAGGTAGGGGAGAAAACAAGGGGATCTGTTACCTTGGATCTAATCCTTATAAACAGGGAGGAAAAGGTTGAGGAGGAAAAGGTTGAGGAGGTAAGAGTGGCTGGGACCCTAGGAGGTAGTGACCATGCTATTTTAGAATTTTGGATAACAAGAGGAGCAAGACCTGTGAAGACTCAGACGTCAAGGTTAGATTTCAGAAAGGCAGATTTTAAGGGACTCAGAAAGAGAATTGGAGGGATCCAATGGCTGGATATCCTTAAGGACAAAAATGTCAAGGAAGGATGGGAAATCTTGAAAAATGAGATTCTCAAAGCACAATCGTTAACAATTCCGAAAAGAGGGAAGAATGGGAAGCATTTAAGGATACCAGGATGGATGAACTCAGAACTTAAACACATGCTAAAAAGAAAGAAAGAAATGTTTATCAAATGGAAAGAGGGAGGCATATCTAAAGAAGAATATAATGCCGTCTGCAGAACCTGCAGGGCACAAATCAGATTATCTAAAGCTGACAATGAATTAAGGCTTGCAAGAGACGTCAAAAGCAACAAAAAAGGATTTTGGGGATACTTCAAAAGTAAAAGAAAAGTCAAAGATGCTATAGGATTTTTACAGGATGAAAATGATGAAATGGTAAGACAGGATGTTGAGAAGGCTGAACTTTTAAATTCCTATTTTGCATCTGTTTTCTCTCTGAAGATCAGTTGATGTTACATTTCCTTTCTCTGTCTTATTAAAGGAATAGAAGAATCCAGGATATCTATAAACAGAAAGACAGTGAGGAAACACTTAGCTAACCTAAATGAATTCAAGTCTCCAGGTCCAGATGAATTACACCCCAGAGTACTGAAGGAGATAGCAGAAGAAATTCTTGAACCACTGTCCATAATCTTTGAGACTTCTTGGAGAACAGGAGAAGTCCCAGAACACTGGAGAAGAGCAAATGTTGTTCCTATCTTCAAAAAGGGGAAGAAGGTGGACCCAGGGAACTACAGGCCGGTGAGTCTGACTTCTATACCAGGAAAGATCTTTGAACAAATTATTAAAGAACATGTATTTAAGTACCTGGATAAGAATGAAGTGATTAAACAGAGTCAGCATGGGTTTGTAACTAATAAGTCATGTCAGACTAACTTAATTTCCTTCTATGACTGAATCACTGACTGGGTGGATCAGGTAAATGCTGTAGATATTGTATATCTTGACTTCAGCAAAGCATTTGACAAAGTATCTCACACAATCCTTATTGAAAAAATGACTAAGTATGGAATGGACAAGGCAACTGTTAGGTGGATTCATAACTGGCTTAGTGATCGGACCCAAAGAGTGGTCGTAAATGGCTGCACATCCAGTTGGAAGAATGTCTCAAGTGGGGTACCACAAGGCTCTGTTTTGGGCCCTGTATTGTTCAACATCTTTATCAATGATTTAGATGAAGGAATTGAGGGTAAACTGATCAAATTTGCTGATGACTCAAAGCTAGGAGGGGTAGCTAATACTATAGAAGAGGGAGGATTCAAAAAGATATAAATAATAATAATCTTTATTTTTATATAGCGCTAACCTATTCCGCAGCGCTTTTACAGTTTGCACACATTATCGTCGCTGTCCCCAGTGGGCTCACAATCTAGATTCCCTATCTGTATGGGTTTTTTTGGAGTGTGGGAGGAAACCGGAGTACCCAGAGAAACCCACGCAAACACGGGGAGAACATACAAACTCCTTGCAGATGTTGTCCTTGGTGGGACTCGAACCCAGGACTGCAGTGCTATCCACTGAGCCACCGTGCTATAAATAAACTGGAGCAGTGGGCAGCAACTAACAGAATGGTTTTTAACAGGGAAAAATGCAAAGTACTACATCTGGGCAATAAAAATGAAAAAAGCATATACAAAATGGGAGGAATAGGGCTAAGTAACAGCACATGTGAAAAAGACTTGGGTATACTAATTGATCACAGACTGAACATGAGTCAACAGTGTGATGCAGCAGCAAAAAAGGCAAATACAATTCTAGGATGTATCAACAGAAGCATACAGTCTAGATCACGTGAGGTCATTATTGCCCCCTACTCCTCTTTCGTCAGACCTCATCTGGAATACTGTGTCCAGTTTTGGTCACCACATTTTAAAAAGACATCAACTAACTGGAGCAAGTTCAGGGAAGAGCCACCAGAATGGTGACCGGTCTGCAAACCATGTCCTATGAGAAATGGTTGCAGGATTTGGGAATGTTTAGCTTGCAAAAAAGTAGACTGAGAGGAGACTTAATAGCTGTCTACAAATATCTCAAGGGCTGTCACATTGTAGAAGGATCATCCTTGTTCTCATATGCACAAGGAAAGACTAGAAGCAATGGGATGAAACTGAATGGGAGGAGACACAGATTAGATATTAGAAAAAACTTTTTGACAGTTAGGGTGATCAATGAGTGGAACAGGCTGCCACGAGAGGTGGTGAGTTTTCCTTCAATGGAAGTCTTCAAACAGAGGCTGGACAGACATCTGTCTGGGATGATTTAGAGAATCCTGCTTTGAGCAGGGGGTTGGACCAGATGGCCCAGGAGGTCCCTTCCAACTCTACCATTCTATGATTCTATGGAAGACACATGAAAAAGACCCAACTTGGAGTCTGAACATTTTAAAAAATTAGGGGCAGACAGCACTAAAGTGGCATCAATTTATTTTATTTATTTTACTTATATAGAACCATTAATTCCACTGCACTTTACAGACATTATCAATTTCCCCAGAATAGAAATAGTATAATGGGGCTCTGACATCCCTTCCACTTAAGGAAGCCCACCAGATTTAGACCCAACTTGGAGTCTCCATATTTCATAAAATTGTTTGTAACATCAGCAGCAATAGCAACAGCAGGCACAGAAGCCACAACAAGGGTGTCACAGACTGCAATAAAGTGAGATCAATTCAACACACTAAAAAAGATACCCTCGCCTAATCTGCCCAGTCTGCGACTAGGGTGAAAGTCGTTGGAGGTCCATGACATGATGATCTTGATGAAAGTTAGGCTGTCTACACTTTCAGGGGACTGGCGGTTGCTCTTATCCGTCAGGATACCACCAGCAGCGATGAAGACACATTCGGAGAGAACGCTGTCTGCCAGGTATGAAAAGCCTGAGCTTGCCTCCAAGGCGTGACATGCAAGCTCAGGCCACTATTCTATTTAATTTCAAAATGCAAAGGGTCTGCTTACTGCGTTGGGAGAAACTATGAAAAATGTCATACTTTACCAGGGGTCATCGCTGCTGCAACATGTTCCCAGTGTAATTCCACGGTGTCAGCATAGTGTATATCAACCGGTTAACTGGTAAGCCGAAAGAACTCTGTAGCAATGTAAGTCGATGACCATCAGTGGTGTGTGCAAGAAATGAGCACACAGTGGCTGGGCTTTCTGCAGCAGTGCATCCAGACTCAGAGGTGTATAAATTGCTGTACTACCAGGTTAAGGACCTGAGCCATGCAAGGCATGGCATGTGTGTGAGTTTGCCCGGCGTAGGTCCACCACCAGGTTTGCACCGTTATCGCACACGGCCTTCACTGACTCCTGGTTCAATGGAGACAGCCATTCCTCTAATTCTGCCTGGATAGCTGTCCACAACGATTGAGCTGTGTGACTGTGTTCTTCAAGGCATATGAATTTAAACGCTGCCTGATTGTGGTTTTCCCTGGCTGCTCAATATAGTGGGTGGAGGGATATTCTCTACACTCTTGGAAAGTGTGTCTCATTAAAGGAGAGGTTGAGGGCACAGGTGGCATACCTACAGGAGATGGAGGAGGCAGAACCAGTGGAGGAAGGGTTACATACAGAGGTTTGTCCAGCGAGCCTTGGGGATTCCAAGATATGCTATCTAGTGACACCATGGTGTCTACTGTTTTAGTTTACCATCCCTTGGTGTGTAGTGGTTTAGTTCTCCAAAACAAGGTGTTTAGTAGTTTAGTTCTCCAACCCCTGTTGTCTAGTAATTTATTTCTCCATCTTCTGGTTTATAGTGGTCTAGTTATCCAATTTCAGGTATTTAGTAGTTTATTTCGTCAACGTGTTGTAAAAGTTTAGTTCTTTTTTATGATGTGCAGTGATTTAGTTCTCCATCCCCAAGCACCCTGCAAGCCTTGGGAATTCCAATACTTGTGGAGCAACCCCTTCCCCGCTTGCCCCTCACATCCACCAGAGTTATCCAGTGTCCAGTCAGTGAGATGTAATGCCCCTGTCCGTGCTTTCTCATCCAGGTGTCAGTGTTGAAATGCAACCTGTCACACATTGATTTTTTTCACGGAATGTATGATGTTGTCTGTGATATGCTGGTGTAGTGCAGGCACATCTTCTTTTAGAGAAGCAATGGCAACTGGTACTGGGGGACTGAGACAGCCATCAGCTTTCAGAAGCCGCCTATATCCACAAGGCGAAAAAGCTGCATTTCCATGGACAACAGATTGGATTGGCCATCCAATTACCACAGAGGTCACAGGTCGGGAGTCACGCAGAACCACCTGCTATGATCTTTGGAGTGAAGAGCTTTCGGCTGACCCCTATCATCCAGACAATTACACAATTCGGTGACGATCAACTGAGGAGGCAGCAGGCTGTTCAGAATAATTCGTTATCGGAAAACTAATAAAAAGCATACAGCATGTATACCTCTGGGTTACAGTGCATGGAGTATGTGTATATACAGCCATGCGATCACTACTAACTCCACGATAACCCCACACTCCTCTCTGCCACCACCAATCCTGTTTTTAAACAAATAAATACAGGCCGATTGGACGCCATTCTTCTTTGAGGTTGACACTATCAGGGTCTTCCGTCCCTCTCCCTCAGAGTAACAGTCATATACCATCCCGCAGGCTCACCCACCCACTTCCTTGACCACTTTTCTACCTTGCTGCCACACTTAATGTCCTCAGATTTGCCAACCTTTGTCCTGGGAGACTTCAACAGCCCCACCTCCCCAACTGCATCCCAGCTTCTGTCTCTACCCACTTCTCGTGGACTCACAACTTTCAACCTCTGAGACACACAAAGACGGTAACATCCCTGATCTGGTCTTTGTCAGGCTCTGTTCAGTCTTCCACCTAGATAACTCACCTCTTATCATTTCTCCCCCATGAAATTAGGACTAACCACAACTTGCACATTTTTAGGAGCTCCCTAAAAGCACTTCTGGTTAGGGTGGCCCATCACGTTCCCTAATCAAAGACCTTTTTATATATAGCCTATTCTCTACTTTTCTGAACATAATTCGCCATCAAACTCAAACGTACCCAAAAGCCTCATGCAGCCTTTATCTACCCCATTTCCTCAAGATGGCTGGACCATCATTGTAAATAAGCACCTGTACTTTGTGTCACCCACCACTTCATTATAGAGATCATTATTTTTGCTTTGTTTGATCATCATTAACTTTGTAACATACGAACTGCTGACCTGTAAAGACTGTTATACGAAAAACAAAAATAACCTTGTTTGGGAGGGAAGAACAGACAAAATGTGGCACCCTAAGTGCGTAAACACAATATAAACTGCTCAAAAAAATACAGGGAACACTCTAACACATCCTAGATCTGAATGAATGAAATATTCTCATTGAATACTTTGTTCTGTACAAAGTTGAATGTGCTTGTGCTGACAACAAAATAACAAAAATCATCAATGGAAATCAAATTTATTAACCAATGGAGGCCTTGATTGTAATCACACACAAAATTAAAGTGGAATGTAATGTCCTTCAAACAAGTCAAAATGAGGCTCAGTATTGTGTGTGGCCTCCACGTGCCTGTATGACCTCTCTACAATGCCTGGGCATGCTCCTGATAAGGCGCCGGATGGTCTCCTGAGGGATATCCTCCCAGACCTGGACTAAAGCATCCGCCAACTCCTGGACAGTCTGTGGTGCCACGTGACGTTGGTGGATGGAGCAAGACATGATGTCCCAGATGTGCTCATTCGGATTCAGGTCTGGGGAATGGGCGAGCAGGAACTGCTGACACACTCCAGCCACATGAGGTCTGGCATTGTCCTGCATTAGGAGACGCCCAGGGCCAACCGCACCAGCATATGTTCTCACAAGGGGTGTGAGGATCTCATCTCAGCATCTAATGGTAGTCAGGCTACCTCAGGCGAGCACATGGAGGGCTGTGCGGCCCTCCAAAGAAATGTACCCCACACCATTACTGACCCACTGCCAAACCGGTCATGCTGAAGGATGTTGAAGGCAGCAGAAAGCTCTCCACAGCGTCTCCAGACTCTCACGTTTGTTACATGTGCTCAGTGTGAACCTGCTTTCATCTGTGAAGAGCACAGGGCGCCAGTGGCGAATTTGCCAATCCTGGTGTTCTGTGGCAAATGCCAAGCGTCCTGCACGGTGTTGGGCTGTGAGTACAACCCCCATCTGTGGACGTCGGGCCCTCAGACCATCCTCATGGAGTCGGTTTCTAACCGTTTGTGCAGACACATGCACATTTGTGTCCTGCTGGAGGTAATTTTACAGGGCTCTGGCAGTGCTCCTCCTGTTCCACCTTTCTCAAAGGCAGAGGTAGCTGTCCTGCTGGATTGTTGCCCTCTTACGGCTCCCTCCACATCTCCTGGTGTTCTGGCCTGTCTCCTGGTAGCACCTCTGGACACTACACTGCCAGACACAGCAAACCTTCTTTCTACACCTCGCATTGATGTGCTATCCTGGATGAGCTGCACTACCTGAGCCACTTGTGTGGGTTGTAGAGTCCGTCTCATGCTACCACGAGTGTGAAAGCACAACCAACAATCAAAAGTGACCAAAACATCAGCCAGAAAGCATTGATACTGAGATGTGGTCTGTGGTCCCCAACTGCAGAACCACTCCTTTATTGAGTCTGTCTTGATAGTTGCCAATAATTTCCATCTGTTGTCTATTCCATTTGCACAACAGCATGTGAAATTGATTGCCAATAAGTGTTGCTTCCTAAGTGGACAGTTTGATTTCACAGAAGTTTCATTTACTTGGAGTTATATTCTGTTGTTTAATTGTTCCCTTTATTTTTTTGAGACCTTGAGTCTCCTTAGTGGCTAGTGTAGTGTAGGTACTTGTAAGCGTGGGGACCTTTGGCGCAGGTTACAAGCTTACGTATTTTGACCAAAATATTAACTAATACCCCACTATTTTTGAATTTTTTGCACTTTATTTTTCAGGGTGCAGCCGAGCCCAGGCACATTTGGTCTCGCATAAGGGGTGTTCACACTGATGCGCATTGAGAGTGTACTGGCCAGCCTGCCTAGTCGAATAGTAGGGTCGTAATTAATAGGCTGTGAACCGGACACTGTGCAGTATCCTTGTGTGAACGGCACCCTATGCGGGCTTCTATTGTGCAATTGTATACTGAGCAGTCACCCCCTCCTTGAATGGGTATGTGGAGAGTGGCTGTTTAATCTGGTATTTTGCACCTGTGCTGCTAACATCTTGCTTTATGGGTTGGCTGCACCTGTAGTGCATTTGTTCTGAGATCTGGGCAGGTGAGTTTTGATACCTTTTTGTGCTGTTTATATCCCTTTATTTTTTTGAGCAGTGTATAATGGTCTTTGATGGGTGCACAAATTCATGCACTCACCAGATGGATGACTAATATGGCTTTAGATTGTGTATACTCAAAAATTATTCCTGGGATACTTTTCAATGGACAGGGCTTGCAGCTTGCATCGGGTGGATCCAAATGAAAGGGCCACACAGGACAAGTAAATCAAAACGAACACATCCAGGTTTGGCACTATATGTGATTGAATTTTTACTAGTAGGAATTGTATTGTGTTTTTATGATACCTGAAGAAGGACATATACTGTATCTAAAACACGTTGTATCTCCTCCTATTAAGCAATAAAAAAGAAAATACCCAATATCATCTTTGGATGTGACTTCTGGGAAGCACTGCCGTTCATGGGCTGGATGTGTTCGTTTTGATATAAAGACTGTTGTTGTGTGGTGACTTGCGAAGGACTGGGATCTTATGCTGAGGCGAGATCCCGGTGATCGTGCGTATTGTTAGAAGCTGCCACGTGGGACTGTGTTGTGTCCCTCATCTGCTGGATCCATTGAATTCACCCAATTTCTATTTTCCTGGTGTCGGTTTGCCGGGTGGCGCCCCCGGATCTGCTCCCTTTGTGTGGACTTATTGTGGACGCTGCAGAATTACCTTCATTTGTGCTGCCCCAGTTCCAATAAATCTTGTTAGATTGTTTATCGGCCTGGTGTGTCTTCCTGCTCTGTCGCATACCACATCACAAGCGCCGTGAGGAGAGGTCGACTTCCTAGGCTGCTCTGCCTTCAGCCTAGGTCCCGCTTCCCTTAATCTTCAATTGGCCACGATACTGCCAAAGCCTACGCCTGGAGGGCATCTTAAATTACAATCTTCATGGATACAGAAGAGATAGAGCTGTACAAAGGCTC
The DNA here is from genome assembly GCA_033576555.1 of Oophaga sylvatica. NCBI lineage: Eukaryota > Metazoa > Chordata > Amphibia > Anura > Dendrobatidae > Oophaga > Oophaga sylvatica. The sequence continues at coordinate 321,438,676 of JARQOD010000006.1, forward strand.
TTCTGCTATACTCCACGCCTTTAATGGTTCTTCCAGCGTGAGTGCCCCATGTTCTACTGCATCGTCTACTATACACCCTGCGACAGGAAACCGTATCAGGATTTAATTGTGAGTAAGCAGTGAACACTATTTCTACAGTGAACCAAAATGTGTAGGCCCATCCTTGGTAGTAATATAACTGAAGGACTGTGTGAATTAACATAATCAGCTGAACACTTTATTTAAGCCATTAACTGGGAAGATTCCTTCTTAAATGGGACAAAGACCATCTATCTTGCTACCTAAAATTTCCAGCTTGCATAAAGGACTGTGATTCCATCGCTATTGACTGTATTGTGAAGTGAATACAGTAAAGACTCCCTTTGATTGCGTTAATACCCTTGTCAGCATTCATCCTTGAAGCTGCGCACACACACACTAAGAGACTGTAAGGGCTTAGTGTGAGGGATACAGGGCTAGCACGCCACAACGCTGCCTGTGACATTCCTAATTTCTTTATTATTGGTCAGCCCTGGCACCTATAATATCTAGTTCCCCCCGGTCACTGCACTTTCTTCCTCTTCAGTCTGTGAATCTTTGTAGCAGAACTGTGATGCCCATAGAATAAAATGTGCAAACAGTTCACCCATCTATAGTTCCCCACAGTCAGTTGGGCGGTTGGAGAGTTGTGATGCGGGGGAAATGTTGGTAATTGGGGTGCCACTTATGAGGAGTGTACGGTGTGTGATGTTAAGGTGGGGGAAGAGGAGGAAAGGTCACTTGATGCAGAGCTTGCCATCCACTGGAGCACATTCTGTCCCTCATCTACAAGGCATACCCATGTGCGACTGCCAAAGAAAAGAAGTCGATTAGACCATCCAGTAACAGAAGTTGTCAAAATGCTGCACAATTTGTTACTGCAGCAAAACAACTCCTCTGCAGCAAAATCTACTTCTCATCTTTCATCTTATCCCCTATCTCACAACACTATACAGCTATTCAGTACTTTAATTCTCTCCTCATCACCCAGCTTCCTGCTATGTTACGGTAGCTGAGGAGTGCAGGTAAAAAAAGCAATACACCAGAGCAGTTGGAATCTATGAGATTGCAGTACCCTGACTAACCACCGCAACTAGAGGCAGCCGTGGAGCGTTCCTACGTTGGTCCTAGACGCCTCGTCACAGCCTGAGAAACTAACTACACCTAAAGATAGAAATAGGAAAGCTATCTGCCCCGGAGCAGACCCCAAAGATAATAGAAAGCCCCCAAACATGTAATGGCGGTTAGACAAGAGGAAATACTGACACAGAAAGAAAATAGTATGAGCAAACGCTGGGGCCAAAACTATCTAAATAGAAAAGGACAGGAAGGGTACTTACTGCAATCTCAGAAAACCCTGAAAAACACCAACTCTACTAATTTCAAAATCACCTGAGATCACACGACCTCTACCACCTAAATTAGTTCTCTGGTGTAACAAAATCAAGACAGCAGCCACTGAAAAAACTGGAAAAGCAAAAGTACAAAACTCAGTGGCTGAACAAACTGAGAGGGCAAAAGCCCCCGGAGGGGACCCAGAAGGCCCCCACAGAAGTGCAGGACAAAATGCAAAAATATAGCACAAACACAAAAGAAGAAATTGTCTTATCTGTTAGCAGGAGATGCAGACACGACACAGCAGGCTACAAGGGAAACTGGAAAGAAGGATTCAGACCAGAACAATTGATCACCGGCAACCCTGATGGGAAAATGACTCCCTTATATAAGACCAGTCAGTAACACCTGATTCCCAGTCCTCACAATCTTCACTAGTACCGCTTGTAACCACCAGAGGGAGCCTCTGCTCAGAACTCATCTCAAACCCATTCACAACAGTACCCCCCCCCTTGAGGAGGGGTCACCGAACCCTCATTTGAGCAACCAGGTCGGTCAGGATGAGTTCTATGATAAGCACGGATAAGTCTCCTAGCATGGATGTCCGAAGCAAACACCCAAGAATTGTCTTCCTGACCATAACCTCTCCATTTATCCAAATACTGGAGTCTTCGTCTAGAAAAACGAGAATCCAATATTTTCTCAACCACATACTCCAGATTGCCCTCAACCAAAACAGGGTCAGGAGGCACAGCAGCAGGAACCACTGGCTCAACAAACCTCTTCAACAAGGACTTGTGGAACACGTTATGGATCTTAAATGTCCCTGGAAGAAGCAAACGAAAAGAAACAGGATTAATAATCTCCATGATCTTATAAGGTCCAATGAACCTAGGCTTAAATTTAGGAGATGCTACTCCCATAGGAATATTCTTTGAGGACAACCAGACCAAGTCCCCCACTTTAAACCGAGGACCAACAGTCCTATGCCGGTTAGCAAACCGCTGGGCCTTCTCCTGAGAGAGGGACAACCTCTCCACTACCTGGTCCCAAATCTGTTGCATACGCTCAACAACAGAGTCAACACCTGGACAGACAGAAGCTTCCGTCTGTCCTGAAGAAAATCGAGGGTGAAACCCAGAATTACAGAAAAACGGAGACATCAAAGTGGCAGAGCTGGCCCTATTATTAAGAGCAAACTCAGCCAAAGGCAAAAAAGAGACCCAGTCATCCTGATCAGCAGACACAAAGCATCTTAGATAAGTCTCCAATGTCTGGTTTGTTCTCTCAGTTTGACCATTGGTCTGAGGATGAAATGCCGAGGAGAAAGACAATTGAACACCTAGTTTAGAACAAAAAGTCCTCCAAAATCTGGAAACAAACTGGACTCCTCTGTCAGACACAATGTTCTCAGGAATGCCGTGTAAACGAACCACGTGCTGAAGGAACAACGGCACCAATTCAGAGGAGGAAGGCAACTTAGGTAATGGCACAAGATGTATCATTTTGGAAAACCTATCACAAATTACCCAGATGGTGGTCATTCTCTGAGAAACAGGAAGATCGGAAATGAAATCCATAGAGATATGGGTCCATGGTCTCTTGGGCACAGGCAATGGCATCAACAAACCACTAGAGCGAGAGCAAGGCTTGGAGCGAGAGCAAGTCCCGCAGGACTGCACAAATTCCCTGACATCGCGAGACAAGGTAGGCCACCAAAAGGACCAACTAACCAAGTCTCTGGTACCAAAAATTCCGGGATGCCCAGCCAATGCGGAACAATGAATCTCAGACATCACACTCTTTTTCCATTGGTCCGGGACAAACAATTTTCCAACAGGGCAGCGCTCGGGCCTATCCTCCTGACACCCCTCCAGAGCAAGTCTCAAATTGGGCGAGATGGCGGAAAGAACTACACCCTCTTTCAAAATAACAGAAGGATCAGATAACTCAGGAGAGTCCACAAGGAAACTCCTCGAGAGGGCATCCGCCTTAACATTCTTAGTGCCAGGAAGAAAGGAAACCACAAAATTAAAACGTGTGAAAAACAAGGCCCACCTGGCCTGTCTAGGATTGAGTCGCTTGGCAGATTCCAGATAGACCAGATTCTTATGGTCCGTAAGGACCACCACCTGATGTTTGGCTCCCTCCAGCCAATGTCTCCACTCTTCAAAAGCCCACTTCATGGCCAATAACTCCCAATTACCCACGTCATAATTACGTTCAGTAGGAGAACATTTTCGAGAGAAAAAGGCACAAGGGTTACTTTTAGAGGTCTCTGGATCTTTTTGGGACAAAACGGCACCTGCCCCAATTTCAGAGGCATCAACCTCCACCTGAAATGGCAGAGAAACATCAGGCTGCCGTAGAACAGGAGCAGAAGTGAATCTCTGCTTAAGTTCCTGAAATGCAGAGACTGCCTCAGGAGGCCAATTCACCACATCAGAACCCTTTCTGGTCAAATCAGTTAATGGTTTAACAATAACCGAGAAATTACCAATAAATTTACGATAAAAATTGGCAAAACCCAAAAATCTCAAGAGCCTTTAATGAAGTAGGTTGGACCCAATCACAGATGGCCTGAACCTTGACCGGGTCCATTTCAATAACAGATGGGGACAAAATGAATCCCAGAAATGAGATCTTCTGTACGCCAAAAAGACACTTTGATCCCTTCACATACAGAGCATTCTCTCTCAAAATCTGGAATACAGTTCGAACATGTTTCACATGAGAGTCCCAGTCATTAGAAAAAATCAAGATATCATCCAAATAAACAATCAGAAACTTGTCCACAAAATCCCTGAAAATGTCATTCATGAAGGACTGGAAGACGGAAGGAGCATTAGTGAGCCCAAAGGGCATCACTAGGTACTCAAAATGCCCTTCAGGGGTATTGAATGCCGTCTTCCATTCATCCCCGTGCTTAATGCGAATAAGGTTATACGGCCCCCTGAGGTCAAGCTTGGTAAACCAAGTAGCGTTTTTCACCCTGGAAAACAGGTCAGAAATCAAGGGTAACGGGTATTGATATTTCACAGTAATATTGTTCAAGAGACGATAATCAATACACGGCCTTAATGAACCATCTTTTTTGGCCACAAAGAAAAAACCGGCACCTAAGGGTGAAGAGGATGGTCTGATATGACCCTTCTCCAATGATTCCTTGATATAAGACCGCATAGCGTCATGTTCAGGTACAGATAAGTTAAAAAGGCGACCTTTAGGGAATTTACTACCCGGCACTAATTCAATAGCGCAGTCATAGCTCCTATGGGGAGGCAAGGATGCAGATTTACTTTCGCTAAACACATCAGAAAAATCAAACAAAAAGTCAGGAACATCCTGAGCCTGGGGGGAGGCAGAAAAAACAGGAGTGTTGGTATTAACACATTGGCAGCCCCAACTGGTTACAGACACAGATTTCCAATCCAAAACAGGATTATGAGACTGTAACCAAGGGAAACCCAGCACGATAATGTCATGCAGATTATATAGAACCAAAAATTTGCAGCACTCCTGGTGATCAGGTTCAACCCTCATTATCACCTGAGTAGAAAACTGGGGTTTATTCTCAGCCAAATGGGTTGAATCGATCCCCAGTAGGGGAATAGACTTCTGTAGGGGTATCAAGGGAAACCCACAACGTTTAGCAAAATCATAATCCATCAGGTTAATAGCTGCTCCAGAATCAACAAAAGCCTGAGCAGAAAATGAGGACAGAGAGCATATCAGAGTGACAGTTAATAAAAAACTTAGTCTGAACACTACCCAAGACAACTGAGCGTGCAAAACGTCTTCCCCGCTTAGGGCAGACTGAAATAGCATGAGAGGCATCACCACAGTAGAAACATAACCCATTGCGCTTTCGAAACTCATGACGCTGTGCCCCAGACACCACTCCATCACACTGCATGGGCTCAGAAGCTGGCTCACAAGGCAACACCACTCCACGCATACTTCTCCGCTCACGCAAACGTCTGTCAATTTGAATCGCTAATGACATAGAATCATTGAGACCAGAGGGGACAGGGAATCCCACCATAACATCCTTTACATTATCCGACAGACCCTTCCGGAAAAGGGCCGCCAAAGCGTCGTCATTCCATTTGGTCAGGACTGCCCACCTACGGAATCTGTGACAGTATAACTCAGCGTCATCAAGCCCCTGATTTAATGCCAACAAGGCTTTTTCAGCTTGATCAGTGACATTAGGCTCATCGTACAATAACCCCAAAGCCTGAAAAAATGCATCAACATCACTCAAAACAGGATCCCCAGGTATCAGGGAAAAAGCCCAATCCTGAGGATCGCCGCGCAGGAGAGAGATGATAATTTGAACCTGCTGCGCTGCGTTTCCTGAGGACTTAGATTTTAAGGCAAAAAACAATTTACAATTATTTTTGAAATTCTGAAACTTAGCTCGATCCCCTAAAAACAAATCTGGCATGGGGATCCTAGGTTCCACAACAGGCAACCTAGCAAGATATGCAGCAATACTCTGAACCTCAGTGGCAAGCTGATCCACACGGCCAGACAACTGTGCAAACTCCATTGGGAGAAAAGATCCTCCCCAGCACCCAGAGATACAGAGGGAAAAAAATGCAACAACAGAAAAATATCTCTGACAACTCTGACAACCTTTCTTCTGTCACAATATTTTTTCCCTTCTGTGAGTACCATTCAATTTTTTGGCCGGTGATACTGTTATGTTACGGTAGCTGAGGAGTGCAGGTAAAAAAAGCAATACACCAGAGCAGTTGGAATCTATGAGATTGCAGTACCCTGACTAACCACCGCAACTAGAGGCAGCCGTGGAGCGTTCCTACGTTGGTCCTAGACGCCTCGTCACAGCCTGAGAAACTAACTACACCTAAAGATAGAAATAGGAAAGCTATCTGCCCCGGAGCAGACCCCAAAGATAATAGAAAGCCCCCAAACATGTAATGGCGGTTAGACAAGAGGAAATACTGACACAGAAAGAAAATAGTATGAGCAAACGCTGGGGCCAAAACTATCTAAATAGAAAAGGACAGGAAGGGTACTTACTGCAATCTCAGAAAACCCTGAAAAACACCAACTCTACTAATTTCAAAATCACCTGAGATCACACGACCTCTACCACCTAAATTAGTTCTCTGGTGTAACAAAATCAAGACAGCAGCCACTGAAAAAACTGGAAAAGCAAAAGTACAAAACTCAGTGGCTGAACAAACTGAGAGGGCAAAAGCCCCCGGAGGGGACCCAGAAGGCCCCCACAGAAGTGCAGGACAAAATGCAAAAATATAGCACAAACACAAAAGAAGAAATTGTCTTATCTGTTAGCAGGAGATGCAGACACGACACAGCAGGCTACAAGGGAAACTGGAAAGAAGGATTCAGACCAGAACAATTGATCACCGGCAACCCTGATGGGAAAATGACTCCCTTATATAAGACCAGTCAGTAACACCTGATTCCCAGTCCTCACAATCTTCACTAGTACCGCTTGTAACCACCAGAGGGAGCCTCTGCTCAGAACTCATCTCAAACCCATTCACAACAGCTTCCCCTCCCTCACTTGGCCTAATCCCGTCCCACCTCATTCCAAACAACAGTCTTCATCCCAAAACTAACCCACCACTTCAACCTGTCACTAACAACTGTTGCCTTCCCCTCATGCTTCAGACATACCTCGATCACACTCATCCTCAAAAAGTCCTTCCTAGACCCATCCCTTGTGTTTAGCTATTGCCCCATATCTGTTATGATCTGCTACAAGCACTAAGGAAAGATGGGAATTCTGTCCCTACAATAGAACTAAGCTGAATCCCTACGATGTAACGGGGAACCTGATCCTGCGACCAGACCCGCTAAAGTCCTCAGCTAGTCTGAACGAAGACCTATAGTTGCGAGGGAGGAATCCCTACAAGATCTAGGGACTGGGAGAAAAGGTGGACACCTCCTATCAGAAATTGTAGCAGGGAAAATCAAACAGAAAACAAATTACTTAGAGATCCTAAGATCAAGCAAAACTGACTGAGTAAGGCACCTAAGCACCCGGCTAGCTTAAGAGTAGGTAATACAATGAAGTCCAGCAAAGCCAGAAGGGCGGAGCCAGACTAAATAGGGAAAAAAGGTCATGTGACCAGCAAACTGAAACAAAACCTAACAAGAGGGTTCTAACAGTACCCTCCCTTCTAAGAGGATCCTCCGGATCCCCTAGGACTTAGGCTTATCCGGAAACCTATTGTGAAACGCTCTGACAAGTCTAGACGCAGAAACATCATCCGCCCTCACCCATGAGTTATCCTCGGGTCCATAACCCTTCCAAGCGACGAGGTACTGTAAACTCCCTCTATACCGTCTAGAATTTAGGATGCGGGAAATCTCATATTGCCCGTCCTCCACCACCAGGGGAACAGTGGCCGAGACGTCTCCATCTGAGACCTCAGCTTTTTTCAAGAGAGAAACATGAAACACTGGATTAATCTTCCAGGAGGTGGGAAGCTCCAACTTAACAGCAGATTGGTTAATAACCTGAAGCACCTTAAAGGGCCCTACAAACTTGGGACCCAATTTCTTATACGGAATCCTCAAGCGCAGATTCTTAGAGGACAACCAAACCATGTCACCAATAGCAAACAAAACCGCTTGTCTTTTTCTATCAAAATACACTTTGGATCTTTTGTTAGCTTCCTGAAGATTACCACGCACATCAGTCCAAACTCTCTCCAAAACACCAGAAAAATTCTCCTCTTCCGGTACAGCCGATCCCAACTTGGAAAATGACCCAAACGACGGATGTCTCCCAATACAACAAAAAAAAGGCGAACAACCAGCTGAAGCGGATGTATGGTTGTTAAGAGAAAACTCAGCAAGTGGCAGAAACTCAGACCACCCCTCTTGATTATCAGTCACAAAACAACGCAAGAACTGCTCAACATCCTGGTTTTTCCTTTCTGTCTGGCCATTAGACTCAGGATGATATCCGGATGAAAACGACAAATGAACTCCCAACCTGTCACAAAAGGCGCGCCAAAAACGAGCCACAAACTGAGGTCCCCTATCAGAAACAATGTCAGTAGGAACACCATGTAGTCTGACTATTTCCTTGACAAAGACCTTAGCGAGAGTCTTAGCGCAGGGCAGTTTGATGAAAGGAACCAAGTGACATCTTGCTAAAACGGTCCACGACCACCCAGATGACAGTGGAACCCTCAGAGGGGGAAGGTCAGTAATAAAGTCCATAGCCAAATGTGTCCAAGGTGCACTAGGGACCTCCAGAGGGCAAAGCAACCCCGCAGCAGGAGTATGAGAAGACTTAGATCTAGCACACACAGTGCATTGGCGCACCCACTTAATGACTTCCTTCTGCCATCCTGGCCACCAAAAACTGCGACCCACAAGTCTCTTGGTCTCAGAGATTCCAGGATGACCTGCCAACCGAGAGTCATGACATTCATCAAACAAATCTCTCCTCAGGGTACCAGGCACAAACAACCTCCCATGCGGCGTGTTAGATGGGGCATTCTCCTGTGCTTTAAGAATCTCATCTTCCAACACGGAGTCCAAAACAGCAATGACAACCCCCTCTTGCAAGATGTTTTCCTCCTCCTCCTCAGTACCCACCATAGGAGAAAAGCTGCGAGACAAAGCATCAGCTTTAACATTTTTAGTACCTGGGATGTAAGTAACGGTAAAATTAAACCGTGAGAAAAACAGTGCCCACCTAGCCTGACGGGCATTCAAGCGTTTGGCAGCATCAAGGTAGATCAGATTTTTATGATCGGTGAAGACTTGAACGGGAAATTCCGCTCCCTCCAAAAAATGACGCCAGTGTTCAAATGCGAGTTTAATTGCCAACAATTCCCGATTACCGATATCATAATTTAGTTCAGACTCAGAACATTTCTTTGAAAAAAAAGCACAGGGATGTACTCCATCCGTCTTTGCCTGAGACAACACCGCGCCGACCCCCACAGAAGAAGCATCAACCTCAACCAAAAATGGTTTAGTCACATCAGGCTGCGTAAGGATGGGAGCAGAGCTGAACCTCTCCTTTAGCAACACAAAAGCCTCAATGGCCTCAGTAGTCCACTGAACCGCATCAGCACCTTTCCTGGTGAGATCGGTCAGAGGTTTGGCAATCACAGAAAACTTTTTTATGAATTTTCTATAATAATTGGCGAACCCCAAAAACCTTTGTATTGATTTCACACCAATAGGCCTAGGCCATTCCTGCACAGCTTGCACTTTCACCGGGTCCATCTCAAAACCTTCACTTGAGACAATGTAGCCAAAAAAACTAAGTCTCTGTACAGCGAACTCACATTTTTCTAGTTTGGCAAAAAGTGAATTATCACTCAGTAACTGTAATACTTCACGCACACTCCTCCAATGAGACTCCAAATCCAGTGAATAAATCAAAATGTCATCCAAATACACAACCACACTTCTGCCGATCAAAGGTTTAAGGATGTCATTAATAAGATTCTGAAAAAATGCTGGAAAGCCCAAAAGGCATGACCAGATTCTCAAAATGACCCAGTGGAGTGTTAAACGCAGTCTTCCATTCATCCCCCTCCTTCATGCGCAACAAATTGTATGCCCCTCGAAGATCAATTTTCGAGAACCACTTGGCCCCCACTAACTGATTAAACAAATCAGGAATCAATGGCAGTGGGTACGGATTGCGTACAGTAATCTTATTAATCTCACGAAAGTCTAGACAAGGCCGTAAACCGCCGTCCTTTTTTTTAACAAAAAAAAATCCAACCGCCACAGGAGATTTGGAAGGCCTAATGTGACCGGCAGCCAAGCTTGTCTGTATGTATTCCTCCAAAGCCTTTCTCTCAGGAATAGTCAAATTAAATAAACGACTTTTAGGAAGAGTCGCTCCAGGGACAAATTCAATTGCACAATCATAATCTCTATGAGGAGGCAATACCTGTGATTCCTTATCAGAAAAAACTTTCCAAAAATCCTGAATAGGTACAGGTAACTCCCCCTTAACTACAGCAGCAATACGCCCGTTACAACACTTGTCATAACAATTAGGACTCCAGGACTTAATTTCATTGGTAGACCAATCCAGTACCGGATTGTGCAATTTTAACCAGGGTAACCCAAAATCACCGGTGAGGGCAAATTATTCAAAACTACCAAATTCAAATTCTCTTGATGTACACCATTAATAGTAAGAGGAAATTCACAGATATGGTGAGTAACATTTTTTAAGTGAGAACCATCCACAGACACCACATTAATAGGAGAAGATAGAAGTTTGGGTTTTAATTTTAGTTTTTCCAAAAATTTCCCATCAATCACATTGAGAGTTGAACCACAATCCACAAATACCCGAAACTCCATTAATTCCTCCTCACCAGCAGTGGTAGCAGAAAGAAAGACACCTTTATTGTTTAAACAAGCTATGCGGGCGAAACTGACCTCATTTTTTTTTTCTCTTTATTCATTTGAAGCGCACAGTTCTTAATAAAATGCCCAGATTTGCCACAATAGAAACACAAGCCCTCCGCAAATCTACGGTCTTTTTCCCGAGAGTGAGGTGTCATTGCTCCAATTTCCATCGGCTCTGCAATGTCAGTACAGTCCCTTTCCAAACTTGGAGATGACAAGGCAGATTTACTCTCATTAACCCTTGCACGCAGTCTCCTATCCACCCGTATGGCTAATTGCATAGCCTCTTGCAAGTTACCAGGTATAGGTGTCACGCGGTCTTATGATATGTGTACGATGTCAGTAAACTATTCTTAAAAGATCAACACTCTATACAACATATAGATTAGCAACATCAGCATGTAAATATAGAATAGATTTACCTGACACGATATCCGTTGAACTCAGGGTTAATCTTGAGGACTTGATACACTGTCACAGGAAAGAGGAGGACCGGGGGTCTAACCTGACCCTAAACTGGGGTCCTAACTAATCCCTCACCTTGGAGGTACTGATAATGGTTCAGAGGTCCAAGTCTCCAGCCTAACCCTGTCTCCTATCAGTCCCTGAACCCTGTAATCAGTCCTAAGAAGGATTCTGATTACCACCAAAGGGATATGGGCTGATCTCTGCTAAATACACAGATTAGACATATAAGACAGACTGGAGAAAACACAGACTTGCATACACACTCAAACACAGAAGAAACATAAATGATCTGG
>JARQOD010000006.1:321450288-321471752 GCA_033576555.1 Oophaga sylvatica
CCACAAAGAAAAGCCGGCACCTAAAGGTGAAGAGGATGGTCTAATATGACCCTTCTCCAATGAATCTTTGATATAAGATCGCTGCATCATGCTCGGTACAGACAAATTGAAGACCCGACCCTTGGGAATTTTACAACCGGCACTAACTCAATCGCACAATCATAACTCCTGTGGGAGGCAAGGACGCAGACTTACTCTCACTAAACACATCAGAAAAATCTGCCAAATAGTCAGGGATATCCTGAGACTGGGGAGAGGTAAAAAAAACAGAGTGCCACCACAAACATTGACACCCCCAACTGACCACAGACACAGACTTCCAATCCAAAACAGGATTATGGGTCTGCAACCAAGGAAAACCCAGTACAATAATGTCATTTAAATTATGTAACAACCAAAAATTTACAATCTCTTGTGGCCTGGGGCTACCCGCATTATCACCTGGGTCCAAAACTGGGTTTTTCCTCCGCCAAAGGGTAGAATCAATACCCACAAAGGAATAGGAGTCCGCAGGGGTACCATGGGAAAACCACAATGTTTGGCAAAGTCAAAATTCATCAGGTTCAGGGCTGCTCCTGAATTGACAAAAGCCTGAGCAGAAAATGAGGATAATGAGCAGATCAAGGTAACAGTCAAGAGAAATTTAGACTGTACATAGCCCAAAACAAAGAGCTCGCAAAACGTCTCCACCGCCTAGGGCAGACAGAAATAGTATGAGAAGCGTCCCCACAATAGAAGCAGAACTTATTACGCTTTCGAAATTCTCGACGCTAAACCTCAGACACAACCCCATCACACTGCATGGGCTCAGGTTTGTTTGAAAGGTATCACCATCTCTCGCATATTTCTACGTTCACGTAAACGTCTGTCAATTTGAATGGCTAATGACAGAGTCGTTGAGACCAGAGGGGACAGGAAATCCCACCATAACTTCTTTTACGTTTCTGCCAGACCCTTCCGAAAAAGAGCCACTAGGCATCATCGTTCCATTTAGTAAGGGCTGCCCACTTTCATAATTTCTGACAAATATAGCTCTGCGCTTCCTGACCCTGGTTCAATGCCAACAAGGTTTTCTCAGCTTGATCAATAACATTAGGTTCATCATACAACCCCAGAGCCTGAAAAAACGCATCAACATTAGCCAAAACAGGATCCCCGGGTGTCAGGGAAAAGGCCTAGTCTTGAGGTCGCCGCGCAACAGGGAGAGGACAATTTTAACTTGCTGCACAGAGTCTCCGAGGAATTAGGTTTCAAGGCAAAAAACAATTTACAATTATTCTTAAAATTCGAAAATTTAAACCGATCCCCAAAAAACAAATCAGGAATAAGGATCTTAGGTTCTGCAGTAGACAACTGAGCGAGATTGAAAATTTTCCAAACTGCAGCAGCGAGCTGCTCAACACGATCAGACAACTGCTTAATTTCCATTGAAGAAAAAAAAAATCCTCCTACCACCCTCAGAGAAAAAAATATATATAGAAAAATGTTGAAACCTTTTTTTTTTTTTTTTTTTACTATTTTTTCCTTCATTTGAGTACCTTAGAATTTAGTCAGGCCGGTGATTCTGTTATGATTTGGTAGCTGAGGAGGACAGCAGCAAAAATAGACCAGGCAACCAGACACCCAGAGAGGCTGGTAACTAGCGGATTGCAGACCCCTAAAACTGATAGCACAACTAGAAGCAGCCGTGGACGTGCCTACGGTGCCCTAGAGCCTCGACACAGCCGGAGAGCTAACTAAGCCTAAAGAGGCAAAGGGGAAGGCTAACTGCCCCGGAATAGAGCCCCAAAGGAATAGGTAGCTCCCAAACATATATTGGCGGTGAGACAAGATGAAATACAAACACAGGCAGACCCGTGGAAGCATTGAACACGTGAAACGGCCATCGTCCTTTTTCCCTGCACACCTCCTCTCCCTGCCTGTCCCCCACGATTTTTCCTTTACTGGAGATTGAATAAAGAAGTTCACAGCACATGGGTGAGTGCTGCATCATTTCTTTTTGCTTTTATGATCATTGTGTCATTTCTGGACGCTGAGCACCATATACACACAGCTGTCTGACTACCAAGGTCAGCTATCAGAATTACCATAGACAAGCGATTGGATTGCTGGCTGAGTTATCCTGGTGCCGTTCACTCTCTATCTTGTTTTGACAGAAAATAGAGTAAGCAAATGCTGGGGCACAAACTGTCTAGATAGAACAGGACAGAATACTGTCTGCAATCCAGCAAAAACTCTAAGAAAAATTCCAACACGTTTGATATACAAAACTACTGAGACCACACGATCTCTCCTCGCTAGATCAGAACTTTGGTGTGAACAGGTAGCAAATCAGCAGGTACTGAAATAACAGGGAACTGAAAATGCATAAACAGTGGCAAATGAGAAACAGAGGACAGCGCAGGCCCCCGCAGGGAACCTGGCTGTACTAAATCCAGAAGGGCAGGTTATTACACTTGGGGTTATTTAGTTTGGAAAAACGAAGGCTTAGGGTGATCTTATTACAATGTATAAATATATGAGGGGACAGTACAGAGACCTTTCTAATGATCTTTTTACTCTTAGACCTGTGACGGGGACAAGGGGGCATCCTCTACGTCTGGAGGAAAGAAGGTTTAGCCATAATCACAGACGCAGATTCTTTACTGTAAGAGCAGTGAGACTATGGAACTCTCTGCCGTCTAATGTTGTAATGAGTGATTCCTTACTAAAATTTAAGAAGGGACTGGATGCCTTTCTTGAAAAGTAGAATATTACAGGCTATATTCACTAGTTTCCTAGATACAGCGTTGATCCAGGAGCTAGTCTGATTGCCGTATGTGGAGTCGGGAAGGAATTTTTTTCCCCAATGTGAAGCTTACTGTTTGCCACTTGGGGTTTTTTTGCCTTCCTCTGGATCAACATGTTAGGGCAGGTTAGGATAGGATATGGGTTGAACTAGATGGACTTAAAGTCTTCCTTCAACCTTAATAACTATGTTACTATGTTACTATGTTAGAAAACTGAGATAGACAAAAACAAAAGCCACAGAAAAAAACAGCAAATAACTTATCTGAAAGTTGCAGGACAAAGCAGGAAGCAAGCTGACTTCCAATGGGACCAGGAAGAAACAAATCACTGGAAAGGATCATGGGAAGGTTGCTCACTTATATCTCCCCAGTCAGCAACACCTAGTTGCCAATCATCACCCCAAGCTGATAGACTTGTGTTAGCCAAAGCAGCTTCATTACTATCAGCAGCCACCAGGGGGAGCCCAAACTCAGAAGTCAGATCCAGAGCATTCACAACACACTGGAGCAGGGATTTTGGCTCACTCCTCCATACAAGTTTTCAGATATTTCAGGTTTTGGGTTGTTGCAGGGGAACATTGTTTCAGCTCCCTCCAAAGATTTTCTGTTGGGTCCAGGTCTGGACTAGGCCACTCCAGGACTTTGAAATGCTCTTACTGAGTCACTCCTTAGTTGCCCTGGCTGTGTGTTTTCGGTCATTGTCATGCTGGAAGACCCAACCATGACCCTTCTTCAATGCTCTTACTGAGGAAGGAGGTTGTTGGCCAAAATCTCACCATACATGACCACATCCATCCTCCCTTCGATACTTTGCAGTCGTCCTGTACCCTATGCAGAAACTCACCCCCTAAGTATGATGTTTCCCCCACCATGCTTCACAGTTGGGACGGAGTGGAATTGATACCAAAAAGTTCCATTTTGATCTCATCTGACCACATGAGCTTCTCCCATACCTCCTCTGGATCATCTAGAAGGTCATTGGTGAACTTCAAATGGGCCTGCACATATATAGGCATGAGCCGGGGACCTTGGATACCTTGCAGGATTTCAATCTATGACTACGTAGTGTGTTACTAACGTTAATGTTTGAGACTCTGGCCCCAGCTCTCTGCAGGTCATTAACCAGGTCATCTCATGTAGTTCTGGGCTGATGCCTGAGTTTTCTCAGAATCATTCTAAGACCACGAGGCAAGATCTTGCATAGAGCCCCAGATCGAGGAAGATTGACAGTCATCTTGTGCTTCCATTTTCTCTTAATTGTGGCAACAGTTGTTTCCTTGTTACCAAGCTGCTTGCCTATTGTCCTTTAGCCAATCCCAGCCTTGTGCAGGTCTTTAATTTTGTCCTTGGTGTTCTTTAGACAGTTGGAGAGGTTGGGGCACATTTGATTGAGTGTGTGAACAAGTTTCCTTTATACAGCTAATTATTTCAAACAGATTCAATTAACATAGGTAATGAGTATAGAGTACAATGGCTTCTTAAAGAAAAAGTAACAGGTCTGTGAGACAGAATTCTTGTGTGAAGGATAAGTAAGTGAACAACATCGGGAAAAGGGAAGGGGGAGCCCAAACACTAGAGAAGAGGAGAGTGGAGACCCCTAGGCAGATCTAATATCACCCTGTCTGCCCTAAACATGGGCGTACCCACCGTGGGGCAGGGGGGGGCAGTTGCCCCCCCCTAGGAGCAGGGGCGCGCCGTGCCAAGATGAGGGCATCAGCATCAGCCGCCCCTTTAAAAGGTGCTTCTGGGCTGGCTGAGACGCACATGCCACATACTAGACTGTATGGGCTCTTTCAAGGTGTGACATCATTCCCGGGGGCGTGTCATACCAATAGGGGGCGTGTTCTGCAAAGCCAGGAAGAGAAGCAGACATTAGACACTGGTTTCTGCAGTCTGATGCGGCGTCTATGGCTGCAGGAGGGAAATCTGAGGTCAGAGTCCTCAGTGACACATAGGAGGATTTATTAATTAATGGGTTAATGTCTCCTTAGATTTTTGGTTGACTGGGTCTAATACTTGGGGCTGTGTAGTGAGGTTTGAGGGGTGAATGCACACTTGTGCGGTCTGATTGTGCTCCGAGGGGTTAATGCACACTTGTGGGGTCTGTGTGTGCTCATATGGGGTTTAATGCACGCTTGTGGGGGTCTGTGTGTGCTCCTAGAGGGTTAATGCACAGCTTGTGGGGTCTGTGTGTGCTCCTATGGGGTTATGCATGGAGCCCATACAGTATATATACCTGATAGCGGCCCATACAGTCTATACCTACAGTAATGTATACCTGACAGGAGCCCGTACAGTCTATATATACAGTAATATATACCTGACAGGAGCCCGTACAGTCTATATCTACAGTAATATACACCTGACAGGAGCCCATACAGTCTATATCTACAGTAATATATACCTGACAGGAGCCCGTACAGTCTATATCTACAATAATATATGTATACCTGACAGGAGCCCGTACAGTCTATATCTACAATAATATATACCTGACAGGAGCCCGTACAGTCTATATCTACAGTAATATATACCTGACAGGAGCCCATACAGTCTATATCTACAGTAATATATACTTGACAGGACCCCGTACAGTCTATATCTACAATAATATATACCTGACAGGAGCCCGTACAGTCTATATCTACAGTAATATACACCTGACAGGAGCCCATACAGTCTATATCTACAATAATATATACCTGACAGGAGCCCGTACATTCTATATCTACAGTAATATATACCTGACAGGAGCCCGTACATTCTATATCTTCAGTAATATATATCTGACATACAGGTGCTGGGCTGGGGCTGATGTATATACAGGGGCTGGGATGGGTCTGGTGACGTATACAGGGGCTGGGCTGGGGCTGATGTATATACAGGGGCTGGGCTGGGCCTGGTGACGTATACAGGGGCTGGGCTGGGACTGATGTATATACAGTGGCTGGCCTGGTGGTGATGTATATACAGTGCTGGGCCGGTGATGTATATACAGGTCCGACCGTCCTGGTCTGGGCCTGGTGATGTATACAGGGGCTGGGCTGGGGCTGATGTATATACAGGTCCTGGGCTGGTGTCGGTGGCGTATACAGGGGCTGGCCTGGTGGTGATGTATATACCGGTGCTGGGGCTGATGTATATACAGGTGCTGGGCTGGTGATGTATATACAGGTCCGACCGTCCTACCGTCCTGGGCTGGGGCTAGTGACGTATACAGAGACTGGCCTGGTGGTGATGTATATACAGGGGCTGGCCTGGTAGTGATGTATATACAGTGAATGGGCTGGGGCTGATGTATATACAGGTGCTGGTCTGGGGCACATTATTAAAAGAAGGAGACAATGATGGGGCATATAACTACAAGGAGACAATGATGGGGCATATTACTACAAGAAGGAGACAATGATTGGGCATATTACTACAAGAAGGGGACAATGATGGGGCATATTTCAGGGTGGAATCTGCTTGCATTCCATGCTTAAATCTATCTATCTAAAAAGAAGAAAATTAGAGCAGCACAAAGAAAGAGTCCGGGTGCAGAGCCCCCCCAGGCAAATACCAAACATCAATTATAGAAATCCAGACAAATTGAAGGCAGCACACCGTCTGTAGTGAAAAAAAAGCTATTTAATAAGGCCAAAAGGCGACGTTTGGTCCAAACAACAGGAACCTTTCTCAAGGCTTGAGAAAGGTTCCTGTTGTTTGGACCGAAATGTCGCCTTTTGACCTTATTAAATAGCTTTTTTTTCCACTACAAACTATGTGCTGCCTCAATTGTCTGGATTTCTATTATCTATCTATCTATCTATCTATCTTCTATCATCTCTATCTATCTATCTATTATCTATCTATCTATTAAATTTCATTTTTTTTCCCATAAACATCAATCCAATTGCTGTGTTTAGAAAGGGCAGTGTGAGTGGCTCAGTGTCAGTGTGTGATAAACACGCATGAGCTTGAAGTCCCCCTGCTGAACAGAAGAGAAGACTGCAAAGGTAAGCCTAAAATCAATGAATTGTTTACATAATAGGATTGATCATGGTGGTATTTCTCCTTGTATGTGATATTATTGGTCTTGGTATAAGGAATTATGTTGTGTATGGCGGTCATTTGTTTTCGTTTCGTTTTATTCACATTTTTCGTTCTAAAATTTTACAACCTGAACGACCATGGCTTGCCCCCCCCCTAGTTTTGATCCTGGGTACGCCCATGGCCCTAAACGTCCCTATATAGGTTCTGCACCTATCACTAAGCAGAAACCTAATCCATGCCTGACCCTATTGATAGGCCCTACATAGGGAGGGGATGGAGTTAGCACTAGTCAGTCTCCACTAAAACTAAAGACAGAGGGTAGACATATGGGGAGAACGCTTAACTTGAGAAGACCACCAAGATATCATGCCAGCAATCCTCCAAGGATCCTCAGGAAGACACTAACCGACTCCTAGAGCTTCCAACTGAGGCAAGTATAAGCTAACACCTGCACCATGCTGCAGCAATTGAATGTATATAATCCTTCCGCACAGGTATGTCATTAGCAGCAGAAGGTGGAGGTAACTATTGGGTCCTAGAAGGAAGAAAGATATCGCTCTATAACAGAGATGCAAAAATCAAGAAGGTGCTTGAGCTAAATGCAAAGACCCTCATCAGCCGGATACAGGATGACTGTCGGTCACACCTGACACACCCGTGACATCTTGCTGGTTGGTAGGTGATCAAATATTTATTTCATGCAATAAAATGCAATTTATTTAAATATCATACAATGTGATTTTCTGTTTTTTTTTTTTAGATTCTGTCTCTCACAGTTGAAGAGTACCTACGATAAAAATTGAAGAACTCTCCATTCTTTGTGGGTGGGAAAACTTGCAAAATCAGCAGTGTCAAATACTTATTTTCCTCACTGTATCTCAATAACAATTGATTGCAATTTACAATTTATAGTTAGTGACCCCACTACTCAAGTTCCAGTTTTAGATATCCTGCTCAAGGGTGATCCAAGGTGAGCAAAAAGGGGCCGATCCCTCATAGCATGCTAACTCCCAGTCTATTCCAAAGCTCTCTCCAAAATACAACTTGGCTTAGCACAAAAGGCTTTTTTAAGTGTGTAGGAAGCTGTTGCAATATGTGCGCTTTTGCTGATTAAATAAAAAATTATTTTTCCGTATCGCAGGGTGTAATCATTTTATTAATGGGTTCATAAATTGATACCCATCATGTATCAAATGTGATCCATGCAATATGATATACATAGGCTGCACAACCAGAAAACTAAAACAGCACATCTCTGAACATCTAGCCATTATTCTCACGTTCACACTGGTGCAGTAAAGCATCATCAGGGTGATACAATGTATTTTTAATTCTTTGGGATAGAGAGGGTATCAAATATCCTGTCAGATGAGGTAGATGGCAAAAGCAGCTTATGCAAAGAGAAACTTTCTGGATATTGAAACTCAATACAAAATACCCAAATGAACAACAAATGATCTGTTCTACAAATTCTAATCTTTATGGTTTAAATATTGATACACCATGTATTATGTTTCTCTATTCAAATGTATGTATTATCCCTGAGTCTTCTAATTGGTTACAAATATGTCATTTACATGTCTGCTTGTGATTTGGTTCTTTAAAATGAGACCACCGCCAGTTTCTATGCTATGACTAAGGGCGTTCGACTCGCCGGAAACGAGTCCTTTCATCAACTTCAAACTTGGAAACTCATCAAACTAGCACAAGGAAAGAATCATACTCTTCATAGGTTAACCATCTTGCCTCAGAATCATGCAGTAGATTTTCCACTCTCAAAATTCCTTTTTTTAACCATTCTCTAAATAATCGAATTTCATTACCTTGTTTAAAGCCTCGGTGAGTCAATAGATCTAAGCATTTAGAAGTTAGCAAAAGGAAAAAAAAAACATTCTTTTGCACCGTTTTCCATTTTATGAAATCATTCATTAAATATTTGGGAACAATTAGGTCAAATTACAGATTTGATTTATAGTCCTAATTAGAATCATTTGCTTGTGAAAACAGGAGGGAACTGAAGAATTGGTCTGGTTTGTCATTATTGTTGTTGGGTAGAAATCATCTGATAAAAATTATGAGTTTCCAAGGCTACTTTACCCATTACAAACTATACCACTACTGCTACAACAGAGACATAGGTAGGCTGAATAAGGCATTTACCAGTTTTCTATGGAGAAATAAGAGACTTCGTATCAGTGCCAAGAAAATGATGTCACACCCGGAAAGGGGTAGTGTAAATATGCATAACATTAGAGGATAAAATCTAGCTTGTCTGATGAGACGTGTAACTCATTAGATAAGAAAATGTTGTGATTATTCAGAGTTTGCGTTGGAAAAATAATTTTTTGTAAACCATGGAGCCTGAGCGCAGTTCTTCACACATCCCTTGTGCAAATTCCATCTATAATTAAATCCTCTGTGATGTGTAGAGATATGGCTGTGACAGGGAAAGTGGTGCGAAAAAAAATAGCGTTTTCTTGGTGAACTTCTAAATAAATAAATAAATATGGTCTGTCTCACTTCCAAATCATAGCGTATGCCCAAGTACAGAAATATAGAAAATGAACTAGATAATATTATAAATATGGACAAACATATGGTGACGATCTCAACTCTTTATGAAAAAATTAAAGAAGTACTGACACCGGTTTCTCCGGGGTTAGTGTTTAAAGTATGGACTAAACAAATGAGAGTCTTAGAGATAGATTGTAAAATTTGAAAGATTGAAAAGTTATGAGGAAACATGATTAATGAGAATTGGAGAGATACACAATATCATATAATACATAGCTATTTATGGTTTTAACATAACATACAATAATCAACCCTCAGATAGAGTTTTACATTGCCCCAAATGTGAAGAGTGCAAAACATATGTATCATGGGTCGTGGCAATGCCGTATGATACAAGAATTTTGGACAAGGATTCAAACGCATAACAAATATCTGGAAAACAAAATTCAGTTTGACCCTATGCTGTGGATATTTCATTACAGTGAAAAATGATAGATAATAAGGGTAATGTGAAATGTTATATACTGACTCTTTTTCATAGTATTCTCATGATCTTGAAACAATGTATATTGAGAAACTGGTTGTCAATGTCAACGCCTTGGAAAGGGGAAATAACAAGCCAACTTAAATCGTTACTTGCTTTGGAAAAGATAGAAATGGAATGGAATAAAGATAAACAAGCAATATTTTTAGTTCATTATAGCTCTACAGAAATAAATCACGTGGTTCGTCGATTTGTGAATACAGAATGGTATCTACTGGAGGAGTTACAGGGAAGCCTGGGTGATTTGAGGGTGTAATAATATTTTGATGGGAGAGACCTTCATTATTTTATTAAGTTAGGAAATTGTACCATAGGAAGCTAAAATAGGCTGGCTGGCATAGGAAAATGTTAGGGTCTTTATATTTGTAACAGTTCAGATGTTACTGTGTAATACTTGTTATTGAAAAAAACTGCATTCATTTTCTTTTCTGTAAAAATATTGAAAATCATTTAATAAAGAGTTATATTAAAACAACCTTCATCGGAAGTGTAGGCAACAGTCACTGCACATAAGTCGGAGCAATCAAGGGTATGTGGTGGGCTTCCCTCAAAAGAGGACAATCAGGATCCATCTATATCAGGCCTTCAGTACGTGTGATGGTGTGTGGTCTACAGGAGCTCAGTGGTTGACTCCAAAGTACCGTATATACTCGAATATAAGCCGAGATTTTCAGCCCATTTTTTAGGGCTGAAAGTCCCCCTCTCGGCTTATATTCGAGTCATATACCAGGGGGTCGGTGGAGGAGGGGGAGCGCAGCTGTCCTGTATACTTACCCTTCCGTCGGCCCGGTTTCTGCAGCCCCTGCACTTCTCCCACGGTCCCGGCGCCAGTATTCAGCCATCAGTGGTACCGCTCATTAAAGTCATGAATATGCACATATTCATGACTTTAATCAGCGGTAACACGTGACCGCTGAACACAGGCGCCGGGACCGTGGGAGAAGAGCAAGGGGCTGCAGAGACCGCGCCAGCGGAAGGGTGAGTATAAGCGATACTTACCTGTCCCGTTCCGCTGTGTCCTTGGGTCCTCTTGCTGCGATGTTCAGGCAGAGGGCGCGATGACGTAGTTACTGTGCGCAGCGCCCTCTGCCTGATCATTGACTGCTGGAGGACCCAGAAGATGGCGGCGAGCAGCGGTGACAGGTATGTCTCAGGTGCCGGGGCCCTGAGCGAACGGTGACACCGGCACCTTTCCCCCATAGCGCGCCGGTGTCCCCGCCTGC
The DNA here is from genome assembly GCA_033576555.1 of Oophaga sylvatica. NCBI lineage: Eukaryota > Metazoa > Chordata > Amphibia > Anura > Dendrobatidae > Oophaga > Oophaga sylvatica. The sequence goes on from JARQOD010000006.1 coordinate 321,461,394, forward strand.
TCAGGACACCGGCACCTGGCCCCCCAGCAACGAGAGGTGAGTATACCTTTTTTTTTTTTTTTTCGGTTGCAGCAGCAATTGAGGCATATACTGTGGAGCATCTATGGGGGAATAATCTATGGGGGAATAATCTATGGGGGCACAATCTATGGGGCATTTGATATCTATGGGGAATAATCTATGGGGAATAATCTATGGGGCATTATCTATGGGGGCATAATCTATGGGGCATTATCTATGGGGGACTAATCTATGGGGCATTATCTATGGGGGAATAATCTATGGGGGCATAATCTATGGGGGAATAATCTATGGGGCATAATCTATGGAGCATCTATGGGGGCACAATGCATGGGCAGCATATAGGGCATAATCTCATTTTCCACCATAGGCTTATACTCGACTCAGTACGTTTTTCCAGTTTTTTGTGGCAAAATTAGGGGGGTCGGCTTATACTCGGGTCGCTTATACTCGAGTATATACGGTAACTAGCACCCACCTTAAGCTACCCTTATTTTGCTGCTTGTGCCACCTATTCATTTGATTACTACAAGCTGGTGTCAGGATGATGCTTCCAGTTACAAAGTCGCTTGAAGCTGGATGCAATAGTGTGGTGAGTAGAGTTGAGCGAAACAGGTCGGTCAGATTCAAAAATCGCCGACTTTCGCCAAAGTCTGGTTTCGCCGAGCAAAACCCGACCATAGCGTGAGGTCGGCCATGCGGTCGTCGACCCGAGCGCCAAAGTCGGTTTTCCCATAATGCTTGCAGGCTCCTTTTCTCAGCCAATGAGAAAGGATGCACATTGTGGGCAACGAGATGACATGGGCAGCGGCCACCACCATCTTAGAGAAGGGCATTGCAGTGATTGGCTTGCTTTGTGTGGATTTTATTTTGTGCAGCAGCAGAGCTGGTTAATAGGCTGCCTGCTAGCTGTATTGCTGTGTGTACACTGCTGTGCAGACTGCTTTTTACACAGCACAAATACTTTTATTCTTTTTTTCTGCACAGTTATCGAGCGTTCATTTTTTCCCACACCGTATAGAGCTGTACGCTCCTCACACACTACCGTGTACCGACTGGTATCTCGGACAAATACATGCTGACTATCTGTGTGTAACTCCGGAAATCTATACTGAGATTTACAATTTACTCCTATACTATATACACCTGTTATCTTCAGATACAGTACCCTTTTTCAGCTTTTTATATTGTGTAATCCATACTGAGCCTGTGAGCGTCTGTGTGTTACTCCCGAAATCTATACGGAGATTTACAATTTACCCCTATACACCTGTTATCTTCAGATACAGTACCCTTTTTCAGCTTTTTATATTGTGGTCTAATCCATACTGAGCCTGTGAGCGTCTGTGTGTTACTCCCGAAATCTATACGGAGATTTACAATTTACCCCTATACACCTGTTATCTTCAGATACAGTACCCTTTTTCAGCTTTTTATATTGTGGTCTAATCCATACTCAGCCTGTGAGCGTCTGTGTTACTCCGGAAATCTATACGGAGATTTACAATTTACCCCTATACACCTGTTATCTTCAGATACAGTACCCTTTTTCAGCTTTTTATATTGTGGTCTAATCCATACTCAGCCTGTGAGTGTCTGTGTTACTCCGGAAATCTATACGGAGATTTATAATTTACCCCTATACACCTGTTATCTTCAGATACAGTACCCTTTTTCAGCTTTTTATATTGTGGTCTAATCCATACTCAGTCTGTTAGCGTCTGTGTTACTCCGGAAATCTATACGGAGATTTACAATTTACCCCTATACACCTGTTATCTTCAGATACAGTACCCTTTTTCAGCTTTTTATATTGTGGTCTAATCCATACTGAGCCTGTGAGCGTCTGTGTGTTACTCTGGAAATCTATACAGAGATTTATAATTTACCACTATACACTTTTTATCTTCAGATACAGTACCCTTTTTCAGCTTTTTATATTGTGGTCTAATCCATACTGAGCCTGTGAGCATCTGTGTGTTACTCCGGAAATCTATACGGAGATTTACAATTTACCTCTATACACCTGTTATCTTCAGATACAGTACCCTTTTTCAGCTTTTTATATTGTGGTCTAATCCATACTGAGCCTGTGAGCATCTGTGTGTTACTCCGGAAATCTATACGGAGATTTACAATTTACCTCTATACACCTGTTATCTTCAGATACAGTACCCTTTTTCAGCTTTTTATATTGTGGTCTAATCCATACTGAGCCTGTGAGCGTCTGTGTGTTACTCTGGAAATCTATACAGAGATTTACAATTTACCCCTATACACCTGTTATCTTCAGATACAGTACCCTTTTTCAGCTTTTTATATTGTGGTCTAGTCCATACTGAGCCTGTGAGCGTCTGTGTGGTTACTCCTGAAATCTATACGGAGATTTACAATTACCCCAACACTGTATACAGCTGCACGCTTCTGATACAGTACCATATATCTGCTGGTATTTTTGGTACATTTTCAAAAACATGAGGAAGTATGGTGGAAGAGGCCACAGACGTGGGCGGGGGGGCAGCTGGTACTGATGGTGATGGTGGTGCATCTGCTGGTAGTGCCTAAAGCACAATAGCACCTAAGGCAGGAGGTATTGAGCCTGCGGCATCGTCTGGCTCCAGAAGGCCTGGAAGGCTCCCTTTTCTGGGAGTAGGTTAACCTATTTTAAAGCCGGAGCATCAGGAACAGGTTTTGGCTTACATTGCCGAAACAGCCTCCAGCTTTATCGCCTCCTCTTCTGAAGTTTCAAAAAATGCAAGCACTGAGTCGTCAGTGCAGGCTCCTGGTCAGGAACAACACCTTTCCTTGTGTCCTTCACCCTCACCAAAAGTGAAGGATGCGGCAGGCCACACTTCAGATTACTGTACTCCATGGAGCTGTTTTCACATACCATGCCTAGGTTATCAAGTCAAACCCTGAATTCCCCAGTCCAAGATGAATCTGACATGGAGTGCACTGATGCACAGCCAATGCTAGATGATTCTGCTGGTACATTGACCCACAGCACTACATTGCCCTCGCAGTCTACTGAGCCAGAATCTCACCCTGATGAAACTCAGGTGCCCCTCCCCGCATACTATACCACCTTACATGGTGACAGAGAGGAAGGTGCAGATGAAATTGAAGAGGAGGTGATGGATGACCCAGTTGTTGACCCGGATTGGCATCCATTGGGGAAAGAGGATGCAGCTGGCAATAGCTCAGAAGAGGATAAGGATCAGCAGCAGGCATCGACATCGCAGCAGCGGTTATCTGGCAGGCCCGTAGCTGTCCAAAAACGTGTTAAAAAAACAAAGAGTTGCAGGACAGCTTGGCCAGACGGTCCAATTTGCACAGCGTGCAAACCCTGAAAATGTATCCCATAGTAGGAAGAGTGCAGTGTGGCACTTTTGAACAAAATCCTATTGATGAGGTAAAGGTTATCTGTAAGAAGTGCGGAAGGACCTTTAATCGAGGGAAAAATCTCCGAAATTTGAATACCAGTTGCATGCTTAGACATTTAATGACCATGCACTTGCAAGCGTGGACGGACTACAAAACCTCAGGTAGCACATGTGCACCTGCTCTGACTGAAGGTAGCCAGCAACGCTCCATCGCTTCCCCCACTGTAAGCCCACCGGTTAGCTCACCACCAGCAAGAAATGTTGAGGTGTCATCGCAAGGCCAAAGCAGTCAGGGAATCACAATGTTTTTGCAACGAAAGACTGAATCTAGGCCATCACCACCACCATCACCAACCCCCTCTCAGTCCATCATGTCCACCGCTAGTTCCCCCATATGCAGCTCTCAAGTCCAGCTCACCCTAGCAGACACTCTGATTAGGACGAGAAAGTACTTATCCTCTCATCCGCGTACACTGGCTTTGAATGCCTACATTGCCAAACTGATCTCATTAGAGATGATGCCCTTCCGTTTGGTTGAAAGCGCAGCGTTCCGAGAGCTCATGGCCTACGCTGTCCCATGCTATGACCTACCCAGTCAGCACTTCTTTTCTAGAAAAGCCATCCCTGCCCTCCACCTGCATGTGAAAGACCGCATTGTCCATGCACTCAAACAATCAGTGAGTGGAAAGGTGCACCTCACAACAGATGCATGGGCCAGTAGGCATGGCCAGGACCGTTACATGTCCATCACTGCGCACAGGGTTAATGTGGTGGATGCAGGCTCCACAGGGGACAGCGTCGGTGGACAGTGCTGCCTAGCCCACGGTATAGGAAACAGTTTGCTGTAGGCGTTCGACCCTCCTCCTCTAGAAGCAAAAGCTCGTCAACAGAGCGCAGTCGCACGAGCACTCCATCCGCAGCTGCCAGTGTTGCACACGAGGTGTCCCACTATCGAACAGCTAGTGGTAAGCGTCAGCAGGCTGTTTTAAAGATGATGTCTTTGGGTGACAACAGACACACCTCGGAGGTACTGGCCGACTACTTGCAGCGAGAACCTGAGTCATGACTGGGCAGTCTACACCTTGAGCCAAGCAAGGTAGTCAGTGATTATTTTGGGGAGGAGGATGCATCTCAGGGGAAAGCAAAAATGTTGGCTTGCCAAGGTCAGGTACAGGGTTTGTGCGTGACTGGAGAGATGTGGATTTGGCTGAAAGTGCCCCTCCACTCACCACTGGCAGTGCATCATTGACACCTGGAACATTGGCCCACATGTGTGATTATGTCTTGCGTATCCTAAAAAGGGACCCCCACATTGCCAAAATGATGAAGGATGACGACTACTGGTTGGCCAGCATCCTCGATCCACACTATAAAGGCAAATTACAGAACATCATGCCACAGGAGAACCTAGAGCTAATATTGGCGAACAAACAAGCAACTATTGTAAACCGTTTGTTAGAGGCATTCCCAGCACACAGCAGCGGTGAAGGTTCTACCACGAGCCATAGTGGGACAAATGGAAGAGGTGTTCGTGGTGCACACAGCCGAAGTGGCATTGGAGACGGGTTTTGTGACCATGTTGTGGACTGATTTCTCAAGTACCGCTCACACGACTGTTAATACTGAATCGATTAAACAGGAGACAGCAGTTGTCAACTATGGTTCAAAATTACCTCTCTCCCCTATCGATGTTCTCCCTCACAGTTCATTCCCCTTTGACTACTGGGCCTGTAAACTGGACACCTGGCCTAAATTGGTACAATATGCCTTACAGGAGCTCGCTTGCCCTGCTGGTAGTGTGCTATCAGAAAGAGTTTTCAGTACTGCTGGATCAATCCTGACAGAAAGAAGTACCCGGCTATGGACACAAAATGTTGATGATCTCACCTTCATTAAAATGAACCATGCCTGGGTTTCAAAGGATTTTGTACCACCTTCCCCTGATGACACATAGGTTGCTATCAAAATGGCTCGCTTTGTCCTCCTCTTCCTCCTACTTCTCCAATTCCTCTATTTGCAGATGCTGAACAACCAGCCTACACCTCAACATATGCCAGTTTTTGCACCTCCCTAACAGGGCTGTACCCCCCCAGGGTCGGCGTCACTACCTGGCGCACCCGGGCAAGTGCCGGTGCCCTGAGCAGGGGCGACGGCACTGGCACAGGGCCCTTAATAGTATGCCAGTGTCTCTGACGGTGGAGGGGCCTGTTGTGAATGGGTTTGAGATGAGTTCTGAGCAGAGGCTCCCTCTGGTGGTTACAAGCGGTGCTGGTCTGTCCAGTGAAGATTGTGAGGACTGGGAATCAGGTGTTACTGACTGGTCTTATATAAGGGAGTCACCTTCCCATCAGGGTTGCCGGTGATCAATTGTTCTGGTCTGAATCCTTTATTCCTGTTTCCCTTGTAGCCTGCTGTGTCGTGTCTACATCTCCTGCTAACAGATAAGACATTTTCTTCTTTTGTTTTTGTGCTTTATTTTTGCATTTTGTCCTGCACTTCTGTGGGGGCCTTAAGGGTCCCCTCCGGGGGCTTCTGCCCTCTCAGTTTTGTTCAGCCACTGATGTTTGTACTTTTGCTTTTTCCAGTTTTTTCAGTGGCTGCTGTTTTGATTTTGTTACACCAGAGAACTAATTTAGGTGGTAGAGGTCGTGTGATCTCAGGTGTTTTTGAAATTAGTAGAGTTGGTGCTTTTCAGGGTTTTCTGGGATTGCAGTAAGTACCCTTCCTATCCTTTTCTATTTAGTTAGTTTGGGCCCCAGCGTTTGCTCATACTATTTTCTTTCTGTGTCAGTATTTCATCTTGTCTAACCGCCATTACATGTTTGGGGGCTTTCTATTATCTTTGGAGTTCTGCGCCGGGGCAGATAGCTTTCCTATTTCTATCTTTAGGTGTAGTTAGTTTCTCAGGCTGTGACGAGGCGTCTAGGACCAACGTAGGAACGCTCCACGGCTGCCTCTAGTTGTGGTGGTTAGTCAGGGTACTGCAATCTCATAGATTCCAACTGCTCTGGTGTATTGCCTTTTTTACCTGCACTCCTCAGCTACCGAAAAATAACAGTATCACCGGCCTAAAAATTGAAAATTGTATGGTACTCACAGAAGGGAAAAAATATTGTGAAAGAAAAAAGGTTGTCAGAGTTGTCAGAGATATTTTTCTGTTTGTTGCTTTTTTTTCCCTCTGTATCTCTGGGTGCTGGGAGGATCTTTTCTCTCAATGGAGTTTGCACAGTTGTCTGGCCGTGTGGATCAGCTTGCCACTGAGGTTCGGAGTATTGCTATCTATCTTGCTGGGTTGCCTGTTGTGGAACCTAGGATTCCCATGCCAGATTTGTTTTTAGGGGATCGAGCTAAGTTTCAGAATTTCAAAAATAATTGTAAATTGTTTTTTGCCTTAAAATCTAAGTCCTCAGGGAATGCAGCGCAGCAGGTTCAAATTATCATCTCTCTCCTGCGCGGCGATCCTCAGGATTGGGCTTTTTCCCTGACACCTGGGGATCCTGTTTTGAGTGATGTAGATGCATTTTTTCAGGCCTTGGGGTTATTGTACGATGAGCCTAATGTCACTGATCAAGCTGAAAAAGCCTTGTTGGCATTAAATCAGGGGCTTGATGTCGCTGAGTTATACTGTCAGAGATTCCGTAGGTGGGCAGTCCTGACCAAATGGAATGACGACGCTTTGGCAGCCCTTTTCCGGAAGGGTCTGTCAGATAATGTAAAGGATGTTATGGTGGGATTCCCTGTCCCCTCTGGTCTCAATGATTCTATGTCATTAGCGATTCAAATTGACAGAAGTTTGCGTGAGCGGAGAAGTATGCGTGGAATGGTGTTGCCTTGTGAACCAGCTTCTGAACCCATGCAGTGTGATAGAGTGGTGTCTGGGGCACAGCGTCATGAGTTTCGAAAGCGCAATGGGTTATGTTTCTACTGTGGTGATGCCTCTCATGCTATTTCAGTCTGCCCTAAGCGGGGAAGACGTTTTGCACGCTCAGCTGTCTTGGGTAGTGTTCAGACTAAGTTTTTATTAACTGTCACTCTGATATGCTCTCTGTCCTCATTTTCTGCTCAGGCTTTCCTTGATTCTGGAGCAGCTATTAACCTGATGGATTATGATTTTGCTAAACGTTGTGGATTTCCCTTGATACCCCTACAGAAGTCTATTCCCCTACTGGGGATCGATTCTACCCCTTTGGCTGAGAATAAACCCCAGTTTTCTACTCAGGTGATAATGAGGGTTGAACCTGATCACCAGGAGTGCTGCAAATTTTTGGTTCTGTATAATCTGCATGACATTATCGTGCTGGGTTTTCCTTGGTTCAGTCTCATAATCCTGTTTTGGATTGGAAATCTGTGTCTGTAACCAGTTGGGGCTGCCAATGTGTTAATACCAACGCTCCTGTTTTTTCTGCCTCCCCCCAGGCTCAGGATGTTCCTGACTTTTTATTGATTTTTCTGATGTGTTTAGCGAAAGTAAATCTGCATCCTTGCCTCCCCATAGGAGCTATGACTGCGCTATTGAATTAGTGCCGGGTAGTAAATTCCCTAAAGGTCGCCTTTTTAACTTGTCTGTACCTGAACATGACGCTATGCGGTCTTATATCAAGGAATCATTGGAGAAGGGTCATATCAGACCATCCTCTTCACCCTTAGGTGCCGGTTTTTTCTTTGTGGCCAAAAAGGATGGTTCATTAAGGCCGTGTATTGATTATCGTCTCTTGAACAATATTACTGTGAAATATCAATACCCGTTACCCTTGATTTCTGACCTGTTTTCCAGGGTGAAAAACGCTACTTGGTTTACCAAGCTTGACCTCAGGGGGGCGTATAACCTTATTCGCATTAAGCACGGGGATGAATGGAAGACGGCATTCAATACCCCTGAAGGGCATTTTGAGTACCTGGTGATGCCCTTTGGGCTCACTAATGCTCCTTCCGTCTTCCAGTCGTTCGTGAATGACATTTTCAGGGATTTTGTGGACAAATTTCTGATTGTTTATTTGGATGATATCTTGATTTTTTCTAATGACTGGGACTCTCATGTGAAATATGTTCGAACTGTATTCCAGATTTTGAGAGAGAATGCTCTGTATGTGAAGGGATCAAAGTGTCTTTTTGGCGTACAGAGGATCTCATTTCTGGGATTCATTTTGTCCCCATCTGTTATTGAAATGGACCCGGTCAAGGTTCAGGCCATCTGTGATTGGGTCCAACCTACTTCATTAAAGGCTCTTCAGAGATTTTTGGGTTTTGCCAATTTTTATCGTAAATTTTATTGGTAATTTCTCGGTTATTGTTAAACCATTAACTGATTTGACCAGAAAGGGTTCTGATGTGGTGAATTGGCCTCCTGAGGCAGTCTCTGCATTTCAGGAACTTAAGCAGAGATTCACTTCTGCTCCTGTTCTACGGCAGCCTGATGTTTCTCTGCCATTTCAGGTGGAGGTTGATGCCTCTGAAATTGGGGCAGGTGCCGTTTTGTCCCAAAAAGATCCAGAGACCTCTAAAAGTAACCCTTGTGCCTTTTTCTCTCGAAAATTTTCTCCTACTGAACGTAATTATGACGTGGGTAATCGGGAGTTATTGGCCATGAAGTGGGCTTTTGAAGAGTGGAGACATTGGCTGGAGGGAGCCAAACATCAGGTGGTGGTCCTTACGGACCATAAGAATCTGGTCTATCTGGAATCTGCCAAGCGACTCAATCCTAGACAGGCCAGGTGGGCCTTGTTTTTCACACGTTTTAATTTTGTGGTTTCCTTTCTTCCTGGCACTAAGAATGTTAAGGCGGATGCCCTCTCGAGGAGTTTCCTTGCGGACTCTCCTGAGTTATCTGATCCTTCTGTTATTTTGAAAAAGGGTGTAGTTCTTTCTGCCATCTCGCCCAATTTGAGACTTGCTCTGGAGGGGTGTCAGGAGGATAGGCCCGAGTGCTGCCCTGTTGGAAAATTGTTTGTCCCGGACCAGTAGAAAAAGAGTGTGATGTCTGAGATTCATTGTTCCGCATTGGCTGGGCATCCCGGAATTTTTGGTACCAGAGACTTGGTTAGTCGGTCCTTTTGGTGGCCTACCTTGTCTCGTGATGTCAGGGAATTTGTGTAGTCCTGCGGGACTTGCTCTCGCTCCAAGCCTTGCTCTCGCTCTAGTGGTTTGTTGATGCCATTGCCTGTGCCCAAGAGACCATGGACCCATATCTCTATGGATTTCATTTCCGACCTTCCTGTTTCTCAGAGAATGACCACCATCTGGGTAATTTGTGATAGGTTTTCCAAGATGATACATCTTGTGCCATTACCTAAGTTGCCTTCCTCCTCTGAATTGGTGCCATTGTCCTTCAGCACGTGGTTCGTTTGCACGGCATTCCTGAGAACATTGTGTCTGACAGAGGAGTCCAGTTTGTTTCCAGATTTTGGAGGACTTTTTGTTCTAAACTGGGTGTTCAATTGTCTTTCTCCTCGGCATTTCATCCTCAGACCAATGGTCAAACTGAGAGAACAAACCAGACATTGGGGGTAATCGGAGTTAATTTGGGGCCTGAATGGCTTTTGAAAGAACTTGGGTGGGGGAGCCAAAAACAGGGGGGGTCCTTTCACCAAAAATCTGGGCTATCTGGAATTCCAAGCGACTCAATCCTAGACAGCCAAAGGGGCCCTTTTTTTTCACCCCTTTTAATTTTGGGTTTCCTTTCTTCCTGGCACTAAAATTTAAGGGATCCCCCCGAGGAGTTTCCTCGGCTCTCCGATTATCAAACCTTCTGTTATTTTGAAAAGGGGTAGTTCTTTCCGCCATCTCCCCAATTTGGAAATTGCCTGGAGGGGGGTTTGGAGATGGCCCGGCTCCCTGTGGAAAATTTTTTTTTGTCCCGGGCCATAAAAAAAAAATGTGAGTCGAATTCATTGTTCCGCATTGGGGGGCACCCGGAATTTTTGGTACCCGAGACTTGGTTTAGTTTTTTTGGGGCCTT
>JARQOD010000006.1:321471852-321575958 GCA_033576555.1 Oophaga sylvatica
CTAGCACTGGGTCAGGGCAAGGAGAAGAACGTCCAGGAAACGTATTGGGTGTTGCAGCCTTTAGTAGAGATACATGAAAGACAGGGTGGATTCTCATAGTTCTGGGCAGTTGAAGACGACAAGCAACGGCACTTATAATTTTACTGATTTTATAGGGTCCAATGTACTTATGTCCCAACTTAGACGATGGAATCCTTAACTTAAGATTTCTGGTTGCCAGCCAGACCAAGTCTCCTACCTTGAAAACTGGTGCAGGTTTACGAAATTTATCTGCTGCTTTCTTGTACCTTTCCTGAGCCAATTCCAGATTTTCCTTTAGAAGATCCATATTCTTTTGTAAAGACGTGATTTCTTCAGCCACTGCTGGCAAGGGCGTTTCTATGGGAAATCGAGGAAGAATGTTAGGATGATAACCTAAATTGGAGTAAAAAGGAGACTGCTTAGTGGAGGCGCTCTGAGAGTTGTTATAAGAGAACTCAGCCAGTGGAAGTAGATCCACCCAATCATCCTGTAGGTGGCAGATAAAGCAGCGGAGATACTGCTCCAGGGTCTGATTGGTTCGTTCTGTCTGTCCATTAGTCTGGGGATGAAAAGCAGAAGAAAGGTTTACTTTAATGTCCAATGCAGCACAGAAATTTTGCCAAAACCTTGAAGTGAATTGCACCCCTCGATCCGAAATGACCTCATCCGGTACTCCATGTAAGCGAAACACATTCTTAATCATCAAATCTGATGTCTGTTTTGCAGTGGATAAGCCGACACAAGGGATAAAATGAGCTGCCTTTGTTAAACGATCAACCACCACTAGAATGGTGTTCTTCCCTTGAGAGGTTGGTAACTCCACAATGAAGTCCATAGAAATGGATCCCCACGGGCGGGACGGGGTGGGAAGGGGTTGCAACAGACCAGTTGGTGAGGAGCGAGGTGTTTTGCATCTTGCACAGACTTCACATGAAGTGACATAGTTTAAAACATCTTTCCTGTAAGTGGGCCACCAAAAGAAACGAGAAAGAAATTCCTGTGTCTTTAGAATTCCTCTATGCCCAGCTATCTTGGAATCGTGGATGAGTTGCAATACTCTCAATCTGACTGTTTCAGGTATATACAGACGTTGTCCCTGAATCCACACACCATTCTTAAAGACAAGACTTACGTCCCTTGGGGGTTGTGCCAACAAGGAATCCGCATGGTATGCTTCCTTGATGTCCTTAAGTAGGTCTTGATTATGAATCACTCCCAGGAATCTAGAGTCAGGAAGAATAGTCTTAGGAGGAGTAAGTGGACGGGTCTGCTGAATGAATCCTAGAGAGTGCATCAGCCTTTCCATTGCGCGATCCTGGCCTATAAGAAATTACAAAATTAAATTGGTTTAGGAAAATATTCCAGCGAGCCTGGCGAGGAGTCAGGCACTTAGCCGACCTGATAAATTCAAGGTTACGATGGTCTGTCAGGACGACTATTTGCTGTGCAGCTCCCTGAAGAAGGTGTCTCCATTCTTTGAAGGCGGCAATAATGGCCAACAACTCTCTATTGCCCACATCGTAGTTCCTCTCAGCCGAAGACAACTGCTGGGAAAAGAAGGCACAGGGATGCAAGACATTCTTCTCACCTGTTCTCTGAGAGAGTATAGCTCCAACGGCACAGTCTGAAGCATCCACCTCTATTATGAAGGCAAGTTCGGGGTTGGGATGTACTAAGATAGGTGCGGTGGTAAATTTATCCTTTAGACGGGAAAATGCTTCCTGGGCTTGGGGGGTCCAGGAGAACCTAGACTCTTTCCGGGTAAGTTGGGTGATAGGTGACACTACCTCAGAGAAATTCCTAATAAAACGTCTATAGAAGTTGGCAAACCCGATGAAGCGCTGCACCTCCTTCACATTTCTAGGAATTGGCCAATCCTTGATGGCTTGGGTCTTGCTTCCATCCATACTAATCCCTTGTGTAGACAGTACATACCCCAGAAATTGAATTTCGGTCCTATGGAATTCACACTTTTCAAGTTTGATGTAAAGATGGTTTTGTCTTAGACGTTCTAAGACCATTCTCACATGTCCATGATGTTCCTCTGTGGAGTTAGAAAAAATTAGAATATCATCCAGATAAATCACCACGAATGTATCTGAGATCCTGAAGATGTCATTACCAGTGTGGAAGTGCGGGGCGTACTCAGACCAAAAGCATACTAGATATCAAGTGTCCATAGCGTGACTGATGCATTTCATTCATCCCAGTCTAAAGGGTATGCCACACTAAACAATATCGCTAACGGATCGCTAAAAAACGTCACTATTTAGCATCCCGTTAGCGATATTTTCGTGCGCAGCTTCAGCGACGAGCTTCCTGCTGTGATCTCGCTCTCGCTGGAATCGTTCCGGACCTTTTCTCGTCGGCGCTCCGTGGTAAGTATTTATCGCTGTGTGCACCTTTTCTTAGCGATTTAGCGGTACTTTTGTACCGCTAAGTCGTAAGAAGATCGCTAACGGCGATAGCGTCGTTAACTATATCGCTAAATCGGCAGCATTTAGCGATATAGAAATCCCGCTAGCGATCTCATTAGTATGCAACGCTAACGAGATCGCTAGCGATTGCTTAGTGTGGCAGTACCTTAATACGGACCAAGTTATAGGCCCCACGGAGATCCAATTTAGAGAAAATTTTGGCATGCCGCACTCTCTCCAATAACTCAGGGATTAAAGGCAATGGATAACGGTTTCTAATAGTAACCTTATTGAGTTCCCTATAGTCTACGCAGGGTCTCAGAGATCCATCTTTCTTCTTCACAAAGAAGATGGGTGCACCTGCAGGAGATGAAGAGGGGCGTATGAAGCCCTTGGCTAGATGTTCGTCTATGTAATCCTTTAAAGCCTTTAGCTCGGGCCCCGCCAGGGGGTAGATCTTACCAAAAGGTATCTCTGCTCCAGGCAATAATTCAATTGGACAATCATATGGACGGTGAGGGGGAAGCTGGTCAGCGTTCTTCTTGTCACATAAATCCACATAGTCCTGGTATACAGCTGGTAGTTCAGGGACTGACATGGTTCCTTTAGGAACAGAGCAAGCTGAAACTTCTGGACTCATCTGTTTCTCTGGAAAGTGTAATTCCTTGGTCTCCCAGTTAATGGTAGGGTTCTGAGCCTGCAGCCATGGTAGCCCTAGAATAATGGGAAAGTGGGGAGAAGAGATAAGCATAAAGGACAGTTTCTCTTGATGATCTTTACCCATAAGGACCCTCAAAGGCTCCGTTTCCTGATCCACTGGTCCAGAGGTCAGCAGGGAGCCATCCACAGTCTCCATCTGTACTGGAGCAGCCTTCCTCACTGAACGAATCCCCCGTTTCAGAGCAAAGGAGATATCCATAAAATTTCCACTTGCCCCTGAGTCGATCATAGCAGAGCTAGACACCCAGACTGAGTCAACCCAGAGTTTGATGGAAAGGAAGCAATGAGAATTGTTTTTCTTACAACTCAGCTGGGACACCGCTGAGGAAACTTGAAAAATTGCAGCGTTTACACAGTCATCGTCCTCAGAAGTGACGGAGTTTAAGTCCGAGAAATCAATATCTGTTGCTGCAGATCTCTCTGGAGCCTGAGGCTCGGACCTGACAGATCTCCTCTCGCAACACTCACAGTGAATGACTGCTGCAGTAGTCTTACGAGAACGGCTGGGGCAGTTTATAATGAAGTGCCCTGACTTACCACAGTAGAAACATAGATTTTCCTTTAAACGATGTTCTTTGCGTGCATCACTAACCCGTCTTTGTAAAGAGTCCACCTGCATGGGTTCAGGTTCAGGTTCCCGTGTGATCCTACTCAAAGGTTCCTTAGCTGGGGAGGAAGGTAGGAAAAGGTTAGTGCGATTACTTTCGAACCATCTCTCTTGCCTGCGTTCAGTCAGACGAGTAGTTAATAAAGTCACCTAACGCAGAGGGAGGGTCGGCACGAGCAAGTTCATCCTTAATCAGTGAAGACAACCCTTTTCGAAAAATAGATTTTTTTGGCGGAACTGTCCCAAGTGGTATCGAGGGCCCATCTCCTGAAATCCAAGGCATATTCGGCTACTGAGCGCTTACCTTGGCGCAAAGTCAACATGGCTGCTTCAGCTGTTGCACCTCGATTGGGGTCATCAAACACCTGCCCCATGGCTGAAATGAAAGCATCAAGATGATCCAAACATTCATCCTCAGTCTCAATCAGAGGGTTTGCCCACATCAAAGCCTTGTTGGTAAGCAACATGATTATAGTAAGCACCTTAGATCGTTCAGTGGGAAATTGTGAAGCATGTGCAGAAAAAAAAAGATTGCATTGGTTAATAAATCCCCTGAATTTCTCACGTTCACCGCCAAAATGGAAAGGGGGTAACTTGGGAATCCCAGAACTTGGGGTTATGGCAGGAGCCTGGACTCGTTCCTCTAGAACCTCAATCCTGGCTCGTAAATCCTGGGTAGTTTGTCCAAACACTTGCAAATTGTGATTAGTGAGGTCCTGTAGGTTTGCAAAACGGGTCTTTATAGTCTGTATATCTGCAAGGATTGTATCAGTCACTCCGCAAAGCTCCTTTATGCGAGCCTCCATCTTCCAGATCTTTTAAGACAGGAGTACTGGAAGGAGAAGAAAAAAAAAAAAAAAACAATAGTGTTTACCTGTGGTAACACTGCAGAGTAAAATTAAGGGAATGTGCTCACCTGGAATGGTTGTGAGAAGTCACAACCACTGTCATCACAGAAAGTATAACCGGACATCTGATATCCACAGTCACAGCAGACACAGCCTTCCCAGACCCAGCAGACACTAACGTTTGGCTCCAGAATCTTGTAATGTATGGTGTACAGTTCATATAGCGTCTTGTGCTTGGGTGCGAGGAAAACACATGAGACACAGGTTTGATATAGAAGGACTTGTATTACTTCATACAAGTGGCAAAAGGGTCACACAGTTTGCAGGTACAGAAGCAGGAGACACAGCAGGCCAGAGTAACTTAAGCTCAGCAATAACTCTCCACAACAGGTTCAGGATCTCTTCTCTGTTACCGTAATTCCATGCAAACGTGGATTTATCAAATAGCAGGTTTCCAGAGTCCACAAGTGTTCCAAAGTTCCTCAGTAGGAAATAGCTGGAGTACAAAGTTCAAGGTTTCCAGGAGTCAGGTCACAGGCTCACTGCAGGCTTGATTCTGAAGCACTGATTGCTCAGCTGAGGCTGCTTAAGAAGCAAGAGGGAGAGAATCAGGGCGGGAACATGAAAGCTGGAAACTCCATATTAACTGAGGGCAAGATAGCTGCAGCAAGACAGAAAGCAAAATGGCCGACGGAAAAACTGAGTTTCAAGAAACATGTACAAAGAACCTTATAGTTCCTCCGCATTCACTTCCTGAGACAGCATGGCTCCCAAGCTGAGTTATGACGCATCTGTCTGGACAATAAACTCCTTGCTGAAGTCTGGTGCGACCAAAACCGTGTGTTTACACAGAGCCTGCTTCAGCTCCTGGAAAGCCGTCTCAGCAGACCATTTGGTCAACGACAATCTTGTGCCTTGAAGGAGGTCCATCAACGGCATGGCAATATGATAAACCGCCTGTAGTAACCCACATTTCTAAGAAACGCCTTCACTTGCTTCTTGGAAAGCGGTTGTGACCATTTCTGGATTACCTTAATCTTGATCATCTGGGGCTTGATTTCGCCCCTACCGACGACATAGCTGAGGTATTTGGCCTTCTCCTTCCCGATGGCACTTTTTTGGGTTTATGGTGAACCCCGCATTCCTCAATGCATCTAGAACTGGCTGTACCTTTAGTAGATGACTACCCCAGTCAGGGCTGAAAACCACAATGTCATATACGTATGCTTTGGTATACTTCTTATGGGGATCCAGGACCCGATCCATCGCCCTCTGGAAGGTTGCTGGGGCCCCCTGCAGTCTGAAGGGCATCCTGGTGTATTGGAAACACCCATCAGGCATCGAGAAGGCCATCTTCTCCTTGGCACTCAGGGACATGGGGATCTGCCAGTAGTCCTTCATCAGGTCGAGGGTGGTGATGTACTTCGCGATTCCTAGTCTGTCAATGAGTTTTTCCACATGGGGCATCGGATATGCATCACTGTAGATACAGTGGATGCCCAGTTGTTTCCCAGGGAGCAACTAGTGGGGGAATTGACCCTTATTAGCGTCACCAAACTCCCTGACTCCAATAGTCCTGATGCCAGCACCCCATTTATGGACACAGGACATGACTGCGACCCATCTCCGGGCTGATGGTCCACACTGCAAGTGGGACAAGCATAATACGAGCAGCGCCTGCCTAGGCTTCAATTCATCTGCTTGGAATACAAAGAACAACGCACCACTATGTGTCCAAGACCATGACACCAGCAACAGATCAGGTCTTTACCAGCAGTCTTTTGCAACCCATCAATGGCTCCTTGGGACCCCAGACTTCCCCTAGTGGTGGCTCTGCTACCCCTGTTTGGGACTCGGGCTCCCACTGGGTACCCCAGTATGAAGATGCACCACCCCCGGCTTCCTTAGGGACCTCTCAACCACCTGGTATCTTTCAACCAGGCCGAACAGATCATCTGCATTCCAGGGATCCCCCTGGGCATCCCATGTCTGTACAGGCCTTGGAAGGGAATGGATAAACCTGTCCATTACAACCCGTTCCACCATCTGGGCTGGCGTGGAGGACTCCGGCTGCAACCATTTCTGCACCAGATGCAGCAAGTCGAACATTTGGGAGTGAGGAGGTTTATCACCGCAATACGCCCAGTGATTAACTCTTTGTGTTCTGACAGACATAGTCACTGCTGAGCATGCCAGTATCTCAGTTTTTACTTTGACATATTCCTGGGCATCTTGTAAGGCCAGGTCATAATAAGTCTTCTGGGGCTCGCTGGTTAGATAGGGGGCCAGCACCTCTGCCCTCTGGTCTGGCGGCAGCTCTCTCGCTCCGCTACTCGCTCAAAAACAATCACAAATGCATCTATATCATCACTTGGGGTAATTTACTGCATCGCTTGTCTTACTGCCTTCCGGACGTGCGGGTCATCACCAGGACTTGTGGGCTGGGCTTCTGGTCTCCCACGAACCATCTCGGCAACCAACTCAATTTGCTGCTGCTGTAGTCTGAACTGTTCCTAATGCCGTTGCATTTGCTGGATAAGCAACTTACTCGTATCCTGATGTGCCAGCTGTTGTTGCTGCTGTGTGCTCACCAGATGCTTGAGCAGGTCCTCCATTTTGCCTGATGTCATCCACTGGCTTGTGGCCTCCTTTACCCACGCTGCTACTAGTGTTTCCGGAATGTTGCCCCCATTCAAAACACCACTTGTGGTAGTTCAAGTCATGTGGCGGTGTACAGAAGTAGAAAATAAGAACACTGTCTCTTTAAATCCTGGGTTGGTTTATTATTATGTGTACTTTTTCAGCATATGTTTTTCATGTTTATAACATGTTTAATTGGATTTCCTTAAGGACAACACATCTCACTTTCCTCTTATTCTTTAATGCTTTTATAAATTTCTTTCTAAGTCTACCAAGTGTGAATATGTCTTCGCACAAAAGACCAGAAGCTGAAATATAGTTCCCAAAAGGCATTGCGGAAGTAGTGGTCTGCCTAATTGTAGCTGAGGATTCATTTTGCAGCTAAGTGCATTTTTATATTAGGAGACACTGTAAAAACATGATAATAACACTATAATGGTGTATGCATAGTCAAATAATGTTATTGACCTTTCTGTTCTCGTTCATAATGAAAATATATATTTTCTAGCATCTCTGACACAAATGTTACAATGAATCGAAATGAATTAGCAAAGTCGGTAAGGCCTCTTTCACACTTCCGTTGTGTGACGTCCGCCCATCCGTGAAAATGGCGGATCCGTCAGAAAAGTAAAAAAACGGATGCAAAACCGGATCCGCCAAGAAGATTTCACTCGGAAATGGTGAAAATTTCGTTCCGGAAATGTAAATCCGGACGAGAGAGAGAGAGAGAGAGAGAGGAGGGAGAGAGAGAGAGAGAGAGAGAGAGGGAGAGAGAGAGAGAGAGAGAGAGAGACCCCGGACACTGTTTTCTGCATTTTACTATGGTTTTCAATAGAGGCGACGGATCCGCCGGCGGATTCCGTCAAAAACGGATGCTGGCGGAATAGGCGGCCATTGTACAAAATGGCGGATGCGGCGGATCCGCCGTTGTCCGCCATTTTGACGGTCAAAAAAAAACGTTGCATTGGACGTTTTTTTTAAATGACGGACGCCAATTTTTTGACGGATCCGTCCAAAAACGGACCTAACGGACGACCATCCGTCAAAATCCGTCACCAATGCAAGTCTATGGGAAAAAAACGGATCCGCCCAAAAAAAAATGGCGGATCCGTTTTTTTCACATTTTGACGGATTTTGACTGACGTCGCACGACTGAAGTGTGAAAGAGGCCTAAATTAGACATAGGCAGCTAAGCTAGAATGGTAACATGTGAAGGACAACTCTTATAATGGAAGCGAACCTGCGTGTATAGTTCCTGAGGCACGCTTGCGTATATTCGCATATGGGGTCATGTGTACTAAATCTGTGTAGCTACCTTACACGGACATAACATTTCAGAGCAAAATGTGTTTTTTTTTTATAGAGTAACTGCCATCTGGTTGTATTATGTTTGTAAAATGCTTGGAATATCAGTGGAAATAATCAGAAGGGAGTCCAGTATGGATGTCTAAGAGATCTATTATTCCGTTTTGAAATGAAAATGCAAGTTTTTTTGAAAAACAGGAGTTATACACCTGTCATTTCATTTAGTGGCAGCAGAGAAGCAAGGGACTAATTGTAAGTCACAGAGCAACTCCGTATAAGGCCAAATTTACATTGCAGTGATTTTTCATGTGTGCTGAATCTGTTTTTTTATATCTGTTTTTGTTCCGTTTGTCCATTTTTACCATCCGTCTGTAATCCATATTTCTAATATGCTAAACAAAAAAGCTGATGTCGGTTCCCCAGCTTCTCTTAGCAACCAGTCAGTCAAAAAAGCACAGCACAGTTGCAACTTGAATGACATTCGTGTGCTTTCTGTTTTTTCTTTTAACATTTTGTGGAAGTGAAATGACAAGATTGATATATTTAATAAAAATCTGCCTAAGGGTGGGTGCAAACGAGCGCATCTTAGGTCCGAGTGCCATCCGACAAAATCGGATCACACTTTGACCAATGTTAGTTTATTGGGCTGCACAGCAAACCCTCGTTTCTCCTGACTTAAATTTAACCACTTCATGGGCATATGTGAGGCTGTTGAAGTCGGGAGACCTGTGGCCAGACTGTACTTCATGGGTCCATATATGGACCATGTATCATGGACGTCTTAGTATGATTGTTTCTCATCTATTTATGTTTATTGTCCAGGATTTAACAAAGTAATGTGTAAGAGAATCCATCTCCAGTCTTGTGTTGCCAGTTTGGAGTCATCTCCACTTTGTGTTTCCTTTGCAGCAGCGAAGTGCTGTAAATGCAGACATCGCTGATGGCAGTGATTGGCTGCAGCATAGTAAATAAACAACAGCAAAGACCACAGGAGCAGCATTGTTGGAGCCGCAAAGGATTTTACATGTGAGGTTTTTATTTTATTTAATCTCCTGCCCTTATATTATTTTGCTTTAAATCCTGGACAACTCCTTAAAGGTGTTGTCCGTTATAAAATGAAAGTCTGCAGCGACTCTGTGTGTCTGCAGACTTTTGAATCCCCCCAGCACACGCACTGTGCACTGCGAGGATTCAATGTTTTTCTGTGCTGGGAATGATAGCAGTGTATGCAATATGCATACTCCTGGGCAGAAGCTGTCTGGTCGGTGCAGCCTTACTTCATACAGCTGTATGGTGCGACGGCACAGCCTTCAAGCGGGTGCAGCCACCCACTGTGCATGGCCTCGCTCTATAAATTTGTATGGAGCGAGGCTGTGCCCACTAGACATCTTCTGCACTGGAGTTTGCATATCACATACCTGACCGCCATTCTTGGCTCAGAAACCAGCGAATCATTACAGCGCACAGTACGTGCGCTGGGGCAGAGGCGTAGCTACTAGTAATGGGCGAGCACTAAAATACTCAGTTGCTCGGGTCGAGCAAATTGGAATACTCGGGTACTCGGACAGAACAATGAGCCCAATGTAAGTCTATGGGAGACCCGAGCATTTTTACCGTGATCCCCCCGGGGGTTCTTTTAAGGTCTAAAATCGTCTGAAAATTATGGAAACACTGCTCAAATGACACGTAGACATCATTGGGATCGCCCCTGGAAGTATTTCTGACTCCTAGTTCACAGCTTTAATAAATGTTGTCAGAGTTTCATGCCATTTTTACCGGTGCACCAAAAAACATACCAAAATGAAACCAAAACAGATTTTGCAGGGAAATATGTAAAGGTACATGCTTTCCAGGTTAATGACTTGTATATAAGGCAAAATAATTAACCCCAGACCAAAATGTTCCTACCCCTCTTGGGCTATGTTCAGACGCAGCGTTTTTGAAGAGTTTTTCAACTTTAATATTGCTTTCAACCAAAACAAATGCATTCACTGGGAAATGTCATTGTAACATTTAACAACCCTAGCTGGCCATGTGGTATGTGACACATAAGCAGACACATCTTGTTTCATTTATGAATGAGGGACTCAAAGTCACAGAGCCTATTTTTACTGGGGCATCAGGCGGCCATAATCTTCTTAAAGGGTCATTATTAAACAGTGGGTCTCCTAAACTGTTATTGCCTATGCAGTGAGTGGATGGGCTGCCAAGAATTAATACACCCCACAATACCCCTTTCACGAGAGGCACAGGAGGGCTTCCAGAAAAAATGTTGCATTGAATGCAAGGTCTGGCTTGCCCCAAAGTTACATGCACCCCAATAAGCTTTTCAAGCCACGTACTGGATGGCCAACGGAAAATCATCTTCACATTATTCATTTTGTACTCCCATTCTGTTTTCTTATGCATTGACTGCAAGGCCTGCCCTGCTACCAAGTATATGCACCCCATTAAGCCTTTGAACCCACATATTGGATGGGCACAGGAAAATCCACTTCACATTATTCAGTTTGTACTCCCATTCCCTTTTCTTATGCATTGACTGCAAGGCCTGCCCTGCTGCCAAGTCATATGCACTCTAATAAGCCTTTGAACCCACATACTGGATGGGCACAGGAAAATCCACTTCACATTATTCATTTTGTACTCCAATTCTGTTTTCTTATGCATTGACTGCAAGGCCTGCCCTGCTACCAAGTCATATGCACCCAATAACCCCAATCCCCCCTTGGACGAAACATGTAGGAGGGCTTCTTAACAAAAAATGTCCCATTAAAAAGGAGCTGGTCTCCTAGACTTGTAATGGCCATACACCAAGTGTATTGGGCTGACAAACATTTTCAACTGTGGGGTACATCTCAACCTTTTCCATAACAAGTATTTAGTGCCCAGCAAAAACCCCCACCCTTGTTAGGATTTCGACACTGGCTATAGCAGCATGGAACATGTTAACGCTGGTGATCTAGTGGCGGCGGTTGATGAGATGTGGAGGAAGGCCTGATTAAAAACTATGCCCAATTTAAAGGAGCGGGTCTCCTAGACTTGGAATGCCCATACACTTAGTGTATGGGCTGTCAAACATTTTCCCCTGTGAGGTACACCTCAACCGTTTTCAGAACAAGTATTTTACGCACAGCATAACCACCCACCCTTGTTAATAATTCGACACTGGCTGTAGCAGCACGGAACACGTAAACCCTTTTGATCTAGTGGCGGTGGATGATGAGACTTGGAGGAAGGCCTGATTAAAAAGTAGGTCCATTTTAAAGGAATGGGTCTCCGAGACTTGGAATGCCCATACACTTAGTGTATGGGCTGGCAACAGGGTGGATAAAAATCAATGATTTTTTAAAAAAAATCAGATTTTTTTGATTTAAATCGGATTTTTTTGATTTAAATCGGATTTTTTTCAATAAACTGCTTTTTGAGGAAAATATTTTACCATCCAAAGGTTCTTCCATCATGAGATAAAGCTGAGTTGTTTAACTCAGTAGAATAAAGGCTGTATATGTGTAACATTTACAATGCAATGCTCTTCCAGAGGTTTCTGTAGGATTAGTGGGCAGTTTCTCTCCTATATTATCACAGACGCTCGCTTTACTTACGCAGTTCTCAAAACTGAATTTGACTCCGCAGAGGTCCCAGCCTCTTCTTCACGGCAAAAATGTTACAACATGAACAGAGTTGAGAAAAAGACCTTAATCCTATTGTTCTACAAACCTATAGAATACAGAATCAACCCCTTCAGTGCCAAGTCCAAGAAGTTAGACAATATGTTTCTGATTGTTTGGAGTGGAATAGATCTGCACAACACAAGAAGAATGTGAATCTAAGTGTGAGGAGGAGGAAGGGCAAGCAGACAAGAAAATGAAAGTGAAACTTTGAGCACAATACTGCAGCATAGCCACAGACAGACAAGTCTGGATCTGTTTGTGTGTACGATGTGAGGTTTATTACATTCTTTCCTTATAATGGCAGCAGGCCGTAAAAGAGACCCAGTTTGGGAATATTTTAATTAAATTTAATATTTAATTTTGCACGCATGCCTGCCTTACCGATAGGCGAAGGACCCTTCGCCTATCGGTAAGGCAGGCATGCGTGCAAAATGCAAACGATGCAACAAAGAGATGCAAGGCCTGGTGGCGCGAATGAGGCAACATCATGAGAAATGCGGTGATGAAGATGACCAAAGAAACACTTCTGAACAGGCAGGATCTTCAGGTTGGTAAACATTTTTATTGAATCCTATTTCTAAAGACTGAACTGTCATGTGTGAGAAAAATTATATTTCTTATTATTACTGCATGTTACTGTCATTTGGTACAGTTATGAAGAAAAACAAATATTCCTTTTGGGGCAGTGCTGTGTTGTGTACAATAAGCAGAAATTGTATAAACAATAAAATAACAGCATTGACTTTTTTTGTTTAGGGAAATTCATGGATTCTGGAAACTATCCACCTCCAAGATCACCATCATCCTGTTCTACAGTTTCAGAGTTATCCATCCAGGATAGTGCTTCATTAGCAGCAGCATCATCATCAGACACCCACAGCCACATATCACCATCACCCAAAAGGAAGAAAAAACCTTTACCTCCTGGAACCACCATAGATAGGTTTGTGATAAGAACTAGCAGATTAGAAAAAGAGTTGATTGATGAAAAAATTGCCCAGTTTATTTATGCAACAAACTCTTCTTTCCGTCTGACTGAGAACCCACATTTCATTAATATGGTTCAGTCACTGAGACCAGGATACAGTCCACCCAGCAGAGCTGATGTTGCAGGGATACTGCTGGATCAAGTGTATGACAGAGAAATGGAGCAATGTGCAACAGCTCTGGAGGGTAAAATTGTTAACCTAAGTATTGATGGGTGGAGTAATGTCCACAATGATCCTATTGTATGTGCTTGTATAACAACAGAAGAAGGTAAAGTCTTCCTTGCACAAACAACTGATACGTCAGGAAATGCACACACAGCAGAATACTTACAAGAAGTGGCAGTAAAAGCTATAACAACATGTGAACAAAAATTCAAATGTCTAGTACGCAGTTTGGTCACTGACAATGCTGCAAGCGTATCCAAGATGAGAAGAAATTTAGAAGAGCAGGGAGGGAATACAAAGCTAATAACATATGGTTGCAGTGCTCATTTGCTGCACCTCTTAGCCAAAGACTTAAGTGAAAGTGTTCCAGAAATAAAGGCTAATGTTGTTGAAATTGCTAAATACTTCCGTAATAATCATTTTGCTGCAGCAGCTCTGAAAAGGATGGGTGGAACCAAGCTAACGCTCCCACAAGATGTTAGATGGAACTCTGTGGTGGACTGTTTTGAGCAGTATATCAAAAACTGGCCTATTCTGATGACACTTTGTGAAGAAAATCGAGATAAAATAGATGGCACTGTCACGGCCAAAATCCTCAACATTGGGCTTAAGAGAAATGTTGAACATATGCTGAGCTTCCTGAAACCCATCTCTCAAGCTTTAAACAAAATACAGAAAAATAGCTGTTTTATTGCGGATGCTGTTGAAATTTGGAAGGAACTGAGTGAACACTTAAAAACAGAACTACACATGGACAGAATTAAATTACAAGCAGTAAACAAACGAATGGGACAAGCACTGACTCCAGCTCATTTTTTGGCAAATATTGTCAATATCCAATATCAGGGTCAAAACCTAAGTGCTGAGGAAGAGGAGTTAGCCATGACATGGGTATCCAGCAATCATCCATCTTTAATGCCAACTATAATAAACTTCAGAGCTAAGGGGGAACCATTCAAGAAATATATGTTTGCTGAAGATATTTTAAGGAAGGTCACACCAGTAACCTGGTGGAAGTCACTTAGGCGCTTGGATTTAGAGACTGTTCAAGTAATGATTTCACTTTTAACAGCAGTAGCTTCTTCTGCAGGCGTTGAAAGAATATTCTCTTCCTTTGGACTCATTCATTCTAAATTGAGAAATCGGTTGGGACCCAATAAAGCAGAAAGCTTGCTTTTCTTTTCCAGATTATGAATAGGAACAAAGAAGAAGATGATGATGAAGATGACGACGAGTGAGCTACAGAGGACAGCAGGGACAGTAGTATTTAAGTTTTTCATGTGTCGGCTGGGCTGACAGTCTAAGTTTCTTAAAATATATATATATTTTGTTTAGCCAAATTAGTTAACAAACATGGATGTTTGTTTAAGCAAATAACTTATGCTGTAATGTTGTTATTGTTTCAGTTGAATAAATCTATTTAAATTGTTATTAAGGTCAGGATTATTTTTCTCCTTCCTAAGTACAACAGAACAGTGGTGTCCAAATATGAATGATTAACCCATTAAACTGGGGAGAAAAAAGTAATATAAAAAGTGATTCTAAAAATCTTCATCTACTTGCATGTTAAAGTAGCAAGAACTAGTTTAGGTAGAAACTTTGATTTAAATCACTGATTTAAATCAAGCCTTACTGACTAGTGATTTAAATTGTGATTTTACACCCAGAAAAACCACCCACCCTTGTTTGGAATTCAACACTGGCTGTAGCAGCACGGAAAACATTAATGCTGGTGATCTATTGGCAGCGGATGATGAGACGTTTAGGAAGGCCTGATTTAAAACTATGCCCAATGTAAAGGAGTGGGTCTCCTAGACTTGTAATGCCCATACACTAAGTGTATTGAGCTGGCAAACATTTCCCCTTTGGGGTACACCTCAACCATTTCCATAGCAAGTATTTTAGGCCAATGAAAACCACCCACCCTTGTTCGGAATTTGACACTGGCTGTAGCAGCACTGAACATGTTAACGCTGGTGATCTAGTGGCGGCGGATGATGAGACGTGGAAGAAGGCCTGATTAAAAACTATGCCCAATTTAAAGGAGCGGTTCTCCTAGACTTGGAATGCCCATACACTAAGTGTATGGCCTGGCAAACATTTTCCCCTGGGGGTAGGTATCAACATAGTGTTTTCTTTTTTTTTAGGGGCATCATAAACACCTTGCAAAACTGTAACGTAGTTTCCTACACAGTTGCTGCTGGAAAGGTGCATGTTTTTAGTAACAATATGGCGGACGAATCGTTGGATGAAGTGATCTGGAAAAGAGGCATGATGATGACAGCAGTGGCTATGGGAGGTATGAGATCCAGGATACAGACAACAATGATTCATCGTTTAGCCACCATCAATTACCAGAATCGGTTTCATGCCCGTTTGAAGATCGGTGTAACAGATGCACATGTGAGACTCGGCCTAATAAATGCTCATCCAAAATATGTTGCCAAAGACGCAAGTGTCTGTATAAAGGGCAAAGTGCAACATGTTCGTGAGATGCTGAAAACAGATCAGTGTTGGAGGAAAACCAAGCAAACTAATGGATGCTCGTGAAAAACTAAGGTTAAAGAGGAGTGCACCATCCGTAACTATAAGCACACCCGTGGCACAAGCTTCTTCATCTTCACCCATACATATTACCAGTAATAACCTAATGTTCCAGTCTAAAATTAATTGTCCTAGTGTAACAAACACTTTTAAAGGAATGGCACAAAACGTACATAACCACAACCCTTGGAAAGACCTGATTTCCTCTTTAACAACATATGGACAATGATGGTATTGATGACGACTTAGAAATTTACCACATCAAAACCAATAAGATGAAGATCACAGCTGCAAAAAATGTGCAAAAAAGGCAGTGAATGTCTGTAAAACCATTTTCTCTAGGGCAAAGTTTACCTCTTACTAAATTGGTACCGAATGAGGCTTGCACAGCTCTCAGGTGTACTCAGCGTGAGATGCTTGAAAGATGATACATTCTGATTTGTCCATGTCCACTTTTTGAAAGCGAGCAGAAAAGAAGGATGATATAACGGGAAGACGTGTGATTTTGGTCAGTAAGGAGGTGATGTCAGGTACAGATAGGTAGATCTGTGTGTCATCGGCGTAGTGATGATACTGCAAACCATGCCTTTACATCAGCTGTCCCAGGCCGAAGATGTAGATAGAGAAGAGTAGGGGTCCTAGAACAGAGCCTTGGGGAACACCGAAAGACAGGTGTCGAGGTGAGGAGGTGGTGTGGGAGAGGGAGACAAAGAATGTCCCCCTACCAGTCTTGTTGATTTTTAAAGACTCTGCCGATAACCCCAAAAAGGACATTTGCAACACCAGCCATGGCCGCATCAACAGGGGTAGTAAAACTACCAGCCTTACCAGCATGATCAGGCACATGGCAGCAAAGCACCCAACTTTGTTG
This sequence comes from Oophaga sylvatica, assembly GCA_033576555.1. Lineage (NCBI taxonomy): Eukaryota > Metazoa > Chordata > Amphibia > Anura > Dendrobatidae > Oophaga > Oophaga sylvatica. Next base: position 321,488,654 of record JARQOD010000006.1, read on the forward strand.
GTTGAACAGCAGGCTCCATGAACAGTGTCTGCGGGTGATACCACTGCTTCTTCGCTGTTGTGCGTGCAAGCCAATCCCCTGTCCTTGGTGCATGCAAAGATGCCTCCTGCCCTGCACCTGCCGTTAACCACAGTCAAATAGCACCATCATCAAGAATATCCACATCCTTGTCCCAGCGCAGCCTTCAGTTGTCCATAACCCAGTCATTGGACGCAGCCAACGGCCCACAGGTCACAGTACTAAATTAACAAATTTCTCGTCTTCTTGCACTCTAAATGTTTAATTTTAGGCTCGTGGGAGACTGACGCTTTCCACAATCTGATGGCGGTGACAGTAACAAGGTACTTGGTCCCCACCCGTCACTATTTCTCCGGGCATGGCATGCCGTCACGACATTACACAAGCAAGCACGTGTCCCACAACATTACCCGGGCCATCAACGATGCTCTTACAGTGAAAGTGCACATAACCACAGACCCGTGGACAAGTGCTTGTGGACAGGGACGGTACATCTCGCTGACGGCACACTGGGTTTGCGTAGAAGAAGTCATGACCCAGTCGGACATTGGGAGACCATGTCACAGATGTATGGAGGAGACAAGTTATGGAAGGCTTTGTATGTCATATTTAGGGTTTTGAACTTTAGCCTATGGGCAATAGGTTGGCATTGAAGGGCATGGCAGAGAGGAGAGGCTGGGGAATAAGGGAGGGACAGTTGGATTACTCTGGCAGCAGAGTTTTGGATAGATTTGAGTGGTGCGGGAGATCATGAGGGCGTGCACAAACATTTTTGAATTTTCTTGGAATGTATGGATCCATGAAATGTTTTTGAGTTGTAGTGGGCAGGAGGAGGCAAGGGCTTGGATCTTAGCTTGAAAGAGAGGGCAGAGTCGACTCTCACACCGAGGGCACGAACATGCGGGAATATTTGTCCCGGTGTGCCATCCCAAGAATTATACAGGCACGTTTCCCACAATATTACCCGTGCCCTCCACAATGCTGCTACTTGGAATGTCCACCTAACCACAAACATGTGGACAAGTGCTTGTGGTCAGGGACGGTACATCTCTCTGAGGGCACACTGGGTTAACATAGTGGAACCAGGGACTCACTTCGACCTTGGTATGGTGCACGTCCTCCCAAACCCGAGTATTGCTGGCCTTATGTCAATCTGGGTTGCCCCCACAGTCTCCAGCTCCTGCACCTCCTCCTTCGCCTCCTCTTCAGACTTCAGCTACCTAAGGTAGCACATCAGTCACAAGCTGGAAGCACTGCAGCACTGCCAAATGAAAGCGGGAACAGGCTGTGCTGAAGCTAATATGCTTTGACAAATCTGAAAATGCTGAAGAGCTGTGGACAGCTCTGAAAGAGCAGGCAACTCAATGGCTGAGACGGATGAACCCACAGACAGGCATGGTTGTGTGTAACAATGGCTGGAACCTGGTAGCTGCTCTGTTTCGAGGCGAGCTCACACACGTGCCATGCCTGGCTCATGTGCTAAACCAAATTGGTCAACGTTTTTTGAAAAGCAACACGGAGCTGGCAGATCTGCTCGGAAAAGTGCAACGCTCTAAATACCCATTTTAGAAAGTCAGCTACAGCTTCATCCGCCCTTGCCGTGATTCAGCAGTGCTTGCAGCTTCTGGCTCAACACCTGGTGTGTGATGCCCCCAGGCCTTGGAACTCTACACTGCAGATGTTGAAAAGGATTTGTGAGCAGAAGAGGGCAGTTGGCGAATTGTGAATAGTCTACCAGCATCAACAAGGTTGTCGGTATTCAGTTCTGTCTTCACACATAACATCTGAGGAGTGCACATGGATGCCTGACATATGTAACATCCTCCAAAACTTTGACGAATCCACAAATAGGGTGAGCGTCAATGACACCGTAATTAACGTCTCCTTCCTGCTTATCTGTGTTCTAATTTGAAGATTGCGATTTATTATAGAGGGAAAATATAGTTACAGTTTAACAGTTTCAAACACAACAGTCCTAAGTAACAACGATAATAATAATCCAATAATTAAATCAAAGCAAAACTACCCTGCTGGTGACATCTTACAATCTACACTAAGTAACAACAATAAGATAATTAAACCCAAACAAAACAATCCTGCTCATGACAACATACGATCTAAAATGAGGTGGGGAGCTAAAATATTCTTGGGTGTATTTACAAGAAGGTATTTACAATGATGTTTGTACAATGATATTCCTGAGGTTAGTTCTAAATGTTGGAGGCCTGAGGACAAGGAGGAGGAGGAGAGCATAGTCAGTCGTCCTCTAGGTGAGGACACGGAGGTATTGACCGTTAGCAGTCTTGCACGCATGACTGAGTTTATGTTACGCTTTTGTTCCCATCACCCTCGCGTTATTAAAATTTTGAGTGACGGGCAATACTGATTGGTGACACTTCTAGACCCACGCTACAAGGAGAACTTTACATCTCTTATTCCAGAGGCAGACAGGTGTCCTAAAATGTTGGAGGAACAGAGGCTCTTCTTGTGGAATTAGTACAAAGATTCACATCTAAAAACGCTGGCAGCAGAGGTCAAAGTTTGTTGGTAAAGCAAGGAGTACTGCTGAGAGAGACACAACTCAAAGCCAGCAAAGGCAGTGGAACACTGGCAAAGTTTGGTGAGCGTTTTCTCAGACCCTCCCATCGCCCTCTTGTCCCTGAGGTGCAGGGGACTCTCACATGGAGTGAAAGTTTTTGAAAATGCTGAGGGAGTACTGTTGTGAATATGCTGGAGGCGGCTTCTGAGCTGGGACTCCCTCCGGTGGTTGCTGAGGGTAATGAACTGATTACCGAATGGCCTTCAGCTGGCGCTGAATGGTAAGATATAAGTGGCCTGAGTTCCCAGCAGCCTTGCCGGTTATCAATTGTTCCTTCTGGTCTTGCTTGAAGCACTGCTAGTTTCCTGCTCTCCTTCAGATAAGTGTTTGCTGTTTTTTTTTCTCTGTTTGATTTTCTCTGCTGGTTTGCTGCTTGCAGTGGACTACAGTCTCCTGTCTCCTTTTGGGGGTCTGGCGCTGCAATTGTGCTCCATTTGTGTCTGCACTTTTGCTTTGCTCCTTTGTTACTTTTTATTTGCTGAATAGCGTTTTGTTACACCAGAGATCTGATTTAGGTGGATGAGATCGTGTGATCTCAGGTTTTTTGGCAATCAGAAGTGTTGGTATTTTTGTTAGGATTTTTTTGGATTGCAGTCAGAATTCTTTCCTGTACTTTTCTGTCTAGACAGATTGGGCCCTAGCGTTTGCTCATTCTATTTTCTGTCTTTGTCCGTGCTTTCTTCTTGTCTAACCGCCATTAAATGTTTGGGGGCTTCCTATTTTCTTTGGGGATCTGCTCCAGGGCAGAAAGCTTTCATCTTTCTGTCTTTAGGTGTAGTTATCTCTCAGGCTGTGACGAGGTGTCTAGGATCACCGTAGGAACGCTCCACGGCTACTTCTAGTTGTGTGGTTAGTTCAGGTTACTGCAATCCAATAGGTTCCAGCCTCTCTGATGTATTACCTCTTTTGCTATTTTTTGCTATTTCTCCTCAGTTACCGAAACATAACAGTATAACTGGCCCAAAAACTGAAAATTGTATGGTACTCACAGAAGGGAAAAATAGTAATAAGGAAACTCTGTTTCCATTTTTTTTTTCCCCTCTTTTCTCTGGGTGCTGAGGAGGATTTTTTTTTTTCTCTCAATGGAATTTGCACAGTTGTCTGGCCGTGTGGATCAGCTTGCCACTGAGGTTCGGAGTATTGCTACCTATCTTGCTGGGTTGCCGGTTGTGGAACCTATTATCCCCATGCCAGATTTGTTTTTGGGGATCGATCTAAATTTCTGAATTTCAAAAATAACTGTAAGTTGTTTATTGCCTTAAAGCCTAAGTCCTCAGGGAACGCGGCACAGCAGGTTCAAGTTGTCATCTCCCTGCTGCGCGGCAACCCTCAGGATTGGGCTTTTTCCCTGACACCTGGGGATCCTGTTTTGAATGATATTGATATATTTTTTCAGGCTCTGGGGTTATTGTACGATGAACCTAATGTCACTGATTAAGCTGAAAAGATCTTGTTGGCATTAAATCAGGGTCTTGAAGACGCTGAGTTGTACTGTAAGAAATTTTGAAAGTGGGCAGTCCTGACCAGATGCAATGATGATCCTTTGGCAGCCCTTTTTCGAAAGGGTCTGTCAGAAAAAGTAAAGGACGTTATGGTGGGATTCCCTGTTCCCTCTGGTCTCAATGATTCTATGTCTTTGGCTATTCAAATTGACAGACGTTTGCGTGAGCGCAGAGGTATGCATGAGATAGTGTTGCCTTGTGAGCCAGCTCCTGAGCCCATGCTTGTGATGGAGTGACTTCTGGGGCTCAGCATCATGAGTTTTGTAAGTGCAATAGGTTATGTTTCTACTGTGGTGACGCTTCCCATGCTATTTCTGTCTGCCGTAAGCGGGGAAGACGTTTTGCACGCTCAGTTGTCTTGGGTAGTGTTCAGACTAAATTTCTGTTGACTGTTACCCTGATTTGCTCCCGTCCACATTTTCTGCTCAGACTTTTGTTGATTCTGGAGCAGCTATTAACCTGATGGATTTTGACTTTGCCAACTGTTGTGGGTTTCCCATGATACCCCTGCGGAAGTCTATTCCCCTACTGGGCATTGATTCTACCCCTTTGGCGGAAAATAAACCCCAGTTTTCTACTCAGGTGATAATGAGGGTTGACCCAGATCATCAGGAGAGTTGCAAATTTCTGGTGCTGCATAATCTGCTTGACATTATTGTACTAGGTTTCCCTTGGTTACAGTCTCATAATCCTGTTTTGGATTGGAAATCTGTGTCTGTGACCTGTTGGGGCTGTCAATGTGTTAATACTGACACTCCTGTTTTTTCTGCCTCTCCCCAGTCTCAGGATGTCCCTGACTTTTTGACTGATTTTTCTGATGTGTTTAGTGAAAGTAAATCTGCATCCTTGCCCCCCCATAGGAGCTATGACTGTGCTATTGAATTAGTGCCTGGTGGTAAATTTCCTAAAGGTCGCCTTTTTAATTTATCTGTACCTGAACACGATGCTATGCGATCTTATATCAAGGAGTCATTGGAGAAGGGTCATATCAGACCATCCTCTTCACCCTTGGGCGCCGGTTTTTTCTTTATGGCCAAAAAGGATGGTTCATTGAGGCCGTGTATTGATTATCGCCTCCTGAATAAGATCACTGTTAAATATCTATATCCGTTACCTTTGATTTCTGACCTATTTTCCAGAGTGAAAAGTGCTAGTTGGTTTACCAAGCTTGACCTGAGGGGGGCGTATAACCTTATTCGCATTAAGCATGGAGATGAAAGGAAGACGGCGTTTAATACCCCAGAGGGGCATTTTGATTACCTAGTGATGCCTTTTGGGCTTACTAATGCCCCTTCCGTCTTCCAATCCTTCATGAATGATATTTTCAGGGATTTTGTGGATAAATTTCTGATGGTTTATTTGGATGATATCTTGATTTTTTTCAATGACTGGGACTCTCATGTGAAACATGTTCGGACTGTGTTCCAGATTTTGAGAGAGAATGCACTGTATGTGAAGGGATCAAAGTGTCTTTTTGGCGTACAGAAGATCTCATTTCTGGGATTCATTTTGTCTCCGTCTGTTATTGAAATGGACCCGGTCAAGGTTCAGGCCATCTGTGATTGGGTTCAACCTACTTCATTGTAGGCTCTTCAGAGATTTTTTGGTTTTGCCAATTTTTATCATAAATTTATTGGTAATTTCTCTGGTATTGTTAAACCATTGACTGATTTGACCAAAAAGACTTCCGATGTGCTGAATTGGCCTCCTGAGGCAGTTTCTGCGTTTCAGGAACTTAAGCAGAGATTCATTTCTGCTCCTGTTCTACGGCAGCCTGATGTTTCTCTGCCATTTCAGGTGGAGGTTGATGCCTCTGAGAGTGGGGCTGGTGCCATTTTGTCCCAAAGGGATCCAGAGATCTCTAAAAGTAACCCTTGTGCCTTTTTCTCTCAAAAATTTTCTCCAACTGAATGTAATTATGACGTGGGTAATCGGGAGTTATTGGCCATGAAGTGGGCCTTTGAAGAGTGGAGCCATTGGCTGGAAGGAGCCAAACATCAGGTGGTGATCCTCACGGACCATAAGAACCTGGTTTATCTTGAATTAGCCAAGCGACTTAATCCTAGACAGGCCAGGTGGGCCTTGTTTTTCACACTTTTTAATTTTGTGGTTTATTTCTTCCTGGCACTAAGAATGTCAAGGCGGATGCCCTCTCGAGGAGTTTCTTTGCAGATTCTCCTGAGTTATCTGATCCTGCTGTTATTTTGAAAGAGGGTGTGGTTCTTTCTGCCATTTCGCCCAATTTGAGACTGGCTCTGGAAGGGTGTCAGGAGGATAAAACTGAGCGCTGCCTTGTTGGGAAGTTGTTTGTTCCAGACCAGTGGAAAAAGAGTGTGATGTCTGATATTCATTGTTCCGCGTTGGCTGGTAATCCCTGGATTTTTGGTACCAGAGACTTGGTGAGTCATTCCTTTTGGTGGCCTACTTTGTCTCATGACGTCAGGGACTTTATACAGTCCTGTGGGACTTGCTCTCGTTCCAAGCCTTGCTCTCGTTCTAGTGGTTTGTTAATGCCATTACCTGTACCCAAGTGGCCATGGACCCATATTTGTATGGATTTTATTTCTGACCTTCCTGTCTCTCAGAGAATGACAGTTATCTGGGTAATCTGTGATAGGTTTTCCAAGATGATACATCTTGTGCCATTACCTAAGTTGCCTTCCTCCTCCGAGTTGGTGCCTTTGTTCTTTCAGCATGTGGTTCGGTTACACGGCTTTTCGGAGAACATTGTGTCTGACAGAGGAGTCCAGTTTGTTTCCAGATTTTGGAGGACATTTTGTTCTAAACTTGGTGTTCAGTTGTCTTTCTCCTCTGCATTTCACCCTCAGACCAATGGACAAACCGAGAGAACAAACCAGACCTTGGAGACTTATTTGAGATGTTTTGTGTCTGCTGATCAAGATGACTGGGTCTCTTTTTTGCCTTTGGCTGAGTTTGCTCTTAATAATAGAGCTAGCTCTGCCACCTTGATGTCTCCATTTTTCTGCAATTCCGGGTTTCATCCTCGATTTTCTTCAGGACAGGCGGAGGCTTCTGTCTGTCCGGGGGTTGACTCTATTGTGCAGCGTATGCAGCAGATTTGGGACCAGGTGGTGGAGAGGTTGTCTCTCTCTCAGGAGAAGGCCCAGCGGTTTGCCAACCTGCATCGGACTGATGGTCCTCGTTTTAAAGTGGGGGACTTGGTTTGGTTGTCCTCAAGGAATATCCCTATGAGGGTTGCATCTCCAAAATTTAAGCCAAGGTTCATTGGACCTTATAAGATCATAGAAATTATTAATCCGGTTTCCTTTCGTTTGCTTCTTCCAGGGACATTTAAGATCCATAACGTGTTCCACAAGTCCTTATTGAAGAGGTTTGTCGAGCCAGTGGTTCCTATGGCTGTGCCTCCCGACCCTGTTTTGGTTGAGGGCAATTTGGAGTATGTGGTTGAGAAGATATTGGATTCTCGTTTTGCTAGTCGGAAACTCCAGTATTTGGTTAAGTGGAGAGGTTATGGTCAGGAGGACAATTCTTGGGTGTTTGCTTCGGACATCCATGCTGGGAGACTGATCCGTGCCTATCATCGAGCTCATCCTGATCGGTCTGGTTGCGCAGGTGAGGGTTTGGTGACCCCTCCTCAAGGGGGGTACTGTTGTGAATATGCTGGAAGCGGTTTCTTAGCTGAGACTCCCTCCGGTGGTTGCTGAGGGTAATGAACTGATTACCGAATGGCCTTCAGCTGACGCTGAATGGTAGGATATAAGTGGCCTGAGTTCCCAGCAGCCTTGCCGGTTATCAATTGTTCCTTCTGGTCTTGCTTGAAGCACTGCTAGTTTCCTGCTCTCCTTCAGATAAGTGTTTGCTGTTTTTTTTTCCCTCTGTTTGATTTTCTCTGCTGGTTTGCTGCTTGCAGTGGACTGCAGCCTGTTGGGGGTCTGGCGCTGCAATTGTGCTCCGTTTGTGTCTGCACTTTTGCTTTGCTCCTTTGTTACTTTTTATTTGTTGAATAGCGTTTTGTTACACCAGAGATCTGATTTAGGTGGATGAGATAGTGTGATCTCAGGTTTTTTGGCAATCAGAAGTGTTGGTATTTTGTTAGGATTTTTTGGATTGCAGTCAGAATTCTTTCCTGTACTTTTCTGTCTAGACAGATTGGGCCCCAGCGTTTGCTCATTCTATTTTCTCTCTGTGTCCGTGCTTTCTTCTTGTCTAACCGCCATTAAATGTTTGGGGGCTTCCTGTTTTCTTTGGGGATCTGCTCCAGGGCAGATAGCTTTCATCTTTCTGCCTTTAGGTGTAGTTATCTCTCAGACTGTAACGAGGCATCTAGGATCACCGTAGGAACGCTCCACGGCTACTTCTAGTTGTGTGGTTAGTTCAAGTTACTGCAATCCAATAGGTTCCAGCCTCTCTGGTGTATTACCGCTTTTGCTATTTTTTGCTATTTCTCCTCAGTTACCGTAACATAACAGAGTACCTTGCTGACTGTACCAAGTTCTCTGTCATTTCTCTTTGCCTTCTAATTATTGGTTATCCACACTGAACACGTGGTATGAACTGGCTCTCTCTACTGTGCATGTGCGCTGTACTCACTGTCAAGGTGCGCACGGCGCCTCGCTCTCTGGTGGCTACTGGGCAAACGGCGCCTTGGTAAATGGCAGTACCGCTTTTAGTGGCAGGAGACAATGGGAACTGTCCTTTGTAGAGATATTGCTCTAAGGACGGAGCATGCTACTCAGCTTCCTATGCGCTGCTTGTCCACGCCACAAATCTTTGATGTCTTTCCCGCTTTCTCTTAAGCTGGCCCCATGCCTCTAGGTCGCCGGGTATGTCTGCTGCATTTCGCCATCGGCTCTTCAGGTTTATAGTGCACTGCCCCCCTTGCTGCTTATACGGTCACAGCTGGGGACTCACTCCTGCTTTGCTTTTTTTTTCCCTCAGCTTCAGGCCAGATTCCCTGTCTAAACACGACCCCTCTTTCGGTGTAATAGGGCCTGTCCGTTACCCTATTCCTTCCGCCGGGAAACCAGGGACGCAGACTTGACAGTTCAGGACACGGCGCATTACAGTTACCCGCAGCCCTTTTATCCTGTACATATCTGGCAAATCAGTTCTTTAATGCAAGCAGCATAGAAGGCATGTACTTCCAATTTTCTAGAGAAAATTGTACAGTACATCTAGAGCAGTTTCAATTTGAAGGACTTTGTGGCTCACATCATTCCACAAGCTGACACTAGTCTCTTACTTAAAATTTTTGGTGGAAAATATTTTCCCCACTTATAGCTTGTGTATGTTTAGAATTATGCTACATCATTTGTGTGATTAATTATTCATACCTATTTGGTTCACAATAAATTCATCTTTTTCTTCAATGCTTTGGAATATAATGTTGTAAGAGTTAAAGCAATTTGTTGAAGTTGTTTTACCTCAAATGTGAAACTACTTGTCAATTGTCATCTTTACTATTTTTCCATTCCGTGTGCGGCTAACCACTTCATTGATGTTATTGAGTTTATTTGTCAAGAAAACAGCTACACCAATGCCATGTGCTTTTCCTATTAATTCATCATGTTGCTGAAGTAGAGGTGAGATTAGGGACCTACATAACATCTGGGGACTGTAGTCAACATGACACTGTGCCAACACCCACTGGGGTATAGCTACCAAGTTGACATAGTTTGTGCACAGCTGAACAGAGTTGTCAGAAAAAATTCCTTAAATAACATGTTTGATGGATTGTCTAGTGGAAACACTCATATAGTATTATTATTATTTTGTTATTTAGATAGCATCATTAATTCCATGGTGCTGTACATGACAAGGAGTTACATACATAGTAATAGATATCATTTACCCCAAAAAAATTACAATGACAGACTGTTACAGAGGGGAGAGGACCTTGTCCTTGCCGACTTTCATTCTGCAGGAGAATGGGAAAGAGACAGAAGGTGGTGGGTGCAGCACCTCGGCTGGTGGCGAGGCGGCAGCTCGTGTGGGGGTGTAGAAGTCACATCTCCGACCACCACGCTCTCCAATTGACATCTCTGGAAATGTATCCGAAATGTCAAAATCTCTAGCTTCAGTTATAGAAAATGCATGGGCTCCTTTTAACCCCTTAGTGACAGAGCCAATTTGCAGCTTAATAACCGGGCCAATTTTTACAATTCTGACCACTGTCACTTTATGAGGTTATAACTCCGGAACGCTTTAACAAATTTTTTCGTGACATATTGTACTTCACGTTAGTGGTAAAAAAATTTTTATATGACTTTCTTTTATTTATGAAAAAAACAGAAATATGGCGAAAATTTTGAAAATTTAGCAATTTTCAAAATTTATATTTTTATGCCCTTAAATCGAGAGATCTGTCACACAAATTTCTTAATAAATAACATTTCCCACATGTCTACTTTACATCAGCACAATTTTGGGAACAACATTTTTTTTGTTGCGAAGTTATAAGGGATAAAAGTTGACCAGCGATTTCTCATTTTTACATTTTTTTAGGGACCACATCACATTTGAAGTCACTTTGAGGGGTCTATATGATAGAAAATACCCAAAAGTGACACCATTCTAAAAACTGCACCCCTCAAGGAGCTCAAAACCACATTCAAGAAGTTTATTAACCCTTTACATGCTTCACAGGAAATGAAGCAATGTGGAAGGAAAAAAATTAACATTTAACTTTTTTTGCAAAAACTTTACTTTGGAACCAATTTTTTTTATTTTCACAAGTGTTAAAAGAAAAAGTGTACAACAAAATTTGTTGTGCAATTTCTCCTGAATACGCCGATACCCCATATGTGAGGGTAAACCACTTTTTGGGCACACGGCAGAGGTCGCAAGGAAAGGAGCGCCGTTTGACATTTTCAACGCAGAATTGGCTAGCGCCATGTCGCGTTTAGAGAGCCCCTGATGTGCCTAAACAGTGGAAACCCCCAACAAGTGACCCCATTTTGGAAACTAGACCCCTTAAGGAACTTATCTAGATGTGTGGTGAGCACTTTGAACCTCCAAGTGCTTCACAGAAGTTTATAACATAGAGCCGTGAAAATAAAAAATCAATTTTTTTCCACAAAAACGATCGTTTCACCTCAATTTTTATTTTCCCAAAGGTAATAAGACCCAAAAAGGTTTTGTGCAATTTGTCCGGAGCATGCTGATACCCCATATGTGGGGGTAAACCACTATTTGTGTGCATGGCAGAGCTTGGAAGGGAAGGAGCGCCGTTTGACTTTTTCAACGCAGAATTGGCTGGATGCCATGTCGCGTTTGTAGAGGCCCTGATGTGTCTAAACAGTGGAAACCCCCCACAAATGACCCCATTTTGGAAACTAGACCCCCTAAGGAACTTATCTAGATGTGTAGTGATCACTTTGAACCCCCAAATGCTTCACAGACGTTTATAACGCCCGGGCGTGAAATTAAAAAATCATATTTTTTCCACAAACCTGATGGTTTAGTCCCCAATTTTTTATTTTCCCAAGGGTAACAGGAGAAATTAGACCACAAAATTTGTTGTCCAATTTGTCCTGAGTACGCTAATACCCCATATGTGGGGGGGACCACTGTTTGGGCGCACAGCAGGGCTTGGAAGTTAAGGAGCGCCGTTTGACTTTTTCAAACCAAAATTGGCTGGAATTGTCGCGTTGTCGCGTTGGAGAGCCCCTGATGTGCCTAAACAGTGGAAACTCCACAAAATTACACCATTTTGGAAACTAGACTCCTTAAGGAACTTATCTAGATGTGTGGTGAGCACTTTGAACCCCCAAGTGCTTCACAGAAGTTTATAACGTAGAGCCATGAAAATAAAAAATAATTTTTTTCCTCAAAAATGATTTTTTTAGCCAGCTATTTTTTATTTTCCCAAGGGTAACAGGAAAAATTAGAACACCAGAAATGGTGTGCAATTTGTCCTGAGTACGCTGATACCCCAAATGATGGGGTAAACCACTGTTTCGGCACACGGCAGGGCTCGGAAGGGAGGTAGCGCCATTTGACTTTTTGAATGCCACGTCATGTTTGGAGACCCCCTGATGTGCCTAAATAGTGGAAACACCTCAATTCTAGCTCCAACCCTAACCCCAACACACCCCTAACCCTAATCCCAACCCTAACCCTAATCCTAACCCTAATCCCAACCCTAATTCCAACCCTAATTGTAACCCTAATTCCAACCCTAATTGTAACCCTAACCCTAATTGTAACCCTAACCCTAATTCCAACCCTAACCATAATTATAACCCTAGCCCTAACCCTAAGGCTAGGTTCATATTGCGTTTTACACATAGCGTTGACAGGCTGGTAATGGTATAGCATAACGCGATCGCATTATGCTATACCTGCTAGCGCAGTGTGCTAGCACAGATGAATCATCTGCGCTAGCGGTGATGGAGCCCAGACGCTGCCGGCCGTGTCCGAGGCTCCGTCACTGAATAATGGCACATCGCGAACGCATGCCGCTTTACAGCATGCGTCGCGATGCGCCCTCAAATAGGGGTGAATGACAGCGTTAACGGGCTGCGTTACACCGCGGTGTAACACAGTCAGTCTAACGGACTGCCATAACGCAGTATGAACCCAGCCTAACCCTAACCCTAATTCCAACCCTAACCCTAATTATAACCCTAACGCTAATGGAAAAATGAAAATAAATAAAATCTCTTTATTTTGTTATATGTCCCCAAGGGGGTGATAAAGGGGGGGTTATGTACTGTTTTTTTATTTTGATCAATGAGATAGTTTATCACAGAGATCAAAATCTACTTTTAGAGAGTGAATGAATCATTTTTTTAATCTGCCGCCAGGCAGATTCGGCGGGCGCACTGCGCATGTGCCCACCATTTTTTTTTACAGGATGAAGAGGCCAGGAGGATCGGAGGACAGAGGAAGCTGCTGGAGGACAGGGGGACTTGGGGAACACCTGAAGGTACACCGGGGGGGGATCCGGGGTACCGGGGACCCTATTTCTCTCCCCTCTGATGTGCGATCACATCAGAGGGGAGAGAAATTACAGGCAGGATCGTGGCTTTGTTTTTTCTTTTGCGATCGCCGTTATATGGCGATCGCAAATGAGTGGGGACTGTGGGGGACCCTTATTATGTTCTCTGGGGTCTCGGCTACCCATGCAGCCGAGACCCCAGAGAAAATTGCCCAATCCCACCCGGCACCTCGCGGCGGGCGCACTACGCATGCTCCCGCCATTTTGGAGCATGGTGGTGGCACCGGGGACACAGGAGGGCCCTAAGACCACCAGGGGCCACAAAGGGGGGATCGGGGACCCTATTTGTCTCTCCTCTGATGTCCGATCACATCAGCGGAGAGAGAAATTAAAAGGCACATCAGGTTTTTTTTTTTGTGATCGCCGTTATAGGGTTAATAACGGCAATCGCAACACCGTGGTCGGTAAAAACCGACCCGATTCATGTTCTCTGGGGTCTCGGCTACACCCGGTAGGCGAGACCCCAGAGAAAATTCAACTGTGGGGGGTAGCTATACACTTTTTCCACAGCGCCGTTAATTAACGGCTCTGTGGTTTAAATACCCTTAATGACCACGTGTTGGCGGTCGTTAAGGTGTTAAACGTCAGCGTCCAACCAGTTCAGTATTAGTAGGTGAGGGCTTGTCAGAATCCTGCCCAGGAACACCAGGCTTCAGTAGTTGCGAGTCCTGTCCCCATGATCTTCAACGTTGTCTTGCTATGGCTCTTCCAGGCATGATTTCATCAAGAAGATTTAGCCTTCGTAATACAGAGACAGAGTACAATACAGAGTACAACACCTCCTAAGCGTTCACCCCCTGCTACTCATACTTTCTACCTGTACAGTGACTGCCTCTAGGCTGAAGATGATGGTGGTAGTAGTTGGAGCATTTAACACAATCATGAAGCTGCCATAACAGCTTGAAACAAAAATCTTTTTACTGACATACCCCACTGTAAAAATAATTTCTTTTATTTTTTTTGCGGATACAAGAGTTCTGGGTATAACAGGAGTGACAGGCTGCCCAAAAAAGGGAATTTAGACCTTAAATGCCTCAATTTTTGGCACACAGATTTATGAGGTGTATCAGAGATAGACCCAACTGTAAAATGTAGCCTGTTTTTTAAAATATTGCAACATAGTGCTGTATATAAGTACAGTTTCACCCAGGACAAAAAATGAAAACCGCCGTAAACTGGCCAAACTTTGAGCACACACAGATATGAGCTGCCTCAGAGATACCAATACGACAATTGTGTGGGCTGTATTTTTTTTTGTTGGCTAAATACTGCTGTATTTAAATACAGTGACAGCCAGGACAAACAGAGAAAACCACCGTAAACTGGCCAAACTTTGAGCACGCTCAGACATGAGCTGGCACGGAGATACCACTATGACAAATGTGTTTTTTTTTTTTTCTTTTTTTTTTGGGTGGGGTAAATACTGTTGTATATAAGTACAGTGACACCCAAGACAAAAAAAGAAAACCGCCGTAAACTGGCCAAACTTTGAGCATGCACAGATATGAGCTGGCACGGAGATACCACACCAAAAAATGTGTGGTCTGTATTCCAATTACACCTGGCGCCAGCGTCGGACTGGAACACCTTGGGCCCACCAGAGAAAATGATTCTTGGGGCCCACTATGTAGCTACATAGAAATAAATACAAGACCACCAATTGTGCAGTAAAACACACTAATATCAGGGTATAATATAAGATAGTACATGTCTTAATTATGTAGCAGGAGTTGGGGTAGCCTCCCTCATAGATTATAAAGCAGCCCCCTCATAGGGGATAATGCTGCCCCCCTCATAGAGGATAATGCTGCCCCCCTCATAGAGGATAATGCTGCCCCCCCTCATAGGGTATAATGCTATATATATATATATATTATATATATATATAATATATAATATATATATATATAGATAGATAGATAATAGATAGATACCATATATACTCGAGTATAAGCCGACCCCCCTAATTTTGCCACAAAAAACTGGGAAAACTTATCGACTCGAGTATAAGCCTAGGGTGGAAAATGAGATTATGCCCCATATGCTGCCCCATGTATTATTCCCCACAAGATGCTCCATAGATTGTGCCCCATATGCTGCCCATGTATTATGCCCTCATAGATGCTCCATAGATTATGCCCCATAGATGCTCCATAGATTATGCCCCCATAGATGCTCCATAGATTATTCCCCCATAGATGCTCCTTAGATTATGCCCCCATAGAAGCTCCATAGATTGTGCCCCCATAGATGCTCCTAGATTATGCCCCCATAGAAGCTCCATAGATTGTGCCCGCATAGATTATGCCCCTATAGATGCTCCATAGATTATGCCCCCATAAATGCTCCTGTAATGTATGTAGTACAGTTCATATAGCGTCTTGTGCTTGGGTGCGATGAAAATACATGAGACACAGGTTTGATATAGAAAGTCTTGTATTACTTCATACAAGTTGGCAAAAATAGTCACACAGTTTGCAGACACAGAAGCAGGAGACACAGCAGGCCAGAGTAATCTAAGCTCAGCAATCACTCTCCACAACAGGTTCAGGATCTTCTTCTCTGTTACCGTAAGTCCATGCAAATGTGGGTCTTTCAAAGAGCAGGGTTCAGAGTCCACAAGTGCTTCAGAGTTCCTCAGTAGGAATAGCTGGAGTACAAGGTCCAAGGCTTTAGGAGTCAGGTCACAGGTTCACTGCAGGCTAGATTCTGAAGCACTGATTGCTCAGCTGTGGCTGCTTAAGAAGCAAAAGGAGAGAATCAGGGCGGGAACATGCAAGCTGGAAACTCCATTTTGACTGAGGGCAAGATAGCTGCAGCAAGACAGAAAGTAAAATGGCTGACGAACAAACTGAGTTTCAGGAACATGTACACAGAACCTTACATTACTCCCCCTTAGGGACAACCTCCGGATGACCTCAGGCCAGGCTTGTGTGGGTACCTCTGATGAAACTGACGGAGCAAGCGAGGAGCATTAACGTTATTGACTGGTTCCCATGAGTTGTCCTCCACTGGGTAGCCCTGCCATTTAATCAGATATTGTAACTGATTTCTATACAACCTGGAATCTAAAATCCTTTCCACCACAAATTCTTCCTGACCATCGACTAGCACTGGGTCAGGGCAAGGAGAAGAACGTCCAGGAAACGTATTGGGTGTCGCAGCCTTTAGTAGGGAATACATGAAAGACAGGGTGAATTCTCATAGTTCTGGGCAGTTGAAGACGACAAGCAACGGCACTTATAATTTTACTGATTTTATAGGGTCCAATGTACTTATGTCCCAACTTAGACGATGGAATCCTTAACTTAAGATTTCTGGTTGACAGCCAGACCAAGTCTCCTACCTTGAAAGCTGGTGCAGGTTTACGAAATTTATCTGCTGCTTTCTTGTACCTTTCCTGAGCCGATTCCAGATTCTCCTTTAGAAGATCCATATTCTTCTGTAAAGACGTGATTCTTTCAGCCACTGCTGGTAAAGGCGTTTCTATGGGAAATCGTGGTAGAATGTTAGGATGATAACCTAGATTAGAGTAAAAAGGAGACTGCTTAGTGGAGGCACTCTGAGAGTTGTTATACGAGAACTCAGCTAATGGAAGTAGATCCACCCAATCATCCTGTAGGTGGCAGATAAAGCAGCGGAGATACTGCTCCAGGGTTTGATTGGTTCGTTCGGTCTGTCCATTAGTCTGGGGATGAAAAGCAGAAGAAAGGTTTACTTTAATGTCCAATGCTGCACAGAAATTTTGCCAAAACCTAGAAGTGAATTGCACCCCTCGATCCGAAATAACCTCATCCGGTACTCCATGTAAGCGAAACACATCTTTAATCATCAAATCTGATGTCTGTTTTGCAGTGGGTAAGCCGACACAAGGGATAAAATGAGCTGCCTTTGTTAGACGGTCAACCACCACTAGAATGGTGTTCTTCCCTTGAGAGGTTGGTAACTCCACAATGAAGTCCATAGAAATGGATCCCCACGGGCGGGACGGGGTGGGAAGAGGCTGTAACAGACCAGTTGGTGAGGAGCGAGGTGTTTTGCATCTTGCACAGACTTCACATGAAGTGACATAGTTTAAAACATCCTTCCTGCAAGTGGGCCACCAAAAGAAACGAGAGAGAAATTCCTGTGTCTTTAGAATTCCTCTATGCCCAGCTATCTTGGAATCGTGAATGAGTTGCAATACTCTCAATCTGACTGTTTCAGGAATATACAGGCGTTGTCCCTGAATCCACACACCATTCTTAAAGACAAGACTTACGTCCCTTGGGGGTTGTGCCAAAAAGGAATCCGCATGGTATGCTTCCTTGATGTCCTTAAGTAGGTCTTGATTATGAATTACTCCTAGGAATCTAGAGTCAGGAAGAATAGTCTTAGGAGGAGTAATTGGACGTGTCTCTGCTGAGTAAATCCTAGAGAGTGCATCAGCCTTTCCATTGCGCGATCCTGGTCTATAAGAAATGATAAAATTAAATTGGTTTAAGAAAAGATTCCAGCGAGCCTGGCGAGGAGTCAGGCACTTAGCCGACCTGATAAACTCAAGGTTACGATGGTCTGTCAGGACGACTATTTGCTGTGCAGCTCCCTGAAGAAGGTGTCTCCATTCTTTGAAGGCGGCAATAATGGCCAACAACTCTCTATTGCCCACATCGTAGTTCCTCTCAGCCGAAGACAACTGCTGGGAAAAGAAGGCACAGGGATGCAAGACATTCTTCTCACCTGTTCTCTGAGAGAGTATAGCTCCAACGGCACAGTCTGAAGCATCCACCTCTATTATGAAGGCAAGCTCGGGGTTGGGATGTACTAGGATAGGTGCAGTGGTAAATTTATCTTTTAGACGGGAAAATGCTTCCTGGGCTTGGGGAGTCCAGGAGAACCTAGACTGTTTCCGGGTAAGTTGGGTGATAGGTGACACTACCTCAGAGAAATTTCTAATGAAACGTCTATAGAAGTTGGCAAACCCGATGAAGCGCTGTACCTCCTTCACATTTCTAGGACTTGGCCAATCCTTGATGGCTTGGGTTTTGCTTCCATCCATACTAATTCCTTGTGTAGACAGTACATACCCCAGAAATTGAATTTCAGTCCTATGGAATTCACACTTTTCAAGTTTGATGTAAAGATGATTTTGTCTTAGACGTTCCAAGACCATTCTCACATGTCCATGATGTTCCTCTGTGGAGTTAGAAAAAATTAGAATATCATCCAAATAAATTACCACGAATGTATCTAGGAGATCCCTGAAGATGTCATTCACCAAGTGTTGGAAAGTGGCTGGGGCGGTACTCAGACCAAAAGGCATAACTAGATATTCAAAGTGTCCATAGCGTGACCTGAATGCAGTCTTCCATTCATCCCCAGGTCTAATACGGACTAAGTTATAGGCCCCACGAAGATCTAGTTTAGAGAAAATTTTGGCATGTCGCACTCTCTCCAATAACTCAGGGATTAAAGGCAATGGATAACGGTTTCTAATAGTAACCTTATTGAGTTCCCTATAGTCTACGCATGGTCTCAGAGATCCATCTTTCTTCTTTACAAAGAAGATGGGTGCACCTGCAGGAGATGAAGAGGGGCGTATGAAGCCCTTGGCTAGATTTTCGTCTATGTAATCCTTTAAAGCCTTTAGCTCGGGCCCCGCCAGGGGGTAGATCTTACCAAAAGGTATCTCTGCTCCAGGCAATAATTCAATTGGACAATCATATGGACGGTGAGGAGGAAGCTGGTCAGCGTTCTTCTTGTCACATAAATCCACATAGTCCTGGTATACAGCTGGTAGTTCAGGGACTGACATGGTTCCTTTAGGAACAGAGCAAGCTGAAACTTTTGGACTCATCTGTTTCTCTGGAAAGTGTAATTCCTTGGTCTCCCAGTTAATGGTAGGATTCTGAGCCTGCAGCCATGGTAGCCCTAGAATAATGGGAAAGTGGGGAGAAGAGATAAGCATAAAGGACAGTTTCTCTTGATGATCTTTACCCATAAGAACCCTCAAAGGCTCTGTTTCCTGATCCACTGGTCCAGAGGTCAGCAGGGAGCCATCCACAGTTTCCATCTGTACTGGAGTAGCCTTCTTCACTGAACGTATCCCCTGTTTCAGAGCAAAGGAGACATCCATAAAATTTCCACTTGCCCTGAGTCGATCATAGCAGAGCTAGACACCCAAGCTGAGTCAACCCAGAGTTTGATGGAAAGAAAGCAATGAGAATTGTTTTTCTTACAACTCAGCTGGGACACCGCTGAGGAAACTTGAAAAATGGCAGCGTTTACACAGTCAACGTCCTCAGAGGTAACGGAGTTTAAGTCAGAGAAATCAAGATCTGTTGCTGCAGATCTCTCTGGAGCCTGAGGCTCGGACCTGACAGATCCCCTCTCGCAACACTCACAATGAATGAGTGCTGCAGTAGTCTTACGAGAACGGCTGGGGCAGTTTATAATGAAGTGCCCTGACTTACCACAATAGAAACATAGATTCTCCTTAAAACGATGTTCCTTGCGTGCATCACTAACCCGTCGTTGTAAAGAGTCTACCTGCATGGGTTCAGGTTCAGGTTCCCGTGTAATCCTTCTCAAAGGTTCCTTAGCTGGAGAGGAAGGTAGGAAAAGGTTAGTGCGATTGCTTTCGAACCATCTCTCTTGCCTGCGTTCAGTCAGACGAGTATCAATACGGATGCAGTAGTTAATAAAGTCACCTAACGCAGTGGGAGGGTCGGCACGAGCAAGTTCATCCTTAATCAGTGGAGATAACCCCTTTCGAAAAATAGATTTTTTGGCGGAACTGTCCCAGGTGGTATCAAGGGCCCATCTCCTGAAATCCAAGGCATATTCAGCTACCGAGTGCTTACCTTGGCGCAAAGCTAACATGGCTGCTTCAGCTGTTGCACCTCGATTGGGGTCATCAAACACCTGCCCCATGGCTGAAATAAAAGCATCAAGGTGATTCAAACAATCATCCTCAGTCTCAATCAGAGGGTTTGCCCACATCAAAGCCTTGTTGGTAAGCAACATAATTATAGTAAGCACCTTAGATCGTTCAGT
The DNA here is from genome assembly GCA_033576555.1 of Oophaga sylvatica. Lineage (NCBI taxonomy): Eukaryota > Metazoa > Chordata > Amphibia > Anura > Dendrobatidae > Oophaga > Oophaga sylvatica. Next base: position 321,508,791 of record JARQOD010000006.1, read on the forward strand.
GGGAATTGTGAAGCATGTGCAGAAAAAAAAGATTGCATTGATTAATAAATCCCCTGAATTTCTCACGTTCACCGCCAAAATGAAAAGGGGGCAACTTGGGAATCCCAGAACTCGGGGCTACGGCAGGAGCCTGGACTCGCCCTTCTAGAACCTCAATCCTGGCTCGCAAATCCTGGGCAGTCTGTCCAAACACTTGCAAATTGTGATTAGTGAGGTCCTGTAGGTTTGAAAAACGGGTCTTTATATTCTGCAAATCTGCAAGGATATTATCAGTCACTCCGCAAAGTTCCTTTATGCGGGCCTCCATTTTCCAGATCTTTTAAGACAGGAGTACTGGAAGAAGAGGAGAGGAGAGAAAAAAAAAACAATAGTGTTTACCTGTGGTAACACTGCAGAGAGAAAAAAAAAATTAAGGGAACTGCTCACCTGCAATGGTTGTGAGAAGTCACAACCACTATCATCACAGAAAGTTCACCCGGACATCTGATATCCACAGTTACAGCAGACAAAAAAGAGAAAAGAAAAAAAAAAACAATAGTGTTTACCTGTGGTAACACTGCAGAAAAAAAAAAAACACTTAAGGGAATTGCTCACCTGAAATGGTTGTGAGAAGTCACAACCACTGTCATCACAGAAAGTACAACCGGACATCCGATATCCACAGTTACAGCAGACACAGCCTTTCCAGACCCAGCAGACACTAACGTTTTGTCTTCAGAATCTTGTAATGTATGTAGTACAGTTCATATAGCGTCTTGTGCTTGGGTGCGATGAAAATACATGAGACACAGGTTTGATATAGAAAGTCTTGTATTACTTCATACAAGTTGGCAAAAATAGTCACACAGTTTGCAGACACAGAAGCAGGAGACACAGCAGGCCAGAGTAATCTAAGCTCAGCAATCACTCTCCACAACAGGTTCAGGATCTTCTTCTCTGTTACCGTAAGTCCATGCAAACGTGGGTCTTTCAAAGAGCAGGGTTCAGAGTCCACAAGTGCTTCAGAGTTCCTCAGTAGGAATAGCTGGAGTACAAGGTCCAAGGCTTTAGGAGTCAGGTCACAGGTTCACTGCAGGCTAGATTCTGAAGCACTGATTGCTCAGCTGTGGCTGCTTAAGAAGCAAAAGGAGAGAATCAGGGCGGGAACATGCAAGCTGGAAACTCCATTTTGACTGAGGGCAAGATAGCTGCAGCAAGACAGAAAGTAAAATGGCTGACGAACAAACTGAGTTTCAGGAACATGTACACAGAACCTTACAGCTCCTTAGATTATGCCCCCATAGATGCTCCTTAGATTATGCCCCCATAGATTATGCCCCCATAGATGCTCCTTAGATTATGCCCCCATAAATGCTCCTTAGATTATGCCCCCATAGATTATGCCCCCATAGATGCTCCTTAGATTATGCCCCATAGAAGCTCCATAGATTATGCCCCATAGATTATGCCCCCATAAATGCTCCATAGATTATGCCCCCATAGAAGCTCCATAGATTATGCCCCCATAGATGCTCCATAGATTATGCCCCCATAGATGCTCCATAGATTATGCCCCCATAGATTGTGCCCCATAGATGCTCCTTAGATTATGCCCCATAGATGCTCCTTAGATTATGCCCCCATAGAAGCTCCATAGATTATGCCCCCATAGATTATGCCCCCATAAATGCTCCATAGATTATGCCCCCATAGAAGCTCCATAGATTATGCCCCCATAGATGCTCCATAGATTATGCCCCCATAGATGCTCCATAGATTATGCCCCCATAGATTGTGCCCCATAGATGCTCCTTAGATTATGCCCCATAGATGCTCCTTAGATTATGCCCCCATAGATGCTCCATAGATTATGCCCCCATAGAAGCGCCATAGATTGTGCCCCCATAAATGCTCCTTAGATTATTCCCCATAGATGCTCCATAGATTATGCCCCCATAAATGCTCCACAGGTTATGCCCCCATAGATTATGCCCCCATAAATGCTCCACAGATTATGCTCCCATAGACTATGCCCCCATAAATGCTCCACAGATTATGCCCCCATAGATTATGCCCCCATAAATGCTCCACAGATTATGCCCCCATAGATTATGCCCCATAGATTATGCCCCATAAATGCTCCACAGATTATGCCCCCATAAATGCTCCACAGATTATGCCCCCATAGATTATGCCCCCATAGATGCTCCACAGATTATGCCCCCATAGATTATGCCCCCATAGATGCTCCACAGACTGTGCCCCCATAGATGCTCCACAGACTGTGCCCCCATAGATTATGCCCCATAGATGCTCCACAGATTATGCCCCCATAGATTATGCCCCTATAGATGCTCCACAGATTATGCCCCCATAGATTATGCCCCCATAGATGCTCCACAGACTGTGCCCCCATAGATGCTGCTGCTGCTGCAAAAAAAAACATACTCACCTCTCGACGCTGGGGGCCAGGTGCCGGTGTCCTGAGCAGGCGGGGACACCGGCGTGCTATGGGTGACAGGTGCCGGTGTCACCACTGGCTCAGGGCCCCGGCACCTGCGATATTTACCTGTCACCGGGTCCACTGCTGAGCGCCGCTGTCTTCGGTCCTCCGGCAGTGAATGCTCAGGCAGGGGGCGTGGCGCTCACTAATGACGTCATCGCGCCCTCTGCCTGAACATCGCAGCAAGAGAGGACGCGATGACAGCGGCGCTCAGCGGTGGAACGGGACAGGTAAGTAATGATATTCACTGCTTCCCACGCCCATGTGGGCGTGGGAAGCAGTGAATATTCATTTCTCTTTAGCAGCGGGGACAGGGGCTCCTGCCTCCTGTCACTCGCTGCTGCTCCGCTGGCACGGGGCCCCCATGGCAGCTGCGTGGTGTGCCGCTATTAGCGACATGCCACCAGCTGGGGGCCCCTGGAGCAGCGGGGGCCCTAGGCAACTGGACCCTGTATGCCAGCAGGTGCCAGGGCCCCCCAGATGCCAGGGCCCACCGGAGAATCCTCCGGTTCTTCGGTGGGCCAGTCCGACCCTGCCTGGCGCTATCTATATACGCCCAATATATCATACTGGTAGCAGCAGAACAAGAACAGAGGAAGGGAATGGACCAACTTGATATATGCAATGATCTATATATACAGTCATGGCCAAAAGTTTTGAGAATGACACAAATATTATATTTTCACATGATCTGCTGCCCTCTGGTTTTTATGTGTGTTTGACAGATGTTTTTATCACAGTCAGAAATATAATTGCAAACATATGAGTAACAAAAGCTTATATTGACAGTTAGAATGAGTTAATGCAGCAAGTCAATATTTGCAGTGTTGACCCTTCTTCTTCAGGACCTCTGCAATTCTCCCTGGCATGCTCTCAATCAACTTCTGGACCAAATCCTGAATGATAGCAGTCCATTCTTGCACAATCAATGCTTTCATTTTGTCAGAATTTTTAGGTTTTTGTTTGTCCACCCGTCTCTTGATGATTGACCACAAGTTCTCAATGGGATTAAGATCTCGGGAGTTTCCAGGCCATGGACCCAAAATCTCTATGTTTTGTTCCCTGAGCCATTTAGTTATCACCTTTGCTTTATGGCAAGGTGCTTCATCATGCTGGAAAAGGCATTGTTGATCGCCAAACTGCTCTTGGAGGGTTGGGAGAAGTTGCTCTTGGAGGACATTCTGGTACCATTCTTTATTCATGGCTGTGTTTTTAGGCAAGACTGTGAGAGAGCCGATTCCCTTGGCTGAGAAGCAACCCCACACATGAATGATTTCAGGATGCTTAACAGTTGGCATGAGACAAGACTGGTGGTAGCACTCACCTTGTCTTCTCGAATGAGGCGTTTTCCTGATGTACCAAACAATCGAAAAGGGGATTCATCAGAGAAAATAACTTTACCCCAGTCCTCAGCAGTCCACTGCCTGTACCTTTTGCAGAATATCAGTCTGTCCATGATATTTTTTCTGGAGAGAAGTGGCTTCTTTGCTGCCCTCCTTGAGACCAGGCCTTGCTCCAAGAGTCTCCGCCTCACAGTGCGTGCAGATGACACTCACACCTGCCTGCTGCCATTCCTGAGCAAGCTCTGCACTGCTGGTAGCCCCATCCCGCAGCTGAAACACTTTTAAGAGACGGTCCTGGCGCTTGCTGATCTTTCTTGGGCGCCCTGGAGCCTTTTTGGCAACAATGGAACCTCTCTCCTTGAAGTTCTTGATGATGCGATAGATTGTTGACTGAGGTGCAATCTTTCTAGTTGCGATACTCTTCCCTGTTAGGCCATTTTTGTGCATTGCAATGATGACTGCACGTGTTTCTTTAGAGATAACCATGGTTAACAGAAGAGAAACAATGATGCCAACACCAGCCTCCTTTTAAAGTGTCCAGTGGTGTCATTCTTACTTAATCATGACGGATTGATCTCCAGCCATGTCCTCATCAACACCCACACCTGTGTTAATGGAGCAATCACTGAAAAGAGATTAGCTGGTCCTTTTAAGGCTTGGCTGCAATGATGTTGAAATGTGTTTTGGGGGATAAAGTTCATTTTCTAGCCAAATATTGACTTTGCAAGTAATTGCTGTTAAGCTGATCACTCTTTATAACATTCTGGAGTATATGCAAATTGCCATTAGAAAAAGTGAAGCAGTAGACTTTGTAAAAATTTATATTTGTGTCATTCTCAAAACTTCTGGCCATGACTGTACACATACAGTGCCTGCAAGCCTTGCACTGATGTGTATAGAGCGACGTACACTACCCTGCCTACCTAACACTGGAACCTATATACTCCGGAATTAGTCCTTAGAAGGACTGTAGGTTTAGCTGGATTTGAGTAATTTAGGATGGTAGACACCACACTAACTAATAAATCCCCAATTATAACCCTATATCGGCAGCGTCCGGTCTCTTACACCCCTGATGATGCTCTGCAGCCAGCCAGTCACTGCACGACCACAACAAAGATGACTGCGGCATTTCATTGCCTGGCAGACAATCCCTGTATCATGATTGGGTCTGTAAAGTCCGCCAAAAATGCTGGGTGAAGACCCGAATTCCCGCCGAGTAATCCTGGAAATGCTTGGTGCTCGCTGAGTACACCAAGTACCGTGATACTCGGGCGAGTAACGAGTAGTGGCGAGCATGTTCGCTCATCACTAGTAGCTACGAGTTCAGGTCATGGGGACGAAACTTCTGAGTGGCCCTAATTACAGCTACAGTGGCGTAGCCTAATTGTACGTATAGAGTAACCTCAGCAGATGACCAGGCTGATATTACCACCATACAGTGAACTTATAGTGGTAGATACTAGTCCTGCAGATCATACAAGTGATTACAGCACAGTTATTGATGGTGAATTGCAGCTGACGTTCTTTCTGTTGGAGTCATTCACTTTTGCCATCTTTTCCATCTGGCCCAGACCGACAAGACAACTTCTCCAGCCATGACTGGTATGCTGAGATCGCAAAAAAAAACACATTTGCCTTCTCACTTTTCCAGCCCCATCCTCATCTATTCCCAACCTGCACAAACTCCTAATCCTGTCATATGTCGCCCTATATCTACAACTTCTGTGTGGTGGAATAACATTGTTCATCTGAATGCCAACCACTTTGCCCATTATAAAGTAAAATGCTTTTTTTGTGCCCTCTAGATGGTAAAATTGTCCCCTAAAAATATTAATATCCTGTGTAACGCACTAGAAAATAGTGGCCACATTTTGCCCTAAAATGTAATACTACCCCCTTTGTGCCCCCTTGATGATCAAAATACCCTGAGTGATCCTATACCAATAATGCTTATTAAATGCCCACTTAACATTTAATAATGTCCTCTTAGTCCCCCATGTACAGCTCCTCTATATACAATATAGTGGGATAACAGCTCACCTATACACAGTATAATGCTCCCCACAGCTTCCCTACACAAAGTATATTCCACCACCACTCCCCACAGTATGGTGAGCCTACAGCTCCCTTATACAGTCTGGTGGGCCCACAGTGCCCTTATACACTATGTGGTAGGCACACAGTTTACTTATACACAGTATGGTGGGCCCACAGCTCACCTATACACAGTATGATGGGTCAACAGTAGTCCCCATACTGTAAAATGGGCCCTCAGCTTCCCTTTAAACAGTTTAGGGTCCACAGCTCCCCTACACACAGTATGATGTTCTCACTGCACCTTCAAAACATAGTATAATGACCCCCACAGTAGTCCTCCCACTGTATAATGGTCCCCACAGTAATCCCCAAACTGTATAATGGCAATTACATTAGCTCCCACAGTAGGTCCCACAATGTAGGATGGACCCCTCAGTAGCCCCTGTATAATTGGACCCACACTGAATGATGGCCCACACATTAGTCCTCAAAAATCCACCTTATGCTGTATGATAGACCTTTCAGTAGTTACTGTGGGAGGCCCACAGTTTAATGGTCTCCTACAATAGCCTCCACACTTTATAATGGCCCCAACAGTAGTTCCCCACACTGTTTGAGGCTCCCCTACAATAGCCCCCAAACTGTATAATGGCTCCCACATTAGCTGTCACTCCATGTAATATCCACAAAGTAGTACGCAAACAGTATAATGGTCCCCATATTAGCTGCCACGCAATGTATTGGCTCAGATATTAGCTGCAGCACTATATAATGGCCCCCACATTAGCTGCCACAGTAAATAATGGGCCCCACAGTAGTACCCGAACAGTATAATGGTCTTCGTGTTAACTTCCACAGTATATAATGGCCCCACACATTATCTAAAGTACTATGTAATGACGCCCACATTAGCTTCCACACTGTATGAAGCCCCACATTAGCTGCCACTAAATAATTGCCTGCAGAGTACCCGTACAGTATAATGGTCCCCACATTAGCTGCAGCACTATATAATGACCCCCATATTAGCTGCCACACTATATTATGGCCCCCACAGTAGTACCTGAACAGTATAATAGCCCAGCAGTCTGAGGGCCCATCACAGTAGCCCTTGTAATGTATGAGGGGCCCCTTCCTTCATTGTTCATGATGCCCTACGACACATCACAAGTTTTAGTTAAAATAAAAACATCATATACTCACCTAAACCAGGATCCCAATGAGTCCTCCTAGAAATCATTGATGCACTGATATCAGTGGCCCAGTGCGGCTCGATGACATGACTGCGACGAGAATCAAACGTCCTACGCCTGTGCCGTCTCTCCAGGCACTGCATCATCCTGCCGTTCTGTAGACTGCAGGTGTTGTGAATGGGTTTGAGATGAATTCTGAGCAGAGACTCCCTCTGGTGGTTACAAGCGGTACTGGTCTGTTCAGTGAAGATTGTGAGGACTGGGAATCAGGTGTTACTGACTCGTCTTATATAAGGGAGTCACCTTCCCATCAGGGTTGCCGGTGATCAGTTGTTCTGGTCTGAATCCTTCATTCCTGTTTCCCTTGTAGCCTGCTGTGTCGTGTCTGCATCTCCTGCTAACAGATAAGACATTTTCTTCTTTTTGTTTTTGTGTATATTTTTGCATTTTGTCCTGCACTTCTGTGGGGGCCTTCTGGGTCCCCTCTGGGGGCTTTTGCCCTCTCAGTTTAGTTCAGCCACTGATGTTTGTACTTTTGCTTTTTCCAGTTTTTTCAGTGGCTGCTGTTTTGATTTTGTTACACCAGAGAACTAATTTAGGTGGTAGAGGTCGTGTGATCTCAGGTGATTTTGAAATTAGTAGAGTTGGTGCTTTTCAGGGTTTTCTGGGATTGCAGTAAGTACCCTTCCTATCCTTTTCTATTTAGTAAGTTTGGGCCCCAACGTTTGCTCATACTATTTTCTTTCTGTGTCAGTATTTCGTCTTGTCTAACCGCCATTACTTGTTTGGGGGCTTTCTATTATCTTTGGGGTTCTGCTCCGGGGCAGATAGCTTTCCTATTTCTATCTTTAGGTGTAGTTAGTTTCTCAGGCTGTGACGAGGCGTCTAGGACCAACGTAGGAACGCTCCACGGCTGCCTCTAGTTGTGGTGGTTAGTCAGGGTACTGCAATCTCATAGATTCCAACTGCTCTGGTGTATTGCCTTTTTTACCTGCACTCCTCAGCTACCGAAACATAACAGTATCACCGGCCCAAAAATTGAAAATTGTATGGTACTCACAGAAGGGAAAAAATATTGTGAAAGAAAAAAGGTTGTCAGAGTTGTCAGAGATATTTTTCTGTTTGTTGCATTTTTTTCCCTCTGTATCTCTGGGTGCTGGGGAGGATCTTTTCTCTCAATGGAGTTTGCACGGTTGTCTGGCCGTGTGGATCAGCTTGCCACTGAGGTTCAGAGTATTGCTGCATATCTTGCTAGGTTGCCTGTTGTGGAACCTAGGATCCCCATGCCAGATTTGTTTTTGGGGATCGAGCTAAGTTTCAGAATTTCAAAAATAATTGTAAATTGTTTTTTGCCTTAAAATCTAAGTCCTCAGGTAACGCAGCGCAGCAGGTTCAAATTATCATCTCTCTCCTGCGCGGCGATCCTCAGGATTGGGCTTTTTCCCTGACACCTGGGGATCCTGTTTTGAGTGATGTTGATGCATTTTTTCAGGCTTTGGGGTTATTGTACGATGAGCCTAATGTCACTGATCAAGCTGAAAAAGCCTTGTTGGCATTAAATCAGGGGCCTTATGACGCTGAGTTATACTGTCAGAGATTCCGTAGGTGGGCAGTCCTGACCAAATGGAATGACGACGCTTTGGCAGCCCTTTTCCGGAAGGGTCTGTCAGATAATGTAAAGGATGTTATGGTGGGATTCCCTGTCCCCTCTGGTCTCAATGATTCTATGTCATTAGCGATTCAAATTGACAGACGTTTGCGTGAGCGGAGAAGTATGCGTGGAATGGTGTTGCCTTGTGAACCAGCTTTTGAACCCATGCAGTGTGATAGAGTGGTGTCTGGGGCACAGCGTCATGAGTTTCGAAAGCGCAATGGGTTATGTTTCTACTGTGGTGATGCCTCTCATGCTATTTCAGTCTGCCCTAAGCGGGGAAGACGTTTTGCACGCTCAGTTGTCTTGGGTAGTGTTCAGACTAAGTTTTTATTAACTGTCACTCTGATATGCTCTCTGTCCTCATTTTCTGCTCAGGCTTTTGTTGATTCTGGAGCAGCTATTAACCTGATGGATTATGATTTTGCTAAACGTTGTGGGTTTCCCTTGATACCCCTACAGAAGTCTATTCCCCTACTGGGGATCGATTCTACCCCTTTGGCTGAGAATAAACCCCATTTTTCTACTCAGGTGATAATGAGGGTTGAACCTGATCACCAGGAGTGCTGCAAATTTTTGGTTCTGTATAACCTGCTTGACATTATCGTGCTGGGTTTCCCTTGGTTACAGTCTGATAATCCTGTTTTGGATTGGAAATCTGTGTCTGTTACCAGTTGGGGCTGCCAATGTGTTAATACCAACACTCCTGTTTTTTCTGCCTCCCCCCAGGCTCAGGATATTCCTGACTTTTTGATTGATTTTTCTGATGTGTTTAGCGAAAGTAAATCTGCATCCTTGCCTCCCCATAGGAGCTATGACTGCGCTATTGAATTAGTGACTGGTAGTAAATTCCCTAAAGGTCGCCTTTTTAACTTGTCTGTACCTGAACATGACGCTATGCGGTCTTATATCAAGGAGTCATTGGAGAAGGGTCATATCAGACCATCCTCTTCACCTTAGGTGCCGGTTTTTTCTTTGTGGCCAAAAAAGATGGTTCATTAAGGCCGTGTATTGATTATCGTCTCTTGAACAATATTACTGTGAAATATCAATACCCGTTACCCTTGATTTCTGACCTGTTTTCCAGGGTGAAAAACGCTACTTGGTTTACCAAGCTTGACCTCAGGGGGGCGTATAACCTTATTCGCATTAAGCACGGGGATGAATGGAAGACGGCATTCAATACCCCTGAAGGGCATTTTGAGTACCTAGTGATGCCCTTTGGGCTCACTAATGCTCCTTCCGTCTTCCAGTCCTTCATGAATGACATTTTCAGGGATTTTGTGGACAAATTTCTGATTGTTTATTTGGATGATATCTTGATTTTTTCTAATGACTGGGACTCTCATGTGAAACATGTTCGAACTGTGTTCCAGATTTTGAGAGAGAATGCTCTGTATGTGAAGGGATCAAAGTGTCTTTTTGGCGTACAGAGGATCTCATTTCTGGGATTCATTTTGTCCCCATCTGTTATTGAAATGGACCCGGTCAAGGTTCAGGCCATCTGTGATTGGGTCCAACCTACTTCATTAAAGGCTCTTCAGAGATTTTTGGGTTTTGCCAATTTTTATCGTAAATTTATTGGTAATTTCTCGGTTATTGTTAAACCATTAACTGATTTGACCAGAAAGGGTTCTGATGTGGTGAATTGGCCTCCTGAAGCAGTCTCTGCTTTTCAGGAACTTAAGCAGAGATTCACTTCTGCTCCTGTTCTACGGCAGCCTGATGTTTCTCTGCCATTTCAGGTGGAGGTTGATGCCTCTGAAATTGGGGCAGGTGCCGTTTTGTCCCAAAAAGATCCAGAGACCTCTAAAATTAACCCTTGTGCCTTTTTCTCTCGAAAATTTTCTCCTACTGAACGTAATTATGACGTGGGTAATCGGGAGTTATTGGCCATGAAGTGGGCTTTTGAAGAGTGGAGACATTGGCTGGAGGGAGCCAAACATCAGGTGGTGGTCCTTACGGACCATAAGAATCTGGTCTATCTGGAATCTGCCAAGCGACTCAATCCTAGACAGGCCAGGTGGGCCTTGTTTTTCACACGTTTTAATTTTGTGGTTTCCTTTCTTCCTGGCACTAAGAATGTTAAGGCGGATGCCCTCTCGAGGAGTTTCCTTGCGGACTCTCCTGAGTTATCTGATCCTTCTGTTATTTTGAAAGAGGGTGTAGTTCTTTCCGCCATCTCGCCCAATTTGAGACTTGCTCTGGAGGGGTGTCAGGAGGATAGGCCCGAGTGCTGCCCTGTTGGAAAATTGTTTGTCCCGGACCAGTGGAAAAAGAGTGTGATGTCTGAGATTCATTGTTCCGCATTGGCTGGGCATCCCGGAATTTTTGGTACCAGAGACTTGGTTAGTCGGTCCTTTTGGTGGCCTACCTTGTCTCGTGATGTCAGGGAATTTGTGCAGTCCTGCGGGACTTGCTCTCGCTCCAAGCCTTGCTCTCGCTCTAGTGGTTTGTTGATGCCATTGCCTGTGCCCAAGAGACCATGGACCCATATCTCTATGGATTTCATTTCCGACCTTCCTGTTTCTCAGAGAATGACCACCATCTGGGTAATTTGTGATAGGTTTTCCAAAATGATACATCTTGTGCCATTACCTAAGTTGCCTTCCTCCTCTGAATTGGTGCCGTTGTTCCTTCAGCACGTGGTTCGTTTACACGGCATTCCTGAGAACATTGTGTCTGACAGAGGAATCCAGTTTGTTTCCAGATTTTGGAGGACTTTTTGTTCTAAACTGGGTGTTCAATTGTCTTTCTCCTCGGCATTTCATCCTCAGACCAATGGTCAAACTGAGAGAACAAACCAGACATTGGAGACTTATCTTAGATGCTTTGTGTCTGCTGATCAGGATGACTGGGTCTCTTTTTTGCCTTTGGCTGAGTTTGCTCTTAATAATAGGGCTAGCTCTGCCACTTTGATGTCTCCGTTTTTCTGTAATTCTGGGTTTCACCCTCGATTTTCTTCAGGACAGACGGAGGCTTCTGTCTGTCCAGGTGTTGACTGTTGTGGAGCGTATGCAACAGATTTGGGACCAGGTAGTGGAGAGGTTGTAAAAGAAAAAGCAAACCAGCTCACCAACTACCACGACAGGTGCACGGAACGACGTCTGACGAACGTCCAGGGAAGTCCAAGAAAAAAGAGATGTTCCAGCTCCTTAAAATTCAAAAAAGGCTGCAGCCTTGATGAAGATCAACTGATCGAAACGCGTTGCTGTATGCGGCTTCCTCCATGGAGCATATACCACTCTGTATTTTATATCGAATGGACGAATAAAATTTTGAATTTTAAGGAGCTGGAACATCTCTTTTAGTGGAGAGGTTGTCCCTCTCTCAGGAGAAGGCCCAGCGGTTTGCAAACCGGCATAGGACTGATGGTCCTCGGTTTAAAGTGGGGGACTTGGTCTGGTTGTCCTCAAAGAATATTCCTATGAGAGTAGCATCTCCTAAATTTAAGCCTAGGTTCATTGGACCTTATAAGATCATTGAGATTCTTAATCCTGTTTCTTTTCGTTTGCTTCTTCCAGGGACATTTAAGATCCATAACGTGTTCCACAAGTCCTTGTTGAAGAGGTTTGTTGAGCCAGTGGTTCCTGCTGCTGTGCCTCCTGACCCTGTTTTGGTTGAGGGCAATCTGGAGTATGTGGTTGAGAAAATATTAGATTCTCGTTTTTCTAGACGGAAACTCCAGTATTTGGTTAAGTGGAGAGGTTATGGTCAGGAAGACAATTCTTGGGTGTTTGCTTCGGACATCCATGCTAGGAGACTCATCCGTGTGTATCATAGAACTCATCCTGACCGACCTGGTTGCTCAAATGAGGGTTCGGTGACCCCTCCTCAAGGGGAGGGTACTGTTGTGAATGGGTTTGAGATGAGTTCTGAGCAGAGACTCCCTCTGGTGGTTACAAGCGGTACTGGTCTGTTCAGTGAAGATTGTGAGGACTGGGAATCAGGTGTTACTGACTCGTCTTATATAAGGGAGTCACCTTCCCATCAGGGTTGCCGGTGATCAATTGTTCTGGTCTGAATCCTTCATTCCTGTTTCCCTTGTAGCCTGCTGTGTCGTGTCTGCATCTCCTGCTAACAGATAAGACATTTTCTTCTTTTTGTTTTTGTGCTATATTTTTGCATTTTGTCCTGCACTTCTGTGGGGGCCTTCTGGGTCCCCTCCGGGGGCTTTTGCCCTCTCAGTTTAGTTCAGCCACTGATGTTTGTACTTTTGCTTTTTCCAGTTTTTTCAGTGGCTGCTGTTTTGATTTTGTTACACCAGAGAACTAATTTAGGTGGTAGAGGTCGTGTGATCTCAGGTGATTTTGAAATTAGTAGAGTTGGTGCTTTTCAGGGTTTTCTGGGATTGCAGTAAGTACCCTTCCTATCCTTTTCTATTTAGTAAGTTTGGGCCCCAACGTTTGCTCATACTATTTTCTTTCTGTGTCAGTATTTCGTCTTGTCTAACCGCCATTACTTGTTTGGGGGCTTTCTATTATCTTTGGGGTTCTGCTCCGGGGCAGATAGCTTTCCTATTTCTATCTTTAGGTGTAGTTAGTTTCTCAGGCTGTGACGAGGCGTCTAGGACCAACGTAGGAACGCTCCACGGCTGCCTCTAGTTGTGGTGGTTAGTCAGGGTACTGCAATCTCATAGATTCCAACTGCTCTGGTGTATTGCCTTTTTTACCTGCACTCCTCAGCTACCGAAACATAACATGCAGGCTTATGACTGCATACTTTTAATTTTGGATCAGTTTGCATCATGCCTTCTGAACAAGCAAAGCTTGTGTATAAGTATAAGGAACCATTTGGGATGCATTGTGCCACAGCACAAACCCTTAGAACCCTGTTCACTAGTGGTGTAAGATGAGGCATCATAATAAAGAAGTTGAAGGATCAAACCACGTTTCTGTCAAATAATGGTATAATCAAATTATTGCCTAATCATTTTACCCCAATTTTGGAGTAGCCACAGCAAACAAATGACATTACTGCAATGTTTGAGTTTAACCTAAAGAACAGAATGGTGAGCGCTGGTTCTAGCCTCCAAATCTCCTCACTTTTTGGACCACAGATATGTGGAGGTTTTATTCGGCACCCTGGAAAGAGCATGTTTTACCTTTTTGCTTAGAATTTTTTTCTTGCTAATGGAAGGTAGGCGCAGGTGCCCCATATGTACATGCAAGTAACAAACAGAATGTTCATCGGTATCAGTTACACAAAACTGATGTAGCACAGGTGAATTTATCAGCACAGTCAGCACATTACAATGAATTGTTCCAAATGACAAAATTTGAAGATGATGCCAGTACAGAATTATAATGGTACAGGTCGATGTTGGAGGAGGGAGACCGCAGTTGCATGCATGCAGCTCAGAAACACATTTACCTAAATCTCTGGGTGGGCAGTTTGGTAAATATCCATTTACAAAGATATCTTTAGGGCTCATTAGTACCTCTACACGCCTATACACACATGGTCAAAATTGTTGGTACCCTCTTTTAATGACAGAAAAACCCACAATGGTGACAGAAATAACTTGAATCTAACAAAACTACTAATAAATCAAATATCTATGAAAATGAACAAATGAAAGTCAGACATTGCTTTTCAACCATGCTTCCACAGAATTAAAAAAAAAAAATAAACTCATGAAATAGGCCTGGACAGAAATGATGGTACCCTTAACTTATATTTTGTTGCACAACCTTTTGAGGCAATCACTGCAATCAAATGATTCCTGTAACTGTCAATGAGACTTCTGCATCTCTCAACAAGTATTTTGGCCCACTCAAGAGCAAACTGCTCCAGTTGTCTCGTGTTTGAAGGTTGCCTTTTCTAGACGGCTGTTTTAGCTCTTTCCAAAGATGCTCAATAGGATTTAGCTAAAGGCTCATAGAAGGTCACTTCAGAATAGTCCAATGTTTTCCTCTTAGCCATTCTTTGGTGTTTTTAGCTGTGTGTTTTGGGTCATTATCCTATTGGGTCATTATCCAAGCTTTCTGACACTAGAAAGCACATTTCTCTCTAGAATCCCTTGATAGCCTTGAGATTTCATTGTACCCTGCACAGATTCTAGACACCCTGTGCCAGACGCAGCAAAGCAGCCCCAGAACATAACAGAGCCTACTCCATGTTTCACAGTAGGGACAGTGTTCTTTTATTGATATGCTTCATTTTTCCGTCTGTGAACATAGAGCTGATGTGCCTTGCCAAAATTTAAATTTTTGTCTCATCTGTCCATAGGACATTCTCCCAGAAGCTTTGTGGCTTGTCAACATGTAGTTTGGCAAATTCTAGTTTGGCTTTTTTATGATTTTTTTCAACAATTGTGTACTCCTTGGTCGTCTCCCATGATGTCCACTTTGGCTCATACAACGACGGATGGTGCGATCTGTTCCTTGAGCTTGAAGTTCACCTTTAATCTGTTTAGAAGTTGTTCTGGGATCTGTTGTTTCCATTCGTATTATCCATCTCTTTGATTTGTCATCAATTTTCCTCCCGCGGCCACGTCCAGGGAGGTTGGCTACAGTCCCATGGAGTTTAAATTTCTGAATAATATGTGCAACTGTAGTCAGAATTCTGCAGTTCAGCCAGATCCATTTAGTAAATTGTATCCACATTTTTAATGTCAATA
This sequence comes from Oophaga sylvatica, assembly GCA_033576555.1. Taxonomy (NCBI): domain Eukaryota; kingdom Metazoa; phylum Chordata; class Amphibia; order Anura; family Dendrobatidae; genus Oophaga; species Oophaga sylvatica. The sequence continues at coordinate 321,524,122 of JARQOD010000006.1, forward strand.
GAAATGGGTAACGGAAAAGCTGTATGTCCTGTTCATAGAGATGAAGCTCTTTAAATCTACATTGGAACTGCTTTTGTAACTTTAACAGTGAGTCCACACACGTTTTGTTTGGGAATGCAACCAATGGTTTTTTCACTAACAGATTATGAGTAGGGGAGATGGCAGAAATTTTCCTCCTTCACTTGTTTGATCAGGAGGCCTAATTTTACTTCAAATGCTTTCACATGTAATTGCATATCAGAGATGAGTTTCCCCTTTCCTTGAAGTTGCACATTGAAGCTGTTAAGTAACTCTGTTACATCTGTCAGAAAGGCAAGGTGCCATTTCCATTCTGCATCATTGAGCTCTGGCACTTCTTTGTTTTTTGAAAGCAGAAAAGCTGTAATCTGTGGAAGTAAGTCATAGAAATGTTTCTAAACTCTCACTTGACTCGGCCAATAGACTTCTGTGTGGTACAGAACATCTTCTAAGGCAACATTTAGCTCAGACAAATTCCTGAAATTGTCTGTGGTTTAATGCATTAGCTCTAATGAAGTTAACACAAGACACCACAATTTTCATAACAGAGTCCCGCTTCAGTGATTTACTACACAGCGCCTGTGGTGGATGAGGCAGTGTATGGCTGTTGGATGAGAATGGTTATGTTTGTCCATCTCTTGGTTAATGGTGAGCAATTACTCCTTTCTTAGACCCCACCATGCTAGGAGCACCATCAGTAGTCACACTGGCTAGTTTAGCCTAGTCCAGCTCCAAACCATTCACAGTTTTGCAAACCTTTTCATAGATATCCTCTCCTGTAGTTGGTCCTTTGATACTTTGCAGTGCAGCAAGCTCTTCTGTGACGACTTCAAAATAGTAATTCGAATAAAAATTAGAAGTTGTGCAGAATCACGAATATCATTACTTTTGTCGAGTGCCAAGGAAAAATAGGGAAGTTTTTTTGCGGAGTTTTGAAGATGCTGATGCAAATTGTCTCCCATTTCTTCAATCCTTCATGTAATTGTAGGTTCTGAAAGACTCAATGTACTAAATAAATCGGCCTTCTCTGGACACATCTCTTTGGCAACAGAAAGAAGGCATTCTTTAACAAATTCTCCCTCCACAAATGGTCTGCCAGTGCACACTATTAGCTTGGAAACTTGAAAACTTGCTCGCAGTGATGAAATATTTAGCTGCTTCTGCTTCACAAAAGTATTTTGCTGGGTTATCAATGTATTTTTCAGTTTTAATATTTTGTCGTTTCTCACTTCTCTGACCAAACAATCATATTTATCTTTATGTTGAGTTTGATAGTGTCGACGCAAATTGTATTCTTTGAACACAGACACTATATTCTGGCATATCAAACACACAGCTCTTTCCTTGTACTGCGTGAAAAACTAATCATAAGTCCACTGTTCTTTGAATATCCTACACTCCGAGTCAATTTTTCTCTTTCTTGATATCATTGTTTCCTTGGGATTAAAATACTCTTAGTAAATACCAATATATATACAGCGCTACAAAAGCAATATACATGCAATAAAATTGCCCACACAGAGACATACAGACTTCACTACCCATCAATGCTGTCTGATCAGTGCCCATCAATGCAGCCTTGCCAGTCTATATCATTTCAGCCTCAACAGTGCCCATATTGATGGAACTCCGCTTTTACCTCAGGCTCAGACTGGTGTGGTGCAAGAGTCCCCAATAGGCAAGAAAATGTCCCTAATAGGCAGGTAAATGTCTCCAATAGGCATCACAGGTCCCCAATAGGCAGGTAAATGTCCCCAATAGGCAGTATAGGTCCCCAATAGGCATGATAGACTGGACCCGGAGTTAAAAATAAAAAAAATGTCAGTACTCACCTATGTCCCCCGCTTCTCTGAAGAGGCGCCCGCTCGACTCCGTCTTCTGGCAAAGGCGGCATGACGTCATCAGACCGCGCAGGCAGCGTGATGACAATTATGTTGTCTGTGCTGCATACGGAGGGCCGCAAGTCTTCCGGAGAGGCAGTGCATCGCCTTTCCTCACCACATCGTCATTCCGCCTGCGATTACAGGGCCCATCGTCATTGAACTGTACTGAAGTTCAGTGTCGGCCAGGCCCAGGAGCGGCCACAGAAGTTAACTACTGGTGTAGCAGGGGTAAGAGGAACAGCTGCTCGGGCCCCTTGAGATCACAGGAGCCGAAGCAGCTGCTACATCTGCTACTCCAGTAGTTCCTCCCCTGGTCGAGAGACAGAGAGAAGGAGGGGAGTCGGAGAGTGCGGTGCACATTCCACACGTGCGTACTGCGGGCCCCAGACAAGTTGGCTGCTAAGCAGGACAGGCAGCAGTGGCAAAAACACCCGGTGGGCCGGATAAATGTCCTCAGCGGGCCAAATGTGGCCCGTGGGCCATAGTTTGAGGACCCCTGATCTAAAGCCATCTAAAGCCATCCGTCAGCAGTAACAAACTTCGGAACTTGGTGAATATTTTGATGATTATTGGACTATGGTTATTATTTGCCTTAATTATTAAAACAAGTGATTTTTATTTCTGGTATTTAAAACTGTGTAAAGTAAAAGAAAGTATTTTTTGTATTTAATCCATTATATGAGAATCCACAACTTGCAATTTCTATTACTTCAGATTTCTTTTTTTTCTTGTCGATTGTATTCTATCAATGGATAAGTCAGCCTTTCCATTATACATAAGCTTCTATAAAAAAAAATACAATTGCATTACACTGCTCAAAAAAATAAAAGGGAACACTTAAACAACAGAGTATAACTCCAAGTAAGTCAAACTTCTGTGAAATCAAACTGTCCACTTAGGAAGTAACATTGATTGACAATCAATTTCACATGCTGCTGAGCAAATGGAATAGACAACAGATGTAAATTAGTGGCAATTATCAAGACACACTCTATAAAGGAGTGGTTCTGCAGGTGGGGACTACAGACCACATCTCAGTACCAATGCTTTCTGGCTGATTTGGTCACTTTTGAATGTTAGTTGTGCTTTCACACTCATGGTAGCATGAGACGGACTCTACAACCCACACAAGTGGCTCAGGTAGTGCCTCTCATCCAGGATGGCACATCAATGCGAGCTGTGGCAAGAAAGTTTGCTGTGTCTGTCAGCGTAGTGTCCAGAGGCTGGAGAGGGCCATAGGAGGGCAACAACCCAGCAGCAGGACCGCTACCTCCGCCTTTGTGAAAGGAAGAACAGGAGGAGCACTGCCAGATCCCTGAAAATGGTCTGAGTGCCCGACATACACAGATGGGGGTTGTGCTCACAGCCCAACACCATGCAGGATGCTTGACATTTGCCACAGAACACCAGGATTGGCAAATTCGCCACTGGCGCCCTGTACTCTTCACAGATGAAAGCAGGCTCACAAAGAGCACATGTGACAGACATGACAGAGTCTGGAGACGCAGTGTAGAGCAATCTGCTGCCTGCAACATCCTTCAGCATGACCAGTTTCGCAGTGGGTCAGTAATGGTGTGGGGTGGCATTTCTTTGGAGGGCTGTACAGCCCTCTATGTGCATGCCAGAGGTAGCCTGACTGCCATTAGGTACCGAGATGAAATCCTCAGACCCTTTGTGAGACCATATGCTGGTTCGGTTGGCCCTGGGTTCCTCCTAATGCAGGACAATGCCAGACCTCATGTTAATGGAGTGTGTCAGCAGTTCCTGCAAGATGAAGGCATTGAAGCTATGGACTGGCCTGCCCGTTCCCCAGACCTGAATCCGATTGAGAACATCTGGGACATCATGTCTCGCTCCATCCACCAACGTCACGTTGCACCACTGACTGTCCAGGAGTTGGCGGATGCTTTAGTCCAGGTCTGGGAGGAGATCCCTCAGGAGACCATCCACCACCTCATCACGAGCATGTCCAGGCATTGTAGGGAGGTTATATAGGCACAGGGAGGTCATACAGGCACCTGGAGGCCACACACACTACTGAGCATCATTTTGACTTGTTTTAAGGACATTACATTCCACTTTAATTTTGTGTGTGACTCCAAAATCCAGGCTTCCATTGGTTAATGAATTTGATTTCCATAGATGATTTTTGTGTGATTTTGTTGTCAACACATTCAACTTTGTACAGATCAAAGTATTCAATGAGAATATTTCATTCATTCAGATCTAGGATGTGTTATTTGAGTGTTCCCTTTATTTTTTTGAGCAGTATACATGTTTAATTGAACTGGGAAAGAGAATGAATTCAATGCCTTTCAACTACTAACAACTGCACAATGTAAATGCGTTGTAAAAGTTGTGATTAATTAATTTGCAATGAATAATATTTTGTGCTAGAACAGATGTCTGTTCTGTAAAAGTTTCACAATGTGGCATCCGCCTACTATAGAAAAACCTTCTTTTGTTTCAAGGCTGTCTTTTCAATGTTCACATCATACAGCTCAGGAGAATTGTGGAGTCAGAAAACGACAAATACATTCTGTACTCAACTGGCTCCTAACCATCCCCAAATGTCTTCTGAAGATTTTAACTAAAACAGAAGAGCAAAATGCACATTTATATGGACTGTAGGTCTATACTGTTACCTCAGGAGGATTTTCCTCAATAAACAGAGCCACTCTTGTCTTTAGGCTTTCTGGTTTTGTAGCTCAGCCACGTTGAAGTAAATGTGTGAACATAAATTATTAACAAGGGTGATGCTGTTTCTTTAAAAATAAAATAAAATAAAAAGCAGACCTGTTTGTAATATTGTACATCCCCTACAAGAAGCACTCACTTCTTATATCTATCTGCTCTATTGATTCTTTCTGATGTTAAAACTCATATGAATTCTAAGATAGTAAGCAAGACTGTCTAGGGCAGTGGTGGCGAATCTATGGCATGCAGAGCCCTCCCTGGTGGCACAAGCACCATCGCCTCAGTACTAGCACAGTTCTGTATCAGTGGACCAGTCCTGTGAGACTGAGGAGCCCGGCGACTCTAGCCCCTACTTGATCTGGATGTGAGTCCTCGGACGCAAATCTGGCTGAAGTGTATTGCAGCGCACGAACTTGCCAGGTCACTATACCACAATACAAGCTACTGGCCAATCAGAGACCAGCAGCTGACATCAGTGTACACGTGACATGGGAGCATGGCAGTGACGTCATTCGCCCCCATCGATTGGACGCTGAACTCAGCTCCTGGCTTCAGAAGACAACGCGGCACGGTGGGGGAGTAGGAATGTTTATTGTTTTATCCTCAATGTGTTTAACAACAACTGCCATATTCAAGGATAGGGCGGCATATACAAGGATGGGGCATATACACCAGGATGGGGTGCATATGCCAGGATAGGGTCCATATACCAGGATCAGGGTATGTATACCAGGATAGGGGACATACACCAAGTTGGGGGCATGTACAGTTGAAACTAGAAGTTTACGTACACTATATAAAAAGACACATATGTATGTTTTTCTCAATATGTGACATGAAATCAGAATAAACCTTTCCCGTTTTAGGTCAATTACGATTACCATAATTATTAATATTTACCAAATGCCAGAATAGTGAGAGAGAGAATGTTTTAAAGCATTTTTATTACTTACTGCAAAGTCAGATGTTTACACACAATAAGATTACTATGCCTTTAAACAATTCTGCTTTGCCCACATGATGATGTCATGTGTTTCGAAGCTTCCATAGGTTTTTTTGGCAACATCTGAGTTAATTAGTGATACACCTGTGGATGTATTTTAATGTACACCTGAAACACACAGAAGCCTCTGCTGACGTCACGTCTACAGAGCGAAGGCTTCTTTTCAAGTCTGCTCTTTTGATAGAGCTCATCTTCCGAGGTCATTCTGATTGATAGCCGGATCCCCGTTGCCTAACTGGAGGAGCCGACTGTCAATCTGAATGACCTTGAAAGTCCTGCCCCGTCGCATCAGCAGAGGAGCTGATTTCACTGCAGGAGCGGGCTGTGACCGCTTTGTGCTGGGAAGAACGGCGCTGTGCACAATAGGAAGGTAAGTTGCAATTACTTGCCTGTTAGTGCTTAGATACATTTTTTTTATTTTGTAAAATCTCGGATACCCCTTTAAAGCTTGGTTCGAGTACCAGAACTGTACCCAAACTTAAACTTGAACCCGAACCCCATTGAAATCAATGGGGACTCAAACTTTGGATCTCTCTCCCATATTCTGACTCCCGAACTGTAAAACAAATTTCCAGGAAAAGTCCGTGTTCAGACTTCAGCACCTGTGAAAGTTCGGGTTCTGGTACCTTATCAAACTTAGTTTAAATGGGTACCAGGGGTTTGGGTTCATATACTCAGATCTAGATTTTAGGGCATGTTTGACATATAGGCTGTTATAACCTCTATCATGAAGTCTTTTCCTATTACACACATTTTGCGTTTTTTGGATTAGAGAAAGTCCCATGTCTCATATGTGGCAGTAACTGGAAAAAAATCTTACGCTTGTTGGATTCTGCGTTAGATACTATATATTGTAATGGGATGAACTTCAAGAATGATCAGTTTTATATTTAATTAATTTTTTCCTTCCCTTGTGTAATTTTGTGTTTTGTATGTTGTCATCCCTTGCCCAGCTTGTGTTTTTCTAATGTAATTAAGCTCATCCGTCGCTGATTGTTTTATTTCCCTTTATATGTGTTTCCCCATTTCTTTTGTAACATCCTATGACCAAGGGCGCTACTACTGTGCCAGAAATGCTTCAGGTTTCTTTTATTCTGCTTTTTAACATGTTCCAATAAACACTTATTTTACCTGGATGGCCGTGCTGGATCAAATCCTTCCTTCCTCTAGTAACTGCATAAGGTGGATTTGCTGCAGAAATCTAAAAATAATTTTCTTTCATCTTAACAGGGTTATTTCAGCAGCATGTGACAGTGATTGATAATGATTTGTCTAATGTAACTGCTCTAATGAGAATACATCCCATTTTTGACACAAAATATATGATTCTCATATACAGCCACATTACAAAGCCTAAAGACTCATGCTGATGGCCATATTACAGCTGTGTCAGCCTCTAAAGTAAGTCATATAAGACGTGACTATACCTCTTTACTTTCTAAAATGGGTGTTCCAACGTCATGCATTAGTGAAATATCGGTACACTTCTATGGGAGTTCCAAAAATTGCTGAGCAACTGCATGCATGGCCACCTCTCTTTTCCCGCTGATCTGAGATGCTGCCCATTTATTGAGTTTGGTAAACAGTTCCAGAGGTGGGACCCTTATCTATTGGATGGATATAGGTTATCCTAAAAGTATGCCAAAATACCTGAGATGGGAATACTCATTAAAAATGTGATAATTGCAGAACATATAACATAGTTATCAAGGTTGAAGGAAGACTTTAAGTCCATCTAGTTCAACCCATATCCTATCCTAACCTGCCCTAACATGTTGATCCAGAGGAAGGCAAAAAAACCCCAAGTGGCAAACAGTAAGCTTCACATTGGGGAAAAAAATTCCTTCCCGACTCCACATACGGCAATCAGACTAGCTCCCTGGATCAACGCTGTATCTAGGAAACTAGTGAATATAGCCTGTAATATTATACTTTTCAAGAAAGGCATCCAGTCCCTTCTTAAATTTTAGTAAGGAATCACTCATTACAACATTAGACGGCAGAGAGTTCCATAGTCTCACTGTTCTTACAATAAAGAATCTGCGTCTGTGATTATGGCTAAACCTTCTTTCCTCAAGACGTAGAGGATGCCCCCTTGTCCCCATCACAGGTCTAAGAGTAAAAAGATCATTAGAAAGGTCTTTGTACTGTCCCCTCATATATTTATACATTGTAATAAGATCACCCCTAAGCCTTCGTTTTTCCAAACTAAATAACCCAAGTGTAATAACCTGTCTTGGTATTGCAGACCCCCCAGTTCTCTAATAACCTTGGTCGCTCTTCTCTGCACCCGCTCCAGTTCAGCTATTTCTTTCTTATACACCGGAGACCAGAACTGCACACAGTATTCTAAGTGTGGTCGCACCAGTGACTTGTATAGAGGTAAAATTATGTTCTCCTCATGAACATCTATGCCTCTTTTAATGCATCCCATTATTTTATTTGCCTTGGCAGCAGCTGCCTGACATTGGCCACTAAATGTGAGCTTGTCGTCCACCCATACACCCAGGTCTTTTTCAGTGACAGTTTTGCCCAGTGTTTTACAATTAAGCACATAATTATACATCTTATTTGTTCTACCCAAGTGCATGACCTTACATTTATCCCCATTAAAGCTCATTTGCCATTTATCAGCCCAAGCTTCTAGTTTACATAAATCCTCCTGTAATATAAAATTATCCTCCTCTGTATTTATTACCCTGCAAAGTTTAGTGTCATCTGCAAATATTGAAATACTACTCTGTATGCCCCTACAAGGTCATTAATAAATATGTTAAAGAGAAGCGGCCCCAATACTGACCCCTGTGGTACCCCACTGCTAACCGTGACCCAGTCCGAGTGTGCACCATTAATAACCACCCTTTGTTTTCTATCCATGAGCCAGTTCTTAACCCACTTACACATATTTTCCCCTATCCCCATTGTTCTCATTTTATGTATCAACCTTTTGTGTGGCACTGTATCAAAAGCTTTTGAGAAGTCCATGAACACCACGTCCACTGCATTCCCTTGGTCCAGTCCTGAACTTACCCCTTCATAAAAGCTTATCAGATTAGTCTGACAAGAACGGTCCCTCGTAAACCCATGCTGATACTGTGTCATGAGGTTATTCAGCTTCAGATACTCCAATATAGTATCCCTTAAAAAACCCTCCAGGATTTTACCCACAGTAGATGTTAAGCTCACTGGCCTATAATTTCCAGGTTCAGTTTTTGCCCCCTTTTTGAATATTGGCACCACATTTGCTATACGCCAGTCCTGTGGTACAGACCCAGTTATTATGGAATCTTTAAAGATTAAAAATAAAGGTCTATCTATAACTGTACTTAATTCCTGCAGTACTCGGGGTGTATCCCATCCGGGCCCGGGGATTTGTCAACTTTAGTGATTTTTAGACGCCGCCGTACTTCCTGCTGGGTTAAGCAGGTGACATTTAATGGAGAAATTTTTTTATCTCTGATCATGTTATCTGTCATGGGATTTTCTTGTGTAAATACAGTTGAAAAAAAGTCATTTAGCATATTGGCTTTTTCCTCATCCTCATCCACCATTTCACCCAGACTATTTTTAAGGGGACCAACACTATCATTTTTTAGTTTCTTGCTATTTATGTAGTTAAAGAATATTTTGGGATTATTTTTACTTTCTCTGGCAATGAGTCTCTCTGCCTCAATCTTTGCTGTCTTGATTTGCTTTTTACAGAATTTATTCAGTCTTCTTTATTTATTTAATGCATCTTCACTACCTACTTGCTTTAATTCCCTAAACGCTTTCTTTTTGTCCCTTATTGCGCCCCTTACAGCTCTATTTAGCCATAGTGGTTTCCTCCTAATTCTAGCATGTTTATTCCCATAGGGTATATACTGTGCACAGGTCCTATTCAGGATACTAATAAACGTCTCCCATTTTCTTTGTGTATTTTTATGTCTCAGGATATTGTCCCAATTTATTGCACCAAGATCATCTCTCATCCGTTGGAAATTTGCCTTCCTGAAGTTTAGTGTCCTTGTAACCCCTCGACTACACATCTTATTAAAGGATACATGAAAGCTTATTATTTTGTGATCACTATTACCCAAGTGACCCCCAACCCTTATATTTGATATGCGGTCTGGCCTGTTGGTTAATATTAGGTCTAACAGTGCCCCCCCTCTTGTTGGGTCCTGAACTAGTTGTGAAAGGTAATTGTCTCTCATAGTTGCCAAAAACTTATTACCTTTGCTGGAACTGCAGGTTTCTGTTCCCCAATGTATTTCAGGGTAGTTGAAGTCCCCCATAATAATGACTTTTCCTTGAGTTGCTGCTTCATCTATTTGCTTTACGAGGATATTCTCTGTTGCTTCCATTATTTTAGGAGACTTATAACAAACCCCTATCAGTAATTTATTATTTTCCCCCCTCCCCTAATCTCCACCCACAGAGACTCTACATCTTCATTAGATTCACAGATATCACGCAGGATGGGTTTTAAGGATGATTTTACATATAAACACACACCCCCACCTCGCTTATTTTTACGGTCATTTCTAAACAGACTATAGCCCTGTAAATTAACCGCCCAGTCGTGGCTCTCATCCAGCCAAGTCTCAGATATCCCCACCATGTCATAATTATGTTCCAACAAAATTAATTCTAATTCCTCCATTTTGTTGGTGAGGCTTCTAGCATTAGTGTACATGCACTTTATGTATCTCTCTGTACCTCTATTCTTTCTTAAATTATTAACTGTTCTAACCCCACCCCCATGCCACCCCCACCCCCAATTTCATTATTTGTGCCCAGGTCTCTATCTGCACTGCCTTCCCCTCCTATAAAATGAATACCCTCCCCCCCAGTCCCTAGTTTAAAGACTCCTCCAACCTTCTAGCCATTTTCTCCCCCAGCACAGCTGCACCCTCCCCATTGAGGTGCAGCCCATCCCTAGCATGGAACCTGTAGCCAACTGAGAAGTCGGCCCAGTTCTCCAGAAACCCAAACCCCTCCTTCCTACACCAATTCTTGAGCCACTTATTAACCTCCCTAATCTCCCGTTGCCTCTCTTGTGTGGCACGTGGTACCGGCAGTATTTCAGAAAATACCACGTTGGAGGTCCTTGCTTTAAGCTTGCAGCCTAATTCCCTGAAATCGTCTTTAAGGACCTTCCACCTACCTCTAACTTTGTCATTTGTGCCAATGTGCACCATGACCGCTGGGTCCTCACCAGCCCCTCCCAGTAATCTGTCAACCCGATCAGCGATGTGTCGGACTCGAGCGCCAGGTAGGCAGCACACTGTTCGGCGATCCCTGTCTTTGTGACAGATTGCCCTATCTGTTCCCCTAATAATTGAGTCCCCCACTACCAGCACCTGTCTGGCCTGCCCTGCTCTCCTAATTCCCCCCTTACTGGAGCAGACACTCCCCCGGCTTTCAGAGGACATGCCTGGCTGCAGCAGTGCTACCCCTGTACTGACAACCCCCTCATCTGCCAACTTTGCAAACTTATTGGGGTGTGCCAGATCAGGACTAGCCTCCCTGGCGCTCTTCCCTCTACCCCGCTTTCTAACTGTCACCCAGCTTCCTACTTCAGTGTCCTGCAGCTCCACCCTAGCATCCCCCCCTCATCTATCCCATTGAGCGTCTGCTCAGTGAGCAGAAGACTCCTTTCCATATTGTCTATGGATCTCAGTGTTGCCAGCTGCACATTTAGATCCAAGATTTGGGCTTCCAAATACACAACGTGCTCACATCTCACACAGCAGTATGCACCCTCGACCGGCTGTTCAAGGACTGCATACATGTGGCAAGATGTACACTGGATGGCATTTCAACTTTACAAAACATACAGAACTATCCGTTGTTCACTCACTCTTCAAGAGCTAAACAACCCTTCATTAGACCAAAACCAAAGTGCCGGTTAGCAAGTTTCAGTCTAAGGGGCAAGCACACAATGCAGGCTAATATATAGGGAGGCTCATTCTTATGCTGATTTTGTTTGTCTGCCAAATAAAGGCAGCAGATGTAACTGGGCCCCACATTGTTAAAAAGCTGCAAACCATAATGAGGTCCTTGTTATGGGGTATACCCTGATATTAACTGGGAAACAGAGACCTGCGAAACCCATAAAGGCAACAGGTTTCTGCTAATAACCAAGAAAAATTATCTTTCACAATTGGTGCAGAATCCAACCAGAGGAGCAGCACTTTTAGACCTAATACTATCTAATAGACCTGACAGAATAACAAATCTGCAGGTCGTCGGGCATCTAGGAAATAGCGACCACAATATTGTACAGTTTCACTTGTCTTTCGCTAGGGGGACTTGTCAGGGAGTCACAAAAAAAACTGAACTTTAGGAAGGCAAAGTTTGACCAGCTTAGAGCTGCCCTTAATCTGGTTGACTGGGACAATGTCCTCAGAAATAATAATACAGATAATAAATGAGAAATGTTTAAGAACTTCCAAAATAGGCACTGTAAGTGGTTTATACCTTGAGGGAATAAAAGGACAAGAAACAGGAAAAACCCAATGTGGCTAAACAAAGAAGTAAGAGGGGCAATAAACAGTAAAAAGAAAGCATTTAAACTACTAAAGCAGGAAAGCACCATTGAAGCTCTAAAAATCTATAGGGAGAAAAATACTTTATCTAAAAAACTAATTAAAGCTGCCAAAGAGGATACAGAGAAGAACATTGCTAAGGAGAGTAAACCTAATCCCAAACTGTTCTTCAACTATATCAATAGTAAAAGAATCACAAGTGAAAGTGTAGGCCCCTTAAAAAAGTGTGAGGAAAGAATGGTTGTAGATGACAAGGAAAAAGCTAATATATTAAACACCTTCTTCTCCACTGTATTCACGGTGGAATTCACCAATCTAACCCAAGAAGAGGTGCGAAACCGGTTAAATAAGATTAAAATAGATAAATCTCCGGGTCTGGATGGCATACACCCATGAGTACTAAGAGAACTAAGTAATGTAATAGACAAACCATTATTTCTTATATTTAGGGACTCTGTAGCGACGGGATCTGTTCCACAGGACTGGCGCATAGCAAATGTGGTACCAATATTCAAAAAGGGCTCTAAAAGTGAACCTGGAAATTATAGGCCAGTAAGCCTAACCTTTATTGTTGGTAAAATATTTGAAGGTTTCTGAGGGATGTTATTCTGGATTATCTCAATGAGAATAACTGTTTAACTCCATATCAGCATGGGTTTATGAGGAATCGCTCCTGGCAAACCATTCTAATCAGTTTTTATGAAGAGGTAAGCTGTAGACTGGATCATGGTGAGTAATTGGACATGGTATATCTTGATATTTCCAAAGCGTTTGATACCGTGCCACACAAGAGGTTGGTACACAAAATGAGAATGCTGGGTCTAGGGGAAAATGTGCGTAAATGGATAAGTAACTGGCCTAGTGATAGAAAGCAGAGGGTAGTTATAAATGGTATATTCTCTAACTGGGTCGCTTTGACCAGTGGGGTACCGCAGGGATCGTTGTTGTGACCTATTCTCTTCAACATATTTATTAATGATCTGGTAGAAGGTTTACACAGTAAAATATCGATATTTGCAGATGATACAAAACTATGTAAAACAGTCAATACAAGAGAAGAAATTATTCTGCTACAGATGGATCTGGATAAGTTGGAAACTTGGGCTGAAAGGTGGCAGATGGGGTTTAACAATGATAAATGTAAGGTTATACACATGGGAAGAAGGAATCAATATCACCATTACACACTGAACGGGAAACCACTGGGTAAATCTGACATGGAGAAGGACTTGGGGATCCTAGTTAATGATAGACTTACCTGAAGCAACCAGTGCCAGGCAGCGGCTGCCAAGGCAAACAGGATCATGGGGTGCATTAAAAGAGGTCTGGATACTCATGATGTGAGCATTATACTGCCTCTGTACAAATTCCTGGTTAGACCGCACATAGAGTACTGTGTACAGTTTTGGGCACCGATGCTCCGGAAGGATGTAATGGAACTAGAATGAGTACAAAGGAGGGCAACAAAATTAATAAAGTGGATGGGGAACTACAATACCCAGAGAGATTAGCAAAATTAGGATTATTTCGTCTAGAAAAAAGACGACTGAGGGGCGATCTAATAACCATGTATAAGTATATAAGGGGGCAATACAAATATCTCTCCGAGGATCTGTTTATTCCAAGCAAGGTGACGGTCACAAGGGGGCATTCTCTGCGTCTGGAGGAGAGAAGGTTTTTCACCAACATAGAAGAGGATTCTTTACTGTTAGGGCAGTGAGAATCTGGAATTCCCTTGCCTGAGGAGGTGGTGATGGCGAACTCAGTCGAGGGGTTCAAGAGAGGCCTGGATGTCTTCCTGGAGCGTAACAATATTGTATCTTACAGTTATTAGGTTCTTTAGAAGGACGTAGATCTGGGGATTTATTCTGACGGAATATAGGCTGAACTGGATGGACAAATGTCTTTTTTCAGCCTTGCTAACTATGCTACTATATTACAAGAGGGCAGTTGAGGGCTACCCAACTTTTCAAATTTTTTTTTATATAAATTCAATTGTGGGGATGTCTTTCAGCAGTTTCCCTGTCTACTTCTGTCACTCTACTCCTTGGCTTCCACAGCCAGCAGCCATGGTTGTCTTCATCCTCCTTTTCTATACCAAGATGTGGAGGCTGAAGAGGAGAGGCAAAGACATATCTGCTAAAGCCAGTTATACTAACTCAAGTCAAGCTCTCTGTCCCAATCAGTGTCCTTGCTGATGTGTTCTCCTTTGCTCACTTGCTCTCCCTCTGCTATGACATGTTACTCACAGAGATGGATTCAGTATTGAACTTTGATGGCGTTTAAAATTCAATAGTAGCACCCGTATAGTGTCAGCCATGTAAAAGGGCAGAAGAAGCAAACTCTATGTCATATCCCTAAATAATACACACCTCAGTCTAATCTCCTTCCTGTGTGCTTCCCTCCTGCAGTCAATGATCAACTAGAAATAGCACAAATAAATGTACCATAATGAGATAAAATGGGTACCATAGGATCTACAATTGAACCATATTGTACTGCAAGTGAAATTGGATGTTCGATACCAATCAAATGATCTCAAGCAGTGTTTATGTAAACCACCAGGAGGTGTTTGCATGACATTGGGCTACGAGCCAGACATCTAGCTACAAGTTATCCATTAACGTTATGCCACTATTCTAAACCACTTAATGACCGCCAATACGTCTTATAACGGCGGTAGTTAAGGGTACTTAAACCACAGCGCCTTGAATTCACGGCGCTGTGGAAAAAGTATATAGCGCCCCCAGAGTTGGATTTTCTCCGGGGTCTCAGCTGTCCGGGGTAGCTGAGACCCCAGAAAACATGATTCGGGTCGCTTTTGTGATCGGCGTCATTAAAAATATAACGGCGACCTACCCCCCCAAAAAAAAGCGACGATTCTGCTTTATCTTTCTCTTTCCTCTGATGTGATCGCACATCAGAGGAGAGAGAAATAGGGTCTCCGATCCCCTGGTACCTCCTGGTGTCCCCAGACCCTCCTGCCTCCTCCGGTGGGCTCCGCCATCTTGGTCGGAAAGAAAATGGTGGGCGCATGCGCAGTTCGCCCGCCGAATCTGCCGGCCAGCAGATTCCATTCATTCATTGAAGGTACATTTTGATCACTGTGATAAACCGTATCACCGTGATCAAATAAAAAAAAAGGAAATAACCCCCTTCTTTATCACCCCCTTAGTTAAGGAAATATAATAAAATAAAGAAAATGTATTTATTTTCATTTTTCCATTAGGGTTAGGATTAGGGTTAGAATTAGGGTTAGGGTTGGAATTAGGGTTGAGAATTAGGGTTAGGGTGAGAATTAGGGTTAGGGTTAGAATGAGGGTTGGAATTAGGGTTAGGGTTGGATTAGGGTTAGGGTTGGGATTAGGGTTGAGAATTAGGGTTAGGGTTAGAATTAGGGTTAGGGTTAGAATTAGGGTTGGAATTAGGGTTAGGGTTGGAATTAGGGTTGGATTAGGGTTAGGGTTGGGATTATGGTTAGGTTTGGGATCAGGGTTAGGGGTGTGTTGAGGTTAGGGTTGGAGCTAGAATTGAGGGTTTCCATTATTTAGGCACATCATGGGGTCTCCAAACACGACATGGCGTTCAAAAAGTCAAATGGTGCTCCCTCCCTTCCGAGCCCTGCCGTGCACCCAAGCAGTGATTTACCCCAACATATGTGGCATCAGCGTACTCAGGACAAATTGCGCACCAATTTTGAGGTTCTGATTTCTCCTGTTACCCTTGGGAAAATAAAAAATCATTTTTGAGGAAAAAAATTATTTTTATTTTCACAGCTCTACGTTATAAACTTCTGTGAAGCACTTGGATGTTCAAAGTGCTCACCACACATCCAGATAAGTTCCTTAAGGGGTCTAGTTTCCAAAATGGGGTCACTTGTTGGGGTTTCCACTGTTTTAGGCGCATCAGGGGCTCTTCAAACGCGACATGACGTCCAGCCAATTCTGCGCTGAAAAGGTCAAACGGCGCTCCTTCCCTTGCGACCTCTGCCGTGCGCCCAAAAAGTGGTTTACCCCCACGTTTGGGGGATCGATGTATTCAGGAGAAATTGCACAACAAATTTTGTGGTTCATTTTCTCTTTTAACACTTGTGAAAATAAAAAAAATTGGTTCTGAAGTAAATTTTTTGCAAAAAAAGTGAAATGTTAATTTTTTAATTCCACATTGCTTCAGTTCCTGTGAAGCATATAAAGGGTTAATAAACTTCTTGAATGTGGTTTTGAGCACCTTGAGGTGTGAAGTTTTTAGAATGGTGTCACTTTTGGGTATTTTCTATCATATAGACCCCTCAAAGTGACTTCAAATGTGATGTGGTCCCTAAAAAAAAAATGGTGTTGTAAAAATGAGTAATCGCTGGTCAACTTTTAACCCTTATAACTTCGTAACAAAAAAAAGTTTTGTTTCCAAAATTGTGCTGATGTAAAATAGACATGTGGGAAATGTTATTTATTAAGAAATTTGTGTGACATATCTCTCTGATTTAAGGGCATAAAAATTAAAATTTTGAAAATTGCTAAATTTTCAAAATTTTTGCCATATTTCCATTAATTTAATAAATAAACGCAAGTTATAGCAAATTTTTTTTAGCACTAACGTGAAGTACAATATGTCATGAAAAAACAATCTCAGAATCAGCGGGATTCGTTAAAGTGTTCCAGAGTTATAACCTCATAAAATGACAGTGGTTAGAATTGTAAAAACTGGCCTGGTCATTAAGCTGCAAAATGGCTCTGTCACTAAGGGGTTAAAAGCTATCATGGTGCAGAGCAAGACAGCAATAAAAGCTGCATTGGAGGTTTATGCTCTTCAGCAATGAATTTCGCTTTTTGGGATGCAATGATAGAGATTGATCTAGAAACCACGTGGGCAACACCATAAAAACGACTTCATGAGGGAATGTCAGTCACATTGGTCCTACCTCTTGGAATTAGGTGGGGTCTGGCTACCTTATATTAAGCCACTCAACACCATAACAGTTCAGTGTTACATTGATTTGGTAATGGAACTAGTAATAAGGCCATTTCTTTAGTGTCACACAAGCTATTTTTCAACACCACAATGCCAAGCGCCTCGCGCTATTGTGAGCAGTCTGCAATGCCTAAAAAAGCTAACATGTCCTGCAGCGTCTCCGGACTTGCTTTGCATCAAGCACATCTAGGACATCATTGTTCAACATTTGCAAAAGGAGCTGCCAGCAGCAAATCTTGATGATCTGTATTTCAGAACATTCCTGACACAACTATTAATAACCTCATTGAAGCCATGCCAACGCTTGTAAATTCTTTTCTACATGTAATGCTCATTCCAATCTTTCGCATATCATTAACACTTCCATCGGTCTTGTAAATTCCATAATTCCACAACTTTACTTTTTGGGGTTGCAACTTCAATGATGAGTTAAATGTATTAAATAAATATCCCCTTTAAGCTGTATGACATGTAACAGTAAGAACCTGGAAATTAAAAAAATAATCCATGTTTTTTTTTTTATTTGACAAATATTTTCTGACATTTATTCTAATAAAGACACATTGAAGCAGCGGCATAGAAATTGAGGTTTTAATGTGAGAGCTAGCAAAAGGCTTCAAGCAGGTTTTGCCCAGAGGTGAGAAATGCATTAACAGCTTCCTTTGACAAGGCCATCCCCTCACTGACATATTTCTGAGTTTTTGTCTCTATTTCTGCTGTGTCAAGTTTAGATTAATCTGATAACGGGCTTAATTGAATTCTGCTGTCAGATTCTAGTCCGCATGTTTCTGCATAAATAGAGTATGACATCAGAGGCTTACTCATGGTGCTGGAGTGGAGACAAGAATTGTTGGACTTGCGACAAGAAGTAATCCAGTCTTTAGGCATCATCTAGTGGTCAGGGTGAAAATCAAAACTTTACTCCTTCATGTAAAAATATATTATTGTAACTTGAGGAGCACACTTTATTTTTAATTAAAGTGTATTTACAATATGTACAATATGACCCCATGATATCCCACCTTTGCAGTGTATATTAATGCAGCGGTATTAGCAATATACATTGGTGACTCTAGGTAAGCACCTGCTCACACTTAGTTTATGTTTGGATGTGAAGGTCAGTTTTTAAAATTTGTATTCATTAGTCTTCTGACTGAGCACTCCCCCTCTTAGCCTTAGGTGTTTTTAATCACAGCAGGGCCACTACCCCTCCACAGAGATATAGATTTCAGTCTAAGAGATGATTCACATTAGGTTCCCATACAGATGAAGACTTCCAGGTACACATAACTGGCCAATTTATGCGCTAAGCATTCTCAGTTTTTCATATTTCTAATGCAGTAATGCAATTCAGATTTCATATTTGCATGCTATGGCGCTACAGAGTGCTGCTTTTTTTGTTTGATAATTATATGTGAGCCTGATGTTAAGGCCATTGCGATTCAAATCCTGAATAAACTCGTGAAGTTTCTCAACTGATCCCTGCCAGATAAATAAAACATCTTCTATATAACGATACCACCCCAGAATCTGGGGGCGGAGTGTGCACCCCCCTGAAATTTGTTCCTCTCCCTGTAACCCAAAAAGAGGTTAGCATAAGAGGGGGCAACCCCAGCATCATGCCACATCAACAGAAGAAAAAAAAGATTCATCTTACTTGACTGCGCTCCTGGCATGGCGCAGTGTACTCATCTTGCAGATCTGGAGTGCTCATTTTAAAATGGCCGCTGACTTAGCAAAGGCCGACGACTGACGTGAGGGCGCCCATCGCAGGCGCTGCATGACAGTGACTTCATATGCCAACCACGTCTCTGTCATGTTGTGCCTGTGATGGGCGCACACACGTCAGCCGCCAGACTCTGGTTGAAATCAGGGGGCCCGATTTCCCATGACCCACTTCTATTTATCACAGGATGCTAAAACTGCACATGTGTAATGATATAAATCTCTATAGGTTACCCGCCAATTTGCAGCTCAGAACTGATAACGGTCTTGATTTTACAGGTGCTGAAGTGGTGGGAGGTTTAATAATGGACCCAGTGGAATACAGAGCAGTTCCTTTACTTTTAAGGCCGCACACCAAAGGAGACTTTTGATGAGATGAAAAAGGTTATGGTGATGGTTCCCCATCATATGATGTAGTCAAGAACTGGCATTGTCAATTCAAATGTAATCGGACTTCAGTGCAAACAGCTTCAATTCCAGGGTGACCCCACTCTGCTATTGATGAACACACCATCCAGCAATTGGAGGTCGTTATTTTGGAAAATCCCAGCGTAACTATTCATCACCTAGCCCAAAATGTCAAGATTAGTGTGGGGTCCATGGAAAAAATCATCTAAGACCATCTTCACATGCATAAGGTATCTGCTTGCTGGGTGCCCCGGCTGCTCACACCTTTCCAGAAGAGGGAACGAGTCGAATGCTCTCAGGCTCTATTGACGATGTGCCATGGAAACCAGGAGTATTTTTTCAACAGACTGATCACACAGGATGAAAGCTGGGTCCATCACCATGATCCTGAGACTAAAGTCCAGTCAATGCAATGACAGCATCAGGACTCACCGCCTCCAAAGAAGGCACATGCCCAATACTTGGCAGGCAAGATCATGCTCACAGTATTTTGAGACCAGCACGGAGTAGTTTTGATGGATTTCCTAGCAAAGGGTACTATGATCACTGGTGCATGCTATGCTTAACTGCTGTGGAAATTGCAGAAGGCCATCAAAACCAAGAGATGTGGCATGCTCACCAAAGGTGTCCGCCTTCTGCAAGACAATGCACCAGTTCACAACTCACATGTTTCCCAAATGGAAGCATGCTCCTGTGGCTTTGAAATTCTACCACGAACCTCCTTAGTCACCTGACCTCGCACCATCTGACTTCCACCGCTTTCCAACAGTAAAGTTATTTTTGAAGGGCAAGCATTTACCAGATGATGAGACTCTGATTTCTGAAGTCATATCTTGGCTTTTGGAGCAACCTGTCAACTTCTACAAGCGAGGTGTTTACAGTTGCTTAAAGAGATGGGAGAAGTGTGTGTCCCTAGATGGCACCTGTGTAGAAAAAGATTAATAACTGCCAAGTTTCATTGCTCTCAGTCCACAGGAAGTGGATCAAGGAAAATCTTTAATAAACGCTCCTCGTATACCCAGACACGTCAATACGTCATGACCATGATCTACGTGCATCCTGATGAATTGGTATGTGACAACGAAATGCGTCGAGATTCTATCCAGTGCAGGCTAGTTGCCAGTATCCATTATATTACTATGACGGCAGGTATCCAATTTTGAAAATGTCCCACATTCTGTCATAATACTGCATATAAGAGTCTCTGCTAGCAGCATTTATGTTGATTCCTCATGGAGACGCTGGCATTCATTATATTACCATGACGCCAGGTATCACACTTTTGAGTATTTCTCACTCACCGTCATAATATTGTATATACGAGTTCTTGCCAGCCGTTTTCATGCTGATTCCTTATGTCATGCATTGCATTCTACTTAACATTTATATTACATGCTTAAGGTGGAACTGTGCTAAGTAAAGGTGAACAGTATCTCGTTACTTGTATTTTATATATTTGCAATATACAACTCTGTAAAATACTTTTCTAAACTTTTCCCATACTGGCTTCAGTGGTTATGTTAGAAGCCTGACTGTTATTTCTTTTTTTCTCAGCAATATTCTTGTTACTCTGCTAGTAACATGACTGTTCCTTTGCTTACCGGCAGTCCATGCTTATGAGGAAGGTGCAGTAGTGACTCATCCTACTAACAGATTGCTTGGAGGATAGAAGTACGTCTGTGACTTCATAGGACCCATGTGAAATCTAGACCTATAATTTAAACCTTAACTAAATATACTGTAAGAAGATGGCAAAAAAGTTGAAATTTCATTGGATGCTAAAACCTTTCTCTAACTGTAATTCAATCCTACAGTACGCACGGTATTGTGAGTCACATCCTGCATGATAGGTCAGTGTATGTATTAGCCTATGCCAGCGTAATGCAGCAGTATAAATCAATGTGAACTAACGTGAGCATTGATCTTATCAATAATACATTCGGGAAGAGAGTTTCGGGGAAACTTTCATAAAGACACAGTGCCATATCATTTTGAATAAAATGCAACTGATCTTTTCAATCAGGATTACCATCCCAATTATTTTTATTTTCTTTCAGACCCAGATTTCTAAAATCACAGGCAGCTAATATATTTTAAGGATAAGTTAGAGATCCATAATAAAATAGAGATTGAAAGGGATACATGTTTACAGCTCAGAATACAGATATGAAGACATTATCTGATTAACAGTAAAATGATAATTACAATACTCTGTACAAGCTTTAAAAGAAAAAAAACACTTCATTTTTTTTTCATAGACACAAAATAAAACTGCTTTTTATCTATGAATTTACTGCTGCTCCTAAATATCGAGTATTGTGCAACACTTTCTGGAGCCAATGGTACGCTACTAGCATTATTGACAAATGACTTCTTTAACTGTATTGACATTGTTCTCCGGTGGCAATGATGATTACAAAGTGTAAGGGCCCTTTCACACACCATTTTCTACTACATTCAGAGGCCCCTCAGGACTTATATCTGAAAACCCTGCAAAACTGTAATTGAACGTTTGCACCGACCGTGCCATAGACTATGATGGAGATAGTGCAGATGGAGTCACTGTGTGCTCATTTTGGCCGTATACACCTACTGGAGGCAGACAGTAAGATGCAGTAGACAACGTTTTGCTATCCGCCTCCAATAGGCGAATATGGACGAAAATGATGCATGACAAAACACACTGTGACTCTGTTTGCACCATTATAGTAAATAATCCCATCTGCGCATAACCTCCGAATCCCATTTTTTTTGGGGGGGTTCTGACGTAAGGCCAGAAGTGGCCACTGAATGTAGAAGAAGACTCTGTGTGAAGAGGTTCTAAGATGCAAATTGTGAACATGTATGTGCTCTGTTTAGATGGAGGTGTGGCCTCAGAATCATCCACTTCTGGGTTCAAGAACTGCATTCTAAGCCTTGACTGTTCAGTTGTGAAATGTATGATAAAATGGCTTGCAGAATGCCTGTTATCACCTGAGCTCCTTGTTCTTTTTCATCTTTACACTCTAAAAAGTGTTAATTACAATGATATCCACTAGTGATGAGTGAACAAGATCGATAAGGTGTTATCCCTCCATGCTCATGTGCTTTACCGAGTGTCTTCGGCGTGCTCTAAAAATATGTTCGAGTCCCCACGGCTGCATGTCTCATGGCTGTTCGACAGCTGCAACAAATGCAGAGATTGACTTACAAACAGACAATCCCTGCATGTGTTGCGTCTGTCCAACAGCCACGAGATATGCAGCTGCGGGGACGGAAACATATTTTTCAAGGATGCTGAAGACACTCGGTCAGCACACAAACATGCTTGGATAATAGTTTGTGATGCCACCTGTGGTATTCGGCAATAAAAATGTTAGCCGACGCTGCTTCAGAGTCCGCTGGGGCTGATGGTGATGCAGCAGAGTTGTTACAGCTCTCCACAGGTAGAGCTAGGCCCAAGGCAGCTGTATGTGTAAGAGATGATGATGGTGGTTGTAGTTCAGGGCAGATGACGCAGCAAATAATTCTGAGGACACAGCAGGGTGCAGTCTTTTCAGTCTACTCACAATTTGAGGTGCAGACCAGGGCACTGAGTACAGATGGCAATGGATATCCAGGCAGCCTGGAAGCAACTTAGGATCCACTAATCCAGATGGGTTGGAGGCCTCCTTTCTTTGCTGTCTTACGAGGTCCTTGCTGCCTAAAGCTATGCTTGGTCCTCTGTTCCTTGCTGTCCAGTGGTACTTGCCCGTATGGCAGGCAGCTTGAGCCTGTTGCAGGTGTCGTTCCTCTATGGTGGCTCCGGGCTCTGATCTGATGCTGTGCCTTCAGGCGTATGATGGGGCCAGGAGGCCTGCAGTCTCCTGCCCTTCGGATTTGGCTACTGGGACTGTAGTACCTGTGCAGCCACGGACTCCAGCGTCCGGTTTCAAGCACTCTACCCTGGGGTGAAATTGGTCACAGATCCAATCCCCAGGGTTCCCTAAACTTCTCCTTTTCTCTCTCTTTACTCTGCTCTTGGAACGAGCTTCTCATAGCTCCAGTCCCTTGTACAGACTCTCACAGACTGCAACTAACTAACTCCACCTCCAGCCCAGAACTTATAGGAAAGCTCCCCTGAAACTGGGTTTAGAGCTCCGCCTTCTGGTCTGGAGTAGGAACAATTTTGGATGTTGGCATTATCTGGCTAAGGGACCCCTCCTTGCTTCCAGGCATGTCATCACCCCCTGTGAGGGAGGCAATGCCACTGTGGCAACTGGACTCATGGGGTGCCACACCTTATTCAATCATGTTCGCTCATCACTAATAACCATTTCTATGCTATTTGGAACATGCCCTTCCAGCTATTGATGCACTGGATTATTAGAAATAGGTTTGATTGAGGCTTATTTTTCACTGTACTCTACATTAACGAATGAAACCCGCTACAAGTGGAATGCACCAGGTGATGGCACTGCTGACCTTTGTTGCTATGGAAACATCTAACTCTCATTCAAGTGTTACATTTTTCTTTTTTTCATACTTATTTTATTTCCTTTACATCCTAAGTTCCTCCTATGCCCTCCTGATGCAAAACTAAGGCTGTTTACTTTTTCCAGAAAGTTTTACAATTGCTCGAAAATAAAGTTTAATTAGGGAATTCTCCTGGTCAATAACAATGAGACAGGTAGACATTGTTCTGAGCCGTGCTAATTAAAGTACAGGAAATCTATACTAAATGTGCTATTTAACCATTTCCTTTGTGCACCTTGGTATTAGTAGGTTCCCCACAATCTTAATACATTTCATACAGGTGCAGGTAAAACATTGGAATACATTGGCACATCAAACCCAATCAAACACCCAGTTCTACTAAATTATATACGTACGTAGTTACCATCCTAATGTATCCAATAAGTGATTGTTTGTTTTTTTGTGTGTGGAAGAAATACATCTTAGATTCTGTTTATACTTGGGTTATTGCTTTAGTTTTTACTGGATCCATTATATTTTTTAAATTCCATTTTGAAAAATAATGGCAGAGAGGTGCTGTCATGTGATCTCAATATATAAACCCAGGCTTACGGTGCATCCACACAGGCCATAAACAGGAACAGGATGTAACAGAATTTGCTGATTTGTCCTAGATTTTTTCCCCTTGCATTGCAAATGAAATCTGAACATTTGCTGCATACATTTTTATGCTTCAAATTTAACCCCTTTCTGACATCTGACGTAATATTCCTTTGATGTGCCCTTGGCTTATTTGACCAGGGACGAATCATTACGTCATTGCGATCGCCCACCATGTGTCAGCTGATTCTGACAGCTGACACCTGGCACTAAGTGCCAGGAGTGGTCACAGACCGCCTCCGGAACTTTAACTCCTGAACCCCCAGCATTCCGGAAGCCGGGAGAGGGCTGACAGCCCCACTGCCTTTGGATTTGAGACCCCGCAGCGTGACGTGGGGTCCCGATTGTTGCCATGGTTACCCGATGTCGTCATGACGAATTCGGGGTCACCAGAGCTAGGAAACTTGCTGATCATGCACAGTGCATGATCAGCAACTCTCCCTGTCAGTGCACAGCTGTCAATTTCTATAGCAACCAGATGCTTCATCTCCATGCTATAAAAGCGATCAACCTGCAAAAAATGATAGTTTTGGGACAAAGTAAAAGAAAAGTTAGAAAAAAGTAAAAAAAAAAAAAAAAAAAAATTATTGTAAAAATATAAAAAAATAAAAATAATAAAAAAATATATTCTTTCTTTAAATAAATATTTGAATGAAAAAAACCCAAAACAATAAAAGTACACATATTTGGTATCACTGCGTCCGCAACGACCCGACCTATGAAACTGTCCCACTAATTAACCCCTTTAGTGAACACCATAAAAAAATAAAAAACAATGTTTTATCATTATACCGCCAAACAAAAAGTGGAATAATATGCGATCAAAAAGACGGATATAAATAAACATGGTACCACTGAAAATGTCCTCTTGTCCCACAAAAATCAAGCTGCCATGCAGCTCCATCAGCAGAAAAATAAAAAAGTTATAGCTCTCAGACAAAAGCGATGGGAAAATAATTATTTTTTCTATAAAATAGTTTTTATTGTATAAAAGCGCCTGTGAGGAATTCAGCCGGCCGCCACACGGTAGCCCGGGTATCACAGCTTCTGATACCACCGCCGCTACCAAATGTGACGGACGATCCCTTTCCTCCCACGTCACCAATGGGACGTAACTCCACAGGTACAGCTCTCCGGCGCCCCCCTTTGTCTCTCAGGTCAGTAAGAGAACTGCACCTAGAGCAAATGGCCGCCGGGGAAGGTGTCCTGCTACCCACTGGGTATTCTAAGATTCGTGATCAGAGTAAAAGCATCAGCCCAAGATTAATTTTATGGTTTAATTTGCCTTAAGGGCGCACTAGATAATTACAGAAATATACAGTAAAGCTATACAACGTAACTACAATGGAATGGCAGTCAGAGTAAAAATACAACAATAATGTACAAGGCTTAAAGGTATTAGCTATAGATCAATATTACCGGGTTATATGGTCATGAGGAGGCATGGAGCTCTGCGTTCCCCAGGTGAGTCTTCAGTTGCTGGACAGCCCCCAATGCATGTGCTGCAGCTCCATTTGGCAAGTCTGTCCCTGATGCTTCTGTGTGTGAAAATGGAATGAGAGACCAGTCTCTTCTTGGCTACAGCTTCCAAACCTGCTAGGCCCTTCCCCATTTGCTTTGAAGCCCGCATATTAACTGGCCTGCAATTCATATGGAGCAGGAAACAATGCCTTGAGCTTGAGCTAATTACCATACGACTGACCATCTTTTCAGACCCTGGCCTAAACCAATTAGCATGTAAAGGCCTATTGATTCATAGTGGACATCAAAGCTGGCCGTACTGAATATGCTAATAGGCCCTGTGTAGCTAAAAGTTTGTGGCTGTGTGAACTGACAAAATGGAGGCTGGTACAGGCCCTATACAAAATGGCGACAATCTTTTCCTTACACCTCCCTGCTTTTGAGGGCGCTAGGGGGTATCACATTCCTGTGTTCCCCCGTGCGCCCTACCGCACCCTCTCCTTGCCGGGACAACCCATCAGCGTTACCATGGTCACTGCCCTTTTTGTGGCGAATGGTGAAATGGTACTGTTGGAGAGCGAGGCTCCAGCGTAGCAACCTCCCATTCGTCCCAGAGACCGTGTGTAACCAGCTGAGGGGGTTGTGGTCTGTTTCCACGGTGAATTGGCGTCCGTACAAGTATGGCTGCAGACGCTGCAGGGCCCACACAATTGCCAGACATTCCTTCTCCATCGTGGAATAGGCCACTTCCCTCGGCAGGAGCTTCCTGCTCAGGTACAAAATGGGGTGTTCATGGCCCGTAGTGTCAACCTGGCTGAGCACAGCACCGAGGCCGAAGTCGCTGGCGTCGGTCTGCACTAAGAATGGCCGCGTGAAGTCGGCTGCCTGTAGTACAGGAGAACTAGAAAGGGCGGTCTTGAGCGCCTGGAAAGCTGTCTCGCAGGCGACTGTCCAGTCGACTGCGACGGGCAGCCTTTTCTTGGTGAGGTCCGTCAGGGGCTTGGCCAGGGCACTATAGTGTGGAACAAACCTCCTATAGTACCCAGCAGTACCCAAAAAGGACATCACCTGCTTCTTGGTCCTGGGGGTGGGCCAGGATGCGATGGCATCCACCTTCCCGGGCTCTGGCTTCAGAGCTCCCCCACCTACCCGGTGTCCCAGGTAGTGGACCTCACTCATACCCAGCTGGCATTTTTCCGGCTTAATGGTCAAGCCTGCTCGCTGGATCCGCCCGAGCACCTGCGCCAAGTGCTCTAGGTGATCCTCCCAGGTGGGACTGAAGATGGCAATGTCATCCAGGTACGCGGTCGCATACCCTTCCAGTCCCTCGAGCAGCATGTTGACCATCCGCTGAAAAGTGGCAGGGGCATTCTTCATGCCGAAGGGCATCACCGTGGACTCGTACAGTCCGAATGGGGTGATAAAGGCAGAGCGTTCCCGTGCCCTAGGGGTCAGGGGAATCTGCCAATACCCCCTGCTCAGATCCATGATGATCAGGTACTTGGCCCCGGCCAGCTGGTCGAGCAGGTCATTGATGCGCGGCATTGGGTATGCATCGGTGACCGTCACAGCGTTGAGCCCCCTGTAGTCCACGCAGAACCGCGTAGTTCAGTCCTTTTTAGGGACGAGGACTACAGGCGAAGCCCACGCGCTGTTGGACGCTTGGATCACCCCAGCCTCAGCATCTCGTCTATCTCTTGGCGCATCTGCTGCTGCACCTCAAGAGAGACCCGATATGCTGAACGCCGGATTGGGGGGTGGTTGCCAGTGTCCACGTCATGGACTGCTGCCTCAGTCCTTCCGGGCAGGCTGCTGAACAGCTCCCGGAAGGGGTGTAGGGTGGCCCCCAGCTGGGAACGTTGGTCCTCCGAGAGCTGGTGGCCAACCCCCACATCCTCGATGGATCCACCCGCCTTGGCTTGGGTGAGCAGATCGAGGAGGGTTTCTGAGGTTGCACACTGGGTGAGCATAAGCCTCCCGCTCATGATGGGCCTTCATCATGTTCACATGGAAGGCCTTCCTCCTTCCACGGGCGTGGTCCAGGGTGACCAGGTAGGTGACGGCGTTGAGCTGCTCGTGCACGAGGTATGGACCCTCCCAGGCCGCCTGAAGCTTGTTTTGTGGTACGGGGACCAGTACCCACACCTTTTGACCCACCTGGTAGGTCCGCTCACAAGCATTCTGGTCGTACCATCGCTTCTGGTCAGCCTGAGCTTGGGCCATATTGTCATGCACCAGCCGTGTCAAGGCCATCATTCGGTCCCGGAAGCGCACGACATACTCAATGACCGACACTCCAGGGGTGGCTAAATCCCTTCCCATGCTTCCTTCACCAGAGCAAGGGGCCCCGTACACGTCGCCCGTACAGGAGCTCAAAGGGGGAGAACCCCGTTGAGGCCTGTGGAACCTCCCGGTAGGCAAACAGCAGGTGTGGGAGATACTGCTCCCAGTCTCTCCCGTGGGAGTCGACCAACATCTTCAGCATCTGTTTTAAGGTGCCATTGAACCGCTCACACAAGCCATTGGTCTGTGGGTGATACGGGCTGGCCACCAGATGTTGCACCTGTACCTGCTTACAGAGAGACTCCATCAGCTGCGACATGAACTGGGTCCCTCGGTCGGTGAGCATTTCCTTGGGAAACCCCACTCTGGAGAAAATCTCCAGTAAGGCAGTGGCCACTTTGTCGGCCCGAATGGACGACAAAGCTACCGCCTCCGGGTACCGGGTGGCATAGTCCACTACCGTTAGTATGAAGCATTTCCCGGAGCGGCTGGGAGTGGACAGAGGTCCAATGAGATCCACAGCCACCCTCGAGAAAGGCTCTTCGATGATGGGCAGAGTTACCAGTGGGGCTTTGGGGCGCAGCCCCGCCTTCCCCACCCTCTGACAGGTGTCACATGAACGGCAGTAGGCTATCACCTCGGTCCTCATTCCAGGCCAGTAGAAATGCTGAGCTAACCTGGCCCTGGTTTTAGTGATCCCTAAGTGTCCGGCCATTGGAATCTCGTGTGCGATCCGCAACAATTCCGCCCTGAACGGATGGGGCACCACTAACTGTCGGTCCCTGGGCCACGCCTCCGGTGAACCCTGCTGGACCGTTACCCGGTACAGCCGTCCCTGGTCCCAGACCACTCGCTCGCGGTCGGACTCCAGGGGAGGCTGTGCCGCCTGTTCCTTGAGAGTCTTCAGGCTCGGGTCAGCTTCCAACGCTGCCTGAAATCCCTGACTGGATATGGCAAGAATTGATGAAACTGCCCTGTCCTCTGTCAGTTCCCCGGGATCTGTCTCCTGGCTACTGTCTGACTCGGCAGCCACTTGGTCAGAGAGGGGGAAACCGTCGGACCTCCGCGAGGCTCCTTGGGCTTCAGCGCTCCCACTCCTGGTAACAGCGGCCACGACCGCTGAGACCACGGGTAGCGCCTGCTTTCCCTCCTCCTCTGACCAAGTCGCCGGGTCAGGCAGACTTCCCGGACTTCCTGACATCCCGGATGTGGGGAACTCCTGACCTGGGGTCCTACCTGGTGGCTCCTCTCCCGGGACACCCCCTCCCCCCATGGCCTGCTCCTCTTCCTGCAGGGGCCCTAGACTCAGCAGGCTGGATTCACTTAGGGGCCCTACACTGCCCATAGAAGCCCCTCCCTCCACCTCTGAGCTCTCCCCTACAGCCTCCTCACCTGTCCTCACTGTGAGCCCTGTGTGTGTAGTGTCAGTGCATGGCTTACCATCAGGTTTCACTCCCTCCTCCACTGTTGGAGGCACATTCAATACATTAACATTAGCATTCACAGTAGAGTCATGACATTCTTGGGGAGCCGGACTTGGGGGTTCAGTGGCCACATACTGGGACACTAGCCGCCCCAAATCGGTCCCAAGCAACACATTTGCAGGAATATTCGGCGTTACTCCCACCTCCCGCATCCCCCTCCCGGCACCCCAATCCAAATACACCTTGGCAACGGGCAGCGCCGGTTCAACGCCTCCAATTCCGGAGACAGAAAGGGTTTTCCCAGGTACCAAGTCTTGAGGGGACACCACCTCAGGGCGTACCAGGGTTCGTTCAGCGCCTGTGTCCCGCAGTCCCATGACCGCTGAGCGGCCGATGGTGACGGGTTGGTAATTGTCTAGGGACCTCCCACCACCCCCTCCCACACACAAAACAGTGGACGGTTTCTGGGACAGGGATGGGGCCTTCTGGCGCTGGGGACATGCAGCCTTAAAGTGTCCTGGCTGATTGCAATTATGGCAACGTCTGGGTTCTGTTCCTGGCCTGGAGAGGGCAGCCGGGGGTACACCCCTTGCACTCTGGGGGCTGGATATGGGGCTGGGGCAGGATTGGGCTTACCCCCTCTCCAGGTGCTGCTGGCAGGCTTCTTTGGCTCCGGCGCCCTGTTGTTGGCATACTCGTCTGCCAGGGCAGCTGTAGCAGAAGCCCCCTTTAGTTTCCGGTTACGGAGGAACTGCTGGAGGTCCTCTGGGCAGTTCCACAAAAATTGCTCCACGACAAACAGTTCTTGGACCTCCTGGCGGGTAGTGAGCTCTAGACCCGAGGTCCTGTGCTCCGCAGCTCTCAGCAGGGCCCGCATGTGGTCGGTCCAGGTGTCCTTTGAACCCCGCTGCAGGCTCCTGAACTTCCTGCGGTACGACTCCGGGGTGAGGTTGTAGTGCTGGATCAGGGCCCGCTTGATGCTGTTGTAGTCCTGCTCCTCCCCGGCAGGTAAGTCCCCCAAAACTTCCAGGGACTTACCCCTCAAACGGGGGGTCAGGTACCTTGCCCACTGATCCGGGGCCAGATGATGTTGGAGGCATGTCCTCTCAAAAGCCAGCAAAAAGGAATCCAGGTCTCCATCCTTTTCAAGCAAGGGAAGGTCCTCCGCCCGGACCTTGGAAGCCCTTGTCTCCAGGGGGCCTGGTGCGTCCAGTGGGGGCCCGTGCTGAGCCATCTCCAGTCAGTGCCGGTGCTCCGCAGCTTCACGGCGTTCTGTATGCTCCCGCTCCGCTGCTCTCTCTGCCGCTGCTTGCTCACGCTCCGCAGCTCTCTCTGCCGCTGCTTGCTCACGCTCCGCAGCTTCACGGCGTTCTGCTTGCTCACGCTCTGCTGCTTTCTCTGCCGCTGCTTGCTCACGCTCTGCTGCTGTCTCTGCCGCCACCAGGAGTCTTTCATAGGCGGCGTCATTACCAGCCTCGAGCTGCGCCATAGCTGCTTGGAAGAGGGTCTCCGATCTGGACAGGCTGGGACGGGCAGGGGGTGGGCAGTCCACTGTGAGACTGAGCACGGGGGTCGGGCTCCTTGGGGAGCCCTGGCTGAGCTGCCCCTCATCGGTATCGAACCCCTCATAGGCCACAGCATTGGCCTCCCCCTTTGCCCTACTCCTGGTGCCTTCCGCCATCTTGGGAACCCTTGGTTACTGAAACACAGCTGCAACCCTGACCTTGCACACAACTTGTTATATTTATACTCTGACCATCTAGTGCTGGGCTGACCTTAAGACCCCAGCAGTGAAAGTACTGCTGGTAGTCTCTAGTGTCTGGGAGTAGGGGTCCCACGCACACTATTACTCTGATCCCACCGCTGCCACCAATTTGTGAGGAACTCAGCCGGCCGCCACACGGTAGCCCGGGTATCACAGCTTCTGATACCACCGCCGCTACCAAATGTGACGGACGATCCCTTTCCTCCCACGTCACCAATGGGACGTAACTCCACAGGTACAGCTCTCCGGCGCCCCCCTTTGTCTCTCAGGTCAGTAAGAGAACTGCACCTAGAGCAAATGGCCGCCGGGGAAGGTGTCCTGCTACCCACTGGGTATTCTAAGATTCGTGATCAGAGTAAAAGCATCAGCCCAAGATTAATTTTATGGTTTAATTTGCCTTAAGGGCGCACTAGATAATTACAGAAATATACAGTAAAGCTATACAACGTAACTACAATGGAATGGCAGTCAGAGTAAAAATACAACAATAATGTACAAGGCTTAAAGGTATTAGCTATAGATCAATATTACCGGGTTATATGGTCATGAGGAGGCATGGAGCTCTGCGTTCCCCAGGTGAGTCTTCAGTTGCTGGACAGCCCCCAATGCATGTGCTGCAGCTCCATTTGGCAAGTCTGTCCCTGATGCTTCTGTGTGTGAAAATGGAATGAGAGACCAGTCTCTTCTTGGCTACAGCTTCCAAACCTGCTAGGCCCTTCCCCATTTGCTTTGAAGCCCGCATATTAACTGGCCTGCAATTCATATGGAGCAGGAAACAATGCCTTGAGCTTGAGCTAATTACCATACGACTGACCATCTTTTCAGACCCTGGCCTAAACCAATTAGCATGTAAAGGCCTATTGATTCATAGTGGACATCAAAGCTGGCCGTACTGAATATGCTAATAGGCCCTGTGTAGCTAAAAGTCTGTGGCTGTGTGAACTGACAAAATGGAGGCTGGTACAGGCCCTATACAAAATGGCGACAATCTTTTCCTTACAGCGCCAAAGCATAAAAAGATATAAATGAGGTATTGCTGTAATCATACTGACCCAAAGAAAAAGACTGCCTTATCAATTTTACCACACACAGAACGGCATAAGTCTCCAAAATATATTCCTGAATAGCTGGTTTTTGTTAATTCAGCCTCCCAATAATCAGAATAGAAAGCGATCAAAAAATGTCATGTGCCCGAAAATGGTACCAATAAAAACGTAAACTTGACCCGCAAAAAACAAGTCATAACATGTGGGACAAAATATAGAAAAATTATAGCTCTCAAAATATGGTGATGCAAAAACTATTTTTTGCAATAAAAAGCGTATTTTAGTGTGTGACAGCAGCCAAACATAAAAACCCACTATAAGGCCTCTTTCACATGTCCTGATATTTCCGGTACCGGAAAAAAATGGTACCGAAAATATCAATGTACGTGTGTGTAATACTTGCGTCACATGTGTGGCAACCATGTGCCACCTGTGTTACGCATCAGTACAGTGCGGATGGGTGCCAGGGTAGAAACATTACAATAAGTGCTTTTGCCTGGTGCAAGGTGTTGAACATGGCTCTCATCATTCACTCCTGCTCTGACGGCGATCGGTGCGAGTAGGGGAGAATGATGAGAGTTATATTTAAGTGATAAAAGAGACAGCAGGCGGCAGCTGATGAGACTATTAATCCCATCAGCCTACTACTGGTGCCGCTAATAACAGTGACAGCAGGAGCGTCTGATGGGGGTATTCATCAGTCGCCACCTCCGCTATAAATAATATATGAAAAAAATGTCATGGGTTCCCCTGTATTTTCTATAACCAGCCAGCCAAAACTCACAGCTCGGGGCTGCAACCCTCAGCTTTCTGCTTCAGCAAGGTTGGTTATCAAGAATAGATGGGTCCCCACGCTGTTTTTTTAAAATTCTGGGCTGGTATTCTCAGGCTGGTAAGGGGCCAATAATTGGCCCCCCTCCTGCTAAAAATAGCAGTCTGCAGCTGCCCAGAAAAGGCACATCTAGTAGATGCACCAATTCTGGCACTTTGCCCAGCTCTTCCCACTTGCCCTGTAGCGGTGGCATGTGGGGTTCATATTTGTGGGGTTGATGTCACCTTTGCATTGTCAGGTGACATCAAGCCCACAGCTTAGTACTGGAGAGGTGTCATAAAGACACCTCTCCATTACTAATCCCATAGTAGTATGGTAAATAAAGACACAGCCAGAATAGT
This sequence comes from Oophaga sylvatica, assembly GCA_033576555.1. Classification (NCBI taxonomy): domain Eukaryota; kingdom Metazoa; phylum Chordata; class Amphibia; order Anura; family Dendrobatidae; genus Oophaga; species Oophaga sylvatica. Next base: position 321,557,603 of record JARQOD010000006.1, read on the forward strand.
CTTTAATTAGAAATAAAACAAAACAGTTTTCCATTTTTACTTAAAAATAACACAGTTATACTCACCTAACGCTTAATTCCACCGAAGACCTTGTTCTCTTCTAATAAAAGAAAAGTAAAAAACGACAATATCCCTCACCTGTCAGTTATTCTGTCCCATGCCGTATTCCATGTCTGGAGGAGAAGTAGCCAAGATGCGACTGTCCAGGCTGAGAACCACTGGTGACTGAGCTGCTGCGAGTGCAGCGTCATTGACCGGCGGTGATGTCATCGAGTTTAGTGCCTGTCATTGAGGCTGCGTTCCCCGCCAGGCTGAACGTGACCTTGGTGATATCCCCGATAGCGGTGTTAGCGGGGATCTCACCGCAGTTCAGCCTGGTGGGGAACTCAGCCTTATAATAATTTTTTAAAAAAAGCTTGGGACCCCTCTATTCTTGATAATGATCCTTGCTGAAGCTGACAGCTGAGGGTTTTAGCCTGGCTGGTTATAGAAAATGCAGGTGAACTCAGACTGTTTTTTCATTTATTTATAGCGCAGGATGCAGCTGATGAATACCCCATCAGACACTCCTGCTGTCACTGTTATTAGTGGCAGCAGGGTTAGGCTGATGGGAGTAATCGTCCTATCAGCCACCGCCTGCTGTCTCTTTTATCACTTAAATATAACTCTCATCAATTGTCCCTGGTGCCGATGCGTGTCACATGGATGACTGTTATGTTTCGGTAGCTGAGGAGTGCAGGTAAAAAAGGCAATACACCAGAGCAGTTGGAATCTATGAGATTGCAGTACCCTGACTAACCACCACAACTAGAGGCAGCCGTGGAGCGTTCCTACGTTGGTCCTAGACGCCTCGTCACAGCCTGAGAAACTAACTACACCTAAAGATAGAAAGAGGAAAGCTATCTGCCCCGGAGCAGATCCCCAAAGAACATAGAAAGCCCCCAAACATGTAATGGCGGTTAGACAAGAAGAAATACTGACACAGACAGAAAATAGTATGAGCAAACGTTGAGGCCAAAACTACCTAAATAGAAAAGGATAGGAAGGGCACTTACTGCAATCCCAAAAAACCCTGAAAAGCACCAACTCCACTAATTTCAAAATCACCTGAGATCACACGACCTCTACCACCTAAATTAGTTCTCTGGTGTAACAAAATCAAAACAGCAGCCACTGAAAAAACTGGAAAAAGCAAAAGTACAAACATCAGTGGCTGAACTAAACTGAGAGGGCAAAAGCCCCCGGAGGGGACCCTGAAGGCCCCCACAGAAGTGCAGGACAAAATGCAAAAATCAAGCACAAAAACAAAAAGAAGAAAATGTCTTATCTGTTAGCAGGAGATGCAGACACGACACAGCAGGCTACAAAGGAAACAGGACTCAAGGATTGAGACCAGAACAATTGATCACCGGCAACCCTGATGGGAAGGCGACTCCCTTATATAAGACCAGTCAGTAACACCTGATTCCCACTCCTCACAATCTTCACTGGACAGTCCAGTACCGCTTGTAACCACCAGAAGGAGCCTTTGCTCAGAACTCATTTCAAGTCCATTCACAACAGTACCCCCCCCTTGAGGAGGGGTCACCGAACCCTCACCTGAGCAACCAGGTCGTCAGGATGAGTTCTATGATACGCACGGATGAGTCTCCTAGCATGGATGTCCGAAGCAAACACCCAAGAATTGTCTTCCTGACCATAACCTCTCCACTTAACCAAATACTGGAGTTTCCGTCTAGAAAAACGAGAATTCAATATTTTCTCAACCACAAACTCCATATTGCCCTCAACCAGAACAGGGTCAGGAGGTAAAGCAGTAGGAACCACTGGCTCAACAAACCTTTTCAACAAGGACTTGTGGAACACATTATGGATCTTAAATGTCCCTGGAAGAAGCAAACGAAAAGAAACAGGATTAAGAATCTCCATGATCTTATAAGGTCCAATGAACCTAGGCTTAAATTTAGGAGATGCCACTCTCATAGGAATATTTTTTGAGGACAACCAGACCAAGTCCCCCACTTTAAACCGAGGACCATCAGTCCTATGCCGGTTAGCAAACCGCTGGGCCCTCTCCTGAGAGAGGGACAACCTCTCCACTACCTGGTCCCAAATCTGTTGCATACGCTCCACAACAGAGTCAACACCTGGACAGACAGAAGCCTCCGTCTGTCCTGAAGAAAATCGAGGGTGAAACCCAGAATTACAGAAAAATGGAGACATCAAAGTGGCAGAGCTAGTCCTATTATTAAGAGCAAACTCAACCAAAGGCAAAAAAGAGACCCAGTCATCCTGATCAGCAGACACAAAGCATCTTAGATAAGTCTCCAATGTCTGGTTTGTTCTCTCAGTTTGACCATTGGTCTGAGGATGAAACGCCGAGGAGAAAGACAATTGAACACCAAGTTTAGAACAAAAGGTCCTCCAAAATCTGGAAACAAACTGGACTCCTCTGTCAGACACAATGTTCTCAGGAATGCCGTGTAAACGAACCACGTGCTGAAGGAACAAAGGCACCAATTCAGAGGAGGAAGGTAACTTAGGTAATGGCACAAGATGTATCATCTCGGAAAACCTATCACAAATCACCCAGATGACGGTCATTCTCTGAGAAACAGGGAGGTCGGAAATGAAATCCATAGAGATATGGGTCCATGGTCTCTTGGGCACAGGCAATGGCATCAACAAACCACTAGAGCGAGAGAAAGGCTTGGAGCGAGAGCAAGTCCCACAGGACTGCACAAATTCCCTGACATCACGAGACAAGGTAGGCCACCAAAAGGACCGACTAACCAAGTCTCTGGTACCAAAAATTCCGGGATGCCCAGCCAACGCGGAACAATGAATCTCAGACATCACACTCTTTTTCCACTGGTCCGAGACAAACAATTTTCCAACAGGGCAGCACTCGGGCCTATCCTCCTGACACCCCTCCAGAGCAAGTCTCAAATTGGGTGAGATGGCGGAAAGAACTACACCCTCTTTCAAAATAACAGAAGGATCAGATAACTCAGGAGAGTCCGCAAGGAAACTCCTCGAGAGGGCATCCGCCTTAACATTCTTAGTGCTAGGAAGAAAGGAAACCACAAAATTAAAACGTGTGAAAAACAAGGCCCACCTGGCCTGTCTAGGATTGAGTCGCTTGGCAGATTCCAGATAAACCAGATTCTTATGGTCCGTAAGGACCACCACCTGATGTTTGGCTCCCTCCAGCCAATGTCTCCACTCTTCAAAAAGCCCACTTCATGGCCAGTAACTCCCGATTACCCACGTCATAATTACGTTCAGTAGGAGAAAATTTTCGAGAGAAAAAGGCACAAGGGTTACTTTTAGAGGTCTCTGGATCTTTTTGGGACAAAACGGCACCTGCCCCAATTTCAGAGGCATCAACCTCCACCTGAAATGGCAGAGAAACATCAGGCTGCCGTAGAACAGGAGCAGAAGTGAATCTCTGCTTAAGTTCCTGAAATGCAGAGACTGCCTCAGGAGGCCAATTCACCACATCAGAACCCTTTTTGGTCAAATCAGTTAATGGTTTAACAATAACCGAGAAATTACCAATAAATTTACGATAAAAATTGGCAAAACCCAAAAATCTTTGAAGAGCCTTTAATGAAGTAGGTTGGACCCAATCACAGATGGCCTGAACCTTGACCGGGTCCATTTCAATAACAGATGGGGACAAAATGAATCCCAGAAATGAGATCCTCTGTACGCCAAAAAGACACTTTGATCCCTTCACATACAGAGCATTCTCTCTCAAAATCTGGAATACAGTTCGAACATGTTTCACATGAGAGTCCCAGTCATTAGAAAAAATCAAGATATCATCCAAATAAACAATCAGAAATTTATCCACAAAATCCCTGAAAATGTCATTCATGAAGGACTGGAAGACAGAAGGAGCATTAGTGAGCCCAAAGGGCATCACAAGGTACTCAAAATGCCCCTCAGGGGTATTGAATGCCGTCTTCCATTCATCCCCGTGCTTAATGCGAATAAGGTTATATGCCCCCCTGAGGTCAAGCTTGGTAAACCAAGTAGCGTTTTTCACCCTGGAAAACAGGTCAGAAATCAAGGGTAACGGGTATTGATATTTTACAGTAATATTGTTCAAAAGACGACAATCAATACACGGCCTTAATGAACCATCCTTTTTGGCCACAAAGAAAAAACCGGCACCTAAGGGTGAAGAGGATGGTCTGATATGACCCTTCTCCAATGATTCCTTGATATAAGACCGCATAGCGTCATGTTCAGGTACAGACAAGTTAAAAAGGCGACCTTTAGGGAATTTACTACCAGGCACTAATTCAATAGCGCAGTCATAGCTCCTATGGGGAGGCAAGGATGCAGATTTACTTTCGCTAAACACATCAGAAAAATCAATCAAAAAGTCAGGAACATCCTGAGCCTGGGGGGAGGCAGAAAAAACAGGAGTGTTGGTATTAACACATTGGCAGCCCCAACTGGTTACAGACACAGATTTCCAATCCAAAACAGGATTATGAGACTGCAACCAAGGGAAGCCCAGTACGATAATATCATGCAGATTATACAGAACCAAAAATTTACAGCACTCCTGATGATCAGGTTCAACCCTCATTATCACCTGAGTAGAGAACTGAGGTTTATTCTCAGCCAAAGGGGTAGAATCGATCCCCAGTAGGGGAATAGACTTCTGTAGGGGTATCAAGGGAAACCCACAACGTTTAGCAAAATCATAATCCATCAGGTTAATAGCTGCTCCAGAATCAACGAAAGCCTGAGCAGAAAATGAGGACAGAGAGCATATCAGAGTGACAGTTAATAAAAACTTAGTCTGAACACTACCCAAGACAACTGAGCGTACAAAACGTCTTCCCCGCTTAGGGCAGACTGAAATAGCATGAGAGGCATCACCACAGTAGAAACATAACCCATTGCGCTTTCGAAACTCATGACGCTGTGCCCCAGACACCACTCTATCACACTGCATGGGCTCAGAAGCAGGTTCACAAGGCAACACCATTCCACGCATACTTCTCCGCTCACGCAAACGTCTGTCAATTTGAATCGCTAATGACATAGAATCATTGAGACCAGAGGGGACAGAGAATCCCACCATAACATCCTTTACATTATCTGACAGACCCTTCCGAAAAAGGGCCGCCAAAGCGTCGTCATTCCACTTGGTCAGGACTGCCCACCTACGGAATCTCTGACAGTATAACTCAGCATCATCAAGCCCCTGATTTAATGCCAACAAGGCTTTTTCAGCTTGATCAGTGACATTAGGCTCATCGTACAACAACCCCAAAGCCCGAAAAAACGCATCAACATCACTCAAAACAGGATCCCCAGGTGTCAGGGAAAAAGCCCAATCCTGAGGATCGCCGCGCAGGAGAGAGATGACAATTTGAACCTGCTGCGCTGCGTTCCCTGAGGACTTAGATTTTAAGGCAAAAAACAATTTACAATTATTTTTGAAATTCTGAAACTTAGCTCTATCCCCTAAAAACAAATCTGGCATGGGAATCTTAGGTTCCACAACAGGCAACCTAGCAAGATAGGTAGCAATACTCCGAACCTCAGTGGCAAGCTGATCCACACGGCCAGACAACTGTGCAAACTCCATTGAGAGAAAAAAAAAATCCTCCTCAGCACCCAGAGATACAGAGGGAAAAAAATGCAACAAACAGAAAAATATCTCTGACAACTTTTTTTCTTTCACAATATTTTTTCCCTTCTGTGAGTACCATACAATTTTCAATAAGGCCGGTGATACTGTTATGTTTCGGTAGCTGAGGAGTGCAGGTAAAAAAGGCAATACACCAGAGCAGTTGGAATCTATGAGATTGCAGTACCCTGACTAACCACCACAACTAGAGGCAGCCGTGGAGCGTTCCTACATTGGTCCTAGACGCCTCGTCACAGCCTGAGAAACTAACTACACCTAAAGATAGAAAGAGGAAAGCTATCTGCCCCGGAGCAGATCCCCAAAGAACATAGAAAGCCCCCAAACATGTAATGGCGGTTAGACAAGAAGAAATACTGACACAGACAGAAAATAGTATGAGCAAACGTTGGGGCCAAAACTACCTAAATAGAAAAGGATAGGAAGGGCACTTACTGCAATCCCAAAAAACCCTGAAAAGCACCAACTCCACTAATTTCAAAATCACCTGAGATCACACGACCTCTACCACCTAAATTAGTTCTCTGGTGTAACAAAATCAAAACAGCAGCCACTGAAAAAACTGGAAAAAGCAAAAGTACAAACATCAGTGGCTGAACTAAACTGAGAGGGCAAAAGCCCCCGGAGGGGACCCTGAAGGCCCTCACAGAAGTGCAGGACAAAATGCAAAAATCAAGCACAAAAACAAAAAGAAGAAAATGTCTTATCTGTTAGCAAGAGATGCAGACACGACACAGCAGGCTACAAAGGAAACAGGACTCAAGGATTGAGACCAGAACAATTGATCACCGGCAACCCTGATGGGAAGGCGACTCCCTTATATAAGACCAGTCAGTAACACCTGATTCCCACTCCTCACAATCTTCACTGGACAGTCCAGTACCGCTTGTAACCACCAGAGGGAGCCTTTGCTCAGAACTCATTTCAAGTCCATTCACAACAGATGACATCCATGTGTGTTATCTGTGTGCACGTGTGCAGGACGTTTTGCAGCATGTGCTGACATGAAAAAATGGACTTGTCAGCGTTTTTTGCCCACGGAAACATGATCTGTGGAAACACACTGACATTTGCACAGACCCATTCACTTGAATTGGTCTACGTGTCTATGTGTCTCTGGTACGTGTTAAAACTGTCACCACACGTACTGGAGACACCGACGTGTGAAAGAGGCCTAAATCTGGTATTGCTGTAATTGCACTGACCCAAAGAACAAAGTTGCCTAATCACTTTTATCGCACGAGGAACTGCGTAAAAAAATAAAACCAATTCTTCACATGCTGTTAACTTTGCCATTCTGCCTCCCAAAGATCGCAGTAAGGCTAGGCACACATTTATCCTGCGCTGAGCGCTTGCATCGGCGTTTCCATGTAAATTTCTGAAATATGTGATTCAGACGGAACCTCTGGCAGAAGATTCCCTATAATGAGGTAGATGGAGGCATTGTGGACGCCAACTGACCTGTGATCCGGTGGTGTCTGCCTTTTTAAGATGACATAAAAGTGCCGTTGACTACAGTTTTGTGCACTTCTGAAAAGAAGAACACCGCTAAACAGAGGCCAGACATAGTCCACAGTTACTCTGCTGCCTCACTATAATGAATGGATCCCCGGGGGGGTCTCATCTGAATCACGTCACTCGGCGATTTCGATGGAAAACTCAAAGTGCTCAGCGTAGAGCACCAGATAAATGTGATCCCAAACATTATGTAAAATGTTCCCAATAAAATCTTCAACTCAATTGACAAAAAAGAAAACCCTCACTCAGGTCCACCATCTTTTAATGGAAATATAGGGGCTTCCACATTACTGGTAGCACAAAGGCTCTGAAAAAGCAAAATGGCTCCTCACCCGCCAAAAGAAATTCAGCAAATTCTCCACTCCAAAATCCAAATGCACCCCTCCCTTCTGAGCCACACAGTATACCTAAAACACATATTGAGTCCACATTTGGCATTTCTGAAGCAATGAGAGCCCGCCGAACTTATGGATACATGTCTCCAGAAGCACGGGTTGGGCATAACGTATTGGCGACAACGTACTCGCCTACAGTGCACTGCTCACAACAACGGCTGTTTACAATTTTTACTTGCCAACATTCATTGCTGCTTGTTTCTGGAAAATACCCATGAAGTCAAAATCGTCACTACACCAGTAGATCAATTCCCGAAAGGATATAGTTTCCCAAACGGGGTCATTTGAGGGGGGATTCTGTTCTTCTAGCCATTAGGGGCTCTGTATATGGAGTCCGCAAACTGTTGTAGGCAAATAGCGCTCCGTTCCTCCCCAGTCTCTCCGTATGGCTAAGTAGTGTACAGCCACATATGGTGTATTGCCACGTTCAGTAGAAATTCTGGGACAAATTTTGGTGTTATTTTTACCCACTTGTGTGAAAATGTAAAATCTTTGGCTAAAACAACATTTTGGTGGTAAAAATGTAGTTATTTTGTCTTCACTTTACAATGGTATAAAATTCTATGACACACCAATGGTGTCAATATGATCACTGCACCCCGAGGTGAATTCATTGAGAGGTGTAGTTTGTCAAATGGGGTCACATATGGAGGGTTCTGCTGTTCCCGCACCTCATGGCACCTGCAAATAATAACATTAAAATCTGGCACTCCTTGACTTCTGAGCTTTGCACTGTGTCTGAAAAATATTTCCCGATTACATGTAGGGTATTGGCGCACTCAGGAAAAAATGAACCTGAGTTTGTTGTAAAAAATTTCCCATTAGACCTTAGAAAAATTAAAAACTTGGGGCTAAGACAATATTTTGGTGGTAAAAATGCAATTTACACTCCCTGACAGAAGTTATGTCACTTATCCATGTTATGTAAATAAAAGCTTATAACCTGACGTTAAATTCATCCTTTGGTTGTATAAGTTATTCTTTTGAAAGCTGAAACCCTCCGAAATGTGGTTTAGGTTAAGAAAATAAATTGGCATCAATGCAGAAATATTGATCATTTAATGGACACAGAATGGTCAGATTTTGGCAAGACAAAAGTTTTGTTGCCCATAGAAAGTAATGTGATGTTCAAACAAATAGTTAACTTAAAATACAAATATATGTTGCATAACATTGATGAATGAAGTTGTGGTGCTATTAGAGTCATATTTAATATTTTGCGTGACTTCCATGAGCTTGAAGGACTGCATCCATGCGGTTTAACAATGATTCATACATATTAATGAAGTCATCAGGAATAGCAAAGAATGCTGTTTTACATGCCTCCCAGAGTTCATCTAGATTCTTTGGTTTTGTCTTCCAAGCTTCCTCTTTCATCCTACCCCAAACATGCTCAATGGTGTTCATATCTGGTGACTGGGCTGGCCAGTCATTGAGCACCTTGATCTTTTTTGCCTGGAGGAACTTTGTTGTAGAGATGGATGTATGAGATGGAGCACCATCCTGCTGCAGAATTTGACCCCTTTTATGATTTGGAATATAAGAGGTAGCTAACACTTCTTGATATTTTAGGCTATTGATATTGCCTTCCACCTTGCAAATGTTTTGCACACCCCCATACTGAGTGTAACGCCAGACCATGATCTTTCCACCACCAAATTTAACTGTTTTCTGGGTGTATTTTGGATCCATATGGGCTCCAGTAGGTCTCCTCAGTATTTGAGGCGGATGTGGTGTAATTCTACTGAAGATTCATCAGAGAAATCCACCTTCTGCCACTTTCCGGCGTCCATCTGTTTAGCAGGCTGTGGGACTTTGCAAATGCCACATGGTTTTTTATTTGCCTCTTATTTAGTGCTGGCTTCTGGGCACTGATTCTACCATAGAAGCCATTTTGAGACAGAATCCTACAAACTGTTCTAGTTGTCACAGGGACTTGAGGTGACCAGGCCTGTTGGAGCTCTGCTGCAGTGAAAGAGGGGCTTGCTTTGGATTTTCTAACCAGCAAACGTTTCTCCATGAGCAGTTGTCTTGCGGGGTCTGCCGGACCTGGGCTTGTCAAACACAACTCCAGTCTCTTAAAATCTTTTTTTAATTCTTTGTACTTGACGCTGAGACACATTAAAGGTGCCAGCCACCTCTGCAGTGGATCTGGTCTTCAGCCTCTTGATAATCCAGGCTTTGGTCGCAGGGTGGATTTTTGGCATGTTGTCAGAGCTGAAGTTGCAGTTCAAGTGAAGGTCTGGGTGCTGGGTTTCTTTTTATGCACACACACTAATTAACCTGTCAGGATCCCGTCTGGGTTGGAGCCGATGTTACTGCAAGCACTAGGGGAAGCAGAGGCAGGTAACGTGGTCAGAGGATAGCCGGGTCGGTACACTGGAAAGGCGTATTAGTAGCAATGGATCAGGCAGGGAGCGTAGTCAGAATGGCAAGCCGAGGTCAGTTCACAGGAGAGCGGTATTGGTAGCAATGGATCAGGCGGAGAGCGTAGTCAGAATGGCAAGCCGAGGTCAGTTCACAGGAGAGCGGTATTGGTAGCAGCAGGAACAACAGGAAACGCTTGACTAGAGGCTAAGAGGACAATAATCTCACAATGACACTCCCACAGGGCCAGGCTTATATAGGGTGTGTAATTGGCAATCAGAGGCTAATCAAGAGAGCACTGGGTGGAGCCGATCAAGAAGAACAGTCAATGGTATCTGGGTTCAGCAAGGAACCTTGCAGCCAGCAGAATAGCTCAGATGGTAGAGCTGCTGGCCGGTGGACAAGAGGTACTGGGTTCGATTCCTGACAGTACTCCCCTCCTTCCAGGATGGCCTCTGGACATCTCAGGAGATGGCTTATCTGGGTACCTCTGATGAAAGGCTCTTGTGAGTCTAGGAGCATGGACGTTGTCCTTTGGTTCCCATGAATTTTCCTCTGGTCCATAACCCTTCCACTGCACCAGATACTGCAGTTTACCTCTGAATTTTCGGGAGTCCAGAATCTTATCCACAATGTATTCTTCTTCACCACGGATCCTTGGAGGAGGTGGCTGAATTCTTCCTGGAAACGGGTTTTCACAAAAGGGTTTGAGCAAGGATATGTGAAATACTGGATGAATCTTTAGATTGTTGGGAAGTTTTAAACGAAAAGCAACCTGGTTAATTTTTGCAGAAATTTGAAAAGGTCCAATGAATTTTTGACCCAATTTGGAGGATGGTACATGTGTCTTTAGATTTTTAGTGGACAGCCAAACTTTGTCTCCAACCTGAAGAGCAGGGGGCACTCTCCGATGTTTATCTGCTGCTTCCTTATATTCTTCCTGGGTCTTGAGTAACATCTCTGATAGTTCCTTCTGGGATTCCTGTAATTTTGCAAGCCTGTCATTAACAGCAGGAATGGGAGTGTTCACTGGCAGATTAGGGATAAATACTGGATGTAATCCATAGTTAGCAAAAAATGGGGTTTGAGATGTAGCGCTATGTATGGAGTTGTTGTAGGCAAACTCTGCTGTTGGTAAATAGTTCACCCAGTCATCCTGAAGATAGGAAATGAAGCAACGGAGGTATTGCTCCAAAGTCTGGTTCGTTCTCTCCGTCTGGCCATTGGACTGAGGATGGAAAGCGGTAAAAAGATTCACCGTGACTCCCAAGGCTGTACAGAAACTCTTCCAAAATTTTGACGTAAACTGAACGCCTCTGTCAGACACCACGCTGTCAGGAATTCCGTGTAACCTGAATACCTCTTTGATCATCAGTTCTGCAGTTTTTTCAGCAGTAGGAATTCCTTCAGTTGGGATAAAGTGGGCCATTTTTGTGAGTCGGTCCACTATGACAAGGATGACGGTCATCTGTTTGGAAGGGGGTAGTTCCACAATAAAATCCATGGAAATAGATCCCCAAGGCCTGGATGGAACTGGGAGTGGTTGCAAGAGTCCTAGAGGAGACGATCGTGGGGTCTTGTTTCGTGCGCATGTTAAACAGGTTGAAACATATTTCCTCACGTCCTTCCTAAAATTAGGCCACCAAAAGAAACGAAGTAGTAAGTCTTGTGTTTTTGCAACTCCAGGATGTCCTGCCAGTTTAGTATCATGGACACTTTTGAGAATTTCAAGGCGAGAAGATTCAGGTACATATATTTTGTGTTTCTGCATCCAAAACCCCTCTTTGAATGAAAGATCGACGTCTTCTGAAGGATGGTTAAGGAAAGAGTCCTCTTGGTACCCATCTTTAATTCTATTACATAGTCCTTTAGAGTGCAATATCCCCCAAAATTTTTTAGGGCCTAGAATTGTATCGTCATTACTAGACCTCTCCTGAGGTTCCGAACACATCCTGGACAGGGCGTCAGCCTTGCCATTTCTTGAACCAGGCCGGTAAGAAATTATAAAATTGAATCTTGAGAAGAATAAGGCCCATCGTGCTTGTCTTGAGACAATCTTTTTGCTGTACGGAGGAATTCAAGATTCTTGTGGTCCGTGAGGACAGTCACAGGGTGATTGGCACCTTCCAGAAGATGTCTCCACTCGGAGAAGGCAACTTTAATGGCTAACAGTTCTTTATTACCGATGTCATAGTTCTTTTCTGCAGATGACATGGTGTGGGAAAGAAACGCACATGGGTGAAGTTGCATTTTGTCCCCAACTCGCTGAGACAGAATGGCTCCCACTGCAGAGTCCGATGCGTCCACTTCGACAGTAAATGGCAATTCAGGATTTGGGTGTACTAACAATGGAGCAGACGTAAAAAGAGTTTTCAACTTGTCAAAAGCCTCCTGTGCCTCCGGAGACCAGAAAAATGCTTTGATCTTTTTTGTTAGTGTAGTAATTGGTAGTATGATCCGTGAAAAGTTCTTTATAAATTTTCGGTAAAAATTTGCAAATCCTATGAAACGCTGGACGTCTTTTAAATTTCTTGGAACAGGCCAGTCCACTACAGCATTGATTTTGCCTGATTTTGCCGGGATCCATGCTCAGACCTTCTGGGGAGATGATATATCCCAGAAATTGGATACTGGTTTGTTCAAACTCAATTTTTCAAGTTTAATGTAAAGATGGTTTTCCTGTAGTCGTTCCAAGACTAACTGGACGTGCCTGCGATGCTCTTCCAAGGTGTCTGAAAATATAAGAATGTCATCGAGATAAGCCACAACGAATTGATCCAAGAAATCTCGAAATACATCATTAATAAAATGTTGAAAGGTGGCTGGGGCATTGCTAAGGCCAAAGGTCATAACCAGAGATTCAAAATGTCCATATCTCGTTCTGAAGGCGGTCTTCCACTCATCTCCTGGGTGAATCCGTATGAGGTTGTAAGCCCCTCTAAGATCCAGCTTCGTAAAGATCTTCGCAGAACGGAGTCTCTCGAATAGTTCAGGAATCAAGGGTAGCGGGTAGCGATTCTTGACGGTGATGTTATTAATCTCTCTGTAGTCAATACATGGCCGCAGAGTGGAGTCTTTCTTTTCAACAAAGAACAGGGGTGCCCCAGCTGGAGATGTGGAAGGTCGAATAAAGCCTTTCTTTAAATTTTCATCCAGGAACTCTCTTAATACCTTCAATTCAGGTTCGGAAAGATTGTAAATCCGCCCAAATGGAATGGTTGTTCCTGGCAGCAATTCAATGGGACAGTCGTAAGGACGGTGAGGAGATAATTGATCTGCTTTCTTCTTACTGCAGACATCAGAGAACTGCTGATATTGAGGCGGTAGTTTCTCTTCCTCCTCATGCGAAATCTCAGAGATTTGGACTTATTGGAGAACAGGGGGTTCCTTCTGACAATTATTCTTGCAGTAGTCAGATGGAAAGGTGATGGTCCTTGATGCCCAGTTGATAGAAGGGTTATGGACTGAAAACCAGGGGATCCCTAGAATAACCGGAAATTTCGGAGATGAAATAAGGTGGAAACTGACAGCTTCATGATGATCCGGTTCGATACAAATCTCAAGTTCGATTGTCTCATGCGTGACAGGTCCAGAAGACAAGGGTGATCCATCCACAGTTTCCATTTCAATTGGTGTGGATTTGGTCCTACTGGAAATATTGTTATCACGTGTAAATTTTAAGTCCATAAAATTTCCTCCTGCTCCCGAATCCAACAGGGCAGAGCATTGTATTTTTTGGGTGCCCATTACAACCTGAATGGGGATTACAAAATGAGATGATGTAGTATGTATTTTGTCTATTTCTGGCGTTACTGATGAGATAGTCTGCAAGATGGAATCTGACTGCTGAGAAAGGTCCATATTGCTGGCAGACCTGTTGTTGGTAAAGGCTATAGTCCTTTTGTTAGGACAGTTGATGGCATAGTGTCCAGGGTCCCCACAATAGAGGCAGAGATGTTCTGCACGTCGCCTCTCTTTCTCCTGTGCAGAGAGTGGTCTTCGGATGACGTCGATCTGCATCTGTTCAGACACACCTTGCGTCTTTTCTTGGTGGTCTGATGCTGAAAATGAGAAGCCAGGGCTATTCCCAAGTGCTCGCAGTCTCTCCTTTCTCCTTTCAGTAAGTCTCTGGTCTATCCGGATACACAGTTGAATAAAGTCCTCCAACTGGTCAGGGGTCTCAACCCTGGCAAGCTCGTCTTTCACTGGTTCTGATAACCCTCGTCGAAATTGACTTCTCTGGGCTGCTGAATTCCAGGTGGTGTCGGCCACCCAGCGACGGAACTCCGATGTATATTCCGCAACAGAGCGACGTCCTTGGCGCAAATTATGTACCGTATTTTTGGACCATAAGACGCACTTTTTTCCCCCCAAAATTTGGGGGAAAATGGGGGTGCGCCTTATGGTCCCAACATACCAAAAAATCCGGTGGCGGGGCGGTCCCGGTGGCGGCGGCAGCCTTCCTGTGGTGTCTGGCCAGCAGCGGGGCTCTGTGCTGCGTGGGGGGCTCCGCTGGCATTTCCCTCTTAGCCGGACAGCCCCCCGCAGCTCCGCTGCTGCGGCCTCCTGATACATGGCCGCCAGGGGCCTCCGGTGGCGGTCCCGACGAAGTCTTCCGTGCGGTGGTTCCGGGGCAGCAGACGGCTCTGTGCTGCAGGGGGGCTCCGCCGGCATTTCGGTCTTAGCCGGAAAGCCCCCCGCAGCTCCGCTCCCTCCTGCATCTCGGTGGCGTCCTCAAACATGGCCGCCAGGGGACTTCGGTAAGATGGCCGCCGAATCTCATTCAAGTCTCGGCAACGAGATCTCTTCTCCCGAGATCTTGTCCTGAGATCCTGCATCCTGCTAGTGCATTTGGTCATTTGATCAGACTGGGTATGATTGTTTTTCATGATTTGCTTTTGCTAAAAATGTTTTTTTTTTGGATTTATGTCTAGTTAGTTACTCGCAATAAAATGAGGACCCTTGACGTTGGGTTGCGAGCTTATCTGCTTTGGCCAAAATAGTAACTAATACCTCATCTGATGCATTTATCATATGCATCATTTTTTGCACTTTTTATCATATTTTGCAGGGTGCACCCGGGCTCTTTTTGATGGCTTGGTTTTTTGTGTTGTGCACATTCAGTGCTGACCAGCCCGCCTTCCATCATAGGCGTTTAAAATAGGCTGTTATCCAGACACTGTGCATGACATTTATGTTTTAAGCAACTTGTATCTGTGTGTTTTTTTTCTCACTAAGCAGTTAACACCTTCATCATCACTGTTTTTGTGATAGGGTGGCTGCCTTTATCAGTGGTTAAACACCTGTTGCTTCTCCAGCCTTTATCCATGGGAGCCTGCTGCATCCTGCTAGTGCATTTGGTCATTTGATCAACTGGGTATGATTGTTTTTCATGATTTGCTTTTGCTAAAAATGTTTTTTTTTTGGATTTATGTCTAGTTAGTTACTCGCAATAAAATGAGGACCCTTGAGTTGGGTTGCGAGCTTATCTGCTTTGGCCAAAATAGTAACTAATACCTCATCTGATGCATTTATCATATGCATCATTTTTTGCACTTTTATCATATTTTGCAGGGTGCACCCGGGCTCTTTTTGATGGCTTGGTTTTTTGTGTTGTGCACATTCAGTGCTGACCAGCCCGCCTTCCATCATAGCGTTTAAAATAGGCTGTTATCCAGACACTGTGCATGACATTTATGTTTTAACCCCTTCACCCCCAAGGTGGTTTGCACGTTAATGACCGGGACAATTTTTACAATTCTGACCACTGTCTCTTTATGAGGTTATAACTCCGGAACGCTTCAACGGATCTTCGCGATTCTGAGATTGTTTTCTCGTGACATATTGTACTTCACGTTAGTGGTAAAATTTCTTCCATATAACTTGCGTTTATTTTGAAAAAAACGCAAATATGGCAAAAATTTTGAAAATTTAGCAATTTTCAAACTTTGAATTTTTATTCCCTTAAAACAGAGAAATATGTAACACAAAATAGTTAAGAAATAACATTTCCCACATGTCTACTTTACATCAGCACAATTTTGGAATCAAAATTTTTTTTTGTTAGGAAGTTATAAGGGTTAAAAGTTGACCAGCGATTTCTCATTTTTACAACAAAATTTACAAAGCCATTTTTTTAGGGACCACCTCACATTTGAAGTCACTTTGAGGGGTCTACATGACAGAAAATACCCAAAAGTGACACCATTCTAAAAACTGCACCCCTCAAGGTACTCAAAACCACATTCAAGAAGTTTATTAACCCTTCAGGTGCTTCACAGGAACTAAAGCAACGTGGAAGGAAAAATGAATATTTAACTTTTTAGCCACAAAAATGATCTTTTACAAACTTTTTTTTTATTTTCACAAGGGTAAAAGGAGAAAATGGACAGATAAGGTTGTTATGCAATTTCTCCTGAGTACGCCAATACCCCATATGTGGGGGAAAACCACTGTTTGGGCACACGGCAGAGCTCGTAAGGGAAGGAGCGCCGTTTGACTTTTTCAAACTAAAATTGGCTGGAGTTGAGATTGGACGCCATGTCGCGCTTGGAGAACCTCTGATGCGCCTAAACAGTGGAAACCCCCCACAAGTGACACCATTTTGGAAACTAGACCCCCTAAGGTACTTATCTAGATCTGTTGTGAGCACTTTGAACCCCCAAGTGTTTCACAAAAGTTTATAATGCCTGGGTGTGAAAAAAAAAAATAAAAATTCCACAAAAATGATTTTTTAGTCCTAAATTGTTGAATTTTCCCAAGGAAATTGGACCCCAAAAGTTGTTGTCCAATTTGTCCTGAGTACGCTGATACCCCATATGTGGGGGTGGAAAACTGGGCGCACGGCAGGGCTTGGAAAGGAAGTAGTAACGTTTTGGAATGCAGACGTTGATGGGGGTCATGTTCCGTTTGCAGTGCCCCAGATGAGCCTAAACAGTGGAAATCCCCCACAAGTGACCCCATTTTGGAAACTAGACCCCCTAAGGAACTTATCTAGATCTTTGGTGAGCACTTTGAACCCCCAAGTGCTTCACACAAGTTTATAATGCCCGGGCATGAAAATAAAAAATCCTATTTTTTTCCCACAAAAATTATATTTTAGTCACTAATTTTTTATTTTCCCAAGGGTATCAGGAGAAATTGGACCACATAAGTTGTTGTCCAATTTGTCCTGAGTACGCTGATGCCCCATAATGTGGGGGGGAACCACTGTTTGGGCGCACGGCAGAGCTCGGAAGGGAAGGAGCACCATTTGACTTTTTCCAACCAAAATTGGCTGGAATTGAGATTGGATGCCATGTTGCATTTGGAGAGCCCCTGATGTGCCTAAACAGTGGAAACCCCCACAAATGACCCTATTTGGGAAACTAGACCCCCTAAGGAACTTATCTAGATCTTTGGTGAGCAATTTGAACCCTCAAGTGCTTCACACAAGTTTATAACGTAGAGCCGTAAAATTTAAAAATCATATTTTTTCCACAAAAATGATCTTTTCACCCGAATTTTTATTTTTCCAAGGGTAACAAGACTCCAAAAGTTATTGTGCAATTTGTCCTGAGTGCGCTGATACCCCATATGTGGTGGTAAACCACTGTTTGGGTGCATGGCAGAGTTTGGAAGGGAAGGAGCGCCGTCTCACTTTTTCAACGCAGAATTGGCTGGACGCCATGTCGTGTTTGGAGAGCTCCTGATCTGCCTAAACAGTGGAAACCCCCCACAAATGACACCATTTTGGAAACTAGACCCCTCAAGGAACTTATCTAGATGTGTGGTGAGAACTTTGAACCCCCAGGTGTTTCACTAAAGTTTATAACGTACAGCCTTAAAATAAAAAATCCTTTTTTTTTTTTACAAAAATGATTTTTTTCGCCCCCAATATTTTATTTTCACAAGGGTAACAGAAGAAATTGGAACCCAAAAGTTGTTGTCCAATTTGTCCTGAGTACGCTGATACCCAATATGTAGGAGAAAACTACTGTATGGGTGCACGTCAGGGCTCGGAAGGGAAGTAGTGACGCTTTGGATTGCAGACTTTGATGGAATGGTCTGGGGGCGTCATGTCGCATTTGGAGAGCCCCTGATGCGCCTAAACAGTGGAAACCCCCCACAAGTGACCCCATTTTGGAAAATAGACCCCACAAGGAACTTATCTAGATGTGTGGTGAGCACTTTGAACCCCGAAGTGCTTCACAGAAGTTTATAACGCACAGCCGTAAAAATAAAAAATCCTTTTTTTTTTTACAAAAATGATTTTTTTCGCCCCCAATATTTTATTTTCACAAGGGTAACAGGAGAAATTGGATCCCAAAAGTTGTTGTCCAATTTGTCCTGAGTACGCTGATACCCAATATGTGGGAGAAAACTACTGTATGGGCGCATGTCAGGGCTAGGAAAGGGAA
>JARQOD010000006.1:321576058-321653043 GCA_033576555.1 Oophaga sylvatica
CAGGACGTTTTGCAGCATGTGCTGACATGAAAAAATGGACTTGTCAGCGTTTTTTGCCCACGGAAACATGATCTGTGGAAACACACTGACATTTGCACAGACCCATTCACTTGAATTGGTCTACGTGTCTATGTGTCTCTGGTACGTGTTAAAACTGTCACCACACGTACTGGAGACACCGACGTGTGAAAGAGGCCTAAATCTGGTATTGCTGTAATTGCACTGACCCAAAGAACAAAGTTGCCTAATCACTTTTATCGCACGAGGAACTGCGTAAAAAAATAAAACCAATTCTTCACATGCTGTTAACTTTGCCATCTGCCTCCCAAAGATCGCAGTAAGGCTAGGCACACATTTATCCTGCGCTGAGCGCTTGCATCGGCGTTTCCATGTAAATTTCTGAAATATGTGATTTCAGACGGAACCTCTGGCAGAAGATTCCCTATAATGAGGTAGATGGAGGCATTGTGGACGCCAACTGACCTGTGATCCGTGGTGTCTGCCTTTTTAAGATGACATAAAAGTGCCGTTGACTACAGTTTTGTGCACTTCTGAAAAGAAGAACACCGCTAAACAGAGGCCAGACTTTAGTCCACAGTTACTCTGCTGCCTCACTATAATGAATGGATCCCCGGGGGGTCTCATCTGAATCACGTCACTCGGCGATTTCGATGGAAAACTCAAAGTGCTCAGCGTAGAGCACCAGATAAATGTGATCCCAAACATTATGTAAAATGTTCCCAATAAAATCTTCAACTCAATTGACAAAAAAGAAAACCCTCACTCAGGTCCACCATCTTTTAATGGAAATATAGGGGCTTCCACATTACTGGTAGCACAAAGGCTCTGAAAAAGCAAATGGCTCCTCACCCGCCAAAAGAAATTCAGCAAATTCTCCACTCCAAAATCCAAATGCACCCTCCCTTCTGAGCCACACAGTATACCTAAAACACATATTGAGTCCACATTTGGCATTTCTGAAGCAATGAGAGCCCGCCGAACTTATGGATACATGTCTCCAGAAGCACGGTTGGGCATAACGTATTGGCGACAACGTACTCGCCTACAGTGCACTGCTCACAACAACGGCTGTTTACAATTTTTACTTGCCAACATTCATTGCTGCTTGTTTCTGGAAAATACCCATGAAGTCAAAATCGTCACTACACCAGTAGATCAATTCCCGAAAGGATATAGTTTCCCAAACGGGGTCATTTGAGGGGGGATTCTGTTCTTCTAGCCATTAGGGGCTCTGTATATGGAGTCCGCAAACTGTTGTAGGCAAATAGCGCTCCGTTCCTCCCCAGTCTCTCCGTATGGCTAAGTAGTGTACAGCCACATATGGTGTATTGCCACGTTCAGTAGAAATTCTGGGACAAATTTTGGTGTTATTTTTACCCACTTGTGTGAAAATGTAAAATCTTTGGCTAAAACAACATTTTGGTGGTAAAAATGTAGTTATTTTGTCTTCACTTTACAATGGTATAAAATTCTATGACACACCAATGGTGTCAATATGATCACTGCACCCCGAGGTGAATTCATTGAGAGGTGTAGTTTGTCAAATGGGGTCACATATGGAGGGTTCTGCTGTTCCCGCACCTCATGGCACCTGCAAATAATAACATTAAAATCTGGCACTCCTTGACTTCTGAGCTTTGCACTGTGTCTGAAAAATATTTCCCGATTACATGTAGGGTATTGGCGCACTCAGGAAAAAATGAACCTGAGTTTGTTGTAAAAAATTTCCCATTAGACCTTAGAAAAATTAAAAACTTGGGGCTAAGACAATATTTTGGTGGTAAAAATGCAATTTACACTCCCTGACAGAAGTTATGTCACTTATCCATGTTATGTAAATAAAAGCTTATAACCTGACGTTAAATTCATCCTTTGGTTGTATAAGTTATTCTTTTGAAAGCTGAAACCCTCCGAAATGTGGTTTAGGTTAAGAAAATAAATTGGCATCAATGCAGAAATATTGATCATTTAATGGACACAGAATGGTCAGATTTTGGCAAGACAAAAGTTTTGTTGCCCATAGAAAGTAATGTGATGTTCAAACAAATAGTTAACTTAAAATACAAATATATGTTGCATAACATTGATGAATGAAGTTGTGGTGCTATTAGAGTCATATTTAATATTTTGCGTGACTTCCATGAGCTTGAAGGACTGCATCCATGCGGTTTAACAATGATTCATACATATTAATGAAGTCATCAGGAATAGCAAAGAATGCTGTTTTACATGCCTCCCAGAGTTCATCTAGATTCTTTGGTTTTGTCTTCCAAGCTTCCTCTTTCATCCTACCCCAAACATGCTCAATGGTGTTCATATCTGGTGACTGGGCTGGCCAGTCATTGAGCACCTTGATCTTTTTTGCCTGGAGGAACTTTGTTGTAGAGATGGATGTATGAGATGGAGCACCATCCTGCTGCAGAATTTGACCCCTTTTATGATTTGGAATATAAGAGGTAGCTAACACTTCTTGATATTTTAGGCTATTGATATTGCCTTCCACCTTGCAAATGTTTTGCACACCCCCATACTGAGTGTAACGCCAGACCATGATCTTTCCACCACCAAATTTAACTGTTTTCTGGGTGTATTTTGGATCCATATGGGCTCCAGTAGGTCTCCTGCAGTATTGAGGCGGATGTGGTGTAATTCTACTGAAGATTCATCAGAGAAATCCACCTTCTGCCACTTTCCGGCGTCCATCTGTTTAGCAGGCTGTGGGACTTTGCAAATGCCACATGGTTTTTTATTTGCCTCTTATTTAGTGCTGGCTTCTGGGCACTGATTCTACCATAGAAGCCATTTTGAGACAGAATCCTACAAACTGTTCTAGTTGTCACAGGACTTGAGGTGACCAGGCCTGTTGGAGCTCTGCTGCAGTGAAAGAGGGGCTTGCTTTGGATTTTCTAACCAGCAAACGTTTCTCCATGAGCAGTTGTCTTGCGGGGTCTGCCGGACCTGGGCTTGTCAAACACAACTCCAGTCTCTTAAAATCTTTTTTTAATTCTTTGTACTTGACGCTGAGACACATTAAAGGTGCCAGCCACCTCTGCAGTGGATCTGGTCTTCAGCCTCTTGATAATCCAGGCTTTGGTCGCAGGGTGGATTTTTGGCATGTTGTCAGAGCTGAAGTTGCAGTTCAAGTGAAGGTCTGGGGTGCTGGGTTTCTTTTTATGCACACACACTAATTAACCTGTCAGGATCCCGTCTGGGTTGGAGCCGATGTTACTGCAAGCACTAGGGGAAGCAGAGGCAGGTAACGTGGTCAGAGGATAGCCGGGTCGGTACACTGGAAAGGCGTATTAGTAGCAATGGATCAGGCAGGGAGCGTAGTCAGAATGGCAAGCCGAGGTCAGTTCACAGGAGAGCGGTATTGGTAGCAATGGATCAGGCGGAGAGCGTAGTCAGAATGGCAAGCCGAGGTCAGTTCACAGGAGAGCGGTATTGGTAGCAGCAGGAACAACAGGAAACGCTTGACTAGAGGCTAAGAGGACAATAATCTCACAATGACACTCCCACAGGGCCAGGCTTATATAGGGTGTGTAATTGGCAATCAGAGGCTAATCAAGAGAGCACTGGGTGGAGCCGATCAAGAAGAACAGTCAATGGTATCTGGGTTCAGCAAGGAACCTTGCAGCCAGCAGAATAGCTCAGATGGTAGAGCTGCTGGCCGGTGGACAAGAGGTACTGGTTCGATTCCTGACAGTACTCCCCTCCTTCCAGGATGGCCTCTGGACATCTCAGGAGATGGCTTATCTGGGTACCTCTGATGAAAGGCTCTTGTGAGTCTAGGAGCATGGACGTTGTCCTTTGGTTCCCATGAATTTTCCTCTGGTCCATAACCCTTCCACTGCACCAGATACTGCAGTTTACCTCTGAATTTTCGGGAGTCCAGAATCTTATCCACAATGTATTCTTCTTCACCACGGATCCTTGGAGGAGGTGGCTGAATTCTTCCTGGAAACGGGTTTTCACAAAAGGGTTTGAGCAAGGATATGTGAAATACTGGATGAATCTTTAGATTGTTGGGAAGTTTTAAACGAAAAGCAACCTGGTTAATTTTTGCAGAAATTTGAAAAGGTCCAATGAATTTTTGACCCAATTTGGAGGATGGTACATGTGTCTTTAGATTTTTAGTGGACAGCCAAACTTTGTCTCCAACCTGAAGAGCAGGGGGCACTCTCCGATGTTTATCTGCTGCTTCCTTATATTCTTCCTGGGTCTTGAGTAACATCTCTGATAGTTCCTTCTGGGATTCCTGTAATTTTGCAAGCCTGTCATTAACAGCAGGAATGGGAGTGTTCACTGGCAGATTAGGGATAAATACTGGATGTAATCCATAGTTAGCAAAAAATGGGGTTTGAGATGTAGCCTATGTATGGAGTTGTTGTAGGCAAACTCTGCTGTTGGTAAATAGTTCACCCAGTCATCCTGAAGATAGGAAATGAAGCAACGGAGGTATTGCTCCAAAGTCTGGTTCGTTCTCTCCGTCTGGCCATTGGACTGAGGATGGAAAGCGGTAAAAAGATTCACCGTGACTCCCAAGGCTGTACAGAAACTCTTCCAAAATTTTGACGTAAACTGAACGCCTCTGTCAGACACCACGCTGTCAGAATTCCGTGTAACCTGAATACCTCTTTGATCATCAGTTCTGCAGTTTTTTCAGCAGTAGGAATTCCTTCAGTTGGGATAAAGTGGCCATTTTTGTGAGTCGGTCCACTATGACAAGGATGACGGTCATCTGTTTGGAAGGGGTAGTTCCACAATAAAATCCATGGAAATAGATCCCCAAGGCCTGGATGGAACTGGGAGTGGTTGCAAGAGTCCTAGAGGAGACGATCGTGGGGTCTTGTTTCGTGCGCATGTTAAACAGGTTGAAACATATTTCCTCACGTCCTTCCTAAAATTAGGCCACCAAAAGAAACGAAGTAGTAAGTCTTGTGTTTTTGCAACTCCAGGATGTCCTGCCAGTTTAGTATCATGGACACTTTTGAGAATTTCAAGGCGAGAAGATTCAGGTACATATATTTTGTGTTTCTGCATCCAAAACCCCTCTTTGAATGAAAGATCGACGTCTTCTGAAGGATGGTTAAGGAAAGAGTCCTCTTGGTACCCATCTTTAATTCTATTACATAGTCCTTTAGAGTGCAATATCCCCCAAAATTTTTTAGGGCCTAGAATTGTATCGTCATTACTAGACCTCTCCTGAGGTTCCGAACACATCCTGGACAGGGCGTCAGCCTTGCCATTTCTTGAACCAGGCCGGTAAGAAATTATAAAATTGAATCTTGAGAAGAATAAGGCCCATCGTGCTTGTCTTGAGACAATCTTTTTGCTGTACGGAGGAATTCAAGATTCTTGTGGTCCGTGAGGACAGTCACAGGGTGATTGGCACCTTCCAGAAGATGTCTCCACTCGGAGAAGGCAACTTTAATGGCTAACAGTTCTTTATTACCGATGTCATAGTTCTTTTCTGCAGATGACATGGTGTGGGAAAGAAACGCACATGGGTGAAGTTGCATTTTGTCCCCAACTCGCTGAGACAGAATGGCTCCCACTGCAGAGTCCGATGCGTCCACTTCGACAGTAAATGGCAATTCAGGATTTGGGTGTACTAACAATGGAGCAGACGTAAAAAGAGTTTTCAACTTGTCAAAAGCCTCCTGTGCCTCCGGAGACCAGAAAAATGCTTTGATCTTTTTTGTTAGTGTAGTAATTGGTAGTATGATCCGTGAAAAGTTCTTTATAAATTTTCGGTAAAAATTTGCAAATCCTATGAAACGCTGGACGTCTTTTAAATTTCTTGGAACAGGCCAGTCCACTACAGCATTGATTTTGCCTGATTTTGCCGGGATCCATGCTCAGACCTTCTGGGGAGATGATATATCCCAGAAATTGGATACTGGTTTGTTCAAACTCAATTTTTCAAGTTTAATGTAAAGATGGTTTTCCTGTAGTCGTTCCAAGACTAACTGGACGTGCCTGCGATGCTCTTCCAAGGTGTCTGAAAATATAAGAATGTCATCGAGATAAGCCACAACGAATTGATCCAAGAAATCTCGAAATACATCATTAATAAAATGTTGAAAGGTGGCTGGGGCATTGCTAAGGCCAAAGGTCATAACCAGAGATTCAAAATGTCCATATCTCGTTCTGAAGGCGGTCTTCCACTCATCTCCTGGGTGAATCCGTATGAGGTTGTAAGCCCCTCTAAGATCCAGCTTCGTAAAGATCTTCGCAGAACGGAGTCTCTCGAATAGTTCAGGAATCAAGGGTAGCGGGTAGCGATTCTTGACGGTGATGTTATTAATCTCTCTGTAGTCAATACATGGCCGCAGAGTGGAGTCTTTCTTTTCAACAAAGAACAGGGGTGCCCCAGCTGGAGATGTGGAAGGTCGAATAAAGCCTTTCTTTAAATTTTCATCCAGGAACTCTCTTAATACCTTCAATTCAGGTTCGGAAAGATTGTAAATCCGCCCAAATGGAATGGTTGTTCCTGGCAGCAATTCAATGGGACAGTCGTAAGGACGGTGAGGAGATAATTGATCTGCTTTCTTCTTACTGCAGACATCAGAGAACTGCTGATATTGAGGCGGTAGTTTCTCTTCCTCCTCATGCGAAATCTCAGAGATTTGGACTTATTGGAGAACAGGGGGTTCCTTCTGACAATTATTCTTGCAGTAGTCAGATGGAAAGGTGATGGTCCTTGATGCCCAGTTGATAGAAGGGTTATGGACTGAAAACCAGGGGATCCCTAGAATAACCGGAAATTTCGGAGATGAAATAAGGTGGAAACTGACAGCTTCATGATGATCCGGTTCGATACAAATCTCAAGTTCGATTGTCTCATGCGTGACAGGTCCAGAAGACAAGGGTGATCCATCCACAGTTTCCATTTCAATTGGTGTGGATTTGGTCCTACTGGAAATATTGTTATCACGTGTAAATTTTAAGTCCATAAAATTTCCTCCTGCTCCCGAATCCAACAGGGCAGAGCATTGTATTTTTTGGGTGCCCATTACAACCTGAATGGGGATTACAAAATGAGATGATGTAGTATGTATTTTGTCTATTTCTGGCGTTACTGATGAGATAGTCTGCAAGATGGAATCTGACTGCTGAGAAAGGTCCATATTGCTGGCAGACCTGTTGTTGGTAAAGGCTATAGTCCTTTTGTTAGGACAGTTGATGGCATAGTGTCCAGGGTCCCCACAATAGAGGCAGAGATGTTCTGCACGTCGCCTCTCTTTCTCCTGTGCAGAGAGTGGTCTTCGGATGACGTCGATCTGCATCTGTTCAGACACACCTTGCGTCTTTTCTTGGTGGTCTGATGCTGAAAATGAGAAGCCAGGGCTATTCCCAAGTGCTCGCAGTCTCTCCTTTCTCCTTTCAGTAAGTCTCTGGTCTATCCGATACACAGTTGAATAAAGTCCTCCAACTGGTCAGGGGTCTCAACCCTGGCAAGCTCGTCTTTCACTGGTTCTGATAACCCTCGTCGAAATTGACTTCTCTGGGCTGCTGAATTCCAGGTGGTGTCGGCCACCCAGCAACGGAACTCCGATGTATATTCCGCAACAGAGCGACGTCCTTGGCGCAAATTATGTACCGTATTTTTGGACCATAAGACGCACTTTTTTCCCCCCAAAATTTGGGGGAAAATGGGGGTGCGCCTTATGGTCCCAACATACCAAAAAATCCGGTGGCGGGGCGGTCCCGGTGGCGGCGGCAGCCTTCCTGTGGTGTCTGGCCAGCAGCGGGGCTCTGTGCTGCGTGGGGGGCTCCGCGGCATTTCCCTCTTAGCCGGACAGCCCCCCGCAGCTCCGCTGCTGCGGCCTCCTGATACATGGCCGCCAGGGGCCTCCGGTGGCGGTCCCGACGAAGTCTTCCGTGCGGTGGTTCCGGGGCAGCAGACGGCTCTGTGCTGCAGGGGGCTCCGCCGGCATTTCGGTCTTAGCCGGAAAGCCCCCCGCAGCTCCGCTCCTCCTGCATCTCGGTGGCGTCCTCAAACATGGCCGCCAGGGGACTTCGGTAAGATGGCCGCCGAATCTCATTCAAGTCTCGGCAACGAGATCTCTTCTCCCGAGATCTTGTCCTGAGATCCTGCATCCTGCTAGTGCATTTGGTCATTTGATCAGACTGGGTATGATTGTTTTTCATGATTTGCTTTTGCTAAAAATGTTTTTTTTTTGGATTTATGTCTAGTTAGTTACTCGCAATAAAATGAGGACCCTTGACGTTGGGTTGCGAGCTTATCTGCTTTGGCCAAAATAGTAACTAATACCTCATCTGATGCATTTATCATATGCATCATTTTTTGCACTTTTTATCATATTTTGCAGGGTGCACCCGGGCTCTTTTTGATGGCTTGGTTTTTTGTGTTGTGCACATTCAGTGCTGACCAGCCCGCCTTCCATCATAGGCGTTTAAAATAGGCTGTTATCCAGACACTGTGCATGACATTTATGTTTTAAGCAACTTGTATCTGTGTGTTTTTTTTCCACTAAGCAGTTAACACCTTCATCATCACTGTTTTTGTGATAGGGTGGCTGCCTTTATCAGTGGTTAAACACCTGTTGCTTCTCCAGCCTTTATCCATGGAGCCTGCTGCATCCTGCTAGTGCATTTGGTCATTTGATCAGACTGGGTATGATTGTTTTTCATGATTTGCTTTTGCTAAAAATGTTTTTTTTTTGATTTATGTCTAGTTAGTTACTCGCAATAAAATGAGGACCCTTGATGTTGGGTTGCGAGCTTATCTGCTTTGGCCAAAATAGTAACTAATACCTCATCTGATGCATTTATCATATGCATCATTTTTTGCACTTTTTATCATATTTTGCAGGGTGCACCCGGGCTTTTTTGATGGCTTGGTTTTTTGTGTTGTGCACATTCAGTGCTGACCAGCCCGCCTTCCATCATAGGCGTTTAAAATAGGCTGTTATCCAGACACTGTGCATGACATTTATGTTTTAAGCAACTTAAATTGTGTGTTTTTTTTCCACTAGCAGTTACACCTCATCATCACGTTTTGATAGGGCTGCTTAATTGTTTAAACACTGTTGCTCCGCCTTTATCATGGACCTGCTGCACCTGCTATCATTGGTCATTTGATCACGGGTATGATGTTTTCATGATTGCTTTTTCTAAACATATTTGTATTTGGATTATGTTATAGTTTACTTTCCATAAATGAACCCTTGCTGGTTGCGAGTTATTGCTTTGCAAAAATAACGAAACTATTGATGCATTTATCATATGCACATTTTGCACTTTTATCTATTTTGCAGGGTGCACCCGGGCTCTTTTTGATGGCTTGGTTTTTTTGTGTTGTGCACATTCAGTGCTGACCAGCCCGCCTTCCATCATAGGCGTTTAAAAATAGGCTGTTATCCAGACACTGTGCATGACATTTATGTTTTAACCCCTTCACCCCAAGGGTGGTTTGCACGTTAATGACCGGACAATTTTTACAATTCTGACCACTGTCTCTTTATGAGGTTATAACTCCGGAACGCTTCAACGGATCTTCGCGATTCTGAGATTGTTTTCTCGTGACATATTGTACTTCACGTTAGTGGTAAAATTTCTTCCATATAACTTGCGTTTATTTTTGAAAAAAACGCAAATATGGCAAAAATTTTGAAAATTTAGCAATTTTCAAACTTTGAATTTTTATTCCCTTAAAACAGAGAAATATGTAACACAAAATAGTTAAGAAATAACATTTCCCACATGTCTACTTTACATCAGCACAATTTTGGAATCAAAATTTTTTTTTGTTAGGAAGTTATAAGGGTTAAAAGTTGACCAGCGATTTCTCATTTTTACAACAAAATTTACAAAGCCATTTTTTTAGGGACCACCTCACATTTGAAGTCACTTTGAGGGGTCTACATGACAGAAAATACCCAAAAGTGACACCATTCTAAAAACTGCACCCCTCAAGGTACTCAAAACCACATTCAAGAAGTTTATTAACCCTTCAGGTGCTTCACAGGAACTAAAGCAACGTGGAAGGAAAAATGAATATTTAACTTTTTAGCCACAAAAATGATCTTTTACAAACTTTTTTTTATTTTCACAAGGGTAAAAGGAGAAAATGGACAGATAAGGTTGTTATGCAATTTCTCCTGAGTACGCCAATACCCCATATGTGGGGAAAACCACTGTTTGGGCACACGGCAGAGCTCGTAAGGGAAGGAGCGCCGTTTGACTTTTTCAAACTAAAATTGGCTGGAGTTGAGATTGGACGCCATGTCGCGCTTGGAGAACCTCTGATGCGCCTAAACAGTGGAAACCCCCCACAAGTGACACCATTTTGGAAACTAGACCCCCTAAGGTACTTATCTAGATCTGTTGTGAGCACTTTGAACCCCCAAGTGTTTCACAAAAGTTTATAATGCCTGGGTGTGAAAAAAAAAAAAAAAATTCCACAAAAATGATTTTTAGTCCTAAATTGTTGAATTTTCCCAAGGAAATTGGACCCCAAAAGTTGTTGTCCAATTTGTCCTGAGTACGCTGATACCCCATATGTGGGGGTGGAAAACTGGGCGCACGGCAGGGCTTGGAAAGGAAGTAGTAACGTTTTGGAATGCAGACGTTGATGGGGGTCATGTTCCGTTTGCAGTGCCCCAGATGAGCCTAAACAGTGGAAATCCCCCACAAGTGACCCCATTTTGGAAACTAGACCCCCTAAGGAACTTATCTAGATCTTTGGTGAGCACTTTGAACCCCAAGTGCTTCACACAAGTTTATAATGCCCGGGCATGAAAATAAAAAATCCTATTTTTTTTCCCACAAAAATTATATTTTAGTCACTAATTTTTTATTTTCCCAAGGGTATCAGGAGAAATTGGACCACATAAGTTGTTGTCCAATTTGTCCTGAGTACGCTGATGCCCCATATGTGGGGGGGAACCACTGTTTGGGCGCACGGCAGAGCTCGGAAGGGAAGGAGCACCATTTGACTTTTTCCAACCAAAATTGGCTGGAATTGAGATTGGATGCCATGTTGCATTTGGAGAGCCCCTGATGTGCCTAAACAGTGGAAACCCCCACAAATGACCCCATTTGGGAAACTAGACCCCCTAAGGAACTTATCTAGATCTTTGGTGAGCAATTTGAACCCTCAAGTGCTTCACACAAGTTTATAACGTAGAGCCGTAAAATTTAAAAATCATATTTTTTCCACAAAAATGATCTTTTCACCCGAATTTTTATTTTTCCAAGGGTAACAAGACTCCAAAAGTTATTGTGCAATTTGTCCTGAGTGCGCTGATACCCCATATGTGGTGGTAAACCACTGTTTGGGTGCATGGCAGAGTTTGGAAGGGAAGGAGCGCCGTCTCACTTTTTCAACGCAGAATTGGCTGGACGCCATGTCGTGTTTGGAGAGCTCCTGATCTGCCTAAACAGTGGAAACCCCCCACAAATGACACCATTTTGGAAACTAGACCCCTCAAGGAACTTATCTAGATGTGTGGTGAGAACTTTGAACCCCCAGGTGTTTCACTAAAGTTTATAACGTACAGCCTTAAAATAAAAAATCCTTTTTTTTTTTTACAAAAATGATTTTTTCGCCCCCAATATTTTATTTTCACAAGGGTAACAGAAGAAATTGGAACCCAAAAGTTGTTGTCCAATTTGTCCTGAGTACGCTGATACCCAATATGTAGGAGAAAACTACTGTATGGGTGCACGTCAGGGCTCGGAAGGGAAGTAGTGACGCTTTGGATTGCAGACTTTGATGGAATGGTCTGGGGGCGTCATGTCGCATTTGGAGAGCCCCTGATGCGCCTAAACAGTGGAAACCCCCCACAAGTGACCCCATTTTGGAAAATAGACCCCACAAGGAACTTATCTAGATGTGTGGTGAGCACTTTGAACCCGAAGTGCTTCACAGAAGTTTATAACGCACAGCCGTAAAAATAAAAAATCCTTTTTTTTTTTACAAAAATGATTTTTTCGCCCCCAATATTTTATTTTCACAAGGGTAACAGGAGAAATTGGATCCCAAAAGTTGTTGTCCAATTTGTCCTGAGTACGCTGATACCCAATATGTGGGAGAAAACTACTGTATGGGCGCATGTCAGGGCTAGGAAAGGGAAGTAGTGACGTTTTGGATTGCAGACTTTGATGGAATGGTCTGGGGGGCGTCATGTCGCATTTGGAGAGCCCCTGATGCGCCTAAACAGTGGAAATCCCCAACAAGTGACCCCATTTTGGAAAATAGACCCCACAAGGAACTTATTTAGATGTGTGGTGAGCGCTATGAAGCCCCAAGTGCTTCACAGAAGTTTATAATGTACAGCCGTAAAAACAAAAAAATCTTATTTTTTTTACAAAAATAATATTTTCACCCCCAGTTTTTTATTTTCCCAAGGGTAACAGAAGAAATAGGACAAATTTCACAATAACTCTTGGGGTCCAGAGTACGCTGATACCCCATATGTGGGGATAAACTACTGTTTGGACGCATGGCAGAGCTCAGAAGTGAAGGAACACCGTTTGACTTTTTCAACGCAGAATTGGCTGGAATGGAGATCAGACGCCATGTCACATTTGGAGAGCCCCTGATGTGCCTAAACAGCGGAAAACCCCCAATTCTAACTCCAACCCTAACCCCAACACACCCCTAACCCTAGTCCCAACCCTAATCCCAACCCTAACCCTAATCCTAACTCTAACCCTAATCCTAACTTTAGCGCCAACCCTAACCCTAACTTTAGCCGAAACCCTAACCCTAACCCTAATGGGAAAATGGAAATAAATACATTTTTTTTATTTTATTATTTTTCCCTAACTAAGGGGGTGATAAAGGGGGGTTTGATTTACTATTTATAGCGGGTTTTTATGATTGGCAGCTGTCACGCTAAAAGACGCTTTTTATTGCAAAAAGTAGTTTTTTTGCATCGCCACATTTTGAGAGCTATAATTTTTGCATATTTTGGCCCACAGAGTCATGTGAGGTCTTAATTTTTGCGGGACGAGGTGACGCTTTTATTGGTACCATTTTTGAGCACGTGACATTTTTTGATCGCTTTTTATTTCGATTTTTGGGAGGTTAGAATGAACAAAAATCAGCAATTCATGAATTTCTTTTGGGTGAGGCGTTTTTATTGTTCCGCGTGTGGTAAAATCGATAAAGCAGTTTTATTCTTCGGGTCAGTACGATTACGTCGATATCTCATTTATATCATTTTTTTATGTTTTGGCGCTTTTATAGAATAAAAACAATTTTATATAAAAAATAATTATTTTTGCATCGCTTTATTCTGCGAGCTATAACTTTTTTATTTTTTTGCTGATGATGCTGTGTGATGGCTCATTTTTTGCGGGACAAGATGACGTTTTCAGCGGTACCATGTTTATTTATATCGGTCTTTTTGATCGCGTGTTATTCCACTTTTTGTTCAGCGGTATGATGATAAAGCACTGATTTTTTGCTTCGTTTTTATTTTATTTTTTTTAAAGGGTTCACAAAAGGGGTTAACTAGTGGGACAGTTTTATAGGGGGGGTCGTTACGGACGCGGCGATACCATATATGTGTACTTTTATTGTTTTATTTTTTTTATTTACAATAAGTAATGAATTTATTGGGGAATATTTTTTTTTTTTTTTTATTTATTTTGGATTTTTTTTTACACATGTTTATTTTTACTTTTTTTTACTTTTTTACTTTGTCCCAGGGTGGGACATCACTGTATTTCATCAGATCGCTGGTGTGACAGTGTGCACAGCACTCTGTCACACCAGCGATGTGACAGGCAGTGCAGGACGCTTCCTCATGCCTGCTCTCGGCAGGCACTGAGGAAGCCGCCTCCCTCCAGGACCCCAGCGCCATCTTGGATCCGGGTCCTGGGAGGGAGGAAGACCTCAGAGCAGCGCGATCACATCGCGCTGCTCTGAGGGTCTCAGGGGGGCGCGCAGGGAGCCCCCACCCTGCGCGATCCTCCCCTGTGCCCCCAGTACACCGCGATCATGTTTGATCGCGGTGTGCAAGGGGTTAATGTTCCGGGAGCGGTCCGTGACCGCTCCTGACACAGTCATGGGTGTCAGCTGTGATAATCAGCTGACACCCGGCGGCGATTAGCTGCGCTCCCGAAGGGAGCGCAGCTAATCGCCTATGACGTACTATCCCGTCCATGGTCAGAATGGCACGGGTTTTATGGATGGGATAGTACGTCTAATGTCAGAGAGGGGTTAAGCAACTTGTATCTGTGTGTTTTTTTTCTCACTAAGCAGTTAACACCTTCATCATCACTGTTTTTGTGATAGGGTGGCTGCCTTTATCAGTGGTTAAACACCTGTTGCTTCTCCAGCCTTTATCCATGGGAGCCTGCTGCATCCTGCTAGTGCATTTGGTCATTTGATCAGACTGGGTATGATTGTTTTTCATGATTTGCTTTTGCTAAAAATGTTTTTTTTTTGGATTTATGTCTAGTTAGTTACTTGCAATAAAATGAGGACCCTTGACGTTGGGTTGCGAGCTTATCTGCTTTGGCCAAAATAGTAACTAATACCTCATCTGATGCATTTATCATATGCATCATTTTTTGCACTTTTTATCATATTTTGCAGGGTGCACCCGGGCTCTTTTTGATGGCTTGGTTTTTTGTGTTGTGCACATTCAGTGCTGACCAGCCCGCCTTCCATCATAGGCGTTTAAAATAGGCTGTTATCCAGACACTGTGCATGACATTTATGTTTTAAGCAACTTGTATCTGTGTGTTTTTTTTTCCCACTAAGCAGTTAACACCTTCATCATCACTGTTTTTGTGATAGGGTGGCTGCCTTTATCAGTGGTTAAACACCTGTTGCTTCTCCAGCCTTTATCCATGGGAGCCTGCTGCATCCTGCTAGTGCATTTGGTCATTTGATCAGACTGGGTATGATTGTTTTTCATGATTTGCTTTTGCTAAAAATGTTTTTTTTTTTGGATTTATGTCTAGTTAGTTACTCGCAATAAAATGAGGACCCTTGACGTTGGGTTGCGAGCTTATCTGCTTTGGCCAAAATAGTAACTAATACCTCATCTGATGCATTTATCATATGCATCATTTTTTGCACTTTTTATCATATTTTGCAGGGTGCACCCGGGCTCTTTTTGATGGCTTGGTTTTTTGTGTTGTGCACATTCAGTGCTGACCAGCCCGCCTTCCATCATAGGCGTTTAAAATAGGCTGTTATCCAGACACTGTGCATGACATTTATGTTTTAAGCAACTTGTATCTGTGTGTTTTTTTTCCCACTAAGCAGTTAACACCTTCATCATCACTGTTTTTGTGATAGGGTGGCTGCCTTTATCAGTGGTTAACCCCTCTCTGCCATCAGACGTACTATTCCGTCCATGTGACCTGGACCTAATTCCCATGGACGGAATAGTACGTCATGCCCTTTAATGCGACATCGCGACTAAAGTCGCGGTGATCGCATTAAAATTCCGACGCCATCTTACCTCTAGGAAGATGACGTCGGCATCCCGGGCTGCGTCCTCCCCTCTCCGGCCTCCCGATCGCTGTGATTGGCTGTTCAATTCTGAACAGCCAATCGCAGCCTTTCTCACTGTTTCAGCCAATCAGATGGGCTGAAACAGTGAGATCCCAGGCTAGGATCGAGTACCGATGTACTCGATCCTAGGCCTGGGTCTAGCACTATGCAGACCCCCCTGGATTGGCGCGATCGCCGATCATATCGATCGCGCCAATCGCAGGGCACAGAAGCGGTATTACCGCGCTGTGCCCTGCCGGTTCCTGCTGGATCGGTGCTATAAAAGCACCGATCCTAGGCCGGAACATAGGACAGGCCTAGCAGGGCCTGCAGGAGCTGATTGGCGCGATCGATGTTATCGTCGATCGCGCCAATCGCAAGGCACAGCCGCGGCGCAGGAGCGCTATGCCTTGCTGCTGACATGCCGGATCGGTGCTGTAATAGCACTGATCCTGGCTGGATCGGTGCTGTAAAAGCACCGATCCGGCTGTGGAGGCTCAGGACAGGCCCTGTAGGGCCTGCAGGAGCTGATTGGCGCGATCGATGACATCGTCGATCGCGCCAATCACAGGGCACAGCAGCGGTCTGATCGCTGTGTGACCGCGCTGTGCCCTGCAGGTGACCTGGCTGCTGCCCTGGCTGTGACCTGCCTAGGATCGGAGCTGTGAGCTCCGATCCTGGGCAGGTTGCCAGGGTAACCAGGAGAGCTCTGATTGGTGGGATCTTGTTATGATGGATCCCACCAATCACAGGTCACAGAAGCGAATTGACCGCTCTGTGACCTGTCTCACCTGGCTCTGACCTGTGAGTGACCGTTCTGCAGGGGTCCTCACACTTGCTGAGGATTCCTGCAGAGCGGTCATACAACAGATCTCTCCTGTGCTGGGCCTTGTAGTGCTGAAGACAGAAGAAAAGAAGACAGAAGAAAAGAAGACAGAAGAAAGAAGAAAAGAAGATAGAAAAAAGAAGAGAGACTACAACCGTAAGTGTTGATCCCTCTCTTCCTCCCTCCCCATCCCCCTTCCCCTCTTTTTACCCCTCCACCCCCCCTTTGCGCCGCCTCCGTGCGCACACCCAGCCGCCGAGCGTTGATTGGTGACGCATTTCACCGATCAACACTCGTGCTCTCAGCCCCCTTTGCGCCACCTCCGTGCGCACACCCTGCAGCCGGCGAACTTTGATAAGTGACGCAGTTCACTTATCAGAGCTCGCGCCGGCTGTTTTCCTTTTTTTTTTTTTTCACCCGCCTTTGCGCCGCCTCCGTTTCCACATCTAGCAGCCGCCGAATTTTGATAAGTGACTCAGTTCACTTATCAGATCTCGTGCCGGCTGTTTTCCTGTTTTTTTTTTTCACCCCCTCCCTGCGCCACTCCCTTTGCGCCACATCTAGCAGCCGCCGAACTTTGACAAGTGACACAGTTCACTTATCAGAGCTCGCACCGGCTGTTTTCCTTTTCTTTTTTTTTTTTTCCTTTTCTTTTTTCACCCGCCTTTGCGCCGCCTCCGTTTCCACATTTAGCAGCCGCCGAACTTTGACAAGTGACACAGTTCACTTATCAGAGCTCGCGCCGGCTGTTTTCCTTTTCTTTTTTTTTCACCCCCTCCCTGCGCCACTCCCTTTGCGCCACATCTAGCAGCCGCCGAACTTTGACAAGTGACACAGTTCACTTATCAGAGCTCGCACCGGCTGTTTTCCTTTTCTTTTTTTTTTTTCCTTTTTCTTTTTCACCCGCCTTTGCGCCGCCCCGTTTCCACATTTAGCAGCCGCCGAACTTTGACAAGTGACACAGTTCACTTATCAGAGCTCGCACCGGCTGTTTTCCTTTTCTTTTTTTTTTTTTCCTTTTTCTTTTTTCACCCGCCTTTGCGCCGCCTCCGTTTCCACATTTAGCAGCCGCCGAACTTTGACAAGTGACACAGTTCACTTATCAGAGCTCGCGCCGGCTGTTTTCCTTTTCTTTTTTTTTTCACCCCCTCCCTGCGCCACTCCCTTTGCGCCACATCTAGCAGCCGCCGAACTTTGACAAGTGACACAGTTCACTTATCAGAGCTCGCACCGGCTGTTTTCCTTTTCTTTTTTTTTCTTTTTCTTTTTCACCCCCTTTGCGCCGCCTCCGTTTCCACATTTAGCAGCCGCCGAACTTTGACAAGTGACACAGTTCACTTATCAGAGCTCGCATCGGCTGTTTTCCTTTTCTTTTTTTTTTTTTCCTTTTTCTTTTTTCACCCGCCTTTGCGCCGCCTCCGTTTCCACATTTAGCAGCCGCCGAATTTTGATAAGTGACTCAGTTCACTTATCAGATCTCGTGCCGGCTGTTTTCCTGTTTTTTTTTTTTTCACCCCCTCCCTGCGCCACTCCCTTTGCGCCACATCTAGCAGCCGCCGAACTTTGACAAGTGACACAGTTCACTTATCAGAGCTCGCACCGGCTGTTTTCCTTTTCTTTTTTTTTTTCCTTTTTTTTCACCCGCCTTTGCGCCGCCTCCGTTTCCACATTTAGCAGCCGCCGAATTTAGATAAGTGACGCAGTTCACTTATCAGATCTCATGCCGGCTGTTTTCCCTTTTTTTTTTTTCACCCCCTCCTTGCACCACATCTAGCAGCCACCGAACTTTGATAAGTGACGCAGTTCACTTATCAGAGCTAGGGCCTGCTGTTTTAGACTTTTCTTTTCACAGGCATTTTTTTCTCCCCATTTTTTTTTTTCTTTTAGATTTTTCTTTTCAGCATAGTTTACACCAAGCACTATCCCCCCCCCCACACATACACAGTTATCAATAATGTACACCCAAGCACCACATTTACAAAAAAATGTCCCACCCGTCCCGTTCGTCCCAACAGCGCTATTCATTGGAGGAGGCATACGGTTTTCTTGCCTCCGACACTGATAGCGAGGGAGAGGATCCCACATTTCTTTATTTTTCAGATTCCTCTTCCTCCTCCTCTTCCTCTTCCCCCTCCTCATCTTCCTCCTCGGGTCCTGCGGAACCACCACGCAGACGCCCCAGGACAGAAGATGAGGCATCTGCCCCCATTCCAGAAGACGAAGATGAAGCCGAAGCCGAACCAGCGCAACCCACTGCGGATCCCGTGTGGACCTCGCCCCCCGAAAATTACGAGCCACTGATTCCTGATTTTGTGGCAGAATCAGGAATCAGGTTTGACACCACTGGCCTCACAGAAATAGACTTTTTCAAAGTCTTTTTCTCTGAGGATTTTATTAACCACATGGTGGAGCAAACAAATTTGTACGCTCGTCAATTTTTGGAGCAAAACCCCCGTTCATCATATTCTAACTGGTCTCCTGTAGACGCAGTTGAATTGATGCAGTTTTGGGGCCTGGTCCTTCACACGGGGATCTTGAAGAAGCCAGAACTTCGGCAATATTGGAGTGTTGATATTTTATATAACGCTCCAGTGTTCCGAATGGTCATGGCCCGGACGCGTTTTGAGGCCATCCAGAAATTCTTGCATTATAACGATAATGCACAGTGTCCCGCACGAGATGACCCCAACTTTGACCGTCTGTTCAAAGTTCGGCCGGTCATCGAACACTTCAACAAAAAGTTTGCTGAAGTGTACGTGCCCAAAAGGGACATTTGCGTGGATGAGTCCTTGGTTCATTTTAAGGGACGGCTCGGATTCCGTCAGTACCTGCCCAACAAGAGGGCAAGGTACGGAATCAAACTCTACAAACTGTGTGAGAGTACCTCAGGGTACACTCACCGTTTTAGAGTTTACGAAGGAAAGGACACCAGGATTGAACCCCCTGAGTGTCCTCCTGTCCTGGGAGTGAGTGGGAAAATTGTGTGGGATTTGGTTCACCCACTGCTGGATAAAGGTTATCACCTCTACACTGATAACTTTTATACCAGCATCCCACTCCACAAATCCCTCTTTGCGCGTGGTACCGCAGCCTGCGGTACCGTCCGCAAAAATCAGAAGGGCCTCCCGAAGACGCTGCTTGGACAGATGCTCAGAAAGGGTGAGAGCAGAGCCCAATGTAGCGACCACCTTCTGGTGGTCAAGTACAAGGACAAGAGGGATGTCCTTCTCTTGACCACCATACACGGTGATGGCAGCGCCCTCAGCACTGTACGGGGTACCTCTACACAGGTCCGCAAACCGGACTGTGTACTTGGGTACAACAAATACATGGGGGTGTTGATCTCTCTGATCAACTCCTCCAACCATACAGTGCTTTGAGAAAGGCCAAGGTGTGGTACAAGAAGCTGTCCGTGCACATCGTCCAAATGGCAATGCTCAACGCTTTCCTGCTGTCACGATGTGCACGCCATACCAATACGTCGTACCTTCAGTTCCAGGAGGTAGTGATCAAGGCCCTGATGTTTGGCGCTCAGGAAGGAGAGGGCCCCAGTACTTCCGGAACTGAAGGTGCTCGTATTGTACCAGGCCAGCATTTCCCGGGGGAGGTCCCGCAAACTGCAAAAAAAGGTAAGTCGCAAAAAAGGTGCCGAGTGTGTTACAAAAGGGGAATACGCAAGGACACCATTTATCAGTGCGACACCTGCCCCGAAAAACCTGGCCTGTGTATGAAGGATTGCTTCAAATTGTACCACACCTCCATGCACTACTAATTTACTTTACAGGAAAGATTAGTTCCAGAAGGGGGGCACATCTAGAGAAGCTTCTTGGGGTCTAATTTCTAAAATTATGTCACTTGTGTTTTTTTTTTCCTGTTTAGGCACATCAGGGGCTCTGCAAATGGAACATGACGCCCGCAGACCATTCCATCAAAGTCTGCATTCCAAAACGTCACTACTTCCCTTCCAAATCCCGACGTGTGCCTAAACATTTTTTTCCCACATGTGGGGTACCAGCGTTCTCAGGACAAATTGGACAACAACTTTTGGGGTCCAATTTCTCCTGTTACCCTTGGGAAAATAAAAAATTGGGGACTAAAAAAATCACTTTTGTGGAAAAAAAAATATTTTTTTTTTCACACAGGGCATTATAAACTTTAGTGAAACACTTGGGGGTTCAAAGTACTCACCACACACCTAGATAAGTTCCTTAGGGGGTCTAGTTTCCAAATTGGGGTCACTTGTGGAGGGTTTCCACTGTTTAGGCACATCAGGGGCTCTGCTAACGGAACATGACGCCCGCAGACCATTCCATCAAAGTCTGCATTCCAAAACGTCACTACTTCCCTTCCGAGCCCTGCCGTGCACCCAAACAGTGGTTCCCCCCCACATATGGGGTATCAGCGCACTCAGGACAAATTGGTCAACAACTTTTGTGATCCAATTTCTCCTCTTACCCTTGGGAAAATAAAAAATTGGGGACTAAAAAAAATCACTTTTGTGGCAAAAAAAAATATTTTTTTTCACGCCAGGGCATTATAAACTTTAGTGAAACACTTGGGGGTTCAAAGTGCTCACCACACACCTAGATAAGTTCCTTAGGGGGTCTAGTTTCCAAAATGGGGTCACATGTGGGGGGTTTCCACTGTTTAGGCACATCAGGGGCCCTCCAAACGCGACATGGCGTTCGTTCCCAATTCCAGCCAATTTTGGTTTGGAAAAGTCAAACGGCGCTCCTTCCCTTTCGAGCCCTGCCGTGCGCCCAAACAGTGGTTCCCCCCCACATATGGGGTATCACGCACTCAGGACAAATTGGACAACAACTTTTGTGATCCAATTTCTCCTCTTACCCTTGGGAAAATAAAAAATTGGGGACTAAAACGTCATGCTTGTGGAAAAAATATGATTTTTTTTCTTCACGGCTCTACATTACAAACTTGCGTGAAGCACTTGGGGGTTCAAAGTGCTCACCACACACCTAGATAAGTTCCTTAGGGGGTCTAGTTTCCAAAATGGGGTCACATGTGGGGGGTTTCCACTGTTTAGGCACATCAGGGGCCCTCCAAACGCGACATGGCGTTCGTTCCCAATTCCAGCCAATTTTGGTTTGGAAAAGTCAAACGGCGCTCCTTCCCTTTCGAGCCCTGCCGTGCGCCCAAACAGTGGTTCCCCCCCACATAAACGGCGCTCCTTCCCTTTCGAGCCCTTCCGTGCGCCCAAACAGTGGTTCCCCCCCAATATGGGGTATCAGCGTACTCAAGACAAGTTGGACAACAACTTTTGTGGTCCAATTTCTCCTCTTACCCTTGGGAAAATAAAAAATTGGGGACTAAAACATCATGCTTGTTGAAAAAATATTTTATTTTTTCACGACTCTACATTATAAACTTGCGTGAAGCACTTGGGGGTTCAAAGTGCTCACCACACATCTAGATAAGTTCCTTAGGGGGTATAGTTTCCAAAATGGGGTCACATGTGGGGGGTTTCCACTGTTTAGGCATATCAGGGCCTCTCCAAACGCGACATGGCGTCCGTTCTCAATTCCAGCCAATTTTGGTTTGGAAAAGTCAAACTGCGCTCCTTGCATTCCGAGCCCTGCCGTGCGCCCAAACAGTGGTTTTCCCTCACATATGGGGTATCGGCGTACTCAGGAGAAATTGCACAACAACTTTATCGGTCCATTTTCTCCTTTTTCTCTTGTGAATATAAAAAAAATGTTTGTAAAAGATCATTTTTGTGACTAAAAAGTAAAATGTTCATTTTTTCATTCCACGTTGCTTCAGCTCCTGTGAAGCACCTGAAGGGTTAATAAACTTTTTGAATGTAGTTTTGAGTACCTTGAGGGGTGTAGTTTTTACAATGGTGTCACTTTTGGGTATTTTCTGCCATATAGACCCCTCAAAGTGACTTCAAATATGAGGTGGTCCCTAAAAAAAATGGCTTTGTACATTTTGATGTAAAAATGAGAAATCGCTGGTCAACTTTTAACCCTTATAACTTCGTAACAAAAAAAAATTTTGGTTCCAAAATTGTGCTGATGTAAAGTAGACATGTGGGAAATGTTATTTGTTAACTATTTTATGTGACATATTTCTCTGTTTTAAGGGAATAAAATTTCAAAGTTTGAAAATTGCTAAATTTTCCAAATTTTCACCATATTTGCGTTTTTTTCATAAATAAACGCAAGTTATATGGAAGAAATTTTACCACTAACATAAAGTACAATATGTCACGAGAAAACAATCTCAGAATCGCGAAGATCCGTTGAAGCGTTCCAGAGTTATAACCTCATAAAGAGACAGTGGTCAGAATTGTAAAAATTGGCCCGGTCATTAACGTGCAAACCACCCTTGGGGGTGAAGGGGTTAAACACCTGTTGCTTCTCCAGCCTTTATCCATGGGAGCCTGCTGCATCCTGCTAGTGCATTTGGTCATTTGATCAGACTGGGTATGATTGTTTTTCATGATTTGCTTTTGC
Source organism: Oophaga sylvatica (assembly GCA_033576555.1). Lineage (NCBI taxonomy): Eukaryota > Metazoa > Chordata > Amphibia > Anura > Dendrobatidae > Oophaga > Oophaga sylvatica. Next base: position 321,598,872 of record JARQOD010000006.1, read on the forward strand.
TAAAAATGTTTTTTTTTTGGATTTATGTCTAGTTAGTTACTCGCAATAAAATGACGACCCTTGACGTTGGGTTGCGAGCTTATCTGCTTTGGCCAAAATAGTAACTAATACCTCATCTGATGCATTTATCATATGCATCATTTTTTGCACTTTTTATCATATTTTGCAGGGTGCACCCGGGCTCTTTTTGATGGCTTGGTTTTTTGTGTTGTGCACATTCAGTGCTGACCAGCCCGCCTTCCATCATAGGCGTTTAAAATAGGCTGTTATCCAGACACTGTGCATGACATTTATGTTTTAAGCAACTTGTATCTGTGTGTTTTTTTTTCCCACTAAGCAGTTAACACCTTCATCATCACTGTTTTTGTGATAGGGTGGCTGCCTTTATCAGTGGTTAAACACCTGTTGCTTCTCCAGCCTTTATCCATGGGAGCCTGCTGCATCCTGCTAGTGCATTTGGTCATTTGATCAGACTGGGTATGATTGTTTTTTGGTATTGGTAGCAGCAGGAACAACAGGAAACGCTTGACTAGAGGCTAAGAGCACAATAATCTCGCAATGACACTCCCACAGGGCCAGGCTTATATAGGGTGTGTAATTGGCAATCAGAGGCTAATCAAGAGAGCACTGGGTGGAGCCGATCAGAAGAACAGTCAATGGTATCTGGGTTCAGCAAGGAACCTTGCAGCCAGCAGAATAGCTCAGATGGTAGAGCTGCTGGCCGGTGGACAAGAGGTACTGAGTTCGATTCCTGACATAACCGATCATTTACTGAGCACAGGTGGGAATGTAAACTAGAATTGGGTGCATTATATGACCAGGCGACAAAACTTTTATCTTGCCAAAATCTGAACATTCTGTGTCCATTAAATGATCAATATTTCTGCATTGATGCCAATTTATTTTCTTAACCTAAACCACATTTCGGAGGGTTTCAGCTTTCAAAAGAATAATTTATACAACCAATGGATGGATTTAACATCAGGTTATAAGCTTTTATTTACATAACACGGATAAGCGACATAACTTCTGTCATGGAGTGTATTCTTTCTTCACCGCTCAGTGGTATAAAATTCTATGAGGCATGTTTGGTGTTAATATGATCACTGCACCCCTAGATGAATTAATTGAGTTTGTAAAATGAGTTCACATAGGGGGTTTCGGTTGTTCTGGCACCTCAGGGTCTCTGCCAATGTGACATGGCACCCTCAAACCATTCCAGCAAAATCTGAACTCCAATATGGCGCCTCTTCCCTTCTGATCTTTGCACTGTGCGTCAAAAGTAGTATTCCCTTACATATGGAGTATTACCGTACTCAAAAGAAATTGCAAAACAAATTGTATGGTGCAATTTCTCTTGTTACCCTTATGAAAATGCAAAATTTGGGGCTAAAATAACATTTTTGTGAGGAAAATGTGATTTTATTATTTTCATGGCTCTACGTTATAAACTTCTGTGAAGCACTTGGGGGTTCAAAGTGCTCACCATACATCTAGATAAGTTCCTTAAGGGGTCTAGTTTCCAAAATGGGGTCATTTGTTGGGATTTACACTGTTTAGGCACATCAGGGGCTCTCCAAACGCGACATGGCGTCTGATTTCAAATCCAGCCAATTTTGCGTTGAAAATGTCAAACGTCGCTCCTTCCCTTCCAAGCTCTGCCATGCACCCAAACAGTGGTTTATCCCCACATATGGGGTATCAGCATACTCAGGTCAAATTGCATAACAATTTTTGGGGTCCAATTTCTCCTGTTACCCTTTGTAAAATAAAAAAAATTGGATCTGATTTAAATTTTGTGTGAAAAAACTTAAATGTTCATTTTTTTAAACATGAAGGGTTAATAAACATCTTGAATGTGGTTTTGAGCACCTTGAGGGGTGCAGTTTTTAGAATGGTGTCACTTTTGGGTATTTTCTAACATCTAGACCCCTCAAAGTGACTTTAAATTTGATGTGGGTCCTAAAAAAAAAGGGTGCTGTGAAAGTGAGAAATCGCTGTTTAACTTTTAACCCTTATAACTTCCTCCTAAAAAAATGTTGGTTCCAAAATTGTGCTGATGTAAAGTAGACATGTGGGAAATGTTACTTATTAAGTATTTTGTGTGAGATATCTCTGTGATTTAAGAGCATGAAAATTGGAAAATTGCGAAATTTTCAAAAGTTTTGCCAAATTTCCATTTTTTTCACAAATAAATTCAAGTAATATCAAAGAATTTTTACCACTATCATGAAGTACAATATGTCGCAAGAAAACATTCTCAGAATCACCAGGATCCATTAAAACGTTCCAGAGTTATTAACTCATAAAAGGACAGTGGTCAGAATTGTAAAAATTGGCCTGGTCATTAATGTGCAAACCACCCTTGTGGGTAAAGGGGTTAATATCACTAATCAATTTTTACAGATTTTTTCCACATTGTGAGTATGAGATTGAGTAAAACATAATTAATTTTGCTGTGACAGTAATATACTGAAAATCTACCAAACCCCAAGATATGAATGAAAAATGTGTAGCTTATCTGTACCATGTGGACATACCCTAAAAATGTATGCACAAAATCATATGCTATATTTATGTTATCAGAAAAAAAAATCACAGTCCATTTGTTAATTTATTGACTATGCATACTTCACTATGGTCTGGTCCCTTTGTGATGGCAAATTGAGAACACTTCAAAATTTGCCGTTTTGTCCTACATTTTTTAAAACAATCCCCACAAATTTGGACACGTCCTAGACCACAAATGGTGGGGTTTACATGAATCCCACAAAAAATAGGCAATCTTGTTGGGTTTTAGCACTTCTTGGGCAGGTCCTGAGGGTAGTACTTAAAAGTCCTTATATTACCAATTTTGGTTTTGGTAGGTATACACATGTAGTGTGTAACTTGCAGGGGTCAGATTTACTTAGCAGTGATATTTTGACACCCCAGGATGGTATAACATACTGCTTCACTTCTGTTGCAATGTAATCCAGAACCAAAGGGATGCTGTTTTGCTGCTTGGTTGCTCCCCATGGAGGTGGTTTTGGTCGCTTTGTGACGCTGTCCATTGTATTTATTTTTCTCAGTTGAAGTGAATTATTTATTATTATGCTTTACTTGTATAGTGTTACCATATTCTGTCAAAAAGAGAGGCGGTTTATAATATACGCTTTTCTATTTCAACAAATAATCCCAAAAGAAATGTAGGAAGCAGGAGCATGTAAAATATAAAATATACAAGCTTTATCAGACTCTCTATAAAAACAAATACTTTCCAGTAAAAGGATTTATGAGAAAAGGGGAGAAAATATGACCCCACAGTACCACATTAAACCAGGTAGAACTAGAGTAAATTTATAAGGAGAAATTCAAAGGATTATCCACATAAATGCAAGAGAATCTCATACAAGAAATCATATTTTTGTATTTTGTATCATAACATTGCATAGTATAGAGAAGAGGAAGAGACCCCCCAGAAAATGGTTCAAGATGTTGTAGCCTGAAAGATAATAATGGACATACTGATGCCATTAATGTATGGTAAACTCCGAATATACTACTTGATGGTGTGGAAAATGGCCCCAACTCGCGTTTCGTCACCACTCTTCCTCTTCCCTGTACTATCCAATATTATGATCCTTGATTAAATGTCATCATCTCTTCTTTTTTCATTGATTGAATCCTTTGTGACTTTTACTAACTTAAGGTGTTGATGTTACCTCTGCTTGCCATTTGTGTCAAATAATGGACTGTGTCTTTTTTGTGCAGCTCACTATTTAGGGTATGTTTCCACGGTCAGTATTGTCAGCACTTTGGATGCAGCACATGCCCGCTCAGTCCAAAGCGCTGCCGGCTTTTGTATGCGCAGTGATTCCGCATCTGTTCATTGAACACATGTGGAATCACCGCATCCTATACATAGAACGGTGCTATTTATCTTGCGGAGACTGAGCGTCTCCGCAAGATAAATAGACATGCTGCGGTCTAGAAAGATGCGCCGCATGTGCGTATACGCAGGTCTGCCACCTTAATGTTTAAACGCATAGTGGAGATGGGATTTCATAAAATCCCATCCACTATGCTGTAACATTTGGCCGCTGTGGATTGGACGCTGCGGCTGTACGCAGCGTCCAATCCGCGGCAAATACTGAACGTGGAAACATACCCTAAGAGTCCAATCCGCAGCAAATGCTGAACGTGGAAACATACCCTAAGAGTCCAATCCGCAGCAAATGCTGAACGTGGAAACATACACTAAGAGGATTTATTTATTGCTATTAAAATGCTGCTATGATACGTATTACTGTTCCTATGATGCATTTGCACTTTACAATTTATTGGTACTGCGATATACTGTATATATAAAGCAATTACCCCCTTCAACTATTGTACCAATACAATAATATGATTTCTTTATGAGATTCTCTTGGATTTATGTGGATAATCCTTGGAATTTCTCCTTATAAATTGACTCTAGTTCTACCTGGTTTGATATGGTACTGTGGTGTCATATTTTCTCCCCTTTTCTCATAAATCTTTTTATTGGAAAATATTTGTTTTTTATAGAGATTCTAATAAAGCTTGTATATTTTATCCGTTCTCATATTCTTCTGTGCTTCACAGTCATCCTTCTTGTCCCCATTGGGACTCACAATCTAAATTCCCTATCAGTATGTCTTTGGAGTATGGGAGGAAACTGGAGAACCTGGAGGAAACCCACGCAGACAAAAGAAGAATATACAAACTCTTTGCAGATATTGACGTTAGTGGGATTAGAACCCAGGACCCCAGCGCTGTTACTGTACGAGTACTAATTTGCTAATTCTTGCAGGTCGCCCCTAACTCTTTACCCCTCGGAAAAACATTGTGGTTGTGTGCAAGAAAAAGTACTGCCACAATTTTACTAAATACAGTATGCCGTTGCATGTTTTATTTACAGTACCTTTATCTCTATTAATCTTTCTTTATTTTTTTTTATAGCGCCAACAAATTCTGCAGCGCTTTACAGTTTGCAGACATTATCATTGCAGTCCCCAATGGGGTTCACAATCTAAGTTTCCTATCAGTATGTCTTTGGAATGTGGGAGGAAACCGGTGAACCCAGAGGAAACCCATGCAAACATGGGGAGAACATACAAACTCCTTGTAGATGTTGTCCATGGTGGGATTTGAACCCAGGATCCCAGTGCTGCAATGCTAACCACTTAGCCACCGTGCTTTACCTTTTATACCACAAAAATAATGCATTTTCCTTAGGAAAAATTAGAATAGTATTAAGTGTCTCCATTAAAATTCTACTTTACTACAATAATATACTACTACATCTATTTCATTGCATTTAGTACTATTGACACTTTTGTTTTTCTCAAGTTAGATGAAAAATCCCACAGTATTGTAACAGAATGTATTCTTTCTGACTGGAGAAAAACGATTTGATTGGAAAATGTCAAATTTGCATGTGACCTTTATCTATATCCTTATTACTGTGATAGAGTATTTTTCATACCATTTACAAACACTTCTACAGAGGATTTTAGCTATAAACTTGCAATAAATCTGCTCCTTCATTTTATCTCCAGTCTTTTCTGTCTTCATTCTTTATTTTCTGAATCTGTTATTGGTAAATGGCACCTGTAACCAGTTCAGTGCTGAAAGCAACACATTTCTGAGTAGCAGTGAAATTACTTACAGTTAATTAGCTTAAGTACTATAAGCTGTATGTATCTACAATAAGGTAATGGATTCTTTCTTGAATGAAGCCATATGATGTTTGAATTATAAGGGAAGAATGCTGATAAAATTTTTAGAAATTTTTATGTGGCAGGCTGGCAGCCCAACATTTCGGTTACTTAACTGCTGAAAAGATTATTAAATATTTGTTGTATCCGTTTTTCGATCTGGCAATATTAGGCTAGGTTCACATTAATACAATGCTTTCCACCGAGCACTAGGTCAGGATTTCTATTCCAATCTCCTAAAAACTGCATTCTTACGGGAACCCAGACAGAACCATTCACTTAAATAAAGCCGATGGAGTGACGGTAGGACACTGACTGGCCTCTGTTCTGGCAGTATTCATCTTCTTCAAACATGCACAAAAATGTGGCAATCTCTGGATATGGATACAGCCAGGACAGAAGGTAGACAGTGTCCACAGTTATTCAGTCCGCCTCGTTAAAGTGTATGGCTCTGTCGGATTTTCACTCGGTTAACTGCAATGCTGCAGCGACAGAATGTAATCTTTTCTGCAAGCAAGTATCCAATTTGCCAGTTGATCACTTCTGCCTGCTGTTAATCATTTGTCTGCCTCTCTGCCATTGACCATCTGCTTCTAGGATGCAACTCTGTCATTAACCATTTGTTTGCTGCAAGTCCTGGACTAACTATAGACCTACAGTTCCTGTATATGTTGACACTACTGACTTTCATCTGATATTTCCTTCTTTGCTTGACTTCCTGCCCTGCCACATAACTTATTGTTCTGTTACACATGGAATCCATCAAGTCCTGCCTTCTGTGCCATCGCCTACGGTCCATGTTCCTTATTTTTACCTATGACTAAGAGAATGCACCACATCTAAGTGAGCCCATATCTTGCACCATTGCACAGAAACATTTTGTTTGCATTTACATGCTCTTAGTTCAGGCCACTAAACGAGCGTGATCAACAATATTGAAGTCATTCGACGCTTGTTATAATAGTATAATACACTCTCCATAGTACTCCATACAGTATAATACACACCCTATAGTCTTCCATTTAGGTATAATACACTCCCCATAGTCCTCCATATAGTATAATACAGTCCCCATACTCCCTTATATAGTATAAAACATTCCCTATAGTCCTCCATATAGTTTAATACACTCCTCAGTCCTTCATATAGTATAATATACTCCTCATAGTCCTATATATTGTATAATGCACCCCCATGGTCCTCCATGTAGTACAATTCACTCCCTATAGTATAATGCACCCCATAGTTCTTCATATAGTATAATGCATTTCTCATAGTCCTCAAAACAGCATAATGCAGGTTCCATATAGTATAATGCACTCCCCATAGTCTGATAGAGTATAATGCAGCCCCCATATAGTATAATGTGACATCAACATGCACCTGCTGTGTTGGAGGTAGAGGGAATAATGTGGGAGGGAGCATTATCTGACGTTTTCTCCTCCATCATTGTTTTCAACTGCCTCTATGATGCCAATACAGTTGAATGTGGTTGGGAGTTCTGCGCTGGCCCCAGACCCCCATGACTTACAGACACCATCACAGCTGAGGGGACCCCTGCTTAGTCTGCCTGTCCCTAAAGTTGGCCCTGCTTACGTGGCATTAGTTCGTGGGAGAAAAACCTGGTGACAGTTTCCCTTTAAGGCAAAATGCCAGAGTTATGTTTCTCTCACTTTAAAATAATGTGTACATGTATTTTCTTTCTGCAGGGCTACAAAGTTGGGATCCTAGGACAAACTTTGCACCTTCCAGTATTTAAGCAATGTAAAATTTACTGTTAGGCACATGCACACGTTAAATATTTGGAGAGTTTTTTTAACCTCATTATTTTTAAGACAAAACCAGGAGTAGAACACTCAGAGGAAAATTATAACAGAAACATGTCACCACTTCTGTATTTTTCAACAACTCCTGGTTTTGGCTTACAAATACTGAGGGAAAAAACTCACCAAATATATAGCATGTGCACGTGGCCTCACTCAGCAAATATGTAAAATGTATTGTTTTACTTTTTCTTTAAGTGAGAAAAGTATTTCCACGTACAAGTTTGGTTATTATTTGCATTGTCTTTACAGCTTCTCTATGTGACTAGAAAGCTATGTAACCATTCAGTAAGGCTACTTTCACACTTGCGTTTTTTAGCGCTGCGCATCGTGCGCATATGAAACGCATGAAAAATCCGCGTGCAAACGCGTGTAATCGCTGCGATTTTTTGCAGTCGAATAGTGCGCATTGCTTTTAAAAAACGCAGCGTTTGTAAGCGATTGTATGCTATTTAAAGCGTTTTTGTATGCGTTTGCGTTTTTTCTGTGCAAAACACATGATGAAAATCCTTGAAAAATTCTTGCAACAGAACCCACCAATGGGACACCAGTGGGTGTGTCTTATTTAAAATATTTATATAGAGCCTGTTCACAGCCCTTTTTTACATTTGCTTGCATTTGCCTTGGGGAACATGGATCAGCTTATGCAGAATTTCTTCTTCAACCTGGATGTGGACATGGCTATGGCACAGTCTTATGCCGTTGCTTGCCATGAACAAAGGAAGAGAGATAGACAGCGTAGACGGCAGCGGCGGCGTTTGTGGGTACATCCCATTGTTGAACTCCGGGAGAGTCGTGGAGCGTATCACACCCTCTACAGTGAGCTGTAGTCAAACCCGGAGAAATTTAACGACTACACCCGGATGTCACAACAATCCTTCATGGATTTACTTGCTCGGGTACAACAATTAATAAGGAGACAGGACACCCAGCTGCGTCGGGCGATTCCTCCAGAGGAAAGACTCCTGGTGACATTACGGTACGTATTATTGAGAAACCAATGCCTGCATCATTGTATTACTTATGCCATGTACTATTACAAAGATGACAGAATTATTGTTCTGACAGCTAGTAAACAAAGACCTGCAGAATTATTTTGATGCCATTTTTTGGTTTATTAATGTTTTACAAAAACATATACAGTAATAATTTTTTTGTTCTTTCTATAGATTCCTTGCTACTGGAGAGAGCCTGTCTTCACTTCACTTCCAGTACCGGATTGGTATCTCCACGTTGTCAGGAATTGTTGTTGACACCTGCCGGGCATTGTGGACTGTTCTCTGTCCGGAATTTATGCCCTGCCCAACACCGAAAAGTGGCTAGAAATAGCAGAAAAATTCTGGACAACATGCAATTTCCCCAACTGTTTGGGAGCAGTTGATGGGAAACACATCCGCATCATCAAACCTAAAAGAACAGGCTCGGAGTACTACAATTACAAGAAGTACTATTCTACAGTTCTTATGGCCATTGCGGATGCAGACTGTATGTTTGTTGCAGTGGACATTGGGGCATTTGGCCGTGGGAATGATTCACAGGCGTTTAAGAACTCGGACATGGGACAGAGGTTGTATGGAAACCAGTTTAATTTCCCCATGCCACGGCCTCTTCCCCACACCGAAGGTCCAGCAATGCCATTTGTAATGGTTGGGGATGAGGCATTCCAGATGAGCCAACACCTACTTAAACCCTACTCCAGCCAGGACTTGGACCACAACAAAAAAATTTTCAATTACAGGCTGACCAGGGCAAGGAGAACTGTAGAGTGTGCCTTCGGTATACTGGTTTCCAGGTGGCACATTCTGGGCACAGCCATTCATCTGAAAGTGCAAACAGTGGATGAAGTTGTGAAGGCCTGTGTGGTGCTACATAACTTTGTCATGGCGAAAGAGCACCCAAACTTTGAACTTGATGATGCAGCTCCTAACCCATTGCCCGAGTTCACTCAGCACCCTCTCAGGTCTTCTGTTGAAGTCAGCCAAATGAGAGACCAATTTGCGGCCTACTTCATCTCAGATGTAGAACGGGTGGATTGGCAAAAACAAATGGTGTAAAAGAATGTTCTTGTCTGTATGTAAATAAATTTTTTTTTTTGTTTACTTCAATAAAATACCTCTGTTTATACCTGTACCACGTGCAGTCTGTTTTTAAATTAAAAAACAATTATGAAATGGCCAGTGAATTCATGATGCATATTTTTGGGTGCATCATGAATTTATTTTTAATCCTGACTATGTAGTTAAATATACATGCACACAAGTTGTATGACCTTTATTTAACACATAAATTATTTGTGTCACTGTGACTTGATTTGGAACACAGAGATAATAAAGATTATACATCTTGTTCTATACCAATGCGTGGTGGCATGCTGAAGTGGTGATGCCCCAAATAACGCATCGTCACTTCAGAATTTATCAGGCCTGGGCAGGTGAGTACACATGAGTTCTAAACAGCAGCATCGCTACAGTATGCTTCAAATTAATGCAGACTGAAGCAACGCTGCTGGTTAAAACTCATGTCTATTCACCTGCCCAGGTGTGATAGTAATGATACAAGGCTGGGCAGGTGAGTACACATGAGTTATAAACAGCAGCATCACTACAGTACGCTTCAAATATATGCATAATGAAGCAACGCATCTGGTTAAAACTCGTCTATTCACCTGGCCAGGTGTGATAGTAATGATACAAGGTCAGGGTATTAGTAACATAGTAACATAGTAACATAGTTATTAAGGTTGAAGGAAGACTTTAAGTCCATCTAGTTCAACCCATATCCTATCCTAACCTGCCCTAACATGTTGATCCAGAGGAAGGCAAAAAAAACCCAAGTGGCAACAGTAAGCTTCACATTGGGGAAAAAAATTCCTTCCCGACTCCACATACGGCAATCAGACTAGCTCCCTGGATCAACGCTGTATCTAGGAAACTAGTGAATATAGCCTGTAATATTATACTTTTCAAGAAAGGCATCCAGTCCCCTCTTAAATTTTAGTAAGGAATCACTCATTACAACATTAGACGGCAGAGAGTTCCATAGTCTCACTGCTCTTACAGTAAAGAATCTGCATCTGTGATTATGGCTAAACCTTCTTTCCTCCAGACGTAGAGGATGCCCCCTCGTCCCCGTCACAGGTCTAAGAGTAAAAAGATCATTAGAAAGGTCTTTGTACTGTCCCCTCATATATTTGTACATTGTAATAAGATAAGTATTGTACATATAAAGTGTATTTTCACCATCATCTCCTCTGTTTCTTCAAGACACACTGAATAGAGGATGTGCTCAATTACAAGCTATATCTAGAATCCCTGGCCTTGTATCACAAAGTGAAATAATGTCAAAAACACACCTACTCATTTCATTTTTTAGTATATCTGGCAAGGTTAAATAGATATGCCTTGCACTCAACACCATCCTCTATTCATTCTGTGCAATATTATCAGACAGACAGACTGTTGTTGCAAAAAAAGTAATATATTTGTGTTTTGGACTAAACATATCTCCATGAAGTACACAAACTTGTGTCATTCCTGTACTTACGTGTAGTCAAAAACGCAAAGTGTACATCGCAGTGTGTAGGTGGCGAAATAAACACAAAGCAAACCAAAATTACTAAAAGAAGATTGGCACATTTATTTTGTACAACAGGAAAGCAACATTTGAATTGCCAATGATTTTTTTGATTACATTTGTATAGATCACATTATAATTTCTTTTTATTAACAAAAAAAGTAAATATTTCTATTCACACAAAGGTTTTTGATAGATCAGATTAGTACAATTTGTGTCCAACATGAGCATGGTATTGTCAGTGGCCCAGAAGTTATAGAAAAATCAGATTAGTACAATGTTTGTACAACATGCAATTGGTAGTCACTGCCCCAGTAGTCATAGAAAAATCAGATTATACAATGTTTGTACAACATGCAATTGGTATCACTGCCCAGTAGTCATAGAAAAATCAGATTAGTACAATGTTGTACAACTGCAATTGGTAGTCACTGCCCCAGTAGTCATAGAAGAATCAGATTAGTACAATGTTTGTACAACATGCAATTGGTAGTCACTGCCCCAGTAGTCATAGAAAAATCAGATTAGTACAATGTTTGTACAACATGCAATTGGTAGTCACTGCCCCACTAGTAATAGAAAAATCAGATTAGTACAATGTTTGTACAAGATGCCATTGGTAGTCACTGCCCCAGTAGTAATAGAAAAATCAGATTAGTACAATGTTTGTACAAGATGCCATTGGTAGTCACTGCCCCACTAGTAATAGAAAAATCAGATTAGTACAATGTTTGTACAGGATGCTATATGTATCGTCACTGCCACAGAAGTTGTATAGAAATCTGCTTTTTTATTACAAATTTTTTATTGCTACTGGCGTTTTGGTGGTGATTTCGATACTCTGGGGGTGTGCAGAGATGAAGAGCGGCTGGAAACTGATGAAGGGGTTCGAGGGGAAGGGGAAACAAAAGTAGTGGGTGAAGGAAGATCACACATCAAATGAGAGTCACTTTGAGACACATTAGGAGGAGAGGGTGGATGGACAAACAAAGATTTTTTATTTTTCTTCTTGGGGACAGGAGTATGCATGGACCGACTTCTCTGTGTCCGCCTTGAGCTGGTTGACCTTGGCCTTGAAACAAAAAAGACTGAATGTGGGTCACCGCTCTCATGCTCGGTGGTGGCAGTGGCGGTGGAAGTGTTGGCAGTGCTCGGAGTAACCAAAGGGTTGGCGGTGTTCCAAGGAGAAGTGGGTGCCCTTGAAATGGATTGTTGCTGACTGGTGGTGGTACTCATAGGATCAGTGGGTGCTGTGGCGGTAAATTGTTGACTGGTGTCAGTACTCCTAGAAGGAGAAGTGGGTGCCCTTGAAATGGATTGTTGCTGACTGGTGACGGTACTCATAGGATCAGTGGGTGCTGTGGCGGGAAATTGTTGACTGGTGGCGGTACTCCTAGAAGGAGAAGTGGGTGCCATGGCCCAAGCAGGTACTGCGGTGGCTTGAGTCCATGACTGTGGACCAGTGTCTGTGGGGGTGTTGCTCCACACAGGAGCAGCGCTTGCCATGGTGGTGGCGACGGTGGAGTGTCCAACAGTACTCAGACTTGTGGTGGTGTAATGGTGACTCAGAATGCTGGTGGCCGTGCAGTGGTATGCAGCAGAAGTCGGTAGTGATGTGTGGCGAATCAGTGGTGGCACTGTTGGATATGCAACCACTGACTGCTGCACGTACCGATTCTGCTGCATCTGCTGCAAGAAAGCAGTGCTGCAGGCCTGCATCACACTCAGCTGTTGCTCAGGAGTAAGGTGTTCCGCCATGCCCCGTTCTATTTTACTGAAAAAATGGTGCGCTGGTCTGTTGAGGTCGGCCTCCAGGCGATCAAGACGCTGTTCGACACAGTTGAAACGGTGATCCATGTGGGTAAAACCACGTTCCATCAGTGAAAAACCGCTTCCAACTCTGCCTCCAAGCGTCTTGATATTGCCTTGAAAGGACTCGCTCAAGTGAACAAACTCGGGCAAGACATTCCTCTCCATGGCCCTCTGCCGCTGGCGGGAAGTGCCCGCATAACCAGTGGCAGAGACCTGGGAGAGGGGAACACCTGATGGACCAGCTTCCTGGTCACCAGCTGTCCGTGTTGCTGACCTGCAAGTTGCTTCCAGGGTGTCGGATGGCTGGGACGAGTCCAAGGTTGTCCGAGGAAGGACCGCTTCAGGGACAGGCTGCATGGTGCTGCTCCAGGTGCTGTGGAAAGAAAAAAAAAACATTACTATAATGCATGAACAAGAAGCATCAGCTGTCTAAAATAAAATAAAGAAAAAACGTAAAAAAAAAAAAAAAAAATCAAAAAAAACTTACGCTCTGCTAGCAAGGACCGGTCTCAGGAACGCCAACTCGCGATAATAGCGATATTTATTTCTGGGCCTTGCTGCAGAACCACTGCGAACCTGTCCCTCTGCTCGAACATCAGTGTTGAAGCGGTCCTTCATCGAGCACCATCGTGTGCGGATTTTGTTCACTGATGATCAAAATAAAAAAAAAAAAAATTAGACAATGGAGTCTGTGCAAAATCACTCTCAACACACATACCTGAATGAAAATTTAAAACTGTTAATGCAGCATTATAAAAAGCTCAAGAATCCACATGTCAGTGACTGTTGAACCACATGACACTGTTATGTTTGCTGTTACAATATATCTGGCAGCAAAAACAACCTTAACATGAGGAACAAGAGTGACTGGACAGTCAAAAAATGAATATAAAGCACAACACATAGCTCAAGAATCCACATGTCATTGACTGTTGAACCAGAGGGCACTGTTGGGTTTACTGGCAGAATATATCTGCCAGTAAACCCATCAGTGGCCTCAGGAACAACAGTGAGTGCAGCATAAAAACAAACACTAGAATGCAGAACACATTGCAAGAGTATACACAGGGCAGTCAGTGTTGAACCATAGGGCACTGTTGGGTTTACTGGCAGAATATATCTGCCAGTAAACCCATCAGTGGCCTCAGGAACAACAGTGAGTGCAGCATAAAAACAAACACTAGAATGCAGAACACATTGCAAGAGTATACACAGGGCAGTCAGTGTTGAACCATAGGGCACTGTTGGGTTTACTGGCAGAATATATCTGCTAGTAAACCCATCAGTGGCCTCAGGAACAACAGTGAGTGCCGCATAAAAACAAACACTAGAATGCAGAACACATTGCAAGAGTATACACAGGGCAGTCAGTGTTGAACCATAGGGCACTGTTGGGTTTACTGGCAGAATATATCTGCCAGTAAACCCATCAGTGGCCTCAGGAACAACAGTGAGTGCAGCATTACAGAGAATGAAAATACTTACTAAACGCCTTTTTCAGGTTTGGAGAGGCGCTGTCCCAGCCATCCATCAACGTTGCGGCCACCTCGTTCCATAGCCGCCGGGTCACCACATTGTCCTTGTACTGCGGATCACGGCTGTCCCACAACGGGACACGCTCATGGACCTGGGAGATGAGGGCCTCATTATCCACATACAGGTCGTCGTCCCGTTGTGGAACCTAGAAGAAACAAAATAAAAATTACAATCTTGTATATTTTTTAAAAATAAAAGAACAATAGGAGTAGAAAAGAAATAGACATTCAAAGGCTATATACTTACATTCCGTCTCGCCACCGGGACTTGACTCGGCTGCGACTGCTCCTGCTGAGACTCCTCAATGGCCGTGTCCGACGATGATGTCTGAAAAAGAAACACAAATTTTAGCCATTTGTAGATTCTGCAGCTATACTTACCCAAAGGCAGGAAGATACTCACATCATGCTCTGCTTCGGCCAGTTCTTGCCGGGATGGTGAATATTCTGATCCAGAAGACATGCTGCAAAAAAAAAAAAATTACATGAGCACATATTACATTATAAGGACAGCCTGTCATTTGGTTAAAGAATACTCCATTCTTGCACTTTGGATAGGTCTTGAGTCCAGGCACAGTGTCTCCAGGCAATATCCAGGCTGTTGTGGTCCAAGATGTATCGTCCAGTGTCCAGCTCCAATCTCCAGGCAGTGTAGTTTGGTGCACGCTGTTTGCAGGCCTTTTTATAGGGATCCAGGCTGTATCTTCAGGTCTTATCAGCATGCAGTCTCCAGGCAGTCTGTGTAGGGGTCTGTGTGGCACTGACAGCTTCCTTTAATCTATACTACTTTTATCTAGACTCCTCACAAACAATGTATCTTGTCTGGTTGGGTCATTGGACAAGTGTCTAGACAATGTTTACTAAAAAATCGCTTGCGCGCACAAGCGCTGACAATCGCAAAGGCACGTGCACGCCAGCGCCCACATAGACGCCAATGTTATTTTTTTGCGCATAGCATGCGCACACATGCGCATGCGCATTTTTAAATAGGTGTACCGGAAAAAAAATGCAACATGTAGCGTCTAGCGCGTCTGGGCGCACACCTGGAAAATGCGCAGCGCACGCCAAACGTTAATGAGCGCGTGCAAGCGCAAGACACTGCGCCCGCCATGTTAATGATAGGGGAACATTGCGCATGCGACCAATAGCGCACGATGCGCAAGCGCTAAAAAACGCAAGTGTGAAAGTAGCCTTAGGTGTGTGTTATACGTTGTAATATGGGTACATCATATATTTTGGGCTACTAATATAGAATGTCAGAACTTAATGTTCAAAATGGGGTTTGAGAATAAGGTTATGTGGGCACGATGTGGATTTGCCTGGGGAAATTTCTGTGCAGATTCTGCAGAAAACGCAGTAGAAGTTCTGCCTGTTTTTTGTGCAGATTTCATGCGAATTTGGATGTGGCTTTGTCAGCTCATTAAAGATGTACTACTGTAAAAAAAGAAAACCTTTTTCAAGTCCTACCTCCATTGTTGATGTGTTTCAATCAAGATTGACTCTATTTTAGATTCTCCGCCCACACACTTTTCCTCCTTCTGATTTATTTGCATTTTAAAAATCCGTTGCGTTTTTTCAGGCAAATCCGCATCAAATCTGCAAACATTTTTACACCTGCGGATTTGTTGCGTAATTGAGTGCCTCACTGGAACTCAATGGTGGAAAAACGCTTCAGATTCGCACAAAGAATTGGCATGCTGCGGAAAATAAAACATTGCGAATCAGGATGAAATTTTAAGCAGCATGTGCACACCTATTCTTGATTCCCATTGATTAACCTTACATGAGTAATCATTTGCAGATTTGGTGCAATTCCGCGCAGAAAAACCTCTGCGGATCCACAACATATCTGCAACGTGTGCACATAGCCTAAGAAAGAAGATTTAACTCTTGTTCTGTTACCCCAGAAGAAGTCAATCCAGGAGAGATAAGAATCCCTAAAGACTATACCTGGTTGTCTTGGTCTAGTACATTATTGCTCTACCCCTTTTTTCATTGTGTTATTTAGCAGATGAGGTGGTGGTTTTAAGAATGAGTGATAAATATGTTACCTAGTTCTGGATGAGCAAATGGGGATTTTTACTTAAATGCATGCATCTTTGACTAAAAATAATTGTTTTCAATAGGGCCGTAGGATACTGTGTAACGTGGTGCGGGGTGGCAGCTTTGGGCAAGGTACTCGTCAGTTGCACCACACGAAGGTGGGAGTCCTGGTTGGTGTGTGAACTTGTGCTGTGAAGGCGTTATGCCTGTACAGGCCCCATGTAACCGATGACATTGGTTTGTTAGTACCAGGTGTTGGACTATTCTATGAAGGAGACCACCAGTCAAAAATAAACGTTTTAATGAACATTGCTTTGGCAAGGGTTATACACAGGATATAGTGGGCACATGTACTGTATTGATGATAGTTTCTTTCACAAAACAGAGCATTTTCCTCACATAAATTCCTTCGTCTTTTCTCTCTCTTGTTCTCTGTTTTCATCTTTCCTTTTTACTCTTTTTATTTGTCCTCTATATTCACTGTTTTCCACTTTTTCATCACAACCCAGTTCAGCACTACAGTCATGCTTAGCAAGAGTCCTTTCTCAACCCATGGTTCTGTGTCTTCTTTTCCCTTAGGCGAGCTATGGTGCCAGTATGGCAGGTACTTAGCTTCTGTAATGCTGACACTCTGGAACTCCCATCCAGGGCACTCTATTTATCTTGTGTAATCAGTCCTATTAGGCCCGTCATCTCTTGGAGTTATAAACTCGGAGCAAACTGCTAGGCATCCTTTCCCAGGAGCCATCTTTGATAAACCACTCTGTCTATCAGTCACTTCTGTTTCAGATCACGCTATCTCATTCGTTCACTCTCCTCTCACTTTAGGGACACCCAGAAATACGATACTGTTTACATTGGTCCTTAGGTCCTTTCTCTATGCACTCCAGATCCTATTGTTCCAGCAGGAAATTGTCTCTCTCCCTTCCACAGAGCCCCTCCCACTCTGGGTCTAGTCCCAATGTTAACTCTTGCCATCCTTACTGTCAGGCAATTCATATTATCAACATTATTAATATATTTAACGCACATCACAATTCACAATACACATCTACACATCACAGTTTACATAACAATTACATTTGTTTCTTCAAGGGGGAACGTGGACAATATGTCCATCTCTTTACAGCTACATAGCTGACTGAAGAGTTAACAATAAATCTGTCACTGAGCCCTTTCTGACAATGTGATTTGTAATCTTTATCTTTCTTTTCCTGAACTCTTTCCATAAGAACAATCCAATCAATGTTAGGGTGAGACCTGATATTCATTGAGAAGATTCACTGTATACTCATTTTGCTTTGTGTGGTGATACATCAAGGCTGTAAAAGCCAAACTGTCTAAAATGTTGAATCAAACTCTTGCAAAAACTATTTTGAGCCTAAAATACATGAATTTAAGAAAAAAAAAGTCCCAAAAGGTGTGAGACCATGTGGAGAAATAAAAGAGAAAGTGATCAGCATGTGATTGGAGCAATCACATGGTGTGTGCCAGAAGAATTAAACAGAGTTGAGTATGTGACGGGATATGCGACAGAGCAGGAAGAGACAGCAGGCCGATAAACAATCCAACAAGATTTATTGGAACAGGGAACTGGACAACACAAATGAAAGTAATTCTGCAGCGTCCAGAATTAGTCCACAATGAGCCCTCAATGAGTACACACAAAGGGAGCAGATCTGGGGGCGCCACCAGGCAAGCCGACGCCAGGGAAATAGAAATAGTCCTTGGGTGAATTCAATGGATCCAGCAGATGAGGGACACAACACAATCCCACATGGCAGCTTCTAACAATACATATGGTCACCAGGATCTCACCACAGCATAAGATCCCAGCCCTTCACGAGTGACCACACAACTGACTCAGCCAACACATGAGTCTATTCTCCTGTGTCCTGGGATCAGCCCATCGATGGGGGAGGTTCACACCAACTTTTAACATGTGGCTACATTGAGAAGCTTCCAGAAACTACGGGCTCCATTCTATCTTACAAGTTTGTGTATTGGATGAGTCCCATGCTTAGAAGAACAAAGACAGAATCCCTCACTAGATGCAGTACAAGTGAGGTGCACCTAGGCCTGATTACATTACAATCCAGGAACACAGGCCAGGAGAAGGACAGTTGTTAAGGGCCTTATTCCCGATCACCATTTTAAAGCAGAATAAGTGAATAGCGCTGCCACACAGGGGCAATTCTCACGAGTGACAGCTGTACATGACAGCTGACCCCCTGCGGTATCTGGCCCAGACAGTTTTGGAACCAATCAGGGCCAATTAACCCTGCCACAGTGGTATCTAAGTGATTAAAAGGAGATTAAAAGAGCCACTATGGCAGTATCGACCATCCAATATTGTAATCGCTGGTGTCGTTCAGTGCCATGGTATCCTGAGGTTATGGTGGCATGTGAGATCCAGCTATAAGCAGGGTCTCACAGACTCTGTCAGTGACTCACTGACAGGTCTCCGGCACTGCAGTACACAAGTACTGCAGTGCATGAGACCAGTGATCAAAGTAAAAAATATAAATGTCCCACTATTAGACTAAGTGAAAAATTTAAAAAATTAATGTTTAAAAAAGTAAAAGAAAAAACCCACAAAAAAGTACACATAAATCATGATAAGATGTTTCACCACTAAAAAGCAGCATTTGCATTAAAATAAAAACAAACAAAAGAAGCACACATAATTGGCACTGCTGGAACAACCCAATCTATAATTATTTATTCCATATGGTGAACACCGTAAAAAGAAGAATAAAAAACAAGCCAAGAATGTTGCTTTTTCATTATACTGACATACAAAAAAGTGAATAAAAAGCAATCAAAAAGACATAAATGGTAGAAATGAAAATGGCTAACCATCCTGCAAAAGAAAGCTCTAATATGGCTCATTCGGAAAAAAATAAAAAAGCTCTCAGAATATGATGATGGAAAAACAAATCAAGTTTTGTAAAATATTGTTTTTAGTGTGTAAAAGTAGCAAAGCATAAAAAACCTATTTAAGTCTGGTATCACTGTAATTGTACTGACCCAACGAACTAATCAGTCTCATCATTTCTACCGCATGGTGTACAGTGCAAAAATAAAAAAAATTGAATTGTTGTTTTTTGTTTATTCCACGTCTAAAAAATCTGAATGAGTGATTAAAAAATGTTATGTTCCCCACAATGGTACCCAAAAAATCTTTACCTTGTTGCTCAAAAAATAAGCTGTCATACAGCTGTGTTTACCCAAAAAAGATTCAACTCTCAGAATATAGTGACAAAAAATGATTTTTCAATGAAAAAAACATTTTGTACTGTGTGATAGAAGTGAAACATAAAAATGTCTGCTATTGCTGTAATTAATAAAGTCGCCAAATCACTTACACCGCGTGAGCTATGGCGAAGCAAGTAAATAGAACCAGTTCTTGATCTGCTATTACCTTATATACTCGTGTAAGCCGACCTGAGTATAAGCCGAGGCACCTAATTTTGCCGCGGAAAACTGGGTAAGTTTATTTACTCGAGTATAAGCCGGGTATGCATTGTCCCCTCATCCCTGTCCTGCTACGAGTGGCTCCCCCCGTCCCATCCTTCTATATATAGCTTGGCTCCCCCTGTCCTATCCCTCTGTACATTGCTTGTCTCCCCCCCAGTCCCATCCTTCTATGTATTGCTCGGCTCCCCATCCTCCTCCGTCCTCCTCTGTGCTCCCCCATCCTCCTCCGTGCTCCCCCATCCTCCTCCATGCTCCCCGTCCTCCTCCGTTCTCCCCTGTCCTCCTCCGTGCTCCTCTGTACTCCCCATTCTCCTCTGTGCTCCTCCGTCCTCCCCGTCATACTCACCCTCCTCGCACTGTCGCTGCACGTCCCTAGGTCTCTATTGTCCCAGCTTCCTGCAGCTCTCCTGTGTTGAGCGGTCACATGGTACCGCTCATTAAGGTAATTAATATGCGCTCCACGCCTATGGGAGTGGAGATGCGTGCATATTCATTACTTTAATGAGCGGTACCATGTGACCGCTCAGCACTGGAGAGCTGCAGGAAGCCAGGACAATGAAGATGCAGGGACGTTCAGCGATGGCACGGGAAGGGTGAGTATGATGTCACAGCCACCTGTTCCTGCCGCTCATCCTCCCCCTGGCATTCTGCACAATGACTCGTGTATAAGCCGAGGGAGGCATTTTCAGCACAAAAAAAATGTGCTGAAAATCTCGGCTTATACAGGAGTATATATGCCTCAGTATAGTGAATGAATCCCTCAACGGTTTCATCTGAATCATGTTATTTAGAGATTTAGATGGAAATCCCATTGTAAGCGCTCAGTGTAGTGCACCGGATAAATGTGATCCAAAATGTTACGTAAAATGTTACCAACAAAAGCTTTCACCCAGTCCCCAGTCAAGTCTGTCATCTGTGAATGGAAATATACCATGTTACTGGTCGCACAAAGGCTCTAGAAAAGCGCCACGGATCCCACCTCTCCCGACAAATAATATCCAGTGAAATCTGTGCTCCCAAATCCCCGCTCCTACTGAGCCCCACTGTGCCGAAATTGCAGTAAGCGGCCACATGTTTGGCATGATTGGCATTAGATCCACTTTTTCAGGTTACCTCTTGCAAAAGGGAAAAATTTGCGGAAAGCAACATTTTTGTGAATAAAATGAAAATTTTCAATTTCATGACCTAATGTTATCAAATTCTGTGTAGTACTTGTGAGGTTGAAATGCTCACTATACTCCTGGATAAAATCTATGAGGGGTGCAGTTTCTAAAATGGGGTTACTTGTTGAGTTTTTTTGCTGTTTGTGCCTTAGGGGCCGTGCAAATGTGATATGATGACTGCAATCTATTTCTGCCAAATTTGTGTCTGAAAAATGAAACAGTGCTCCTTCACTTTCTAGCCCCTCAACTTATTGGCCCATCAAATTCCATTTAATTCTGAGTAATTAATTATTGTAAATTTCTTGAAAGTATGAGAAACTGCTACTAAACTTTGAACCTTTCTAACATCCTAACAAAATAAAATGATGTTTGAAAAATGATGCAGATGTAAAGTATACATATGAGAAATGCTATTTATTAATTATTTTGTACAGCATGACTAACTGGTTTAATCCCTTAATGACCGCCGATGCTCATTAAAATGGCGGTCGTTAAGGGTACTTATACCCTCATCGCCATTTTAAAATGGTGATTGGAAATAAGGAAATAGTGCCGCCGAGAGGCAGCGATTCCCGCGGGTGTCAGATGTACAGTCATGGCCAAAAGTTTTGAGAATGACACAAATATTATATTTTCACATGATCTGCTGCCCTCTGGTTTTTATGTGTGTTTGACAGATGTTTTTATCACAGACAGAAATATAATTGCAAACATATGAGTAACAAAAGCTTATATTGACAGTTAGAATGAGTTAATGTAGCAAGTCAATATTTGCAGTGTTGACCCTTCTTCTTCAGGACCTCTGCAATTCTCCCTGGCATGCTCTCAATCAACTTCTGGACCAAATCCTGACTGATAGCAGTCCATTCTTGCACAATCAATGCTTTCATTTTGTCAGAATTTTTAGGTTTTTGTTTGTCCACCCGTCTCTTGATGATTGAACACAAGTTCTCAATGGGATTAAGATCTGGGGAGTTTCCAGGCCATGGACCCAAAATCTCTATGTTTTGTTCCCTGAGCCATTTAGTTATCACCTTTGCTTTATGGCAAGGTGCTCCATCATGCTGGAAAAGACATGTTGATCGCCAAACTGCTCTTGGAGGATTGGGAGAAGTTGCTCTTGGAGGACATTCTGGTACCATTCTTTATTCATGGCTGTGTTTTTAGGCAAGACTGTGAGAGAGCCGATTCCCTTAGCTGAGAAGCAACCCCACACATGAATGGTTTCAGGATGCTTAACAGTTGGCATGAGACAAGACTGGTGGTAGCGCTCACCTTGTCTTCTCCGAATGAGGTGCTTTCCTGATGTCCCAAACAAAAGGGGATTCATCAGAGAAAATAACTTTACCCCAGTCCTCAGCAGTCCACTGCCTGTACCTTTTGCAAAATATCAGTCTGTCCATGATGTTTTTTCTGGAGAGAAGTGGCTTTTTTGCTGCCCTCCTTGAGACCAGGCCTTGCTCCAAGAGTCTCCGCGTCACAGTGCGTGCAGATGCACTCACACCTGCCTGCTGCCATTCCTGAGCAAGCTCTGCACTGCTGGTAGCCCGATCCCGCAGCTGAAACACTTTTAAGAAACGGTCCTGGCGCTTGCTGGTCTTTCTTGGGCGCCCTGGAGCCTTTTTGGCAACAATGGAACCTCTCTCCTTGAAGTTCTTGATGATGCGATAGATTGTTGACTGAGGTGCAATCTTTCTAGCTGCGATACTCTTCCGTTAGGCCATTTTTGTGCATTGCAATGATGACTGCACGTGTTTCTTTAGAGATAACCATGGTTAACAGAAGAGAAACAATGATGCCAAGCACCAGCCTCCTTTTAAAGTGTCCAGTGGTGTCATTCTTACTTAATCATGACAGATTGATCTCCAGCCATGTCCTCATCAACACCCACACTTGTGTTAATGGAGCAATCACTCAAAAGAGGTTAGCTGGTCCTTTTAAGGCAGGGCTGAAATGATGTTGAAATGTGTTTTGGGGATAAAGTTCATTTTCTAGCCAAATATTGACTTTGCAAGTAATTGTTGTTAAGCTGATCACTCTTTATAACATTCTGGAGTATATGCAAATTGCCATTAGAAAAAGTGAAGCAGTAGACTTTGTAAAAATTAATATTTGTGTCATTCTCAAAACTTTTGTCCATGACTGTACATGACCGCTGACACCCTGCTGTATTGGCCCGACAGGTTTTGTGACCAATCAGGGCCGATTAACCGCTTAAATACTTATTTAAGCTGTTAGAAGGGGGTTAGGTGACATGTGAAATCAAGCTATAAGTTGGCTCTCACAGACACAGTCAGTGAGTCACTGACAGTCTCATGCACTGCTGTACATGAGTTCCGCAGTGTATGAGACAAGTGATCAAACTTAAAAGTTTACATGTCCCACAGTGAGACTAAATAAAAAAGTGAAAAAAGTCAAATAAAACATGTAGAAAAGTAAAATAACGCACACAAATCATTAAAATCTGTTTTGCCATTAAAAATGCAGTGTTTGTGATAAAATAAAAATAAAGAAAAAAAGTAAAGACACTTGGTATCGCCACATCCATAACGACACACTCTATAAAACTTATTTATTTTTTGGCGAACTCCGTAAAAAAACAATAAAATAATAGAAAACACGTCAAAAATGTAATTTTCTCATCATACCGACTCACAAAAAAGTGAATAAAAAGAGATTAAAAAGTCATATTTAAAAAATGGTATAAATGAAAATGCCAAACCATCATGCAAAAAAAAAGCCATAATATGGCTCATTTGGCAAAAAAATAAGAAAGCTGTAGCTCTCCGAATATGGCAATGAAACAACAAATTAATTTTTGTTAAATATTGTTTAGTCTGAAAAAAGAACAAAGTATAAAAAATAAACCTGATAATAATACTGATAATAATACTTTAATCATACTGACCCCATAAACAAATTGGTCTTATCACATTTACAGCACGATGAATGGTGCAAAAAATAAAAACAACTTAATTGCTAGATTTTGTTCATTCTGTGCCTGAAAAATCTAAATAAAAAGCGATAAAAAAAATTATGCACCCCAAAATAGTACTAAAAAGATCTTCATCTTGTCCCTCAAAAAATAAGCAAGCACTCATACAGCTCTGTTCGCCAAAAAATAAAAAAGTTACATCTCTCAATATGGCAGCAAAAAACCCTACATTTGATAAAAAAGTATTTTTACTGTGTGATAGCAGCAAACCCTAAAAAACCTGATATAAATTTGGTATCGCTGTAATCGCACCGACTCAAATAATAAATCTGTCTATTCGCTTATACCGCACAGTGAACTGCGCAAAAATTAAAATGAGAATTATTCTTGTACTGCAGTCTATTTGTTAATTTTACCTTCCAAAAATCGGAATAAGGCTCAGCTCACATTTATCCTGCATTCTCAGCTGAGCGCTTACATCAGGATTTCTGTGTAAATTCCCCAAAACTGCGATTCATACAAAACCCCAGACGGAACCACTCACTTGTGAGGCAGATGGAGTCACTTTGGACTGGTCTGTGTTCCCGCTGTGTCCCATCATTTTAGGCATTTTTTAGCGCACAAGTGTGGGCGACCACAGATCTGTACACGCCTAAAAAGATGGATAGAACTGGAGTCTCAATCTCCCTCATTGTGGGTGGTTCTGTTGGCAGTTTTGTCTGAATTGCATTTTTGTGGGATTTATATGGCAAACCCTACAGAAGTGCTCAGCGTAGAACACAAGGATGTGATCCCAGCCTTATACTGGAAGCGATCACAAAATGTTATATACCCCAAAATGTTACCAATAAAAATCCTAATTCATCCCATACAAAACCAGCCTCCACTTAGGTCCGTCATGTGTAACTGGAAATAAAAGGGGTTCCCACGTAACTGGTAGATAAGACTCTGGAAAAGTGGCATGGCTCCCACCCCAATAAATAAAATACAGTGAATTCTGTGCTCACAAATCCAAATGCCCCCCCCTTCTGAGCCCAACTGTATCTAAACCACATTAAGCATCCAGATGTTTGGCATTATCATAATGGATAGAAGGCACTTAATTTATGGGAGCGTATTGCCAGAAGCACAAGCTTGGCACAATGTATGGGGGCGTAACAATATATGGGGGCTCTACTCTATCTAGGGACACAATGTATGTGCACTAGACTGGCAGATTTGTAATTCTCCAGACTACAAAATAGTCACTGCAGCCATAGATTAATTCATTGAGAGATGCAGTTTCTACAATGGGGACACTTTTCTATTTTTTCTGCAGTTCTGTCATCTTTGGGGTTCTGCAAATGTTGCCGGCAAACTAATCTAGCAAAATCTGTACTATAAAAGCCAAATAGCGCTTCTTCCTTCTCAGCTCTGATATGTGGCTTAACAGTAATTTATGACAACATATGGGACTGCACTCTGCTTGGGAGAAATTGCACATTAAATTGTCGGGTCAAATTTCACCTATTAACCCTTGTGTTTCCGATAAATTTGCAGCAAATACAAAAAAATACATTTTGCCACTAAAATTTCATATTTCCACATCTCACTGTTATAAAGTTCTGTGAGGCACCTGTGGGTTTAAAATACTCACTACACCGCTAGATTAATTCTTTGAGGGGTCTAGTTTCCAAAATGGAGTCACTTTTGGGGGCTTTCTGCTATTTTCATGTCAGTCGCTCTTCAAATGCAACATGGCATTCACAATTATCCCAGGCAAATAGCGTTCTTTCCTTTCCTTGCCCTGCTATGTGCCCAAACAGAAGTCATTGACCACTTATGAGGTATAGTCGCTTTCGGGACAAATTGCCCAACAATTGCCCATCAACTTAGGTGTAATGCTGTGCAGTATAGTGCAACCTCCACCGGGGATGCTGATGGGGAAAAAAGGTTACACAGACAGCGTAATACCACAGAGCAGCAGCACAAGTGCCACCGGGTGGCAAAAGAGTGGTCAGACGAGCCGAGTCAGGACAAGGAGGAACAGAGGTCATAGCAATTCACATAGTCAAATACAAGCCAAAAGTCAGAGCCAGATGGGAGCAGATATAACCGAGACGAGAGACAGTAAACAGGTCAGATAACAAGCTGAGTCACATACCAAGGGTCCAAGCAGATGGAGTGAACACTAAGACAAGCAGGGTGGTAGGAAAGGGAGGACACGGGAACAGAGTAAACGGACAGAGAACAAAACACTGTATCTAGGGGTCAGCTGGTCTAGCCTGGAAGCATGAACTATCACTAACATTGGTCAGCAGACCACAGCAGACTGAAATAGCCCCACATAACCCAAAACGAGGAAGAGGTTAACCCTAGCATGACCAGACCGGGGAGAAAATAACATGAAACAAACCCCGGCCTAGATCATGACAATATGTGGTCCATTTTCTCCTATTATCCATTGTGAAAATTACAAATTGTGGCGAAAACAACATTTTCATGAAAAAAAATGAAAATTTTCAATATGACAACCTAATGTTATCAAATTCTGTGTAGTACCTGTGGGTTCAAAATTCTCAATATACCCCTGGATAAAATCCTTTAGGGGTCTAGTTTCCAAAATGGAATCCCTTGTGGGGGTTTCTACTGTTTAGGCACATCAAGGGCTCCCCAAATGCATCATTGTGTCTCCTCTTGATTTCAGCCATTTTGGATTCAAAAAGTCAAACGGTGCTCCTTCCATTCCGAGACCTGCTGTGCACTCAAATAGTAGTATTCCCCCACATGTGGGGTATCGTACTCAGGAGAAATTGCACAACACATTTTGGTGTCTATCTTCTCCTGTTACCCTTGTGAAAATAAAAAATTGGGGCTAAATTTAATTTTTTTGTGGGTAAAATGTGATTTTTGTTTTCACAGCTCTATGTTATAAACTTCTGTGAAGCACATGGGGGTCCAAGGTGCTCACCACACATCTAGATACATTCCTTAAGGCATCTAATTTTTAAAATGGGGTCACTTGTAAGAGGTTTTCACTGTGTAGGCACATTAGCGGCTCTTTAAATGCGACATAGCATCAGCTCTTGATTCTAGCCATTTTTGTATTGAAAAAGAGAAACTGTGCTACTTCACAGACCTGCCGTTCACCCAAACAGTGGATTTCTCCCACATGTGGAGTATCGGCATACACAGGAGAAATTTCACAATAAATTTTCTCCTGCTAGGGTGAGTTTCCACGGTCAGGAAACGCTGCGTGTTTGGCGCTGTGCGCTGGCGCAGCGCCAAACACGCAGCGTCCAGATGTTACAGCATAGTGGAGGGGATTTCAAGGAATCCCGTCTCCACCATGCGTAACAATACGCAGGTGGCAAACCTGCGTAAACGGACATGCGGTGCGTCTTTTCAGACCGCAGCATGTCCTCGCGTATTGCGGCGACGGTGCGTCGCCGCAACAGAATTAACACAGGGCTATGTAGCCCTGCGCTCTTTCCGGAGGTGTTCCGGAGGTGTCCTGAACACCTCCGGAAAGATCGCGCGTCATAAAGGGGGCGGGGCTTAGACGGAGCGGAATTTCCGCTCCGTCCAAAGCGCTATGGTTCCGGACCGTGGAACCATAGCCTTACCCTTGTGAAAATAACAAATTTGGAGCTAAAGTAAAATTTTTGTGAAAAGTTAAATGTTCAGTTTTTACTTCCACATTGCTTTAGTTCCTGTGAAGCAACTTAAGGATTAAGAAACTTCTTGAATGTGTTTTTGAGTACTTTGAGGGGTGCACTTTTTAGAGTTCTGCCACTTTTGGATATTTTTTGTCATATAGGCCACGCAAAGTCACTTCAAATGTGACGTGTTCCCTAAAAATTTATTTTGTTGAAAAAATGAGAAATGATGTATCCAAAATTGTGACGTAAAGTAAACATGTGGGAAATGTTATTAATGAACTATTTTGTGTGACATAACGCTCTGATTTAAGAGCACAAAAATTAAAAGTTAGAAAATTGCAAAATTTTCCAAATTTTTGGCAAATTCCTGTTTTTCATAAATAAATGCAAGTCATGTCGAGAAAATGTTACCACTATCATGAAGTACAATATGTCACAAAAAAGTTCTCAGAATCAGTGGGATCCGTTGAAGCGTTCAAGTTATTACCACGTAAAGTGACACTGGTCAGAATTGTAAAATTTAGCTTGGTCATTAAAGTCAAAATGGGCTCGGTCACTAACGGATTAAGGATAAAACGATTAAAGTTTTAGAATTGCTAATTTTTTAAAACTTCACAAAAATATGGGACTTCATATGACAGTTTTAGTTGGCAATAACATGGCTGCAATTCAATGACTGTACTAAATTAAACTTATTGCCACAAAACTCTATTAAGATAATCATTTATAATAAATGGCTGCAACTGGTGGGACCGAGCTACACCATCAGCTGTTGGGAGACGTCATGAAAGATTAATGGCCAAAAAGCCATGCCTTGGTCAAGTCAATCAACTATGCAACTATGGTGTCCAAATGCTGAGTAATACAGTCAGATTCTTATCATGATATTCCATCAGGGAGGTGTCTGATTGTTTCCAAATTTGTTCTGAAGCAGGACAACGACCCCAAACATTCAGCCAACGTAAATAATAACTACCTTCAGCATAAGGAAAAATTAGGAGTTCTGGAAGTGATGATTTGGCCCCAACATCATCAGATCTGGCTGGGATTACATGAAGAGACAGAAGGATTTACACAAGCCTATATCCACTGAAGATCTATGGTTAGTTCTCCAAAATCTTTGTAGCAATCTCCCTGCCAAGATCCTGATTTTGATTTTGGATATTGATTTCATATCATATCCATTTTGATAAAAATAAACTATTAACACTTCTATTTTTTAAAACAACCTTACTTTGCAGCATTTTTTCCACACCTCCTTAACCCCTCTCTGCCATCTGATGTACTATTCCGTCCATGTGCCCTGGGACTTAATTCCCATGGACGGAATAGTACATCATAAGCTATCAGCTGCGCTCACGAGGGGAGAGTGGCTGATGGCGGCCGGGTGTCAGCTGATTCTCACAGCTGACACCCGACTCTAAGTGCCAGGAGTGGTCACGGACCACTCCTGGCCCTTTAACCCCCGTTACACTGCGATCAAACATGATCGCTGTTATGAACTGCTACAAGCACTAAGGAAAGATGGGAACTCTGTCCCTACAATAAAACTGAGCTTGATCCCTACGATGTAACGGGGAACCTGATCCTGCGACCAGACCCGCTAAAGTCCTCAGCTAGTCTGAACGAATACCTATAGTTGCGAGGGAGGAATCCCTACAAGATCTAGGGACTGGGAGAAAAGGTGGACACCTCCTAACAGAAATTGTAGCAGGGAAAATTAAACAGAAAACAAATTACTACGAGATCCTAAGATTAAGCAAAACTGACAGAGTAAGGCACCTAAGCACCCGGCTAGCTTAAGAGTAGATAATACAATGAAGTCCAGCAAAGCCAGAAGGGCGGAGCCAGACTAAATAGGGAAAAAAGGTCATGTGACCAGCAAACTGAAACAAAATCTAACAAGAGGGTTCTAACAGTACCCTCCCTTCTAAGAGGATCCTCCGGATCCCCTAGGACTTAGGCTTATCCGGAAACCTCTTGTGAAACGCTCTGACAAGTCTAGACGCAGAAACATCATCCGCCCTCACCCATGAGTTATCCTCGGGTCCATAACCCTTCCAAGCGACGAGGTACTGCAAACTCCCTCTATACCGTCTAGAATTTAGGATGCGGGAAATCTCATATTGCCCGTCCTCCACCACCAGGGGAACAGTGGCCGAGACGTCTCCATCTGAGACCTCAGCTTTTTTCAAGAGAGAAACATGAAACACCGGATTAATCTTCCAGGAGGTAGGAAGCTCCAACTTAACAGCAGATTGGTTAATAACCTGAAGCATCTTAAAGGGCCCTACAAACTTGGGACCCAATTTCTTAGACGGAATCCTCAAGCGCAGATTCTTAGAGGACAACCAGACCATGTCACCAATAGCAAACAAAACCTCTTGTCGTTTTCTATCAAAATACACTTTGGATCTTTTGTTAGCCTCCTGAAGATCACCACGCACATCAGTCCAAACTCTCTCCAACACACCAGAAAAATTCTCCTCTTCAGGCACAGCCGATCCCAACTTGGAAAATGACCCAAAAGACGGATGTCTCCCAGTACAACAAAAAAAAGGCGAACAACCAGCAGAAGCGGATGTATGATTGTTAAGAGCAAACTCAGCAAGTGGCAGAAACTCAGACCACCCCTCTTGATTATCAGTCACAAAACAACGCAAGAACTGCTCAACATCCTGGTTTTTCCTTTCTGTCTGGCCATTAGACTCAGGATGATATCCGGATGAAAACGACAAATGAACTCCCAACCTGTCACAAAAGGCGCGCCAAAAACGAGTCACAAACTGAGGTCCCCAATCAGAAACAATGTCAGTAGGAACACCATGTAGTCTGACTATTTCCTTGACAAAGGCCTTAGCGAGAGTCTTAGCGCAGGGCAATTTGATGAAAGGAACCAAGTGACACATCTTGCTAAAACGGTCCACGACCACCCAGATGACAGTGAAACCCTCAGAGGGGGGAAGGTCAGTAATAAAGTCCATAGCCAAATGTGTCCAAGGTGCACTAGGGACCTCCAGAGGGCAAAGCAACCCTGCAGCAGGAGTATGAGAAGACTTAGATCTAGCACACACAGTGCATTGACGCACCCACTTAATGACTTCCTTCTGCCATCCAGGCCACCAAAAGCTGCGACCCACAAGTCTCTTGGTCTCAGAGATTCCAGGATGACCTGCCAACCGAGAGTCATGACATTCAACAAACAAATCTCTCCTCAGGGTACCAGGCACAAACAACCTCCCATGCGGCGTGTTAGATGGGGCATTCTCCTGTGCTTTAAGAATCTCATCTTCCAACACGGAGTCCAAAACCGCAATAACAACCCCCTCTTGCAAAATGTTTTCCTCCTCCTCAGTACCCACCATAGGAGAAAAGCTGCGAGACAAAGCATCAGCTTTAACATTTTTAGTACCTGGGATGTAAGTAACGGTAACATTAAAGCGTGAGAAAAACAGTGCCCACCTAGCCTGACGGGCATTCAAGCGTTTGGCAGCATCAAGGTAGATCAGATTTTTAAGATCAGTGAAGACTTGAACGGGAAATTCCGCTCCCTCCAAAAAATGACGCCAGTGTTCAAATGCGAGTTTAATTGCCAACAATTCCCGATTACCAATATCATAATTTAGTTCAGACTCAGAAAATTTCTTTGAAAAAAAAGCACAGGGATGTACTCCATCCGTCTTTTCCTGAGACAACACCGCGCAGACCCCCACAGAAGAAGCATCAACCTCAACCAAAAATGGTTTAGTCACATCAGGCTGCGTAAGAATGGGAGCAGAGCTGAACCTCTCCTTTAGCAACACAAAAGCCTCAATGGCCTCAGTAGTCCACTGAACCGCATCAGCACCTTTCCTGGTGAGATCGGTCAGAGGTTTGGCAATCACAGAAAATTTTTTAATGAATTTTCTATAATAATTGGCGAACCCCAAAAACCTCTGTATTGATTTCACACCAATAGGTCTAGGCCAATCCTGCACAGCTTGCACTTTCACAGGGTCCATCTCAAAACCTTCACTGGAGACAATGTAGCCCAAAAAACTAAGTCTCTGTACAGCGAACTCACATTTTTCTAGTTTGGCAAAAAGTGAATTATCACTCAGTAACTGTAATACTTCACGCACACTCCTCCAATGAGACTCCAAATCCGGTGAATAAATCAAAATGTCATCCAAATACACAACCACACTTCTGCCGATCAAAGGTCTAAGGATGTCATTAATAAGATTCTGAAAAAATGCCGGAGCACTGGAAAATCCAAAAGGCATGACCAGATTCTCAAAATGACCCAGTGGAGTGTTAAACGCAGTCTTCCATTCATCCCCCTCCTTCATGCGCAACAAATTGTATGCCCCTCGAAGATCAATTTTCGAGAACCACTTGGCCCCCACTAACTGATTAAACAAATCAGGAATCAATCGCAGTGGGTAAGGATTGCGTACAGTAATCTTATTAATCTCACAAAAGTCTAGACAAGGCTGTAAACCGCCGTCCTTTTTTTTAACAAAAAAAA
Organism: Oophaga sylvatica; assembly: GCA_033576555.1. NCBI lineage: Eukaryota > Metazoa > Chordata > Amphibia > Anura > Dendrobatidae > Oophaga > Oophaga sylvatica. The sequence goes on from JARQOD010000006.1 coordinate 321,631,110, forward strand.
ATCCAACCGCCACAGGAGATTTGGAAGGCCTAATGTGACCGGCGGCCAAGCTTGTCTGTATGTATTCCTCCAAAGCCTTTCTCTCAGGAATAGTCAAATTAAATAAACGACTTTTAGGAAGAGTCGCTCCAGGGACAAATTCAATTGCACAATCATATTCTCTATGAGGAGGCAATACCTGCGATTCTTTATCAGAAAAAACTTTCCAAAAATCCTGAATAGGTACAGGTAACTCCCCTTTAACTACAGCAGCAATACGCCCGTTACAACACTTGTCATAACACTTAGGACTCCAGGACTTAATTTCATTGGTAGACCAATCCAGTACCGGATTGTGCAATTTTAACCAGGGTAACCCCAAAATCACCGGTGAGGGCAAATTATTCAAAACTACCAAATCCAAATTCTCTTGATGAACACCATTAATAGTAAGAGGAAATTCACAGATATGGTGAGTAACATTTTTCAAGGGAGAGCCATCCACAGACACCACATTAATAGGAGAAGACAGAAGTTTGGGTTTTAATTTTAGTTTTTCCAAAAATTTCCCATCAATCACATTGAGAGTTGAACCACAATCCACAAATACCCGAAACTCCATTAATTCTTCCTCACCAGCAGTGGTAGCAGAAAGAAAGACACCTTTATTGTTTAAACAAGCTATGCGAGCGACACTGACCTCATTTTTTTTTTCTCTTTATTCATTCGAAGCGCACAGTTCTTAATGAAATGCTCAGATTTACCACAGTAGTAACACAAACCTTGAGCAAATCTGCGTTCTTTTTCCCGAGAGTGAGGTGCCATTGCTCCAATTTCCATCGGCTCTGCAATGTCAGTACATTCCTTCTCCAAACCTGGAGCTGACAAAGCAGACTTACTCTCATTAACCCTTGCACGCAGTCTCCTATCCACCCGTATGGCCAATTGCATAGCCTCTTGCAAGTTACCAGGTATAGGATAAGCAATCAGCAAATCTTTAACCCTTTCACTTAATCCTGCAAGAAATAAACTTTTCAAAGCTGAATCGTTCCAGCCCACCTGGGTGGACCACCTACGGAAGTGAGTACAATATTTTTCCACATTACCCGATCCCTGTCTCAACGTCTCAACTCTGTCTCAGCTGATGAAACACGATCCGGATCGTCATACAACAACCCCAAAGCAGAAAAAAAACCATCCACTGATCCAAAGCATGGATCACTAGGCTGCAGAGAAAAGGCCCAGTCCTGAGGTTCTTTGCGCAAAAGTGACATTATAAACCCTATGCACTGTGATTCATCACCAGAGGATCTGGGTCTCAAACGAAAATACAACAAGCAAGCATTTTTAAAAGAAAAAAAATCTTGTTGTTCACCAAAAAATAAATGAGGCAAACGTACCTTTGGCTCCACGAAATGTGCTCCAGAACAACTACTCACGTGTTGCTGGATTTCAGCCACCTCCAGAGAGAGACCCTGCAGGCGTTCAGCCAAATCCCGAACCGACACCATGATGAAAACAGAAAATCTTTCCTTAGAGATTTTTTTTTATTTTTTTATTTCTTGGCTGGACTTACTGTTATGAACTGCTACAAGCACTAAGGAAAGATGGGAACTCTGTCCCTACAATAAAACTGAGCTTGATCCCTACGATGTAACGGGGAACCTGATCCTGCGACCAGACCCGCTAAAGTCCTCAGCTAGTCTGAACGAAGACCTATAGTTGCGAGGGAGGAATCCCTACAAGATCTAGGGACTGGGAGAAAAGGTGGACACCTCCTAACAGAAATTGTAGCAGGGAAAATTAAACAGAAAACAAATTACTACGAGATCCTAAGATTAAGCAAAACTGACAGAGTAAGGCACCTAAGCACCCGGCTAGCTTAAGAGTAGATAATACAATGAAGTCCAGCAAAGCCAGAAGGGCGGAGCCAGACTAAATAGGGAAAAAAGGTCATGTGACCAGCAAACTGAAACAAAATCTAACAAGAGGGTTCTAACAATCGCAGCATTCTGGTGGCATAGAGAAGCATCAGCGATGTGATCACGTTGTTCCGAGGGCATCCTTCCTAGAAGCTCCTGGATCCAAGATGGCTGTGGGGTCCTTCCAGGTCCTGCAGGGAGGTGGCTTGTCAGTGCCTGCTGAGAGCAGGCAGCAGCAAGCCTCCTGCACTACCTGTCAGATCGCTGATCTGACACAGTGCTCTACAAAGTGTCAGATCAGCGATCTGACATTATATAATAATGTCCTAACCTGGGACAATATAAAAATGTAAAAAAAAAAATTATACTGTGTAAAAATAATTTTTAAAACTCCCTAAATAAATAAAAAAATATTTACCCACTTGGAGCACTTGGAGGTTCAAAGTTCTCCCCACACATCTAGATAAGTTCCTTAGGGGGTCTAGTTTCCAAAATGGGGTCACTTGTGGGAGGTGTCCACTGTTTAGGCACATCAGGGGCTCTCCAAACGCGACATGGTGTCCGATCTTGTTCCAGCCAAATTTGCGTTGAAAAAGTAAAACGGCGCTCCTTCCCTTACGTTCTCTGCCATGCGCCGAAACAGTGGTTCCTCCCTACATATGGGGTGTCAGCATACTCAGGACAAATTGGACAATAACGTTTTTGGTCCAATTTCTCCTGTTACCCTTGGGAAAAATAAAAAAAATTGGACCTGAAGTAATTTTTTTGCGAAAAAAGTTAAATGTTCATTTTGATAAACTTTCAAAAAATTCCTGTGAAGCACCTGAAGGGTTAATACACTTCTTGAATGTGGTTTTGAGGACCTTGATGGGTGCAGTTTTTAGAAGGGTGTCACTTTTGGGTATTTTCTATCATATAGACCCTTCAAAATGACTTCAACTGTGATGTGGTCCCTAAAAAAAAAAATGCTATTGTAAAAATGAGAAATCGCTGGTCAATTTTAACCCTTATAACTTCCTAACAAAAAAAAATTTTGGTTTCAAAATTGTGCTGATGTAAAGTAAACATGCGTGATATGTTACTTGTTAAGTATTTTGTGTGACATATCTGTGTGATTTTAGGGCATGAAAATTCAAAGTTTGGCCAAATTTCTGTTTTTTTTTCACAAATAAACGCAAGTTATATCAAAGAAATTTTACCACTATCATGAAGTACAATATGTCACGATGTCAGTATCACCAGGATCCATGGAAGCATTCCAGAGATATTACCTCATAAAGGGACAGTAGTCAGAATTGTAAAATTTGGCCTGGTCATTAACATGCAAACCATCCTTGGTGGTAAAGGGGTTAAAACATTAACATTTACTTTGAATTTTTCTTATAAGAGTTGAGCTAAACATTACAAAAACAAAGTAAAGATCCTTGAATTACTTATAGAACACAATTTTATAGAACTGTTAACTTGTGTACTTGTATTCAGGTATTAAAAATAGTCTGTCAATCACAAATTATTGCATTGTGCTCAATCGAAAAGCCAAGAAACAATGGGACCAATTAATGTCGCTAAAGGAAAGACAGAGGCAAATCTCATGGTGTATAGCAAAAATTTACTGCCTAAAGCAGCAATCAGAAGAGAAATGTTATCATATTGCAGACACAAATGTTATATTCATTAGCATACCTCCAGATATCCATGTCAAAGGTGGTGCAGTTGTTTTGCAAATATGGTATTTTCTCTAATATGTATTCAGTATGTATATATATACATATATATATATATATGTATACATATTATATATATATGTATATATATATATATATATATATACATGCACAATCATGGCTGAAAGTGTTGGCACCGTTGAAATTGTTCCAGAAAATAATTACAGTATTTCTCCCAGAAAATTATTGCAATTACACGTTTTTGTTATATACATTTATTTCCTTTGTATGTATTGGAACAACACAAAAAAAAACAGAGATATAAATGCAAATTGGACATAATTTAGCACAAAACCCCAAAAATGGCCTGAAAAAATTGTTTGCACCCTCAACTTAATATTTGGTTGCCCACTCTTTGGAATAATTAACTGCAATCAATCGCTTCCTATAACAATCAACAATCTTCTTACACCTCTCAAATGGAATTTTGTACCAGTTTTCTTTTGCAAACTGCTCCAGGTCTCTCACGTTTGCAGGGTGCCTTCTCACAAAAGCAATATTAAGATCTCTCTAAGGGTGGTCAATGGGATTTAGATCAGGACTCATTGCTGGCCACTTAACTCTCCAGTGCTTTGTTTCCATCCGTTTTTGGATGCTTCTTGAAGTGTTTAGGCTCGTTGCCCTGCTTATAGACTCATGAACTAGGAAGCAAACCCTGCTTCATGACACAGGGCACAACCGTGTGACCCAAAATCCTTTGGCAATCTTCAGATTTCATAATGCCTTGCACACAGTCAAGCACCCAGTGCCAGAGGCAGCAACACAACCCCAAAACATCTTTGAACCTCCACCATATTTTATCGTATATACTGTGTTTTCTCATTTAATTTTCGGTAAACAGTAGAATCATGTGCTTTGACAGAAAGCTCTATCTTAGTCTTATATCCAAAGAAGAATGAAGGTGGCACCAGATGAATTTCATGCTTTATTAATCAAACTTACAAAAGTTCATCTTCAGATGGAGGGAGGGCAGTGGAGTGCGAGGACGACGGCCGTTTTGCTCAGATTAGCGCTTCTACGGGTCAGTGCAGTGAGGGGGGAGGGGAGAGAGACTAAATACCCACTCAAGGGAATCACCCTCCCTCCTCACAACACCTGAATACAAACGGGCTTTACCTGTTACCCATGGCCTGCAGGCTGGACGGGAACATGTGGGCTTGTATTTCATGGAGTGCAAGCAACACGATTAAGTACAGTTTATCAGTACAAAAACGCTGGAATTTAAGATATCTGTGCTGGCAGAGAGAGAAGTCAATTTGTTCTGGACTAATAACTCCTTGAAATCCTAGGTGGATTGTAGCAGAATCACTCGTGGTCTGAGAGTGATCAAAGAGCTGTCACATTTTAAGGAGGATCCTTCATTTAATGTTGAATTGGAAAAAATCTTTGCTTACTTGTTCTCAAGAAATATTATAATTAGTCCTGAAACACAATTAAAAAATACTATGAAAACATAAATAATGACCTTAAAAAAATGAAGGAAGAATTAAAAACCAGACTTACTGAGAATCTATGGTCTCTTTATAATAAAAAGTTGTTCAGTAAATTGATTCCTCTTCAGGCTTAGATAAAATAGAGGAAGTGCGACAAATTTAAAAATGATTTTGTGTCTGGTCAGATTTTTACATGGAACAAGGTCAAACAAAATTCAAATAATACAAGTACTTTCAGGATCAAGTATATGAGAAACTAGAACAGGAAATCTAAGAAGGATTATTTTACATCTGATTCGGATACCAGTGTGAATGAGGATTTACCCGTGGACTCTATTCCATCAGAAAAATCCGGTTCGAGTACAGATGATTTAACATCCTCATTGCTGCCTTTAGGCTCCGCACACGGAGAGGCGGGAAGAAGAGAAAATGTCTTCAAATCACGAAAAAGGAAGCAGGTTTCGTGAAGACAAGGATATCATTAGTTATTCCACAAGACACGGTCATAAATCTTATGGACCATGAATTAGACACGGCACATCTTTCAGTGTTAGCAAAAGGTTTAGGTTTCCGCCTCCCCTATAAATTTGATTTTGGTGATTTTAAGATCGACTTATTTAAAGATGTCAGAAAGATACATTTAAACAAATCCTTCATTTCCAACAGAGCTGGTGACCCCCCTTGGGGGAAGAAATTCCCTGCCAGGTGGGATCATTGGGCTTCATGGCCACGGCAAGTGCATTTTCTGAGGTGCGTCAAGATACAGCGTTATTGGTTAGTCTAACCAACATGTCACTGATATAGAAGAAGACTCCTCTAGGGCTCCCACACATAGACTTTCACAGGGGTGTAAAATCGTCATATATTCCACCTAGGTCCCCCGGAAATGTCATTGATTTGCTTGAATCTCAGGTTATTAAGAATATGGAGGTTTTGATTTATCAGAAAACTCCCTCCAATTTGACGGTTTCTGAAAAACGGGCTCTATTTGAGATTAAGAGTTGAGAGGAAACAATAATTAGAATGGCGGACAAAGGGGGCAACAGGGTGTTGCTTGCTACCCAGATGTCTTTATTTAGCTGAGGCTGATCTGCAATTGTCAGACACGGTCAGGTCACTTATTCTAAATTATGGCAGGATCCCACCCACAAGTTTAAAAATGATCTCCGTTCTTTTCTTAGGAAGTATACTGAGTTGGGTGTAATCACAAAGAAAAAAGCGGAAAGGCTGCTCCCGGAGTCCCCAAAAAGGCCCCATTGGTATTGTATCCCTAAGATACATAAATCTAGGGTTTCCGCTCCCGGTCGCCCCATAGTGTCTGGAAAATGCTCCGTCACAGAGCCTTTGTCCCAGTACCTTGATTGGTTACTTCACCCACTCCTGCAGGACATCCCTTAATTTGTTAAGGATACCAAGGATTTTCTGAGGTCAATATAAGGTTTTTACTGGCAAGAAATTTTTTCCCTGGTTTCAATCGATGTGGAAAGTCTGTACACCAAAATTCCAGAATTCTACAGATGTTAGGGGTAGAGACAATGAGGGAGATTCTGAACATTTCAGGGAAATGATCAGAGTTTATTGATTTTGTTTGTGAGGGATTGAGTTTTGTTTTGGGACATAATGCCTTCATGTTTGGGGACACCTGGTATATCCAGAACACAGGTACCGCTATGGGGACTCTGGCTTGTACATTTGCTAATTTGTTTTAAGCTATTTTTGAGGAGAGATACATCTATTGTGCTAGTAATGTCTATCTAAAACATATCAAATTAAATAGAAGATTTGTGAACTACATATTCATGGTGTGGGATGGATCTCAGTCATCTTTCCACAAATTTGTGGAGGAACTGAACCATTCCAACACCATGAATATGCATTTTACTTCCCAATTCCCAGAAGCATTGTTTCTCCTTGTGGAGATTGACATGCTAAGCATGTTGAGATGAGGAGACTTAAAGCTGCAATGCTCCTATGGGAAATATGCAAATTGTCTCTTCAGAGAGGAAGAGGACTAGAACTTTAGTGCCACCTATTGGAAGTAGCAATCCTAAAAGTCAATGTTGACCTTTTAATGAGCCTTGTCACATGACATAGGATAAAAGCCAAGCCAGGATCTCAATTTGCAGACACTGTGTTTCGGGGTGCTGCCCCTCGTCAATGCAAAGTGTGAGATGATCTGGTTTGGCTGTGTGAGAGGCGTGTGACTGATATCCAAGAAGTATTGTTTCTCCTTGGGAAATTGACATGCTAAACATGCCGAGGTGAGGAGACTTAAAGCCGCAATGCTCCTGCTATTGCTCAATGCTAGTTTGAGGGATGTGTTAGTGCGCAAACGATGGCAGAACAATAAAACAACTAGTTGGTTGGAGGCTGGTATCCCTAAAGGTAATGTCAAATGCGGGCACTGTTCTTTTTATTCACAGCATAAGGTTGGCAGTTCCCTTTCTACTGGAACAATTACACATCATGTATATGATTTTATAACATGTAAGACCAACTATGTTGTATATGTATTATTTTGTCCTTGTAGATTTTTTTATGTTGGAAAAACTATACGTTAGATTCAGGGAGCATTGCAATTCTATACTTACTGGCAAAGGGTTAAATTAATCATATCAGGGAATTACATGAGTGAAATCCCCGGGTGCTCTTATTCACTGACTTAGAGAAAGTTAAGGTACTGCCACACTACACAATCCCGCTAGCGATCTCGTTAGCGTCGCATACTAATGAGATCGCTAGCGGGATTGTTTCTATATCGCTAGTAGCTACTAATTTAGCGATATCGTTAAGGACGCTATCGCGGTTAGCGATCTCCTTAACGACTTTAGCGGTACAAAAGTACCGCTAAATCGCTAAAAAAGGTGCCACACTCAGCGATTAGATACTTACCAGCGGGACGCCAGCGATGAAAATAGGGTCCGGAACGATCAGGACGACGGACGAGATCACAGCAGGGGCCACGTCGCTGGTAGATGCCGCACACAACAACATCGCTAACGGGATCGCTAAATAGTGACGTTTTTTAGCGATCCCGTTAGCGATGTTGTTTAGTGTGGCATACCCTTTACACTACCTCCTCAGGGAGGCGACCTTCATAAATTGCTTCTACAAAGGGAAGCTAGATGGATCATGCGCACACATGCGCTTGGTCCTACTGGCTTCAATGACCATACTGACATGTCAGTATTTTTGTAGACATAACATTTAATTTTTCTGCAGCATTTTTGTAAATGTCTTCTTTGTTTTTAATAATTATTTGTTACGCTTATTTGTAATGTCCACATGCAGTTGCGTGTGTTTTATTTCACTGTCACTTCGTTTGTATTCAGGTGTTGTGAGGTGGGAGGGTGATTCCCTTGAGTGGGTATTTAAGGCTGGGTCTCACATAGCGATACACCAGCGATCCCGACAACGATCAGGATCGCTGGTGTATCGCTACATTATCGCTGCTGAGCTGCCAAACAGGCAGCTCAGGCAGCGATCAGTACAAGGACACTGCGGGTAAACATCGCTTAGTTACCCGCAGTGTACGTTGGATACCAGCGCCCTGACGCAGGGAGCTGGTAACCAAGGTACACAGGGGGTTTCTAGGCACAGCCCCGCGCCTGGAAACCCGCTGTGTACCTTGGTTACCAGCAGATCGCTGGTCTCCCGCCTGTCACACGCAGCGATGCGTGCCTGTCAGCGGGAGACCAGCGATCAAAAAAATGTCCTGACATTTCAGCGACGATCAGCGATACCCGGCAGGGGGGCTGATCGTCGCTGAATGTCACACACAGCGATATCGCTGGTGAGCTCGCTGCTGCGTCACAAAACTAGTGACTCAGCACCGATCTCGCTAGAGATATCGCTATGTGAGACGGGGGCTTTAGTCTCTCTCCCCTCCCCCCTCACTGCACTGACACGTAGAAGTGCTAGTCTGCGTGAAACGGCCGTCTTCCTTGCACTCCACTGCCCTCCCTCTAGCTGAAGATGAACTTTTGTAAGTTTGATTAATAAAGCATGAAATTCATCTGGTGAGTGCCATCTTCATTCTTCTTTGGATATGACATTATTGTTTTTTCTACGGTGAGCACCCGAAGATTTGGGCAATTTTGCCTGCGGTAGCTTTTGATCAGTGCTGTATTTTCATTTCTGACGCTTCAGCAGCGGTGCTCTGCTTTTTTGAACTTTGTGTTATCTATCTTAGTCTTACCTGTCTACAAGATGCTTTCACAGAAGGATTTTGGCAAACTGCAGTCTAGCTTTTTTATGGCTCTGTCAGCAGTGTGTCCTCCTGGGTATCCTGCCATATCAATTCATTTCATTCAAATGTCAACAAATAGTTTATACTGACACTGATGCACCTTAAGCCTGCAGGACAGCTTGAATTTCTTTGGAACTTGATTTGGGCTGCTTATCCAAAATCCAGTCTATTCGGCATTGCAACCTTTCATCAATTTTTCTTTGCTATCCTCGTCCAGGTAGATTAGCTACAGTGCCATGGGTTGTAAACTTCTTGATTATGTTGCACACCATGGAAAAAGGAACATCAAGATCTCTGGAGATGTAATCTTGAATTTGTTAATATCGTTCAATAATTTTGGTTCTCAAGTCCTCAGATAGTTCTCTTCTCATCTTTCTGTTCTCCTTGCTTAGTGTGGCACAAAGAGACACACAATGCAAAAATTGGGTAAATTTCTCCCCTTTTTTATCTGGTTTAAGGTTTGATTTTCATGTTGCCTACACCTGTTACTTGCCACAGGTGAGTTTAAATGAGCATCACATGCTTGAAACTAAGTTTTTTACCCACAATTTTAGAAAGGTGCCAACAATTTTGTCTGGCCCATTTATGGATTTTGTGTGAAATTATGTCCAATTTGCCTTGTTTTCTCTGTTTTTTTTTGTGTTGTTCCAGTACACTAAAAGGAAATAAACATGTGTATAACAAAATGTGTAATTGTAATAATTTTCTGTGAGAAATACTTAATTTTCTGGAAAACATTAAAGGGTGCCAACACCATGACTGTATATACACATAAATACTTTAGGCCAGCATAACATGTCCATGAAAAACAGACTGTTTGAATTGCAACGCCTTCCCTCACTGCTGATTGATAATGCAGGTCTGACACTGAGTCAATTCTCAAGCCCTGCTTTATTGGCAGCTGAGCCGTCTCTCAAAATACTGACAGCCCAGTACACTCATGATCCTTGGGGGTGACTGAGTGTCATTCACAGCACGAGTGGAGGAATTGTGACAGTATCCCCTCTTACAGGAGGGCCACTGGACTCCCAGGTTTCCCAGAAAATCTAGAATGGTATGCCCTGACCAGACGATTGATCTTCATAGATCGAGCTGCAACCCTCAGGTCCATATCCCTTCCAATGGATGAGGTACTGGAGGGAATTTTGGAGGCTCCAAGAATCCACAATTCTCTGTACCTCATACTCCTAACTGCCATTAACAGAAACCAAAGGAGGTGGAGATGAAGGAGAGAAAATCGAAGAGACAAACTCCTGTAATAGGGATCTGTTGAAGATGTTAGAGATACAAAGAGATGGAGGAAGCTTCAATCTAAAAGCCACTGGATTGAAGACTTCCAAAATTTCATTGGGATCAATATACTTCGCAACCAACTTCACAGATGGCACTTTAAGTTTAATATTTTTGGATGACAACCAAACCTTATCACCTACTCTTAATACAGCCTTCTGTTTTTGGTGAATCTGTGCGTTCCCAATATTCTTTTGAACCTTCCTCTGATATCCCCAGGTTTCTGTATGGCAACCTCCATCCCAAGACATTCAGAACCTATCCTAGATAATTAATCAAAATGGTTATGAAAACCATAATTACGAAAAAAGGGTGTAGTTCCAGTGGACTGATTGACCCCACTGTAAAAGGTGAACTTCGCAAGAGTAAGAATGAAGACAATTCCTCCTGCTGAGCTGCAAAAAAAGTACCTTAACATTTGTTTCAAAGATTGATTTGTCTTTTCTGTCTGAACTTTAGTTTCAGGGTGATAGGCAGATTAAAATCCCTAGTTTACTACAAAAGACTCTTAAAAATTTGAAGAGAAATTGCACTCCCCTATCAGACATACTGTTAAGGGTAATTCCATTCTCATAACATGACAAATAAATAACCTGGAGAGTGTATCAGCATAAGGAAACCCTGACACAGGAACAAAATGAGCCTGTTTGCTGAATCGGTCAATCACCACCCAAATAACAGTTTTCCCACCAAAGAGAGACAAATCTATGATGAAATCTATGGACAGATAAGTCCACGGTCTTTCTGGAATTGACAATTAGTAAATTCCAAGGCTGGCAGGTTATGACATAGTTTACCTTGTGCGCAAACTTCACAAGTGGATAAAATTTTTTAATATCATTATACACGGACAGCGACTAAAAGAGTCTAACAATAGCTTGCCGTGTAGAATGACCACTTGAGGGAATTATGAAGCTCCTGCAAAAGACTCAATCTTAGGTATACAGATACAAATAATTTGGACCCTGGAGTAGCAGAGCCAATGACTGGACTTTACGAATCTCTGCTTCCAACTCTGAAGATACCATTGCTAAATAGCCAGGTAATCACCCTGAACTGGTGACACCAGGAGGAAGCTCTGTTGGCCCAATCAGATTGAGTTGCTGAGCCGTCACTTAAAATACTGACAGACTCACACGCCCTTGCCACTGATAGGGCAGCTGGACTGTGAATAACAATACTGAGAGCTCAGCACACCCCTGATCCTATAGGGCAGCTGAGCTGTGACTCACAGCATCCTTAGGACACCGTGCATATCTATAGGAAACACTGTCTGCAAGGAATGCTTAGGTGGGCAGAGTGGTGAAATGAGCCTTTTAGCTACGCCAGCGGTACGCCAAGAACAATAATTAGCATGCTTACTTTAAGTTCAGCTTCTATAGAATGGAGGCAGCGATTAGAACACTGATAGAAAATTATTGCCCTGATTCACCATTGTTTCTCTATATTTCTAGAGTAATTTGTTCTTTATTAATGGCTTTAATATATATGACTTATTTTCAATCAGTTTTGTTCTATTTTTTAAGTTGCCTCGCTCTTTTAAGTATTTTTCAGTTTTTTTTCTCAATAACTTTGGTTTGTTATCCAGATGTTTTAAATCTATTAATGATATGAGAATTTTTAAAATGTCATATGTTTTGGTGCAACCCATTCCTAAAGCCAGATTTTTATTTTGGCGCACTTTAACATTAACTTACCACATTTTAGAGGATTATATAACTTTTCTCTAAAAGGTGCACAAAAAAGGGGTAAAAAAAAAAAAAATTGGGTAAAATTCTCTAATACCTTGTATTATTTTGAGAAGTTCGTCGCAAAAAATGGCAACAAATACTTCAAAACAAATAAAAAATTGGGATGAGCGAGCACTAAAATGCTTGGGTGCTCATTGCTCGAACTAATCTATTCCTAATACTCCCATACTTGTTTGAATAATGAATATAATGGGAGTCAAAGTGAAAGACAAACTTTTTTCCTGCAGACCCTACAAATTAAAATGTTCAAATGGATTGGAAAAGTGCTGAATGGAAGTAGAATAGCATGGGGAAGACGCCAGGAAGCATCTCTGACTCCCAGATTGCTGATTAAAACTATGGTGTCACACTTTTACTCCACTTTAACCCTTTAGTGACCGAGCCAATTTTGACTTTAATGACCAAGCCAAATTTTTGAATTCTGACCAGTGTCACTTTATGTGGTTATAACTCTGGAATGCTTCAACAGATCCCACTGATTCTGAGATTGTTTTATTATGGCATATTGTACTTCATGACAGTGGTAAAATTTCTTTGATATGACTTGCATTTATTTGTGAAAAAATCAGAAATTTGGTGAAACATATGAAAATTCTGCAATTTTCACATTTTCAATTCTTATGCCCTTAAATAAGAGCATTATGTCACACAAAATAGTTTATAAATAACATATATAATATATATACAGCTCTGGCAAAAATTAAGAGACCACTGCACAGTTTTAAAAAAATCAGCTTCTCTACATGTCTGACAGCCATTCCATTCCAGTGTCAGTTGAATTCCAACCAGAGTACACCTCATTTTACTTAATGTGCTTCTGATTAGTGGATCAAGGCCTAACATTTTTTAATAGATTTTTCTCAGTTGTAAAGATAACAGAATTGTTTGCAGACCACATAACACTGTATGGTTGATAAATGAAAGTCTACAACATTTTTAAATGGTTTTGTTTACTTTTAGAGATCACAGAAATGTTCACAGACCATGTAACACTGTATGGCTGAGATATAGAAGCCTACAAAATTTGTAAAAGCTTTTTAGCAGTTTTAGAGATCACAGAAATGTTCACAGACCGCATGGCACTGTATGGCAGAGAAATGGAAGCTTACAAAATTTTTAAAAGCATTTACTCAGTTTAAGAGATCATAGAACTGTTCACAGATCATGTAACACTGTATGGCTGAGAAACAGAAGCATGCAAAATTCATAAAAGCTTTTCTACATTTTTAGAGGTTCACAGAAATGTACTCAACACTCTATGGAATAGTGTATGGCTGAGAAATATAGCCCAGAAAAATGTTTCAATGATTTTTGGGTGTGTTATATAACACAAGAAAAGAGCCTCAAAGCACATAATACTTGATGGATCAAAATAATATTAAATTTTTTCAGCCCCCACAAAAAAAACTGCAGCTATATATTTGCCAACGGACTGCACAGGTCTAATCCCTGTCTACAGACTGGATTCTGTCACTCTCCCTGCTCCTGCAACTCACTCTCCCTCCCCAGGCTAAATGCAGATTGTATGTGATATAAACGATTAGCCGTTAGAAGGGCTGTTAGTATGATCACTAAGCTTCAGCACTGGTATCAACATTATAGCCCTCTGATTCTTTATACTGTGCACACAGGCCTAGACAAGCACTATCTCCTTCCAATACTAAGTATCACAGCGCTGTGCAATGGTGTGAGTGTGCGGACCCGGGCGGCTCCTGACTTTTTACTATCCCTGATGATGTCAGACAGCTAGCCAATCACAGTAATGCCATAATCAAGATGGCTATGGCTGTTATGTTTCGGTAGCTGAGGAGAAATAGCAAAAATAGCCTAGCCAAAGTAGCAATACACCAGAGAGGCTGGAAACTACTGGGTTGCAGAACCCTAAACTAAACGCAACACTAGAAGTAGCCGTGGAGCGTACCTACGGTGATCCTAGACGCCTCGTCACAGCCGGAGAGATAGCTACACCTAAAGACAGAAAGATGAAAGCTAACTGCCCCGTAGCAGAACCCCCAAAGAAATAGGAAGCCCCCAAACATGTAATGGCGGTTAGACAAGAAGAAAATACGAACACAGACAGAAAATAGAATGAGCAAACGCTGGGGCCCAATTCTGTCTAGATAGAAAAGTATAGGAAAGAATTCTGACTGCAACCCAAAAAAACCCTGACAGAATACCAACACTTCTGATTAACAAAAAAACCTGAGATCACACGATCTCTACCACCTAAATCAGATCTCTGGTGTAACACACAGCAATTCAGCAAATAAAAAGTGACACAGGAACAGAGCAAAAGTGCAAACACAAACTGAGCACAAAAGCAGCGCCAGGCCCCAAAAGGGGACCAGGCTGAAGTCCTCTGCAAGGCAGCAAACCAGCAAGGAAACTCCAACCAGAGGAAAAAAAAACAGCAAATCACTTATCTGAAGGAAAGCAGGAATGCAAGCTGAGCTCCAACCAAGATCTGGAAGAACAATTGATTAACGGCAAGGCTGATGGGAGTTCGGGTCACTTATATCAGACCAATCGGACCCAGCTGAAAGCCATTCAGCAATTGGTTCATTACCGTCAGCAACCACCGGAGGGAGCCCCAGCTCCGAAGTTGCCTCCAATGTGCTCACAACAGTACCCCCCCCTTGAGGAGGGGTCACCGAACCCTCACTTGCACAACCAGGCCGATCAGGATGAGCTCGATGATAGGCACAGATCAGTCTCCTAGCATGGATGTCCGAAGCAAACACCCAAGAATTGTCCTCTTGACCTAGTCTCCACTTAACCAAATACTGGAGTTTCCGTCTAGAAAAACGAGAATCCAATATTTTCTCAACCACATACTCCAAATTGCCCTCAACCAAAACAGGGTCAGGAGGTGCAGCCATAGGAACCACTGGCTTGACAAACCTCTTCAATAAGGACTTGTGGAACACATTATGGATCTTAAATGTCCCTGGAAGAAGCAAATGGAAGGAAACCGAATTAAGAATTTCCATGATCTTATAAGGTCCAATGAACCTTGGCTTACATTTTGGAGACGCAACCTTCATAGGGATATTTTTTGAGGACAACCAAACCAAGTCCCCCACATTAAAACGAAGACCATCAGTCCTATGCCGGTTGGCAAACCGCTGGGCCTTCTCCTGAGAGAGAGACAACCTCTCCACTACCTGGTCCCAAATCTGCTGCATCCGCTCCACAATAGAGTCAATCCCCAGACAGACGGAAGCCTCCGCCTGTCCTGAAGAAAATCGAGGCTGAAACCCAGAATTGCAGAAAAATGGAGACATCAAAGCGGCAGAGCTAGCCCTATTATTAAGAGCAAACTCAGCCGAAGGCAAAAAAGAGACCCAGTCATCTTGATCAGCAGACAAAAAACATCTCAACTAAGTCTCCAAGGTCTGGTTTGTTCTCTCGGTTTGTCCATTGGTCTGAGGGTGAAATGCAGAGGAGAAAGATAACTGAACACCAAGTTTAGAACAAAATGTTCTCCAAAATCTGGAAACAAACTGGACTCCTCTGTCAGACACAATGTTCTCCGGAATGCCATGCAACCGAAACACGTGCTGAAAGAACAAAGGCACCAATTCGGAGGAGGAAGGCAACTTAGGTAATGGCAAAAGATGTATCATCTTGGAAAACCTATCACAGATTACCCAGATAACGGTCATTCTCTGAGAAACAGGGAGGTCGGAAATAAAATCCATAGAGATATGGGTCCATGGTCTCTTGGGCACAGGCAATGGCATCAACAAACCACTAGAGCGAGAGCAAGGCTTGGAGCGAGAGCAAGTCCCACAGGACTGCACAAGGTCCCTGACGTCACGAGACAAAGTAGGCCACCAAAAGGACCGACTCACCAAGTATCTGGTACCAAAAATCCCGGGATGACCAGCCAACGCGGAACAATAAATCTCAGACATCACACTCTTCTTCCACTGGTCTGGGACAAACAATTTCCCAACAGGGCAGCGTTCAGGTTTATCCTCCTGACACCCCTCCAGAGCCAGTCTCAAATTGGGCGAGACGGCGGAAAGAACTACACCCTCTTTAAAATAACAGCAGGATCAGTTAACTCAGGAGAATCCGCAAAGAAACTCCTCGAGAGGGCATCCGCCTTAACATGCTTACTGCCCGGAAGAAAAGAAACCATAAAATTAAAACGTGTGAAAAACAAGGCCTACCTGGCCTGTCTAGGATTAAGTCTCTTGGCTGATTCGAGATAAACCAGGTTATTATGGTCCGTGAGGACCACCACCTGATGTTTGGCTCCTTCCAGCCAATGTCTCCACTCTTCAAAGGCCCACTTCATGGCCAATAACTCCCGATTACCCACGTCATAATTACGTTCAGTTGGAGAAAATTTTCGAGAGAAGAAGGCACAAGGGTTGCTCTTAGAGGTCTCTGGATCCCTTTGGGACAAAATGGCACCTGCCCCAATCTCAGAAGCATCAACCTCCACCTGAAACAGTAGAGAAACATCAGGCTGCCGTAGAACAGGAGCAGAAATGAATCTCTGCTTAAGTTCCTGAAACGCAGAAACTGCCTCAGGAGGCCAATTCACCACATCGGAACCCTTTTTGGTCAAATCAGTCAATGGTTTAACAATACCGGAGAAATTACCAATAAATTTACGATAAAAATTGGCAAAACCCCAAAATCTCTGAAGAGCCTTCAATGTAGTAGGTTGAACCCAATCACAGATGGTCTGAACCTTGACCGGGTCCATTTCAATAATGTCATGGAAATATATATGTATTCCATATATTCAAAGTATATTCACATATATGCATTCACAGTTAGATAGATCTCACTTGCTAAAAATCCTGTGCTCACACATATCTATGCCAGCTATAATCAGTCGTTTTAAACGAATCTGGCCTTCATAAGGAACAAGTACATAGAGTCTTAGTAGATATCTGTTGTTTACTTTTGTAGTCATGCATTCATGCTGGGGCAAAGAGCAGTAAACAATAAATCTGCAACTTCAGCCCTTTTATCATAATTATCATAATTACACTAGAACAGCCAATAATCTAGCAGCTTTTAATTGTATGCTAATTGACTAACCAGCCCCTTTTTGTAAACGTATAAAACCTTGAATGAATAATAAATGAGTAGTCTTGACGAACTGCTATACTGACACTTCCGTTGTGGACAGTTTCATTTCGTTCTGAGCGCTCAAAAAGACATTTAATAGAGATTTGGGAACAGCAAGCAGCAAACACTTCAGGATAGATTTATCCTAATTAAATTTCCATAACAGTTGGCGCCTGCACGCGGGGCATTGGACGAAACGCACGAGGACCCGGCCGACCGGAGAGACGGGGGTGTTGGCCCTGGCCTTGGCACACGGGACGGAGACTGCAGCTCCATCAGTAAGGTAAGAAAACTCTGTCATCTTACCTGAATGTTCCCTGTGCCTAGTCCTAGCCTACACTTCTAGTCGGTCGGACGTGGTCATCACCGCATTCCCAGGTTGTGTAAAAAGTCCATACCCTTATCCAAAAGCCCTGGGATATAAGCCGAGTTGTTTGCTGCTGTGCTGTATATGTTTCATGTTTTTGTGAACCGGGAGAAAGTTGGAACGGTGACTGTGTTTTTGCTTGCTGATTTCTGGGGGCTGTATAACAAAAGCCAAATTGCTGGATAAGTTCCCGCAGTTATCTTTCACACACAGGAGGGAGGTCATCCCAGAAAAAATCCAGGTGTGAGGGGCGGGAGCTTTGTTTTGGATAAGTCCACGCAGTTATTCTTCACACATTGGAGGGAGGTTATCCAAGATCAATCCAGGTGTGAGGAGCGAGGGCTTTGAATCGGTTAAGTTTCTGCAGTTATCTTTCACACACAGGAGGGAGGTCATCCCAGATCAATCCAGGTGTGAGGGGCAGGAGCTTTGTTTGGATAAGTTCTCACAATAATCGTCCACGCAAGGGGGGAGGTCATCCCAGTCAAATCACACGTGGATGGTGAGAATTTTGATTAAGGCTATTACAGATTACTGTGACCGGCGCACCGGCCAGGGCGTACGGTTTTCAGAAAGTGATAGACCTGTACCTGTAGCATCACCGTGCTCAGTGCAATTGGTGAGTTATCAGTTACCAGAGCAGCTTGTATGTGTCACAGATCATCAAAAGAGGGATTCGTATTCTCCCGGGTGTCTGTCTCATTGTACATGTCACTGTCTGTCTTGCAGGTACTGTCGCTTTAAATCTCATTCAGCGTGCGCTCTGTCAGTATCTCATTCACTGCTGGCTGTAGCAGCGAGAAAACCCCTTTGACCCCCCCTCCTCTGCTAATCACGTTGTCACATCTGTTTCCTGGTTTTGATCTTTTTAAGCTAGTTTTTTTGGCTACAGGTTTTAACGTGAAAATTCTCAGGCATTCAGACTGAACTATATTCATTTTTTGCTATTCTGAGGGATAATTTTTTTTTTTTTTTTTGATACGTGATTTTAGTGCCTGTAGAGACAGCAAGCAGAGATATAAGGGGGGGGAAGTGCTGGCAGCAGCGAGGTGACATTCCAGAAGGAGGTAGGAAAAAGCCTACGCTACCAGACAAAAGTTTTAAAGTAGTTTTCTTTTTGTTTTTATCATTTTACAATCAGTTTTTCCACCTCTTTTCTGTTTTTTTTAATTAGCTGTTTTAGTAACAAGGGTTGTTTTTCAGAGTTTTATGATTAATACGGTTTTTCTTTTCTCCCCTTTTTGGTGAATTTATTTTTTTTCTTTTTCTAGAGTTTTTTACTAAATCTATCTTTTGTTTTTAAAGTTTTTCTTTTCAGTACATTTTTAAATAATTTTGGAGAGTTTTTTTTCTAATCAATTTACTTTAGAGTTTTATTCTCCAACCATTTTTTTTTTCTCTACTAGCTTGCTTTAGACCAAGGTCACTCCACAGATAAGGAAACTGCAGGCTGAGGGAGAGCACACACACACAAACTGCGCAGCGGTTTGAGTAACCCCTCCCATCAGGCATTCAGCGAAGACACGCAGAGCCAGAGTGCAGCAGTTTTCAGATGTTTAATCACCTTTGTTGAATAGGTTTTTGGAATAGACACAGTACGTGAGAATCGAAGGGCTAGGCATGTGAATAGAAGGTCAGAGTACGTGAGAAGCAAATAGACAGGCAGCCTTTACGCTGCATAATGAAATGTTTTTTCTTGTTTTTGTTGTTTGAAAGGCAACGGGAAAGTTTGTTAATAGATTACCATCTGCTATAAAAGAGCAGTGGTGCATCGTGTAGAAGGTACAGCAAGTTAATTTGAACGGACCAGGAAGTGATTTTTTATGTGAATAAGATTGAAAAGGTGTTAAATCGTCTGTGAGAAAAAGATCACTGACATGTCACAAGAGCAGAATTCAGAGTCACACACATCACATGTCCATCATGTGGAGACACGGGACAGGTGTAGGCTGCTCTCATTGAGTAAGGAGCCTTGTACAGGGAAAAACGCTCCCCGCCTCTCTCCACAGGGAGAAGGCATTTTTGTTTCAACCATCCCCTCTCAAGAGTCACAGGGGGAACACCCTCTCCTTTTTCTTCTCTCAGTCCCTTTCTCCTTCTTCTTCAGACTTTTCTCCTCTTTCCTCACTGCCATCCCTCTCATTCCTTCTTTCCCCTCCCTCACATCTCTGACACATCCATTTTCTTCATCTTCCTCTTCTTCTATCTCTTCCTCTCCAACTCTCAAATCTTCTTCTTCATCTTCTTCTACTTCTCCCCCTCCATCTTTCTCCTCTCTCTCTCCTCCATCTTTCTCTCTTTTCCCCCTTTCACTCTTCTCTCTCTCCCCTCTTTCCTTTTCCTCCCTTCTCCTCCCACACCACACCCACCTGCTCATGCTTGCTCTCCTCCTCTTTCCTCCTCTCAGGCACATCCCTGCTCTTCTTCACCCTCCCCTCCACCTCTCTCCCCTCCTCTTTCTCTCGCTCCTCCCTCACACCTCCCTTCTCTTCCTTTTTTTTTCTACTTCGTTGTCAACTGGGTCAACGCCCAATCAAAGCAATGTGGTGTCCCTGTATTCAGTGCCTCCAGCACAGGGCACCCTGTCTATCCAAGCACAGTACAAACATTGCCAGTCATTATATCAGGGGTAGAAAGTGCAAATCTCCCTACACAAAACGCTGCATGTAGCCCCCAGACACAACAACTAGCAGAGCCCACAGCTAGGGCTTCACAGGGGGGTGGTATAGCTACAGATACAAATGAGGAACCTCAGTGCCGAGCAGGGCTGCCAGCATGGAACCATGACACTGATCCACCGCAGCCTCAGCAAGGAAGTGGGAAATCCCCATGCAGCAAGACAACTTTTAAGCCCAAATCTCACCCAGTGTATGCACCAAGTACACCATGTCATTTCTTATCTGATGAAGATGAAGATGCAACGTCACACATGCTGCCCAATACTAGGGAAGAAAACATACAAGCACCAATAGAGCAGGGACAGGTAGAGGCACCATCCTATGAGCCCTTCATCCCAAGCCAGGTGATCAGTATGCTGCCAGACCCAGGGATACACCCCATGCCATTTTGCCAAAAAATGCAGCAGATCCAGCGAACGTATGCAGCAGCCTGGATTGATCTCTGGACCGTAATGGAAATAAAAGCAGGTGATGCATTCTGGCCAATTATGAGAGAACTAGTGTTGAGCATTCCGATACCGCAAGTATCGGGTATCGGCCGATATTCGCGTTATCGGAATTCCGATACTTAATTCCGATACTTTTTCAATATCGTATACCGGAATCGGAAGTTCCCATAATTCTTTGAGAGGCAATGTGATGTTAGTCAGCCAATGATGAATCTTATGAAGTGTGGGCACATCCTGTAATGCTGCGGTCATCTTAACTAATGGCATGGCTGTGATTGGCTGCTGAAATGATGTCAGAATGCACTATAAAAGGCGCCGCAGCCATTTTAGCGTCACTGTGCTGTGAACTCAGTTAGGGACAGAACGCTACTCTGCTCACTCTGAGGGACAGTTAGATATTGCGATTTTGTGTACTACTGTGCTTGAGGCAGGCTAGTTTACCAACCGCTGTGTAAAGCTTCATTTTGCCAGTGTTGTTTTAACAGCTCTGTGCAAGGTGTGTGTGTGACAGTGCAGGTGACGCTGCAGTTTGCTCTGCATCCACCGCTGTTTGTAGGCATCTGCACGTGTCACTGACTCTTTTTTTTTTTAATTTTATTTTGTGGAATTGGTGCAGCTCCATTATATTAGAAAAAAATCAAATCTATTAGTGTGACGTGCTTCCATCCGTATACAATACAATGGTTGCAAACACTATAGAAGTACAGAAAGGAGCCTTTCACAGCTACTGAACAGTTGTCTGCAGGGTTTACTGTAGTCTGTGAGCTTTTAATTTTGTGAGTGCAGATTACGCTCCAGTTAGTTCTTCAACCACTGCCGGTTGTAGTCTGCTGAGCGTGTGTCACTGCCTCATCCTTCACATTTTTCTCTAATTGGTGCTGCTCCATTTTAGTGGAAAAAAATCTAATCGATTAGTGTGACGCGCTTCCATCCGTATACAATACATTGGTTGCAAACACTATAGAAGTAGACAAAGGGGCCTTTAACAGCTACTGAAC
>JARQOD010000006.1:321653143-321665578 GCA_033576555.1 Oophaga sylvatica
TTTCTGCAGGTTTTGAAAAGGGGTTTTTTTTGTTTTTAAAATTAATTGTTATTTATTGTAATTCACTGCAGTTGCGTGTTTTTAAATCCTGCACTTTTTTTGTTTTCGGGTGTTGTGAGGGGGGAGGTGTTTCCCTTGAGTGTATTTAGTCTCTTCCCCCCCCCCCTTTACTGCAGTGCCTAGAAGATCTAATCCCAAAACGCCGCACCCTCATACTCCCGCCCTCCCCCAGCGAAGATAACTTTGTAGGTTTGATAATAAAGCATAAATTTCATCTGGGAGTGCCCCCTCATTCTTCTTGGATTAACAATTTAAAACACCCTGCTCACATCAAAAACATTTCCCAGTGATGCCTAAAACTGAATTTTAGGGGGGAAAACCCCATCCCAAAGATTTATCCACTTTAAAATTTTAGGGTAAACCTATAACTCTGCCTTCCCTTCCCAACAACCTCTACACCACCTGATCTCCTCACTATCCAACGACCCCAAGAAATTTTTTGACACCTTTCACCCCTTTTCCAGGCCGAAAGCACAACCCCTACACAACTTTTGTGCAGCCCTCCTCCCACTTTATAGAAAAAGATGAATCGTCGGGAAATCCGCTCACGCCCCACCAGGTGCCATGACTCCCATCCCCCCTCATTTCCCGGCTCGCTCTCCACTTTTGATTATACAGAAAAGTCGTCACAATCACCTAACTACAAAAAGAAACCTGCGTCATGATCCAGACGGGTTTTTGTCTTTGCCCCATCGGGTTCAGAGGGTTTTAATTGTTTCTGCCTCTCCGGGCACGGGGGCGGCTAGTTATTTTGCCAATTGACCTAGGTCGGGGGCAGTTATACCCGCCTTAAGCAGTTTGTTGACCCCCTGCGGTGAAGGGGATGAAGCCAGGAAGATCAAAGGGGGTTTCCGCCTTGCTCCATATGCGGAAAAAAGCAGCGTACACAGGGTTTCCCCGGGGGGGACACTTTCAGACCGGGGCAAAAGCCAAACGGGTGAGGGGGGGAAAACCCGGGTGTGCAGAGCTCAGAGCAGTGTGTGCAGAAGACAGAGCAGGTTGCGGGCTGCACGCAGGAGAGGAGAGAGAACTCCCGGCCAAAGAGCTCAGACAGAGGGCGGAACATACTGCTGTCTGTGAGTGCTTGAATGCAGAGTCCCCAGTGTTTAGAGCAAGACGTCCTCCTGACCGTGCAGAGACAGAGACCCTCACGCATAGTCACAGTGGCCGCGGTGACAGGTCACAGCCCCTGATTCCAGCAGATAGACTTGACAAAACACTGAATAACGTTCAAGCAGAGAAGCTTAACAAAAGACTGACCATTGTTCCGGCAGAGAGACTGTTAGTTTGGAAGCAGAGACTCAGAGCAGAGAAGACCCAGTCTGTCCCAGTGTCCCCCTGCCTTCCACCTTAACCCTGGAGATCGCGGTTACCATCCAACAGAGACTACAGCATTCACCGAGACTACAAGTGCCGCTGCTGTCGGCACCTACATTGGTGAAGACGACCCATTGAGCAAGATTTCTTCAGACTGATAAGTTTCACGAATACCCGTTAATTACCGTTATTCTGCTTGACTGTTTGACAACTTGTTCCAGTCCCCATATGCTGTTTTATACACTGTTATAATATCAGTTTAATCCCCACTATTTTCTCCCTGCAAGGAGAATCTTATCCTTGTAAATAAACCCCTTAACTGTTGATCTGTCTCTGTTCTGTGGTGACATACCCAGCACGTGCACGTTATTACACTTGGCGTAGTCGGCAGGATGTCACACGGTAACGCGGAATGGGAAGATCAAGCAGTTGGGGAAGGCCCCAGAGATTGCATTAATGGCCCTGGAAGGGGAGGCATGGGATTCTGTTATGCTTAGGTCCCCCCGAGAAGAGAGACCCTGGACAAAGTGCATACTTGAGGAGACGCATGGGGATCCCACTGACGTAGGGGTACTGCGCATGTGATTGTTTCACTGTGCACAAAGAGAGGGGAGACTGTGACACAATTTATGAATGCCCTGCAAGAGCTCCATACTGCCATCAAACGGAAGGACGGCATAGGTGTAGGGTCAGTTGACGTTGTGCTCCGGGATCAGTTGGTGACGTGTTTGCGCGATGTGTTGATGAAACAGGCCCTGCGAGAGCGCATGCGGGTAAAGCCAGATATAACTTTCTCTGAAGTTGGCAGTGATGCGCGAGAGCAAGAGCAGGGAGTGACAGAGCCAGTGGGGAAGGTACAGAGCGCGGAGGTAACCACCACTACTGACACTATCCCTCAAATGGCCGCCTAAAGAAGAACCCTGGCGATAGAGTCCGCCCTTTCATATGGGACAGAGAAGCTGACCCCCGACGTGAGATTGCTGCTACCCAGAGGAGAAGCCCTCCTAAGTATTATTCCTGTGGAGAACCCGACCATGTCGCCTCGCCCAGTGGTGTCCTCGGCGGAGCCGACCATCCCCGCGCCATCCGTTAAACGAGGTGGCTCCGAGCCTGAGGGACCCAGCTTGCAGCGTAAAGTTTGGAGGAAGACTAGCAGAAGTCCCACCAGCCTTGTTTCCATGTGCCCCCTGGTCTGGGAAGAAATCAATGGAAGAGCAGTGCGGTGCCTGGTAGACACCGGCTCACAAGTGATCACCATGCCTGAAGGATATTTCTGCTGCCACTTCATGGAGGCACTATGGCCAGAATGGGGTCCAGTGATCAAACTTATGGTGTCCAACTACTTACCCATCCCGGTCGCAGGGGTGGTATGGATGAACATAGAAGTCTGCTGTAAAGATGTGGGGAGAAGAGGCATAGTACTGGTGGATGGAGAAGCAGCTAAGGACCATACCGTGACCCTGGGCATGAATGTGTTGAAAGATCTTGGGAGCCTTCTGTTCAATGAGTCCCCGGAGCAGTTCATGCAGCAATGGAGTTACCAAACTCCTCAGAGAAGGGTCTTTCAGCAACTGATACTGACAGCTCAGGTCCGGAAAGCATACAGTGACGGGAAGGAACTCGGCTAAGTCATCGCACCGCCTCCGTTAATCGAGTTTTGCCCCCTGGACAGACTGTTCTTCCCCTACCTGTTATTAACCTGGAGGGGGAGGAGTTCCAAATTAAACCCAGCAGAGTCGACCAGCTGCCATCGGAAAAATTAGTCGCTTGGACCCTGGCTACTGTGCGGGATGGCACTGTCCTCGTATGCTGTTTAAATTTGGGGGAGACTGATGCAACTTTACCCCCCAGGAGTGAAGTTGCCTATTTCCTGCGCCTCCCAGATGAGCTGATTTATATCTGAGACAGTACAGCTGACTGCAAGGACAGAAGATCCGTGGCTGGTGACCATCAAGGCGGAGGCAGCCTGGACCCCAGATTGCTGCAGGAGGGGTGACAGATACTGGAACATATGAGGGCAGAGCTCTCAGAACTGACCCTTCAGCAGGTGCCCCAGGTGAAAGCCTTGTTGGGAAAATACCAGGAAGTGTTCACCATAAAAACAAAGACGACTTTGGGTGCACCACGGCCATCAACCACGAGAAACCCACAGGGGATGCGGCACCAATCTGGGAACGGTACCGCCAGATACCCCCACAAATGTACCAGGAGGTAAAGGGGATGCTGCCACAGATGTTGAAGAAGGAAGTTATACGTTAGAGTCAGAGCCCGTGGACTGCCCCCATAGTCTTGGTTAGGAAGAAGGGTGGGTCCCTACGCTTCTGTGTGGACTACCGCTTGCTTAACGCTTGCAAAATGCAAGACTCGTAATCACTGCCAAGGATAGAGGAGTCCCTGTTGGCGCTAGGGAATGCCAGGTATTTTTCCACATTAGATCTGCCCAGCAGTTACTGGCAAGTACCAATATCCGAACGAGATCGAGCCAAGACAGCTTTCATCCTTCCGATGGGATTGTACAGTTCGACCACATCCCCTTCAGCCTAGCCAATGCCCCAGGAATGTTTCAACGCCTCATGGAGAGATGTCTGGGAGACCTGAACTTTGAAGCCACTTTGATTTACTTGGACTATATCATCGTCTTTGCCCCCACCTTTGAAGAACATCTGCAGAGACTGGAGCAGGTTCTGAGTCGGCTACAGAAGTACGGGTTGAAAGTGAACCCCAGAAGTGTCACCTCTTCCGGACTGAGATTGAATTCTTGGGGCACGTTGTCTCTACTGAGGGAGTGAGGCCTTCTCAGGAGAAGATCGCTGAAGTACAAGAGTGGCCGACCTCACAAACTGTGAAAGATGTACGTGCATTCTTGGGACTCACCGGATACTTCCGACGCTTTGTAAAAGACTTTACCCACATTGCAAATCCTCTTCTGTAGCTGTTGAGGGGAGCACTCTTGTGCCTTGCATGACTCGGAGAAAAATCCAGAAAACTACAGTTCATTCATAGCCAGTATGGCCAAGTTCCGATACAGAATCTCCTATAAGAGAGGAGCAGAGAATGTTCATGCTGATGCCCTTTCTCGAGGGAATTATCGCAAACCAGTGCCCAGTCGGGAAGAAGAGCTGGAGGCCGTGGAAGTCCTAGACTTTGGAGAGACTGCCAGGACGGTAGCAGCTAAGCGGGAAACTGGTCAGAAGGAAGCCCGTGTGAGTTTGCTGGAGCAGCCCCGTGATGAGTGTGTCCAAATACAGCAGGAGAATCAGGAGAAAGCCCAGTTGAGATGGCGGGTCGCGTCTAGACAGGGCCCAGCCAAAGCAAGAGGAGGTCTGCCTCACCTGAGAAGCTGAAGATGCTGCGTCAGTGGGAAAGACTACAGTTACGGGATGGTATCCTGTACAGAAGAATGTTCCTCCAATTGGAACTTGGCCTTGTCTGGCAGATGGTTATTCCCTCGTCCCTGGTAGACCAGGTGGCTACAGAGCGCATGAAAAAGGAGCGCACTTTGGGCCGGAAAAAACCTTCCAGTAGTTGCAGCTCCTGTTTTATCATTCCAATCTGAGGAACATCATGGAAAGGGCTGGAGTTGTGAACTGGTAAAACCACCGGAAGAACGGGCCCTCACAGAGACCGTGAAGTCCTCTGGCCCTATGGACCTACTTTCCATAGATTACCTGACAATTGGACCAGCGCACCAAGGCTATGAGCACTGTTTAGTGATGATAGACCATTTTACTAGGTTTGCCGTAGTGACACCAAAACGGGAGCAGACTGCCAAGTCTGCTGCTGACGCATTCTGCAAACACTTCATTCAGGTGTATGGGTGCCCCAAACGCATCCATTCTGATCTGGGGACCTGCTTCCTCAGAAAGGTGAGAAGGAACTGCACCAGCTGTACAAAATCAATAAGTCCCGGACAACTCCTTATCATCCACAGGGGAACGGAGCTTGTGAAAGATTTAACCACACCCTGATCCAAATGCTGAGGATTCTGGAAGAGGACCAGAAGGCATGTTGGACTGAGTTTGTCCCTGAATTGGTGTGGGTGTATAACAATCGGAAACACAGCGCCACCGGCTTCACAACCTACTCTCTGTTCTTTGGACGGTCCGGGAAGGAGTTGGCAGAGTTGGAGTTGGAGCCCGAGGAGGACTACACATGGATGGGGGTGTACTCCTGGGTTCAAGAACACCGTCGTCAGCTACGGACTATCCATCGGCTAGTGCAGAACTTGCTGCAGGAATTGGAACATCCTCAAGTCACTCCTCAAAAGGGGATAGCTCTGCAGCCTGGAGACCGAGTCTTGGTGAGGGAAAAGTGCCCACACAACAAATTGGAGTGCCAGTGGGAGAAAATGCCGTACAGGGTGAAGCAGCGACTTGGCGACAAGGGTACAGTCTACGAGGTCCAGCTGGAAATGGAGGAAAGGGCCCCCACTCGCACATTGCATCGGAATATGCTGCATCCTTGTTTGTCTCGAGATCCCGAACCAGTTCAATTGGCTCTAGTACCCCCACCGGCTGTACCAGTGGTGAATGTTGATGTTGAAGATGGGGAAGACACTCAATTTCCCCCAGGGAACCCAACATGCCGGGAGTGGCCCCGACTCCCATTCCCCCCACAGCAGCTGACTGTTATGTTCTGCTACAAGCACTAAGGAAAGAAGGGAGATCTGTCCCTATGATAGAACTAAGCTAGATCCCTACGATGTAACGGGGAACCTGATCCTGCAATCAGAACCGCTAAAGTTCTCAGCTAGTCTGTACGAAGACCTATAGATGCGAGGGAGGGATCTCTACAAGAACTAGGGACTGGGAGAAAGATGGACACCTCCTAACAGAAGTTGCAGCAGTAAAAGACAAACAAACAACATAGAACATAGAGGTCCAAAGACCAAGCGAAACTGACTGAGTATGGTAACAAAGCACCTGGCTAGCTTAAGAGTAGAAATTACAATAAAGTCCAGCAAAGCCAGAAGGGCGGAGCAGGATTAAATAGGCAAAAAAGGTCATGTGACCAGCAAGATAGAAAAAACCTAACTGGAGAGTTCTAACAGTACCCCCCTTCTAAGAGGATCCTCTGGATCCCCTAGGCCCAGGCTTATCCGGAAACCTCTTGTGAAACGCTCTGACAAGTCTGGACGCAGAAACATCATCCGCCCTCACCCATGAGTTATCCTCGGGTCCGAAACCCTTCCAAGCGGCGAGATACTGCAAACTCCCTCTATAACGTCTAGAATTTAGGATGAGGGAAATTTCATATTTCCCGTCCTCCACCACCGGGGGAACAGTGGCAGAGGCGTCTCCATCCGACACATCAGCTCTTTTCAACAGAGAAACATGAAACACCGGATTAATCTTCCAGGAGGTAGGAACCTCCAACCTAACAGCAGATTGGTTAACAACCTGAAGCACCTTAAAGGGCCCTACAAACTTGGGACCCAATTTTTTAGAAGGAATCCTCAACCGCAGATTCTTAGAGGACAACCAAACCATGTCACCAATAGCAAACAAAGTCTCTTGCCGTTTCCTATCAAAGTACCTTTTAGATTTTTTGT
Organism: Oophaga sylvatica; assembly: GCA_033576555.1. Taxonomy (NCBI): domain Eukaryota; kingdom Metazoa; phylum Chordata; class Amphibia; order Anura; family Dendrobatidae; genus Oophaga; species Oophaga sylvatica. Next base: position 321,660,072 of record JARQOD010000006.1, read on the forward strand.
TAGCCTCCTGAAGATTACCACGCACATCAGTCCAAACTCTCTCCAAATCACCGGAAAAATTCTCCTCTTCAGGCATGGCCGATACCAATTTAGAGAATGACCCAAATGACGGATGTCTCCCAGTACAACAAAAAAAAAGTCGAACAACCAGCAGAAGAGGATGTATGGTTGTTAAGAGCAAATTCAGCAAGTGGCAGAAACTCAGACCACCCCTCTTGATTGTCTGCCACAAAGCAACGCAAGAACTGCTCAACATCCTGGTTTTTCCTTTCTGTCTGGCCATTAGACTCAGGATGATATCACACTGGTGGGCGTACACCTATGACGCTGGACGCCGGGATCCCTGCTTCCGGCCATGACCGCATGTCTTGAAGCGCCATTAGCTGCCGCATTAATTATTTCCTGCTTGGTGGATACAAAAACCTGCCTGTACTCACATACACCACGCCCCCCGAGGAAGCATTTAGCGAAACGCGCGTCGGGGCTTTCCTGTCCGTCACCCAGTAAGTTTTGGATGCCTTTTATATCTCCGTTCATTATCTGCTATTGCTTTTGATTGAATTTATCACCGGTATGGCAATGTTAGGCTACATAGGAGGAAATCCATCTGCTACAAGTCCATGGCTGTAGCCTTCAATCACAACAGCAGTGCCTATATTCATGCATGATTAATACTGAAGTAGCACATGCCTTTTGCTGAGATATCTATTTAGTAGCTATTATAGCTATATATTTTTGGCGCTCACATATATCAATAGCAGTGCATAATATTGTTTACAGACGTATATGATAGTATACTCAGTGTTGCAGAGGCACTTGTATGTACATATTAAATCTGACTGCACTTATATATGCGCAGACGTATATCTTGTATTCCGCCCCTATATATGTATGTATATCTGCGCTTTTTAGTCTTACTCTACGCATGTGTGCATGCATCCATATATATACACAGACTATTCTTAATTGCTGATATAGGCTTTTCAATCCTTTACATTCTTGTCCACTCTGGATATATATTTATGACATGTTGCAATATCACATTTGAGCTATCTGGTTGTTTTGTGTTTTTTATATACAAATATTAATGCAGTTTTGCTGCCTCATGGTCTAATGACTATTCTTATATTGATAGCCAAAATATTATATTTATAAATCCTCACATGATGTGCATTATGCACTCTACTTTTGACGGCTCTATATATGTGTATATTGCAACATAGTCATTTATTTGTGATATTCCATCTAATATCTTGTTTTACACGATTTTACGCATCCAATCTATTGAGTGACGGTATCTAGGTTCTTTTGCCTTTTCCTTTGTCATTTATATTGCATATTATGATTGTTACTTTTTTATCAACATTGATCTGTAATTTAATAAAATTGTTTTGTATTTTTTCATAAATTGGCTCGTTTTTTCATATCTTTTTTTGGGTACCAGCAGAAGAGGATGTATGGTTGTTAAGAGCAAATTCAGCAAGTGGCAGAAACTCAGACCACCCCTCTTGATTGTCTGCCACAAAACAACGCAAGAACTGCTCAACATCCTGGTTTTTCCTTTCTGTCTGGCCATTAGACTCAGGATGATATCCGGATGAAAACGACAAATGAACTCCCAACCTGTCACAAAAGGCGCGCCAAAAACGAGCCATGAACTGAGGTCCCCTATCAGAAACAATTTCAGTAGGAACGCCATGTAGTCTGACAATTTCCTTGACAAAGGCCTTAGCGAGAGTCTTAGCGCAGGGCAGTTTGATGAAAGGAACCAAGTGACACATCTTGCTAAAATGGTCCACAACCACCCAGATGACAGTGAAACCCTCAGAGGGGGGAAGGTCAGTAATAAAGTCCATAGCCAAATGTGTCCAAGGTGCACTAGGAACCTTCAGAGGGCAAAGCAACCCCGCAGCAGGAGTGAAGACTTAGATCTAGCACACACAGTGCATTGACGCAACCACTTAATAACTTCCTTCTGCCATCCAGGCCACCAAAAACTGCGCCCCACAAGTCTCTTGGTCTCAGAGATTCCAGGATGACCTGCCAACCGAGACTCATGACACTCAACAAACAAATCTCTCCTAAAGGTCCCAGGCACAAACAACCTCCCATGGGGAGTGTTAGATGGGGCATTCTCCAGTGCTTTAAGAATCTCATCTTCCAACACAGAGACCAAAGCAGCAATCACAACCCCTTCTTGTAAAATGTTCTCCTCCTCCTCAGCACCGACCATGGGAGAAAAGCTGAGAGACAAAGCATCAGCTTTAACATTCTTAGTACCTGGGATGTAAGTAACGGAAAAATTAAACCGCATGAAAAACAGTGCCCACCTAGCCTGACGGGCATTCAAGCATTTGGCAGCATCAAGATACATCAGATTTTTATGATCAGTGAAAACCTGAACGGGAAATTCAGCACCTTCCGAGAGATGCCGCCAGTGTTCAAATGCGAGTTTAATGGCCAACAATTCCCGATTGCCAATATCGTAATTCAGTTCAGTCTCAGAAAATTTTTTTGAAAAAAAGGCACAGGGATGTACTCCATCCCTGTTTTCCTGAGACAACACTGCGCCGACCCCCACAGAAGAAGCATCAACCTCAACCAAAAACGGTTTAGTCACATCAGGCTGCATAAGGATGGGAGCAGAGCTGAAACTCTCCTTTAGAAACACAAAAGTTTCAATGGCCTCAGTAGTCCACTGAACCGCATTAGCACCTTTACTGGTGAGATCGGTCAGTGGTTTGACAATAATAGAAAAAATTTTAATGAATTTTCTATAATAATTCGCAAAACCCAAAAACCTCTATCGATTTCAAACCAATAGGCCTAGGCCATTCCTGCACAGCTTGAACTTTCACCGGGTCCATCTCAAAACCTTCGCTGGAGATAATGTAGCTCAAAAAACTAATTCTCTGTACAGCGAACTCACATTTCTCTAGCTTAGCAAAAAGCGAATTGTCAATTAATAACTGTAATACCTCACGTACGCTCCGCCAATGAGACTCCAGATCCGGCGAATAAATCAAAATGTCATCCAAATACACAACCACATTTTTGCCGATCAAAGGTCTAAGGATGTCATTAATAAGATTCTGAAAAAATGCAGGAGCATTGGTAAGACCAAAAGGCATAACCAGATTCTCAAAATGACCCACAGGAGTGTTAAAAGCAGTCTTCCATTCGTCCCCCTCCTTCATGCGCAACAAATTGTATGCCCCCCGAAGATCAATTTTAGAGAACCACTTGGCCCCCACTAACTGGTTAAACAAATCAGGAATCAATGGCAGTGGGTAAGGATTGAGTACAGTAATTTTATTAATCTCAAGAAAGTACAGACAAGGACGTAAACTGCCGTCCTTTTTTTTAACAAAAAAAAAAATCCAACAGCCACAGGAGACTTGGAAAGCCTAATGTGACCGGCGGCCAAGCTTGTCTGTATGTATTCCTCCAAAGCCTTTCTCTCAGGAATAGTAAGATTAAATAAACGACTTTTAGGAGGAGTCGCTCCAGGGACAAATTCAATAGTACAATCATAGTCTCTATGGGGAGGCAAAATCTGCGATTCCTTCTCAGAAAAAACTTTCCAAAAATCCTGAATAGGTACAGGTAATTCCCCTTTATCCACAGCAGCAATACGCCCGTTACAACACTTGTCATAACACTTCGAACTCCAGGACTTAATTTCATTGGTAGACCAATCCAGTACAGGATTGTGTAATTTTAACCAGGGTAACCCCAAAACCACCGGAGAAGGCAAATTATTCAATACTACCGAATCCAAATTCTCTTGGTGAACACCATTAATAGTGAGGGGAAATTCACAGACCTTGTGAGTAACATTCTTCAAGGGAGAGCCATCAACAGAAACCACGGCAATAGGGGATGACAAAAGTTTGGGTTTTAATTTAAGTTTTTCCAAGAATCCCCCATCAATCACATTCAGAGTAGAACCACAATCGACAAATACCCGAAATTCCATTAATTCTTCCCGAGCAGCAGTAGTGGCAGAAAGAAAGACACCCTTAGTGTTTAAACAGGCTATACGGACGGAACTGACCTCTTTTTTTTTATTTGTTCATATGAAGCACACAATTCTTAATGAAATGGTCAGATTTGCCGCAATAAAAGCACAAACCTTCAGAATACCTGCGGTCTTTTTCCTGAGAGCGGGGTGCCATCGCTCCAATCTCCATCGGCTCTCCAATGTCAGTACAGACCCTCTCAAGACTTGGAGCTGACATGGCAGAGGATTTACTCTCATTAACCCTTGCATGCAGTCTCCTATCCACCCGTATAGCTAATTGCATAGCCTCCTGCAAGTTACCAGGTGTGGGATAAGCAATCAGCAAATCTTTAACCCTTTCACCTAGCCCTGCAAGAAACAAACTTTTCAAAGCTGAATCGTTCCACCCCACCTGAGTAGACCACCGACGGAAGTGAGTACAATATTTTTCCACATTACCTGATCCCTGCCTCAAACGTCTCAATTCTGTCTCAGCTGATGAGACACAATCAGGATCATCATACAATAACCCCAAAGCAGAAAAAAAACTATCCATTGATATAAAGCATGGATCACTAGGTTGTAGAGAAAAGGCCCATTCCTGAGGTTCTTTGCGCAAAAGTGACATTATGAACCCTATGTGCTGTGATTCATCACCAGAGGATCTGGGTCTCAAACGAAAATACAAGCAAGCATTTTTTTAAAAAAAAAATCTTGTTCACCAAAAAATAAATCAGGCAAACGTACCTTTGGCTCCACGAAATGTGCTCCAGAACAGCTACTCACATGTTGCTGGAGCTCAGCCACCTCCAGAATGAGACCATGCAGGCGTTGAGCCAAGTCCTGAACCGACATCATGATGGAAACTGGAAATCTTTCCTTAGAGATATCTTTGGGCTGGACTTACTGTTATGTTCTGCTACAAGCACTAAGGAAAGAAGGGAGATCTGTCCCTACGATAGAACTAAGCTAGATCCCTACGATGTAACGGGAACCTGATCCTGCGATCAGACCCACTAAAGTCCTCAGCTAGTCTGTACGAAGACCTACAGATGTGAGGGAGGGATCTCTACAAGAACTAGGGACTGGGAGAAAGATGGACACCTCCTAACAGAAGTTGCAGCAGTAAAAGACAAACAAACAACATAGAACATAGAGGTCCGAAGACCAAGCGAAACTGACTGAGTAAGGTAACAAAGCACCTGGCTAGCTTAAGAGTAGAAATTACAATAAAGTCCAGCAAAGCCAGAAGGGCGGAGCAGGATTAAATAGGCAAAAAAGGTCATGTGACCAGCAAGATAGAAAAAACCTAACAGGAGAGTTCTAACACTGACACCGTTGCCCCTGCTGAGTTGAAACGCTCTGAACGTTCAACGGCTGGTGTACCCCCCATTTGCTACAATCAGGATGAGTTCATCTGGCAGCAGATTGTGCAGGGATTGGAAGATTGTCAACAGGAACTTCAGAAACTCTCGCCCATGGAATGTCAAGCAAAAAGAGAGGG
>JARQOD010000006.1:321665678-321700678 GCA_033576555.1 Oophaga sylvatica
AAAAAAATCTAATCTATTAGTGTGACGCGCTTCCATCCGTATACAATACATTGGTTGCAAACACTATAGAAGTAGACAAAGGGCCTTTAACAGCTACTGAACAGTTGTGTTTCAGTGTTCACTGTAGTCTGTGAGCTTTTCATTTTTTGAGTGCAGATTACGCTCCAGTTTGTTCTTCAACCACTGCCGGTTGTAGTCTGCTGAGCGTGTGTCACTGCCTCATCCTTCACATTTTTCTCTAATTGGTGCTGCTCCATTTTAGTGGAAAAAAATCTAATCTATTAGTGTGACGCGCTTCCATCCGTATACAATACATTGGTTGCAAACACTATAGAAGTAGACAAAGGGGCCTTTAACAGCTACTGAACAGTTGTGTTTCAGTGTTCACTGTAGTCTGTGAGCTTTTCATTTTTGAGTGCAGATTACGCTCCAGTTTGTTCTTCAACCACTGCCGGTTGTAGTCTGCTGAGCGTGTGTCACTGCCTCATCCTTCACATTTTTCTCTAATTGGTGCTGCTCCATTTTAGTGGAAAAAAATCTAATCTATTAGTGTGACGCGCTTCCATCCGTATACAATACATTGGTTGCAAACACTATAGAAGTAGACAAAGGGGCCTTTAACAGCTACTGAACAGTTGTGTTTCAGTGTTCACTGTAGTCTGGAAAAAAATCTAATCTATTAGTGTGACGCGCTTCCATCCGTATACAATACATTGTTGCAAACACTATAGAAGTAGACAAAGGGCCTTTAACAGCTACTGAACAGTTGTGTTTCAGTGTTCACTGTAGTCTGTGAGCTTTTCATTTTTGAGTGCAGATTACGCTCCAGTTTGTTCTTCAACCACTGCCGGTTGTAGTCTGCTGAGCGTGTGTCACTGCCTCATCCTTCACATTTTTCTCTAATTGGTGCTGCTCCATTTTAGTGGAAAAAAATCTAATCTATTAGTGTGACGCGCTTCCATCCGTATACAATACATTGGTTGCAAACACTATAGAAGTAGACAAAGGGGCCTTTAACAGCTACTGAACAGTTGTGTTTCAGTGTTCACTGTAGTCTGTGAGCTTTTCATTTTTGAGTGCAGATTACGCTCCAGTTTGTTCTTCAACCACTGCCGGTTGTAGTCTGCTGAGCGTGTGTCACTGCCTCATCCTTCACATTTTTCTCTAATTGGTGCTGCTCCATTTTAGTGGAAAAAATCTAATCTATTAGTGTGACGCGCTTCCATCCGTATACAATACATTGGTTGCAAACACTATAGAAGTAGACAAAGGGGCCTTTAACAGCTACTGAACAGTTGTGTTTCAGTGTTCACTGTAGTCTGTGAGCTTTTCATTTTGTGAGTGCAGATTACGCTCCAGTTTGTTCTTCAACCACTGCCGGTTGTAGTCTGCTGAGCGTGTGTCACTGCCTCATCCTTCACATTTTCTCTAATTGGTGCTGCTCCATTTTAGTGGAAAAAAATCTAATCTATTAGTGTGACGCGCTTCCATCCGTATACAATACATTGGTTGCAAACACTATAGAAGTAGACAAAGGGGCCTTTAACAGCTACTGAACAGTTGTGTTTCAGTGTTCACTGTAGTCTGTGAGCTTTTCATTTTGTGAGTGCAGATTACGCTCCAGTTTGTTCTTCAACCACTGCCGGTTGTAGTCTGCTGAGCGTGTGTCACTGCCTCATCCTTCACATTTTTCTCTAATTGGTGCTGCTCCATTTTAGTGGAAAAAAATCTAATCTATTAGTGTGACGCGCTTCCATCCGTATACAATACATTGGTTGCAAACACTATAGAAGTAGACAAAGGGGCCTTTAACAGCTACTGAACAGTTGTGTTTCAGTGTTCACTGTAGTCTGTGAGCTTTTCATTTTGTGAGTGCAGATTACGCTCCAGTTTGTTCTTCAACCACTGCCGGTTGTAGTCTGCTGAGCGTGTGTCACTGCCTCATCCTTCACATTTTTCTCTAATTGGTGCTGCTCCATTTTAGTGGAAAAAAATCTAATCTATTAGTGTGACGCGCTTCCATCCGTATACAATACATTGGTTGCAAACACTATAGAAGTAGACAAAGGGGCCTTTAACAGCTACTGAACAGTTGTGTTTCAGTGTTCACTGTAGTCTGTGAGCTTTTCATTTTGTGAGTGCAGATTACGCTCCAGTTTGTTCTTCAACCACTGCCGGTTGTAGTCTGCTGAGCGTGTGTCACTGCCTCATCTTTCACATTTTTCTCTAATTGGTGCTGCTCCATTTTAGTGGAAAAAAATCTAATCTATTAGTGTGACGCGCTTCCATCCGTATACAATACATTGGTTGCAAACACTATAGAAGTAGACAAAGGGGCCTTTAACAGCTACTGAACAGTTGTGTTTCAGTGTTCACTGTAGTCTGTGAGCTTTTCATTTTGTGAGTGCAGATTACGCTCCAGTTTGTTCTTCAACCACTGCCGGTTGTAGTCTGCTGAGCGTGTGTCACTGCCTCATCCTTCACATTTTTCTCTAATTGGTGCTGCTCCATTTTAGTGGAAAAAAATCTAATCTATTAGTGTGACGCGCTTCCATCCGTATACAATACATTGGTTGCAAACACTATAGAAGTACACAAAGGGGCCTTTAACAGATACTGAACAGTTGTCTGCAGGGTTCACTGTAGTCTGTGAGGAATAACCACACTTAGGCCTTATAACTTTTCTGACTTTCTTTATCAATCTACCAAGATGAAGAAGTCAGTGAGTAAGGCACGTGGTCGTGGTCGAGGCCGTGGATTTGCAGCAGGGAGAGGACGTGGGGATTCTGTGGCTGCTGCCGCACCCAGTGACACAGCATCCACCAGTTTTCCCCGTGAGCGTTCCTTTATGCGCACTTTTGTAGGAGCTCAGCGTACCCCCTGCTGCGTGAAGAACAAATTGAAGCCGTTGTTGGTTGGATGGCAGCCAATGCATCGACTTCAATAGCTTCCACCTCCTCTCAGGACCACAGCACTGTTGAACAACCATCAGTCTCTTCACCGCCTGCCAAATTGCCCAGGCAGTCAGAGAGCTCTGTACAGGAGCCAGCTGAGTCTCTGCTTCTGTTCTCAGAATCTGTTGGCTTGCAAACAGGGGCCCAGCCAAGCAGCATTCTGGAATGTGAAGAAGAGGCAGTATGCAGTGATGCGCAACAGCTGTGTCTCTCTGAATCTGAAGAGGCGGGTGAGCCAGTGCCGATGGTCAGCACACCGCAGAACGCATCTGATGATGATGAGACTCAGTTGCCAGTTTCTGTTGAGCATGGTGCTGGCCAGACCACCCAACAACAGCAGGTGTTGGAAGAGGGTAGTGGTGGAGATGATGAGGTCCAAGACCCAACATGGCGTGAGGAACAGGAAGGTGGTGGGAGCAGCTCTGAGGAAGAGATTGCCCCAACGGTCCAAACAGTAGGGAGAGGTAGGCTGCAGACTCGCTTGCCTGTAGCCTCCAGTTTGGCACCCGTTCGGAGCAGTTCTCTTCCAACAGCCAAACCGGGCGCTCCCAGGACTTGCTCTGCGTGGTCCTTTTTTGATACAGTTGCAGATGATATTTGCTATGTCAAATGCAAGCTGTGTAATCAAAAAATTAAAAGAGGTAAAAGTGTCAGTAACCTTAATACAACAAATATGTGGAAACATGTGCGGTCAAAGCACTTTGTTGAGTTACAAAGACACACTGGAGATGTAGGCCAACCTACAGCAGCACCTACATCTTCAGCTCGTGTTGGAGCCTCTTCCTCCAGTTCACACACAGCTGGTTCGGCTTCCTCACAGGATCGCCATGGAAGAACCTCTGTCACTGTTGTCCAGAGACACAGTGTTATTCCACCCACAGCTGCAAGTTCCCTGTCATCCTCACACACCCAGGCCACAAAACAGCCATCGGTAGCACAGGCATGGGATAAAAGACGGCCATACTCGGCAAACCATCCACGAGCACAGGCTCTGAATGCTGGCATTGCAAAACTCCTGTCCCTTGAAATGCTGTCATTCAGGCTGGTGGAGACTGACAGTTTCCGTGAATTAATGGCATTGGCAGTCCCACAATACAATGTGCCCAGCCGATTTTATTTCAGCAGGCAAGCCGTCCCTGGTCTGCAAAAGCATGTTGAGGCAAAAATTAAACATGCGCTACTAAACGCCGTCAGTAGCAAGGTCCACCTGACCACCGATGCGTGGACCAGTACCCATGGCCAGGGACGATACCTTTCACTCACTGCCCATTGGGTGAATGTTGTGGAGCCGGGTACAGATCTTGCGAGTGGCGCTGTACGTGTTCTGCCAACTCCAAGGATTGCCGGAATCAAGTCTGTCCACATTGACTCCTCCTCCTACTCCAGTTCCTCAGAATCATCGCTGCAGGAGCCGTCACGGTCTACCTCCACATGGACCCGTGGACGCTTACCTGATGCGACCGATATGAGCACAGCCGTGGCCAAACGGCAACAGGCCGTTCTGAAATTAATTCCCATGGGGAATCGAAGCCACACAGCGCAGGAGGTCTGGAATGCCATCAAGCAGGAGAGCGACGTGTGGTTTTTGCCAGCGAATCTCCAGCCAGGCTTGGTAGTGTGTGACAATGGCCGAAATCTGGTGGCAGCTCTGGGCCTTGGCAAACTCACTCACATACCATGTCTGGCACATGTGCTCAACTTGGTCGTGCAGAGTTTTTTGAGGGACTATCCGGATCTTGATGCACTGCTGCACAAGGTCCGCCTAGAGTGCGCTCATTGCGACGTTCCAGCATGGCCAGATCGCGCATTGCAGCTCTGCAACGCAGATTGCGCCTTTCTGAACATCGCATCATATGTGACGTATCCACCAGGTGGAATTCAACGTTACATATGTTGGAGCGGTTGTGTGAGCAGCAGCCAGCAGTTATGGAGTATCAGCTGCATCAGGCGCAATCAACACGCAATTTGCGCCGTCCACACTTCACCATTAATGAGTGGGCCACTATGAAGGACATGTGCCACGTTTTGCGTGCGTTTGATGAGTCAACGCGGATGGCGAGTGCAGATGATGCACTAGTCAGCCTGACTGTCCCCCTTATCTGCCTGCTTCAAAAAACACTGCAAGCAATAAGGGATGAGGTTTTGGAAGAGGTGGAGGATGAGGAGTCACAAATTCCATCACCTTCTGGAAAGTCAGCGCAACGTGGTTCCTCACAAAGGGCTGGGCAGGGCTCACTTTGTGAGGAGGATGAGGAGGAGGAGTCAATGGAGGAGGAAGACATCGCTCCAGAGGGAGGTACACAACGCTCTAGTCAGTATGTAGAGCGAGGGTGGGGTGATGCAGAGCAGGCAGAGATGACGCCTCTTGCAGAGGACAGCGTTTCTTTGCCAGTTGGGAGTCTGCAGCACATGGTTGATTTCATGCTGCAGTGCCTAAGAAACGACCGCCGCATCGCCCACATTCTCACGACGTCTGATTATTGGGTGTACACCCTCCTAGACCCTCGCTACCGGGACAACGTCAAAAGCCTCATCACACCGTTGAACCGGGAGCGTAAAATGCGGGAGTACCAAGACACACTGGTGCAATCCCTAATGTTCTACCTTACTGCCGAGAGCACTGCTGCTGCTACTGCTTTACAAAGCAGCTCTGTGCGTCGAGGCAGTGTAGAGAGCTCTGCAACAAGAGGGAGCACACGCAGTGCCTCTGCACAGGGAAAGACCAGTATGTTAAAAATGTGGCAAAGTTTTGTGGCAGCGCCACAAATGTCTACACCATCCGAGAGGGCTCCAGTCAGCGGGAGGCACCGTATCCGTCAGATGGTGACAGACTACTTGGCTTTGCCTCTCAGTGTACTCCCAGATGGCTCTTCCCCATTCAAGTTTTGGGTCTCTAAGCTGGATACATGGCCAGAGCTTAGCCAGTATGCATTGGAGGTGCTGGCTTGCCCTGCTGCCAGTGTATTATCAGAGCGCGTCTTTAGTGCTGCAGGTGGTGTACTAACAGACCGTCGCATGCGACTATCCTCCGATAATGTAGACCGGCTTACTTTTCTGAAAATGAACAAGGCATGGATCTCGCCAGAATTTGTCTGTCCGTTTTCAGATTAAATAACTGGTTCGCAACGTTATCCATGTCTCCTGTTATGTTCATCTTTCTACCACCTGAACTCTACTCCCTGGGCTCCAACACTGCCAGTTGCTGCTCAGAAGTGTCATGTCCACAGAACAAAACACAAGCTCTACTGTTAGTGGGTTCAGTAACGCCAGCTGTTCCCCTGCTGTGTGAACGGCAAGAAGTCTCCTGTTCCCGACACATGGACAGAAAAACACATGACCAACATGCTCCAAATAGGGAAGAGCCGTCACCCTGCTTGTTATGCTGAAAACATGAAATTGTGAAGTTTTGCAGGCCTAGAATGATAAATTTTTATGACAAATATGGACAAATAATAATTTGTCATCACAGCGCATATCTGCACATGTCTATTAGAAATGGTAACAAAAAATAAAAACATAGTCTACTCTTCACATTTTGAAATTAATGCATAAAAGTACATTTCAGACTTATGAATTAATGCTTTTAAGGAACTTTATCTGTACCTGTAAGATAATGCAGTCAATGGATGTACGAATCATTAAATCCTCATCATCATCATCACGAGTTTTATTTATGACAGACATTATAAAATACACATACTGATGCCAACTGTAACTTCAAACACCATATATGAAATGGCCAGCATGTAAACATGGTAATAATGTCCAATAATAAATTATTACATCTAGAAAGTGCATCATGCATACTGACAATACGTAGTTATACCTGCAAGTGCTGTTGAAACAACCACAAGAGATATAAATTAATACTGGTATATAGGTATCACAGTGCATAGTTACTCATGGACAATGTTGATGTAATACTGTATCTCAATTAAGTCAGCGTCAACCATTAGGCTTGTTAGTCTTGTACATTGTTAAAGAGGGAACGTAATTTTTTTGTTTGTCATAGGTGGAGTATTACACATTAAATTATTACTGCTGTATTTTTTTTTGCGTCCCTAGTGCGCAATAACGCAGCCTAACCTCACATTTTATAGTCAGCTAATTGCCACACGCTACCCTACCCTACGCGTGACAGTAGGAAGGTAGTGTTGACGGATAAAGCTTTGCGCAACCAGACATTCTTTTACCCTCTTCAACACTCTACAAGCAAAAAATGCATGATTTCAGCCGCAGACTTTATTGACGTACAGTATAACATCGGCATTACCCATCAGAGGCTGTCCACTGTCTGATACAGACATAGAATATACCTTTGCTATCCGTAGCCTTTGTTTCACCTACACTTGCAGGCACACACTTAAATTGTGACAAACAATGCCTAATGTTTTTTTAAATGGTTATTTTTTATCGTACATTATTGTGTCATCAATCACATTGATGAGTCCATGCTGGACATGTCATACATGCTATAGAAAGTTACGATTTTATGAACTTAAATAATTGAAATGTCTGTGACTGTCACATAAAATTTGCGATGATGATGATGAGTGACTATTACAAAATCCATTGTCTTCACTATGTTATGGTTTAACATAGCGTTCCTTAAGCATTATTCATAAAAAAAAAAGGACTTTTATTCTTAAATTTACAACACTATATTTTGTTACCAATTTTTTGGGTGTTGTGTTGTTCCATTTATTTTTGGCATGTGCATATATGCGTTTATATTTGTATTTTCTTTATTTTTCCTTCTTGAAATTAGAAAACATGTGTATCTTTGTACCGTGTTAGCCAGTAGATAGAAAAATATTTAGACTTCAGAGTCAGCAGTGGTTGATACCTTTTAATGGATAACTGAAAAGATGGAAACAAATTGCAAGCTTTCAAGGCTACTCACGTCTCTTCATCAGGCAAAGACTAAATAAAAAAATTAAGCATCACATATTTCTATACACAACAGGACACAGGAATAGTGCAATAGGTAAGACAAGTAAGTGACGTGTATCAGAACTGTCATTATCTCACAGGGATGAACATAAATATTGGAACAGTTCCTAGATAAGGATAGAAAGTTTGATTGCCCTCTCATTGGCGTCTTTTTTTGGGTTTTCATGACCCTGGAAGGGCATAGATGCAGATTCCTTAATTGATATAGAATGACATAAATCCATGTGATCTATTCATTCCATCACTAACAGTGTCAAAGGTCATGATGAGCTTATATTCTGAAACCTTTGTACGTTTCTCATATTTGAAGTTATATTTTAATACCAGTAATTCCATATCCATGATGCTATGACCGGGCATACAAAAGTCTTTTGCCACAGGTAAATTCATTAATTTATCTGTGATTGTGTGGCGCTGATAATTCATCCTTGTTCTCCTTTTTGTTGCCGGTCTCCCCTCACTTGTCCCTCCCTCACTTGTCTTAGCTATTCCTGTGTCCTGTTGTGTGTAGAAATATGTGATTCTTCATTTTTGGCTTTACTCTTAGCCTGATGAAGACACCTGAGTAGTCTCGAAAGCTTTGAATTTGTTACCATATTTTCAGTTAGCCATTAAACGTTATCAACCACAGAGGACTGTCAAGTATAAATATTTTTCTATTCTTGTAATTGAAATTCATCATTTTATTGTCGTAGTAAAACTTCATTTATTCTTGTTTGAAGTACATACATTTGCAATGGCCACGTAACAAGGCAATAACTCAATATTTTGTGCCTACACCCTCCTTCACCCTGGCTTCAACACCGCCAGTTGCTGCTCAGAAGTGTTAGATGCACAGATGAAAACAATCGCTGATGTGTTTGTGGGGTTCAGTAACGCCTGCTGTTCCCCTGCTGTGTGTCCGGCAAAAATTACTGCTAGCTACCTAATCATGGTGAAAAAAACATGACATGTCAAAGTGTCTAGTGCTACACATAGATATGAGGCTACACCCTGATTTCTAAGCTGTAAACATTTGAAACGTCAACTTTAAAACCATAAAATGATTAGTCTTTTCACAAATCTGTAACAAAATAATTGTGACATATTATTACAGATATGCACATGTTGAAAACAAATGCAAACACAAAAGCCTACTTATGCTATAGGATACTGATGGTCAACCTTGTCACTCCATAGCTTAGACAAATCCAACTCACATCATGACTCAAATGCTGCAATGTTGGAAGTGCATAATGTGGGTTGAACTTTGACAACTGCTGCAGTGCGAAGGTTATACTTCAGTGTTCTTGCCTTTTAAATAAAAGCATACAAGTAAATATAATAATCCAATGTTGATTAAGGGACGTGATGTACACCTGTAATATTGTGCAAACAATGCATGTAGGAATAGTCCTCTTCAACATTACTTATATTTGTGTCATTTTAAAAAATACATATTTAATTAGAAAGTTAACAGCCCATATCATAAAGGTCCTTCATGTAAACATGATAATCGCTAACAAAAATCATGCATTACCTTGGTAAAGTCAATAGTGCATAGTCACAATAGCAAAATATATACCTGTAAGTGGTGCTGAAAGAACGACAACTGATAGAATAGGTGAATGATATCTATTTATCAGACTGAATAGCGACACCTGTACAATGTCGATATAATACTGTACCTTAACAAAACAGCTGTGTCACACCTCACACTCGTTTTTCTTGTAGCTTGTTATGTAATAGGGCACATGCGTGTATGTTTCATCATAGGTGCATGTTTACTGAGTAAAGCAGTCATGACAACGCCTTTGTGTTGTCGGTACGCTTGCGATGATGAACGATGCGCACCGTGAATGTTAGTCTGCGTCATAAGACGTACAGACGCTCCAATACCCAACGCGTCACAGCAGGAAGCCAGTCTGTGCGTCCAAACAAAGGCGCAAGCATACATGCACGTACCCTTTTATAAAGCTATATAAAAAAAAGGATGTAGTAGTAACGCACACTTTATTGAGGTACAGTATTACATCGCCATTCACCATCTGTGGCTATGCAGTCTCATCTATATATACCTTATCTATCTGTTGTCATGCTTGCAAGTCCACAGTCAGGCATAAATAGCTGTTTTCACTATGCACTTTTTAAAGGTTTTTTTTGTTAATATAAATGATTGGCACATATTATCAGTATTACATGATGGAAATTTTAGATATTTTTAAAAACTTTTTAGTGATATTATTCAGCAAATGAAAATGGTGTACATACTGTTACTTATCCATCATTAATAGATTCTGATATGTACTTGTATGCTTTTATTTAAAACCGTATAGCAGATTATTTAACCGATTTTTATTGTGGTTTGCATTGCTTTTCAACATGTTAATGTATGCGTTTATGTTTGTCAATTATTAATTTACATATATTTTTTAAAGTAAAATCATCATCTTATGGTACTAAAGGTTATATTTCTCTTGTTTGGAGTATAGACATTTTTAATTGACACGTAACAAGGAAAATACTTGATCTAGTATTTAAACATCCTCCTTGACCCTGGGCTCCAACACCGCCAGTTGTTGCTTGGAAGTGCTGTTAGCACAGTCTACACTTGCTCCTGTGTTACTGGGGTTCAGTAATGTCAGCTGTTCCCCTGCTGTGTGAACGGCAAAAAGTCCTGCTGCCTCCACCCTGTTCTCTTCTCATCCCTGGGCTACAACACCGCCAGTTGTTGCTCGGAAGTGCTGTTAGCACAGTCTACACTTGCTCCTGTGTTACTGGGGTTCAGTAATGTCAGCTGTTCCCCTGCTGTGTGAACGGCAAAAAGTCCTGCTGCCTCCACCATGTTCTCTTCTCATCCCTGGGCTACAACACCGCCAGTTGTTTCTCGGAAGTGCTGTTAGCACAGTCTACACTTGCTCCTGTGTTACTGGGGTTCAGTAATGTCAGCTGTTCCCCTGCTGTGTGAACGGCAAAAAGTCCTGCTGCCTCCACCCTGTTCTCTTCTCATCCCTGGGCTACAACACCGCCAGTTGTTGCTCGGAAGTGCTGTTAGCACAGTCTACACTTGCTCCTGTGTTACTGGGGTTCAGTAATGTCAGCTGTTCCCCTGCTGTGTGAACGGCAAAAAGTCCTGCTGCCTCCACCATGTTCTCTTCTCATCCCTGGGTTACAACACTGCCAGTTGTTTCTCGGAAGTGCTGTTAGCACAGTCTACACTTGCTCCTGTGTTACTGGGGTTCAGTAATGTCAGCTGTTCCCCTGCTGTGTGAACGGCAAACAGTCCTGCTGCCTCCACCCTGTTCTCTTCTCATCCCTGGGCTACAACACCGCCAGTTGTTTCTCGGAAGTGCTGTTAGCACAGTCTACACTTGCTCCTGTGTTACTGGGGTTCAGTAATGTCAGCTGTTCCCCTGCTGTGTGAACGGCAAAAAGTCCTGCTGCCTCAACTTTAATTTCCATGGGTACCTTCTGCTACCCATCCGGGTTCCAGTACCGTCAGCTGGTTCTCCGCAGTGCCTTTGGCCTAGGTGCCTCCATGTCGGTATCCGAGTTCCAGCAACGTCTGCTGGTCCTTGGTAGTGCTTTGGAGCACAGGTACCTCCTGCTTAGTAACCGTGTCCCAGTAACGTCAGCTGGTCCTCGGTTGTGCCATTGGCTCTTTTCCTTCTGCTGACCCTCCGGGTTCCAGCACAGTCAGCTGGTCCTCGTTACTTTCATTGGCTCTTGTACCTTCTGCTACCCATCCGGGTTCCAGTACCGTCAGCTGGTTCTCCGCAGTGCCTTTGGCCTAGGTGCCTCCATGTCAGTATCCGAGTTCCAGCAACGTCTGCTGGTCCTTGGTAGTGCTTTGGAGCACAGGTACCTCCTGCTTAGTAACCGTGTCCCAGTAACGTCAGCTGGTCCTCGGTTGTGCCATTGGCTCTTTTCCTTCTGCTGACCCTCCGGGTTCCAGCACAGTCAGCTGGTCCTCGTTACTTCCATTGGCTTTTGTACCATCACCAACAGGACAAAGAAGGTTAAGACAAACTACAAGATACAGAACAAGAGACAGAAGAACAATAAGCAGAAGATCAAAAAGCAGAAGAACATTAAGTATAAGACCAAAATGAAGAGCAAAATATATGCTCTAAATTCTAAGCAGAAGAAGACTAAGCAGTGTATGGGGGTGAGTCCGTTCCTCCTCGTGGTGCCCCTGGAAAATGCCTGATGCTGCTGCAGGCTAAACTGAACGCGGACAAATACTGTTGTAATTAAAATCTTTCGTGACAGCAAGAACGGAAGGATGAAAATTCAGAGTTTTACAGATTACAAGTACAGGAATGTCTGTCACAAATAAGAATATGATGAAAAGGATGAATAGGAAGAAGATGAAGAAGTAGAATATGAAGAATAATAACTGTTTAATAAGAACAATATAAGTAATGTTAACAAAAAGATGAATAGCAAGAAGTTTTAGAAGATTAAGAAGGTGAAGATGAAGAATAATTTGATGAGAAAGATGATGCTGCTGAAGATTATGAAGGAGAAAGTGTGTGAAAAGTTAAAAAGGTGAAGAGCATGGAAGTTGTGAAACAGACATATTTGACAAAATAGAAAAAAGGTTAACAACATTGTCAATTTCTTCGTCAATCCAAACGTATTTCAAAAAAAGAAATATTAATGCTATTCCATTGCATTGTGTTAAACATCTATGCCTTTAATGTCTCCTCAACCTCCCCCAATAAATTCTACATTACTCTTTGTTGTTTTCCTTCATGTACAATTAACCAACAAGGCAAGAATGGGTTTTTTTTAATTCCGATATTTTGTTCCCATAGACTTACATTGTATTTCCGGTATCGGTATCGGGTATCGCCGATATTTTTTGGGTATCGGCGATACCATTCCGATTCCGATACTTTTGGATATCGGAAAGTATCGCTCAACTCTAGAGAGAACACTTCAAGCTTCCAGCAGAGTTAGATGCGTATGCCTGGGAGACAGGACCAAAGCTAATTGAGCAGCTCAGAGAGTGGGCCAAAAGCAGACTGACAGGACAAACTCTCAGCCTACATGACATGAGTCAAGACAAGACAGAGTCTGTGGAGAAGTTCCATGACAGAGTAATGCAAGTGTTTCAAGATTTGGGCCTCATTACCCATGATCAGACACACAGACGGATGTTGGCACAGGCTTTTATGCATGGACTGAGAGAACCAATCAGGAAACCACTGGTAGTAGCCAGGCCTGAGTACACGTCAATAGCAATGGATACCCTGCTCGCAGTAGCAAAAAGGATTGAGTCCCGCCGGGACAGAAGGGATGTCCGGTGTTACAACTGTGGCGAGTTTGGTCATTTCCGGAACCGGTGCAGAACACCGACTTCGCAAAGAAGAAGAAGAAACACAGAAAGCAGTGAAGAACCCCGTCCATAGGACAGGAGCACACCAAGTCCACAGGGAACCCCACCAGTGGGACCAATATCCTGAGAGTGGATGGCACAGTCAGATCTTTTCTTGTGGAACTCCGCAACCTCACATATCTATCAGAATCTTCTGCTTCCTGCATGGGAATTGATGGTCAAGTCAGATATTTCCAGATTATGAAGCCCCTGAGCGTGTGGACTCAGCCAGAACACTCCATCATGTCCCAGTTTGTTGTGTCAAAGACCTGCACCCTCAACCTATTGGGAGTGGACTTACTGCAGAAGCTGAAAGCGACCAGAGTGTTCCAGGAAGATGGGACCATGACACTTTCTTCACCACTGACCCAAGAAGAAACAGGAACAACCACACTGCAGACCTATCACAGGAGGTGCTGGACATAGTACCAGAAAAGCCACTCCATCACCCAGAGTCAAGATGTCTCTGACCAACTGAAGGTCTAAGTGAACTCGCCTAAGAAGACGGCCTGAGAACTTTGACATTGGCCAGGATATTCAACTCAAGAAGGACCCTACTCGCTTCATGGAATGGCAACACCTCATCCGGCTCCAACGCCAGAGGTTCATCTTTTGCAAGCACCAGGAGGTGCCCCCTGCAATCAACCAGTTCACCCAGGCCCTAGACCGGCAAAAGGCCACTCAGCTCTTCAAACTTGTGCACAAATACTGACCTGAGACCGAGCTGGAGAAAAAGAAACTACTGATGGCCCGTGCTGAGAAAAAAGCAGCCGGTTAAGGAGACGTCCCAACAAGAAGACCCCCTGTGACCAGAGCAGGTGCTAACACAGTGACTGTCTTGGTGGAGAACAAGAAAGCCAGCTGGTCATCATCTCTCATGATGTGGATCCTAGTAGACGGCTTGTTTTCCCGCCAGCTCTGCGCCGGCAGATGGGAGTCCCCTGCCGCATACTGAAGGACAAGGCCAAACTGGGCTACCTCGCCCATCGGAATCAATACCAGCTTTCCACAGTGAAGAAAAAGACTGTAAACCCCACTGAGTTCAGAATGGTGCAAGGCCTGGAGGCCGTGAAAGAGGCTACGGTATTTGAAACCCCAAAAGTGCTGAACCGTCACACTCTGCTCTCAAAAGTCCCAGTCACCGCAACGGTATTCACGGTGATCAGCCTGGCCAGTACCTTCTTCAGTGTTTCCCCTCCACCTGGAGGCCTGCCTTCACGCACCAGTGCAGTGCATATGGACAGTGTTGCCTCAAGGTGCTCAAAACAAGCCCTTCAAGTTTCACCAAGACAATGTCCTCCATCCTCGACAACTGGATTGCAGAATATGCAAGAGTCACTCTTCTACAACACGTGGATGACCTTCTCTTTTGTGTGGTTGACATTGACACCTGCACAGTCCATTTCTTGTCTCTCCTATTCCACCTGGAAGAACAGCAACGCAAGGTCTGGAAGAACAAAGTCCAGTGATGTCAGAAGCAAGTTACATCCCTAGGACACTGTATTGCCCACCAGACGAAACACATGTCAAAAGACTGGAAGACCACTGTGGAGAAGATGGCTCCCCCAAAAACTCCAAAAATGCTGCAGGCCTTCCCTGGTCTAGTGTCGTATTGCAGAACCTGGATCCCTGATGCCTCTGTCCTAATGCAGCCTCTGTGCGCTTGCATCAACGCAACCCCGCTCCTTCTATCGGACGCAGCCTTCAACCCATTCAGGAGATTGGACGAACTCCACAGTCTCAGCGCCAATACCAGGCCTACCTGACTATGAGAAGTCTTTCCGTCTACCTGATGGATGAAAGAAGGTCATGCTACTGGAGTCCTGGCACGGATTCACGGGGGAAAACAGAGACTTTTAGGCTGCCTCTCAGCCCGCTTGGATCCAGTTGCAAGAGGAGCACCCTCCTGCCTGATGGCAGTATCTGCAGCACACACCCTCCTGGACAAGGTTGCTGACATCATTCTTGGACAGCCACTGGAAACTCTCACTCCACACGACATCTTGGCAATCTTCAATCAAGCTCAACCAACAATAATCTCCCCACCGCCAGGCATCTTTGTGGCGCTTCTATCGCCTTTGTCTCATAATGTCACCGTCTCCAGACCTACAGTCCTCATCCCGGCTACTCTACTCCCACTCCCAAGGGGGATACAATATGGACTTTCCAGAACAAAATTTACAGAATTTATCCTCTACTTGGATGGCTCCAGATTTGCAGATGATGAAGAAGTTTCCACACAGGAAGTGCAGTGACCAGCAATCAAGAAATCCTGTGGTCCAGAAGTCGGTCACCTAGCCTTCAGCCCAGGAAGCAGAACTGATAGCGCTGACGAAGGCCTGCCAGATGGCAGAAGGCAAGACTGCAAACATCTACACCGACTACAGGTACTCGCATGGCATAGCACACGACTTTGGGCCCATCTGGGCTACAAGGGACTTCATCACAGCAAACGGGACAACCGTGAAGCATCATGGAGCCTTCAGGGACCTGCTGGGTGTACTCCAACTTCCAAAATGGTGGCAATTTGAAAAATCAAAGTGCATGGAAAACTGAGAACAGAAGAGGCGTGAGGCAATAACATGGCGGACATGGCAGCCAAAGAAGCGGCCAAAGGAAGACAACATGGAGAAGTGGGAGAGGTCGTAGAGCCGGACGGCTACTACATGACGACTGAAGACAAGAAACCTGAAAAAAAAGACGTCCTGGGATCTGCTCAAGAAGTTGCAAGACCAAGCTCCAAAAGGAGAAGAAGAGCTGAATGAAGGAAGGCTATCAATAATAGACTTCAAACTCTGCCTACCACAAAGTATACACCCTATGGTGGTCCAATTGGCACATGGACCCACACCCACATATCAAAGACACAGATGAATGATCTGATTGGTGCTTACTGTTTCGCTTCAGGGATCTCCACCCTAACAGCCAAATTCACCAGCAGCTGTCTGACCTGCGGCAAATGCAAGCCTGGACGTATGGAAGAAAGTCCCCCTCACCTCATCTGGAAAGACCACTCTACCAGCTTCAGAGGATCCAGATAGACCACATCCAGATATCGCCAAGTGAAGGATTCAAATACGCCATTGTGGTCAAAGAAGTATTTTCAAGATGGACAGAAGCCTTCCAAGTCAGCAAAGACTGCTGCAAAGAAGCTACTTTCAGAAAATAGTGTGCAGATACGGGTTCCAGAAGTGATAAAGAGTCATCAGGGACTCGCATTCACAGCAAATCTGACACAAGAGATCTGGTTAGCAGTAGGGTCAGATTTAGGCCTACACACTCCTTACCACCCCCAGAGCAGCAGGAAGGTAGAAAAACTGAACGGAACACTTAAGAATAGGATGTTAAAAATTGCCCAAGAGACACGCAAACCATGGCATGACACATTCCCAATTGCACTGTTTAGCGTAAGGCACACTCCCAGAGACCCAGAAAAGCTGTCACCATACGAAATTTTGTTTGGGTCTAGTCCCAAGTTAGGTGCATTCTTCCCTCAGCAGCAGAATATGCAAAATGATATCTTGTTTGCTTATGTAATTGAATTGGTCAAAAACTAATGTCCATTCTCGAGTTTTTCTCTTCACTGCCAGATTTGATGGTCCTGTCCAAGAGCCCCAGATGACACCAACCTCTGTGTAACTAGAGGGAAAGCCTGTTTGCATCCACGTATCGCATTGCAAGGAAGCTCCCATACCAGGAGAGACACCTAAGCCATGAAGGATGTCGTGGATGCTCTGACTGACCAGACAGATGACCTACCTGATGAAGAATACACACGTTTTTTTCTGAACATGCAGTTAAATAAATAGACTATGATTGCAAACACATAAACCCCCGACAGTGACAGTCCTCCTGACCGCCCATTTGCGAAAAGTCTGTATTCGGTGGGGGAGGCATGCGCTTGGCATATTCTCAACTCGCCGGCAGCCCAAAAGAGTTGCAGCGCTTTGGGCCAGGAGCAGATTTTTAGGGCAAGTGGTATCTAAGGGGGGACTCTCATGGAAATATATATGTATTCCATATATTCAAAGTATATTCACATATATGCATTCACAGTTAGATAGATCTCACTTGCTAAAAATCCTGTGCTCACACATATCTATGCCAGCTATAATCAGTCGTTTTAAACGAATCTGGCCTTCATAAGGAACAAGTACATAGAGTCTTAGTAGATATCTATTGTTTACTTTTGTAGTCATGCATTCTTGCTGGGGCAAAGAGCAGTAAACAATAAATCTGCAACTTCAGCCCTTTTATCATAATTATCATAATTATCATACTTACACTAGAACAGCCAATAATCTAGCAGCTTTTAATTGTATGTTAATTGACTAACCAGCCCCTTTTTGTAAACGAATAAAACCTTGAATGAATAATAAATGAGTAGTGTTGAGCGATACTGCTCGATATCTAAAAATATCGGATCGGAATGGTATCGCCGATATCACTAAATATCGTCGATATCCGATTCCGATACCGGAAGTCCCATGTAAGTCTATGGGAACAAAATATCGCAACTAAAAAAACACTTTCTTTCGTTGTAAACACAAAATATACACACATAGAATACATATATATATATGTTATGTTTCGGTAGCTGAGGAGTGCAGGTAAAAAAGGCAATACACCAGAGCAGTTGGAATCTATGGGATTGCAGTACCCTGACTAACCACCACAACTAGAGGCAGCCGTGGAGCGTTCCTACGTTGGTCCTAGACGCCTCGTCACAGCCTGAGAAACTAACTACACCTAAAGATAGAAATAGGAAAGCTATCTGCCCCGGAGCAGAACCCCAAAGATAATAGAAAGCCCCCAAACATGTAATGGCGGTTAGACAAGAGGAAATACTGACACAGAAAGAAAATAGAATGAGCAAACGCTGGGCCCAAACTATCTAAATAGAAAAGGACAGGAAGGGTACTTACTGCAATCCCAGAAAACCCTGAAAAACACAAACTCTACTAATTTCAAAATCACCTGAGATCACACGACCTCTACCACCTAAATTAGCTCTCTGGTGTAACAAAATCAAAACAGCAGCCACTGAAAAAACTGGAAAAAGCAAAAGAACAAAACTCAGTGGCTGAACTAAACTGAGAAGGCAGAAGCCCCCGGAGGGGACCCAGAAGGCCCCCAAAGAAGTGCAGGACAAAATGCAAAAATATAGCAACAACACAAAAGAAGAAAAATTCTTATCTGGTAGCAGGAGATGCAGACACGACACAGCAGGCTACAAGGGAAACTGGAATGAAGGATTCAGACCAGAACAATTGATCACCGGCAACCCTGATGGAAAATGACTCCCTTATATAAGACCAGTCAGTAACACCTGATTCCCAGTCCTCACAATCTTCACTAGTACCGCTTGTAACCACCAGAGGGAGCCTCTGCTCAGAACTCATCTCAAACCCATTCACAACAGTACCCCCCCCTTGAGGAGGGGTCACCGAACCCTCATTTGAGCAACCAGGTCGGTCAGGATGAGTTCTATGATACGCACGGATAAGTCTCCTAGCATGGATGTCCGAAGCAAACACCCAAGAATTGTCTTCCTGACCATAACCTCTCCATTTAACCAAATACTGGAGTCTTCGTCTAGAAAAACGAGAATCCAATATTTTCTCAACCACATACTCCAGATTGCCCTCAACCAAAACAGGGTCAGGAGGCACAGTAGCAGGAACCACTGGCTCAACAAACCTCTTCAACAAGGACTTGTGGAACACGTTATGGATCTTAAATGTCCCTGGAAGAAGCAAATGAAAAGAAACAGGATTAATAATCTCCATGATCTTATAAGGTCCAATGAACCTAGGCTTAAATTTAGGAGATGCTACTCTCATAGGAATATTCCTTGAGGACAACCAGACCAAGTCCCCCACTTTAAACCGAGGACCATCAGTCCTATGCCGGTTAGCAAACCGCTGGGCCTTCTCCTGAGAGAGGGACAACCTCTCCACTACCTGGTCCCAAATCTGTTGCATACGCTCAACAACAGAGTCAACACCTGGACAGACAGAAGCTTCCGTCTGTCCTGAAGAAAATTGAGGGTGAAAACCAGAATTACAGAAAAACGGAGACATCAAAGTGGCAGAGCTAGCCCTATTATTAAGAGCAAACTCAGCCAAAGGCAAAAAAGAGACCCAGTCATCCTGATCAGCAGACACAAAGCATCTTAGATAAGTCTCTAATGTCTGGTTTGTTCTCTCAGTTTGACCATTGGTCTGAGGATGAAATGCCGAGGAGAAAGACAATTGAACACCCAGTTTAGAACAAAAAGTCCTCCAAAATCTGGAAACAAACTGGACTCCTCTGTCAGACACAATGTTCTCAGGAATGCCGTGTAAACGAACCACGTGCTGAAGAAACAACGGCACCAATTCAGAGGAGGAAGGCAACTTAGGTAATGGCACAAGATGTATAATTTTGGAAAACCTATCACAAATTACCCAGATGGTGGTCATTCTCTGAGAAACAGGAAGATCGGAAATGAAATCCATAGAGATATGGGTCCATGGTCTCTTGGGCACAGGCAATGGCATCAACAAACCACTAGAGCGAGAGCAAGGCTTGGAGCGAGAGCAAGTCCCGCAGGACTGCACAAATTCCCTGACATCGCGAGACAAGGTAGGCCACCAAAAGGACCGACTAACCAAGTCTCTGGTACCAAAAATTCCGGGATGCCCAGCCAATGCGGAACAATCAATCTCAGACATCACACTCTTTTTCCATTGGTCCGGGACAAACAATTTTCCAACAGGGCAGCGCTCGGGCCTATCCTCCTGACACCCCTCCAGAGCAAGTCTCAAATTGGGCGAGATGGCGGAAAGAACTACACCCTCTTTCAAAATAACAGAAGGATCAGATAACTCAGGAGAGTCCGCAAGGAAACTCCTCGAGAGGGCATCCGCCTTAACATTCTTAGTGCCAGGAAGAAAGGAAACCACAAAATTAAAACGTGTGAAAAACAAGGCCCACCTGGCCTGTCTAGGATTGAGTCGCTTGGCAGATTCCAGATAGACCAGATTCTTATGGTCCGTAAGGACCACCACCTGATGTTTGGCTCCCTCCAGCCAATGTCTCCACTCTTCAAAAGCCCACTTCATGGCCAATAACTCCCGATTACCCACGTCATAATTACGTTCAGTAGGAGAACATTTTCGAGAGAAAAAGGCACAAGGGTTACTTTTAGAGGTCTCTGGATCTTTTTGGGACAAAACGGCACCTGCCCCAATTTCAGAGGCATCAACCTCCACCTGAAATGGCAGAGAAACATCAGGCTGCCGTAGAACAGGAGCAGAAGTGAATCTCTGCTTAAGTTCCTGAAATGCAGAGACTGCCTCAGGAGGCCAATTCACCACATCAGAACCCTTTCTGGTCAAATCAGTTAATGGTTTAACAATAACCGAGAAATTACCAATAAATTTACGATAAAAATTGGCAAAACCCAAAAATCTCTGAAGAGCCTTTAATGAAGTAGGTTGGACCCAATCACAGATGGCCTGAACCTTGACCGGGTCCATTTCAATAACAGATGGGGACAAAATGAATCCCAGAAATGAGATCTTCTGTACGCCAAAAAGACACTTTGATCCCTTCACATACAGAGCATTATCCCTCAAAATCTGGAACACAGTCCGAACATGTTTCACATAGAGTTCCAGTCATTAGAAAAAATCAAGATATCATCCAAATAAACAATCAGAAATTTGTCCACAAAATCCCTGAAAATGTCATTCATGAAGGACTGGAAGACGGAAGGGGCATTAGTGAGCCCAAAGGGCATCACTAGGTACTCAAAATGCCCTTCAGGGGTATTGAATGCCGTCTTCCATTCATCCCCGTGCTTAATGCGAATAAGGTTATACGCCCCCCTGAGGTCAAGCTTGGTAAACCAAGTAGCGTTTTTCACCCTGGAAAACAGGTCAGAAATCAAGGGTAACGGGTATTGATATTTCACAGTAATATTGTTCAAGAGACGATAATCAATACACGGCCTTAATGAACCATCTTTTTTGGCCACAAAGAAAAAACCGGCACCTAAGGGTGAAGAGGATGGTCTGATATGACCCTTCTCCAATGATTCCTTGATATAAGACCGCATAGCGTCATGTTCAGGTACAGACAAGTTAAAAAGGCGACCTTTAGGGAATTTACTACCCGGCACTAATTCAATAGCGCAGTCATAGCTCCTATGGGGAGGTAAGGATGCAGATTTACTTTCGCTAAACACATCAGAAAAATCAAACAAAAAGTCAGGAACATCCTGAGCTTGGGGGGAGGCAGAAAAAACAGGAGTGTTGGTATTAACACATTGGCAGCCCCAACTGGTTACAGACACAGATTTCCAATCCAAAACAGGATTATGAGACTGTAACCAAGGGAAACCCAGCACGATAATGTCATGCAGATTATATAGAACCAAAAATTTGCAGCACTCCTGGTGATCAGGTTCAACCCTCATTATCACCTGAGTAGAAAACTGGGGTTTATTCTCAGCCAAAGGGGTAGAATCGATCCCCAGTAGGGGAATAGACTTCTGTAGGGGTATCAAGGGAAACCCACAACGTTTAGCAAAATCATAATCCATCAGGTTAATAGCTGCTCCAGAATCAACAAAAGCCTGAGCAGAAAATGAGGACAGAGAGCATATCAGAGTGACAGTTAATAAAAACTTAGTCTGAACACTACCCAAGACAACTGAGCGTGCAAAACGTCTTCCCCGCTTAGGGCAGACTGAAATAGCATGAGAGGCATCACCACAGTAGAAACATAACCTATTGCGCTTTCGAAACTCATGACGCTGTGCCCCAGACACCACTCCATCACACTGCATGGGCTCAGAAGCTGGCTCACAAGGCAACACCACTCCACGCATACTTCTCCGCTCACGCAAACGTCTGTCAATTTGAATCGCTAATGACATAGAATCATTGAGACCAGAGGGGACAGGGAATCCCACCATAACATCCTTTACATTATCCGACAGACCCTTCCGGAAAAGGGCCGCCAAAGCGTCGTCATTCCATTTGGTCAGGACTGCCCACCTACGGAATCTCTGACAGTATAACTCAGCGTCATCAAGCCCCTGATTTAATGCCAACAAGGCTTTTTCAGCTTGATCAGTGACATTAGGCTCATCGTACAATAACCCCAAAGCCTGAAAAAACGCATCAACATCACTCAAAACAGGATCCCCAGGTATCAGGGAAAAAGCCCAATCCTGAGGATCGCCGCGCAGGAGAGAGATGATAATTTGAACCTGCTGCGCTGCGTTTCC
The DNA here is from genome assembly GCA_033576555.1 of Oophaga sylvatica. NCBI lineage: Eukaryota > Metazoa > Chordata > Amphibia > Anura > Dendrobatidae > Oophaga > Oophaga sylvatica. The sequence goes on from JARQOD010000006.1 coordinate 321,688,228, forward strand.
TGAGGACTTAGATTTTAAGGCAAAAAACAATTTACAATTATTTTTGAAATTCTGAAACTTAGCTCGATCCCCTAAAAACAAATCTGGCATGGGGATCCTAGGTTCCACAACAGGCAACCCAGCAAGATAGATAGCAATACTCCGAACCTCAGTGGCAAGCTGATCCACACGGCCAGACAACTGTGCAAACTCCATTGGGAGAAAAGATCCTCCCCAGCACCCAGAGATACAGAGGGAAAAAAAAAAAAAAATGCAACAAACAGAAAAATATCTCTGACAACTCTGACAACCTTTTTTTCTATCACAATATTTTTTCCCTTCTGTGAGTACCATACAATTTTCAATTTTTAGGCCGGTGATACTGTTATGTTTCGGTAGCTGAGGAGTGCAGGTAAAAAAGGCAATACACCAGAGCAGTTGGAATCTATGGGATTGCAGTACCCTGACTAACCACCACAACTAGAGGCAGCCGTGGAGCGTTCCTACGTTGGTCCTAGACGCCTCGTCACAGCCTGAGAAACTAACTACACCTAAAGATAGAAATAGGAAAGCTATCTGCCCCGGAGCAGAACCCCAAAGATAATAGAAAGCCCCCAAACATGTAATGGCGGTTAGACAAGAGGAAATACTGACACAGAAAGAAAATAGAATGAGCAAACGCTGGGGCCCAAACTATCTAAATAGAAAAGGACAGGAAGGGTACTTACTGCAATCCCAGAAAACCCTGAAAAACACAAACTCTACTAATTTCAAAATCACCTGAGATCACACGACCTCTACCACCTAAATTAGCTCTCTGGTGTAACAAAATCAAAACAGCAGCCACTGAAAAAACTGGAAAAAGCAAAAGAACAAAACTCAGTGGCTGAACTAAACTGAGAAGGCAGAAGCCCCGGAGGGGACCCAGAAGGCCCCCAAATAAGTGCAGGACAAAATGCAAAAATATAGCAACAACACAAAAGAAGAAAAATTCTTATCTGGTAGCAGGAGATGCAGACACGACACAGCAGGCTACAAGGGAAACTGGAATGAAGGATTCAGACCAGAACAATTGATCACCGGCAACCCTGATGGGAAAATGACTCCTTATATAAGACCAGTCAGTAGCTAGGTCACGGTCCGAACCATAGCGCTTTTCAAGTAACCACCCTTGAGGGATTTTCCTCAGATGTCCGCACACAACACTTTGGCAACTAGTACAGCTGGGCTAAAGACCCCAGCCGAGATGGAGTACGCTTTTTTGCTCAGAACATCATCCTCCCCCCCAAACCCATTCTACAACACCCAACTATATATTATATACATTGTAACAAATTGTGAATACATATATATATAACATATATATAATTTATAGTTTATACACTTCTACATAGTAAAATAGACTCTGATTCAATTGCCGGGTAAAGCCGTGACATACCCCATAGAAGTCGACGGGCTCGGTGCCGAGTACCCCCAAAACATCTGGCTCTGTGCGACTCAACTTGGGCGTCACGAACAGGATTCTGTAGCTCGCTATAAGCGAGTCCTGTGTGCCTGAATTGAACTGATGTGCTTGAGAATTGCTAAAATCGTCAGAGAATGTATTTGCCATTTTTCAGCCATATCTGCGTCACGACGAGGCACTGGTGAAGAAGAAGGGCGTGCTCTTCGTGGGTGTACACTCACTCAGTGGCGCGAAAACGATGGCCGACCACTCTAAATGGTACTGCAATATAAGATCGTGCCCCACAGCTCTTGAGTTCCGCCTCCTCATCCTCCTCAGTGTGCGGAAACTAACACGAAGGTCCCGCCTCACTACAAAAGAGGGGCCCTCTCCAGATGCTAATGACACATGTGACTTGGCAGAGATGGCTAATGGACACGAGCAGAAGTGTGAAGGGATGGAGCAGTCAGAGCTCTCCCCCACGGAAGCGACCCGATCGCCACGGAACCACCGTTGGGCACCCGGCCTGGAAACCCTCCTACGCTGCAAGAAGCGGAGGATACCCTAAGAGGCCTGGCCCGGCACTGGGAGGAGGTCACCAGGATGGAAGCCAGCTGGCGTGCCCTAAAACTAAACTTGGAGCGGCGCCAATCCCTCTTACCTGAAGTGTCTGTACCGGAAGGTGAGGCACCCGTTCTAGTAGAGGAGTCCGTGCGGGCATCCCAGCCCTTGCAATGTGATCCGGTTGACGTTGTCGCAGTGGAGGCACCCGTTCCTGCAAAAAACGCTGCACCGGCAGCACCCCAGATCCCGCTGTCTGCCCCCGTCGCTGAGACAGAAGAAGCGACACCCGTCCTCATGGAGGAGGCCGCGCAGGCACCAGAGGTCTACCTGTCTGTACCGGAGCCCCGACTGTCATCTGTTCCAGAGCCGGCTGCTTCCTCCGCAGGTGAGCGCCGCCAGGACTGTCGGGCGCCAGGAGAGCTGCCGCAAACCGGACATCGTAAGCTGCAGTTTGATGGTGGAGACATGGAGATGCTGGTGGAGGAGAATTACAACCGGCGTCAGGAGGAAGAGTGGAGACGTCGGGAGAGAGAAGCCGAGCGACAAAGGGAGCAGCGCGAATCCCAGAAGCTTCGCCAACGTCACATCGAAAAGGACCGGGTAGATAAGGACCGGATGAGAAAAGATAAAAGTACGGTGAGGGAGCCACGGCGTAAGGGTGCAGTACGGAGCTTTTAAATTGAAAGCTGGTTGGGGCTTCATCCAGGAGCCTGGACTTTATTTAGAAGTGTTTGTGACCCGCGGGACGTGGAGACTCACCTCCCAGAAGGACACCCGGGGAGGGACCTGTTGCCAGGAGACTGGTAACTTACACCCGACACTGGGGTTACAATGGATGGTATGCCCTAAATGTCACCAGGTGCGACCCCTGGTCCCAAGAGTGTCAGGAACCTGTGAGACCCTCGGAGCCTTCAGCCTCCCACATCCAGGCCTCTGCACAAGTGCCCACCCCACGCCGTAAATCTCCCCAGCCTCCCTCAGTGGTCTCCTCAGCAGCCTCAGCTATGGACATGATAATGATAGCTGGCCCGTACCCGGCGCCTGTTAGGCCCCCTGGGGTTCGTACAGTCCAGGACATAGGGTTACAGACCCGGAGGGAGACGAAAGAGGTGGCCCACAGACACAGATAGCGGGTCACGACTTGACTCTACAGGCCACACGACTGCATCAGGTCCTGGTGGTCCTTGGTGTCTCGGATGTTTGGCAAGCATCAGAAGGTACCAGGTGGGTAGCTGGAACACCCCTGCCAAAGAATTATAAATAACCCGGACAGGGTCCCTGTATGTAAATAGTTTAATTGTTGATGTACCCGGACGGGGTGAATGTTCAAAAAAAGTTTTTTAATTTAATAAAAAAAAACAACACAGTTCTCATTACTTTTATTACAGTCTCATCCTGCGACGCGTATCGTATCGTCAACATATAATTTTTTGTCTTAAAACTGCAAACTGACACTTCGTTGTGGACAGTTTCATTTTTTTCTGAGCACTAAAAAAAAATTTTAAAAGAGATTTGGGAACAGCAAAGCAAACACTTAGGATAGTTTTCAATTTTAAAATTTTTTTTAAAAAAAAACAGCGGAGACAAAATGAACCCCGAAATAAACCCCTTTTGTAGCCAAAAAGAATTTTGACCCCCTTTACTACAGTGTTCTTCTCAAAATCTTAAAAACCCCAGTGAAATGTTTCACTTGGAGCCCCCTGTTGGAAGAAACAGATATACCAAAAAAACCCCTCAAAAATTTTTCCCCCAAAAAACCCCCGGGAAATAAATTATAAAGGTTGGAGAGGGAAAGGGGATTAGAAACCCCCCCAAAAGGGGATACTGGTTTAAAAATTTCCCCCTTTGGGGGGTTTTTAAAAGCCGGGTTCCCTTCCCCCCCGTTAAATTTTCAAAAAAGGGTTTACCCCCCCCCCGGGGTTTCAAGTTTTGGGAAAACCCAAACTAGCTTTTTTATCGGGGAAAAAAAGGGCAGAAATCAAGGGAAAGGATTTTTTGGGGAAAATTTAAAGTGATTTTTTTCAGAGGCGTGTCAAAAACGGCCTAAAATGAACCATTCTTTTTGGCCACAAAGAAAAACCGGCACCCAAGGGTGAAGAGGATGTCTGATATGACCCTTCTCCAAAGACTCCTTGATATAGATCACTAGCATCGTATGTTCAGGTACAGATAAATTAAAAAGGCGACCTTTAGGCAAATTTACCACCAGGCACTAACTCAATAGCGCAATCATAGCTCCTGTGAGGAGGTAAGGATGCAGACTTACTCTCACTAAACACATCCAGAAAAATCAGTCAAAAAGTCTAGGGACGACATCTGAGACTGGGGAGAGGCAGAAAATAACAGGGAGTGTCAGTATTAACAACATTGGGCAGCCCAACTGGTCCATCAGACACAAATTTCCAATCCAAAACGGGATTTGAGGTCTGGTAACCAAGGGTAACCCAGTAAATAATGTCATGCAGATTATGCAACACCGGACAATTTTCAAACTCTCTGTTGATTTCTGGTTCACCCCTCATTCTCACCTTGATAGAAAGCTGGGGTTTATTCTCGCCAAAAAGGGGTGTAGATCAATGACCAGCAAAGGAATAAACTTCCGCAGGGGTATCATGGGGAAACCACAACGTTTGGAAAAGTGAAATCCATCAGGGTTTAATAGCTGTCCTGAATCTACAAAGCTCTGAGCAGAAAATGTGGGACAGGTGCAAATCAGGGTATCAGTCAACAGAAATTTTAGTCTGAACACTACCCAAGACAAGCTGAGCGACGCTAAAAGTCATCCCGCTTAGAGGGCAAACGGAAATCGCATGAGAAGCGTCAACCACAGTTAGAAGAAACATAAACCATTGCGCTTTCGAAATCATGACGCTGAGCCCAGAAGTCACACTATACACTGCATGGGCTCAGAAGCTGCTCACCAAGGCAACACCACTCACGCTTCCCTCTTGCGCTAGCAAACGTCTGTCATTTTGAATTGCCAAAGAACATTAGAATCATTGAGGCCTGAGGGACCTGGGATCCCTCCGTAACATCTTTACATTTTCTGACTCAAGACCCTTCCGGAAAAAAGGGCTGCCAAAGATCATAATTCCATTTGGTCTGGACTGCAACTTTCGGAATTTCTGACCTGTACAAGCTCGCGTCTTCACGACCCTGATTTAATGCCGAACATGTCTTTTCAGCTTGATCAGTGTCTTTAGGTTCATCGTACATTAACCCAGTGCCTGAAAAAATACAGCAAACTTCATTCCCCCCCCCCCCAAGCATTGAACCCCACCACCCCCCCCCCCCCCTTAAGATAAGGTATAGTTTGCCCACCCCATCACATTATTATTAATTTAGTGTAGCTTTTGTGATTCTTATAATGGTCAAAACAACGAAAACGCCACCCCACCAGACACACACGAACACAAACACCACCACTAGTCTACCTCATACGTACCAACCATAAAAAGCAGAAGAAACACAAGCGAAAGGAAACAAAAACAATTAAGAAGGCACACAACAGAGACAAACAACAGCAAACCAACCCCCCCCCACCCCCACAAACACAACCATCACAAGCCCACCCCACAAAAACACCACAACAACCCAGCTAAGCACCAAACAACACACCCCCCCGCCCCCCCCCCCAATTTTTCCCCCCCCCCACAGACCCCCACCAACTTTTGGGAGAAAACTTATTGGCCCCCCCACCACCCCCCCCCCCCGCCCCCCACCCCCCCGCACACACACCCACACACCTCATGTCACCACCACACCCACCACCGCACACCCCATACACTGTAGTTATTATTTCCCGCACCCCCCCCCCCCACTCCACCCCCCCCGCCCCACCAACACCACACCGCACCACAATAGTCCCCACCCGCACCCCCCTCCCGCCCCCCCGCACACCCTTTGAATTTTAAGGTAATGTGCATATTTTGCGTTTAATAAAACCACCCCATAGTTTTTTTTTATTTGGTTGATTTTTTCTTGCACCACCCCAACCGCCCACAACCCCACCCCACCACACACCCAGTAAACAAAAAGACAAAACGACACTTATACGTCTATTTTTTATTTTCTTCAGCCCAACCAACACAAAACACTTGTTTATAGGTTTGTTTGGTAGATCTTAGTGTTTCGATACCCCAAATTCCTACTTATTATCGATTGCGTTATTTGTCACCAACAAAACCCCCAAAAAACCTGTTTGAAACCAACAGAAACACACACAGAATTGTTAACGCCATAATGGTCAAGGTGGTGAACAAAAAATTGTTTACATCAAACAAGAACAACAAATTTTTGTAAACGACCCACAACAACAAACACAAAAAAACACAAAAAGAACAAGAGAAACCAAACAACAATAAAAACCCAACAACATGAAACACACAAAAACAAAACACAAACAACACAACACAAAGAAAAAAAACCAAAAAACCAAAAGAAAAACACAACAAACACCAACCAGAAAACCAGCACCGACCCTATCCAAAGACGCCCTTCATAAGTTGGTGTTTGATATATTAGTGAACCCCACCCAACGAAGACCAACCACCAAAAAACCCACCCCATCATCTTATCTATTTCTATTGTTCTAACTGTATTACCACAAGCACGTAACACCTTTTTAGACTTTTTGTTATTGAGCTCCCCACCGCCACCCACACACCTCCCCCCCCTCCCCCCTACCCACACCATTGAATTTAGTATTAAAGGCCCCCGCCCAACAACCACACCCCCCTTGTCCCCCCACCACCCCCCACACCCCCCCCCCCCCCCACCCGCACAACTGATTGTTGCGGTGGGCCAAGGCCCCCAACCACCACCCCCACAACCCCGCCCCCCCCCCCCCTCCCCCCCCCCCCCCCCCCAGTTATATCATTAAATAACGGATATTATAAGATTTAATTAGGATACCCCCCCCCCCTCCCTCTCCCCCACCCCCCCACCCTCCCCCCACTTAATAGTATTTTTTTGTATATTTATTTTTTTATTCATTGATTCCCCCCCACCCCCACGCCCCTTTTTCAGATGCCCCCACCCCCCCCTCCCCCCTCCAGAAGGGTGTTTATATCCCTATACCCCACCCCCGACCCTATTTAATTTCCCCCCCCCCCCCCTCACCCCCCCCCCCCCCTCCCCCCCCCCATGCCCCCCCCCCCCCGCCCCCCCCCACCCCCGCCCCTGTTAATTTTTGTGTAATTTTTACACCCCCCCCCACCCCCCCCACCCCCTTTATTAAAAATTATTTTATTATCCCCCCCAACCAACCAACCCCACCACCAACCCCCTCCCCACACCGCACACCAACACACCACCCCCCCCCCCCAGCCCCACCACCCTGAAACGCACACACAAACCCAAAAACAACTCCACACCCACCAACAACACTCACACAACCGTGTTTTATTTTTTTAATCACAACCAACACACCACAACACAACAACAACACGAAAAAAGAAAAAGACAAAAACAGAAAAAATAGGCGATTTAAAGAATTATATTAAAAGATCAAAAACAACAAACAAACAAAAAAAAACAAAGAAGAACCAAAAAAAAAAACACCACAAAGAACAACAACAAAAAAAAACAGACACACCACCAAACCCAAACAACCCACACAAAAAAAATTTGAAAAGTCAGAAAACACCAAAAAAAAACATCAAAAAAAAAAACACAAAACCAACCCAACCACAACAAAAACAAAAAAAAAGACACGAAAAAAGATTCGAGATTGATATTTGGGGCTTTGAACCAGACAAAAACAAAACAGAACAGAACAAAGAAAACAAAATAAAAAAAAGAAGCAAAACAAAAAAAACAAAAAAAAAAAAAAAACCAAACGCAAAGCCTCAACAAAAAAAAAAAAAATTGGTATCAATCAGAACAAGCAAACAGGCAAAAAGAAACAAAACCACCACATAACAAAACAAGGCAGACAAAAACAAACAAAAAAAACACACACAAAACACACACCACCCAACACACCACCCCCCATCCCCTCACCCCCCCCCCCGCGCCCACCGCTCAACACCCATCGTTAATAAGAAGCCACACCACCACCATAACACAAACAAACCTACAAAACCAAAACCCAAAAAAAAAAAAAAAAGCAAACAAACACAAACCACTTCTTATTTTGGATTAGTTGTGTTTTATTTACACAAAACCCAACACACCCACAACAACGGCTAAAGAAAAACCAAAAAGCCACGACGCCAGAAAATGTACAGACTCCAAAAAGAAAACAAACTGAAAATAACATAAATAAACAACCAAAAGAACCAAAAACCACCTAAATATATTAGTTAAAAACAAAAAAAAAAACCCAAACAACAAAGCAGGAAAAAAAAGAAAACACCCACAACCGACGCAACAGCAAAAATTTCGTTATATTTGTTTAGTACACAACAAACACGATTTGCTTGTAGACCAACGACACCACGCAAACAACAAAAGGCACCACACCCCCAACGCCCACATAAATATGCAACACAAAAAAACAAAAACAAAAAACACCAAAAAGAAAAAAAAGTAAACAGAACAAAAACAACAAGAACAAACAACAAACAAAACCAAGACCCACCACCCAAACCCCCGCCCATTCCCCAACCTAACACACAACCCAAGAAAAAAAAAAAAACAGAAAACAAAAACAACATGAACCCAAAAGGATAACATGGTGGCCTTTTTTCAACCACAAACACACACAACCCAACCACCCACCACATTATTGCGCATTTCACCCCCACCACCCCCCCCCCACAACAAACGCCAAAAACTACCACCTGAAACACCAAAACACGAAAAAGCCAAAACCCCCACCCAACCCCTCCCTGGGTATACTTTTGTATAAATTACCCACCCAACCCAATGGTAGTCTATAATGAATTTTTATAGTCTGTCCCACCCCACCCCTCCCCCCCCTCCCATTCCCCCCGCCATCCCACCCCCCCCCCCCCCTTTGAATACAGCCCACACCCACTGCCTCTTATATCAGTTCTTTTTATAAATTTTGCTCTCCCACGCAACCCACTTTAATTTTTTTAGTTTATATAATTAAATATTTATGAGGTTACCCCCCCCCCCCACCTTCCCCCCCCCACCCCCCCACCCCCAGACGATTAATCTCCCCCCCCCCCCCCCTCCCGCCCCCCCCCGCCCCCCCCCCCCCCCCCGCCTCCCCCCACCCCACCCCCACATAAGTTTTTATATTTTTTTATCTGACTTTTTGTTGATTCCCACACCACCAAACCACCCCCCGCCCACCACCCACACCACACACACCGACACAAAACATTTCTTAAATGTCACACCACCACACCCCCCTATTTTAAATAATTCTCAAAAACAAAAAAACAATTTTGATTACACAAACACAAAAACAAAACAAAAAAGACACCACAAAAAAAACACTTATAAGCACAAGAACCATTAATTGATGCTTAGTACTTTTTTGTCATATTACCATGTTATTTCAAAAAAAAACAAAAAAAAAAACTCGGCATCTGGTGTCGTTTTATTGTATTGTATGCTTTGACAAGACACAAAAGCGAAAAGAAAAAATGTTTTTATAAGACAACCCCCGCACACAAAGTAAAAAAAACCAACAAGAACAAAAAAAAACACGAACAGTACATACAAAACACAACAAAAAAACAAAAACAGGACCAACAACAAAACAAAACAAAAAAGACAATATTAATTATGAACAACAAAAACAACAAAAAAAACGCACCCGAGAAAAAACAAGAAAAACAACAAACAAAAAACAAAAAATTTATTATTGTTTGTTGTTATTAATTCCCCCCCGCCCCCCCCACCCCACCCCCACACACAACCACAGCACCACACGCCCACCACCCCTGATCCCCCCACCACACTTGTCATATCGCATTTTGAGATGAAAGCACCACACACAAACACGGACACACCAACAACGAAAAAAAAAAAAAAAACCCCAAAAAAAAAAAAAAAAAAAAAAAAAAAAAAAAAAAAAAAAAAAAAAAAAAAAAAACCCCCCCCCCCCCCCCCCCCCCCCCCCCCCCCCCCCCCCCCCCCCCCCCCCCCCCCCCCCCCCCCCCCCCCCCCCCCCCCCCCCCCCCCCCCCCCCCCCCCCCCCCCCCCCCCCCCCCCCCCCCCCCCCCCCCCCCCCCCCCCCCCCCCCCCCCCCCCCCCCCCCCCCCCCCCCCCCCCCCCCCCCCCCCCCCCCCCCCCCCCCCCCCCCCCCCCCCCCCCCCCCCCCCCCCACCCCCCCCCCCCCCCCCGTCCCCCCCCCCCCCCCCCCCCCCCCCCCCCCCCCCCCCCCCCCCCCCCCCCCCCCCCCCCCCCCCCCCCCCCCCCCCCCCCCCCCCCCCCCCCCCCCCCCCCCCCCCCCCCCCCCCCCCCCCCCCCCCCCCCCCCCCCCCCCCCCCCCCCCCCCCCCCCCCCCCCCCCCCCCCCCCCCCCCCCCCCCCCCCCCCCCCCCCCCCCCCCCCCCCCCCCCCCCCCCCCCCCCCCCCCCCCCCCCCCCCCCCCCCCCCCCCCCCCCCCCCCCCCCCCCCCCCCCCCCCCCCCCCCCCCCCCCCCCCCCCCCCCCCCCCCCCCCCCCCCCCCCCCCCCCCCCCCCCCCCCCCCCCCCCCCCCCCCCCCCCCCCCCCCCCCCCCCCCCCCCCCCCCCCCCCCCCCCCCCCCCCCCCCCCCCCCCCCCCCCCCCCCCCCCCCCCCCCCCCCCCCCCCCCCCCCCCCCCCCCCCCCCCCCCCCCCCCCCCCCCCCCCCCCCCCCCCCCCCCCCCCCCCCCCCCCCCCCCCCCCCCCCCCCCCCCCCCCCCCCCCCCCCCCCCCCCCCCCCCCCCCCCCCCCCCCCCCCCCCCCCCCCCCCCCCCCCCCCCCCCCCCCCCCCCCCCCCCCCCCCCCCCCCCCCCCCCCCCCCCCCCCCCCCCCCCCCCCCCCCCCCCCCCCCCCCCCCCCCCCCCCCCCCCCCCCCCCCCCCCCCCCCCCCCCCCCCCCCCCCCCCCCCCCCCCCCCCCCCCCCCCCCCCCCCCCCCCCCCCCCCCCCCCCCCCCCCCCCCCCCCCCCCCCCCCCCCCCCCCCCCCCCCCCCCCCCCCCCCCCCCCCCCCCCCCCCCCCCCCCCCCCCCCCCCCCCCCCCCCCCCCCCCCCCCCCCCCCCCCCCCCCCCCCCCCCCCCCCCCCCCCCCCCCCCCCCCCCCCCCCCCCCCCCCCCCCCCCCCCCCCCCCCCCCCCCCCAAACCCCCCCGCCCCCCCCCCCCCCCCCCCCCCCCCCCCCCCCCCCCCCCCCCCCCCCCCCCCCCCCCCCCCACCCCCCCAAAACACCACACCACCTTTTATATCTTTTATTTTTATTGAACAACAAAAAATAAAAACAACAATTGTTTTTCGTTTAACATAAACAAAAAAACAAAAATAAAACAGAAGACAATAAATTATTTTAAGACCAAAAGCAGAAAACAAGCGGCCCCACCAAAAACACAACCAAAACACCCACCCAAAAAACAAGACGGAGCAAAACAAGCACAACACACAAACAAAAAAATTGTTATGGTGTGCTTTTTTTGGGTTATTTTTTTAGTGTATAGAAAAAAAAAAGAAAAAACAAAACCAAAAAAAACAAAAAAAAAAAAGAAACAAAAAAAACTTTTTCGTTGTAGTTTTTAATAGCAAAAAAAAACGAACAAAACCCACACCAAATAAAAAAAAGAAACACAAACGCAGAAAAATAGTGTGATTTGTTTTGAGACCAAAAAAAAAAAACAAACAGAAAAAAACAAGACAAAAAAAAAAACAAAACAATCAAAAAAAAAAAAAAAACAAAAAAAACAAAATAAAAAACACAAAAAAAAAAAATGGTTTGTACCTTTGGTCGAAAAAAAAGACAAACACAAACAAATTGTTTAATTTGTGGTTAAGTTCTTTGTTGTTATTAGTGACAACATTCCCCCCACCACCCCCCGAAAACAAAACAAAACACATTTTGATTGTTAAAAAAAAACACACACAAAAAAAAAAAAAAAAAAAAAAATCACAAAACAAAAAAAAATTTTGTTTAGTCTTTTGTTTGCAAGCCACCACACAAACAAGAAAAAAGACCAAAAACACGACAACCCACCTTGGAGATCGTTTTTTTTGTTGGTTTTTTTTTAAATTTTTAAACATTTTGTTGGGTTATTAGGATCTTTTTATATTCCCTTATCTTTTTTCAACCCCACCCCGCCACAGAACACAACCCCCACACAAAACCAACCCTCACCCACCGCCCCCCCCACCCGCCACCAAAACAAACACTACCCACCAACGACCACATATGTTGTATGTTTATTTTTCATAAGCACCACCTTGTGGATCATTTGTTATTTTTTTTTTTTGAAACGAAAACAATGATATTAGGAAAAAACCTGCCACATGGATGCCACCCCCCAAACCACAAAAACACAAACCGATACAGACCAAACACCAAATGTGTTGGAGTT
>JARQOD010000006.1:321705678-321922341 GCA_033576555.1 Oophaga sylvatica
TGGCGGTTAGACAAGAAGAAAATACGAACACAGACAGAAAACAGAATGAGCAAACGCTGGGGCCCAATTCTGTCTAGATAGAAAAGTATAGGAAAGAATTCTGACTGTAACCCAAAAAAACCCTGACAAAAATACCAACACTTCTGATTAACAAAAAAACTGAGATCACACGATCTCTACCACCTAAATCAGATCTCTGGTGTAACACACAGCAATTCAGCAAATAAAAAGTGACACAGGAACAGAGTAAAAGTGCAAACACAAACTGAGCACAAAAGCAGCGCCAGGCCCCAAAAGGGGGACCAGGCTGAAGTCCTCTGCAAGGCAGCAAACCAGCAAGGAAACTCCAACCAGAGGAAAAAAAACAGCAAATCACTTATCTGAAGGAAAGCAGGAATGCAAGCTGAGCTCCAACTAAGATCTGGAAGAACAATTGATTACCAGCAAGGCTGATGGGAGTTCAGGTCACTTATATCAGACCAATCGGACCCAGCTGAAAGCCATTCAGTAATTGGTTCATTACCCTCAGCAACCACCGGAGGGAGCCCCAGCTCCGAAGTCACCTCCAACGTGCTCACAAGATATCGCATTACAGTGACTCACAGGCAAACCCTGCATGCTTTTTGACTGTGTAACTGGTGCAAAAGTTTTACATCAAGCACCGCCCATTACTCGCTGAGTAATGAGCACATCCGAGCATCGTGATACTCGAGTGATAACCGAGTAGCACCGAACACGTTCATTCATCCCTAATGAAAACCACTCAAATTATGAATCTGGGCTTATACGTTTAGTCTAAACTGTAATTTTGAGGCCAGCTTTTAAGGTTTAAAGAAATTTACTTTGGTGATGTCTAAAGATGAACAAATATATTCAAGTGGAACTGATTTTTACTTCAATTTTATAAAAATCCAATATTGCCAAATTACATATTTTTGCAATTCACTTCTACATGGATTCAGCAAAATGGTGGCTGAACCATAAAGGGCAGTTAAAAAAATAAAAAACAAAATCCTTATAATCACCATCCTCACTTATCGCTTAACTCTCCATCCACTTTGCCCCTCGCCATCAGACATCCAGTCCTCTCATCTCTGATCGGCAGACCTTGCACACTAGGCCAGGACTTCTGGCTCTGATGAGGCCAATAACAATTCTGTACATTCAAGTGCAAGGTCACAGCACACGTCATGACATCATAACACCATTATCTTTCACAGTATGATCTTGTGCAGAGCCCTTCATGACTTCGTCAGAGCAGGAAGTCCCAGGTAAGTGTGAGATGCCTAGGTATTTCAACTTGAGTGGTGGCAATCAGAAGATGCAGAGAGGACTGTAAGGGTGACAGTGATGTGAGTATAAAGATTTTCCTTATGTTTTAAATCTTATGTTTATTTAGTTCTGGGGTCTCTAGAAACCCCAGACCATAATATGGGACATTAAATTTTGAGAGAATAACTTCTCTGAATTTTCGGGGTAAAATCCACACAAATTCAAATTTTGCATAATCCACTCAACTCCAGTGATGTCCATAGTTATGTAATGTGAATGACTATTGGCTGTAGTGCTATATATGTAGTAGACATCAAGTGACGATACATCAACACTAGAGTTGAGCGAAACAGGTCGTTCATTTTCAAAAGTCACCGATTTTCGCCAAAGTCGGGTTTCATGAAAAGAAACCCAACCGTGGAGTGAGTTTGGTCACGTGTTCGGCGACCATTTTGCTGGAGTCGGTTTTCCCCTACACTTTAAGCGCCTTTTCTCGGCCAATGAGCAAGGACGCAGGCTGTGGGCAACGGGATGACATAGCCAGCGGCCAGCACCATCTTAGAGAAGGGCATTGCAGCGATTGGCCGGCTTTCAGTGGCGTCACAGTGCATATAAAATCCCTCAGCGCCCACCGCCATTTTACATCTGCCGAACTCAGTGTAGGGGATGGTTGCTGGCAGTGCGTCTGAGCAGGGAGAGCGTTAGGCAGGGCCTAAAAAAAAATTACTTTCTGCTGATAACGATTAGCTGTGCAGTGACTGTGCAGTGAGAGGGGAGGATTTTGCTGTGTGCAGCAACGCTGGTTCTTAGGCTGCCTGCCAGTGATGCTGTATAAATTGCTTGTGTGTGTGACGTCCGCTCACGGCAGGTCTGAACTGCAGGTAAGACAGCACCCCGAGAAACCCCGAGACCCTTTACCCTATACAGGGATCTGGAATTACAGCGAAGCCCAGGGGGTAGCTGCCTATGAGAGCAGTGGACCAGAGTAGGATGGACGCTAGGAAGGGAATAAAAAGCGAGCCCAATTGCGAAGTCAGAAGTCCAAAGATCAAAACCAGGAGGGCAGCAAAGGTACAAAATCGGCAGGCAGAAGAAGGGTCAGAAATTCAGGCTAAAGTTAAAGTCAAAACCAGGCGGGCAGCAAAGGTACAAAATCGGCAGGCAGTAGAACAGTCAGAAATCCAGGCAAAGGTCAGAGATAGCAAAACAAACTAGCACACTGGGGAAACCAAGACTATATCTGCTTGCAAGCCAGGCTCCAAGGCTTTGAAGGGCATGGCTACCTCTCACAGGCTCACAGTCTGATGACCTCATCTGGACCGCCCCCAGAACCAGGCCAGATGGTGATGCATGACTGACACCAACCACTTCACCTCTGACAGCAGAGCGAAGCCTACGCCCACCAGACACCTGAGTCCGGGCCTCCCAGCGGCCGAGGCAGGAACACCAGCCACTGAATCCAACGGCGACGTGACAGTGTAGAGCATCACATCTGATTAGTAGGCTGCCTGCCTGTGATAAGGGGGCAATTTATTCCCCATTGACTTGCATTGGGGTCGGATTTTCGACTCTGACCTGTGATAAGGGGGCAATTAAATTGGTGGAGTAGCAGAGCTGCCTGCCAGTGACAGTGTATAAATTGCTTGTGTGGAACATCACATCTGATTAGTAGGCTGCCTGACTGTGATAAGGGGGCAATTTATTCCCCATTGACTTGCATTGGGGTCGGATTTTCGACTCCGACCTGACCATTTCCACTAGTCGGCCAACTTCGTTCGACTCGACTTTTGAGAAAATCGGGTTTCATGAAACCCAACTCGACCCGAAAAAAGGCAAAGTCGCTCATCTCTAAACAACACATATATTTTTTGTTCACAAGGAAAAAAAATTCTATCTCACTGTTACCAGGTAAAATTTTGTCTTGAGGAAGAGGTCCTGCATGACCTTGAAACGTGTTGACTATTAACCTGTTTTGAAATAAAGCTTTGAAGAACATTGTCTGCCATCCATCTTTACCAGCAGCGCAGATTTGTACACATATACCCGATTTAACCATTATCCTCGGTCTTTGGACCCATGTCCTGCAGCAGCTGATCCAAGCTTTTTACATGCTGCTTAGTTGCAACATAACAAAGTGAGCGTACCTCCACCTGGTGCACCTCATGTTTTTAACCATTTAAGACCCTATTTGAGCTTTTTTGCTCTCCAGATTTTCTGCTTCCAACCTAACTGTTATGGCTCTAGCAGACGACCATATTATTAGTTCTTGTGCGATCCGTCAAACATTGGATTGTCTTCAGACCAATCTTATTCTATGGGTTCTTGTACTTGTACTATTTTTTCCTCGGTCAGTCTGTCCGAAAATGGATATCCTTGGTATAATGTACACCAATAGAAAGTGATTTTTCCTTATTCAGGCACTGAGTATTGTAACAAAAACATATTCATTGTAATAATATTTTTTGATAATACAGTTCAGTCATCTGGAACAAATCAGATTAAACAACAAAAGCACCATTAACACATATTAAATTGTGATAAACTTTGGTCATTGATGCAGGACTTGGTTAACCTCTGAGATGAATCTCACATTATCTACAAAAATAATAATAATTAAGCTTATCATTAGATGCAAACTAATTAACCTTTATTTACATATGAGATCAACGTGCATATCTAATAAACTAAATGACAATACATTAAAGGGAACCTGTCAAGGAGGTTTACCCCTATAATGTAATAGGAGGGCTTTTTTCAGCTGCTAATAACATTTTTAATCATGTCGTTATTGTAAGCAACTGTTAATGCACCATGCATTTCACTTGTATCATGCCCACAGTGTCGTGATTGACAAACCAGCATGTGCAGGAAAAACAGAAAAGAGGAGTGATTTTTTTTCCACCTCCCTGTACACTTGCCAATCACACCGCTTGTGGACATGATACAAGTAAAATTCAGGACTGCACTCCTGGCTACAAATGTTGGGATTAAACATTGTTTTTCACTTACTGCACTGTTACTTGAAATACAGGCACTATAAATCCCATTGACAAGATTCCTTTAAAACAAAAAATAAAAAAAACAAAACCTATACATGTTGCAGGTAAGGGGATTAGCTCACGGGATAGCCATCTCCCGGGTCAGACAGGCACTCCAAGACACACTTCACACCAAGCAAGTTTGATGTAATTGGACACAACAGTTTTACTGGTTCCATACGTAAAAGACCAAAGAAAAAACATAACGGCTACAGAATAAAATCCTAGGCCAGCTGGCCGCTAACTATACATGCAAATCCTGGCTCACAAGAGCTGAGCCTAGTGCACAGCTTCCCCCAAGCAATTTTTTTTATGCACATAGCAAATTTCAATATATAGCAGCAATAATTAGGGGATTTAAAACTTAACATTTATTTGACCCAATGTTAAAAAACGGACACATAGACAAATACCATCCTCTAACCAAAACAAACATTGAGGATATATATATATTCAGAGAGATAAGTCCAACAGGACCACAAAAATAGGAGATATAAATGTAAACCAGACAGTATATGATTAGCTCTGCACCGCAAGAGCAAAAAATCAACCAAAAGCAAATACATGCACCACTAGATTTGCAAATCAGCTGTCTGAAATTAAACCATACATGTGTGAGACAGCATGTAGATAAGGAACGATCTCACCCATTTGAAAAAAGGCGTTCCTTCCAATATCCATCTCCTAGTAAGATATGCATCTGGTCATTTTCCAGAGTAGACAGAGCCTTTTCCCTAAAGGAAGGAACGCCTTTTTTCAAATGGGTGAGATCGTTCCTTATCTACATGCTGTCTCACACATGTATGGTTTAATTTCAGACAGCTGATTTGCAAATCTAGCGGTGCATGTATTTGCTTTTGGTTGATTTTTTGCTCTTGCGGTGCAGAGCTAATCATATACTGTCTGGTTTACATTTATATCTCCTATTTTTGTGGTCCTGTTGGACTTACCTCTCTGAATATATCATATATCCTCAATGTTTGTTTTGGTTAGAGGATGGTATTTGTCTATGTGTCCGTTTTTTAACATTGGGTCAAATAAATGTTAAGTTTTAAATCCCCTAATTATTGCTGCTATATATTGAAACATAACTCTGGGGCTATTTTTCTATTATTTTGCTTTATTGACATAGCAAATTTCCCAGCAGCACAAAGAATCATCAGCTTGTGGATTCTCTGTCCTTTTATACTAGAGGCGAGATATGGAACTTTTTTCTGCTAAGGGCCATTTGAAAATTTCTACCAACATTCGGGAGAGAAAGACAAAAATATCAACTTGAAAATTACCTGACTATATTTGGTCAAACAATTAATTAAAGCTACTTTCACATTTCCGGTTGTATCTGCAGCATATCTTCCGGAACCTGAAATGCAAGATAAACTGCATGCAAACGCGTGCAAACGCAGCGGTTTGTAGACGGATTAGCTTACGCATGCGGTCAAAAAAATGCAGCGTTTGTTTGCTTTTTTATGCGTTTTGCATGCGTTTGCGTTTTTTGTGTGCATGGTGGAAAATTTTACAGGAGAAAAATCTAAATAAACAGACACCACCAATGGGACAACAGTGGGCGTGTGTTATGGGATATCTTTATATAGATCTTTAGATTTTGCTCCTTTATCCTGTGTCACGATGGATCTTCGCATGGAGAGCTTTTATTTCAACCTGGATTTAAGTATAAAGCTGTTTCTTGCCTATGTGTTTGCTTGTGAGCAACAAGGAAATAGAGAAAGACAGAGAAGAACACGGTGTCGGCGTTATTGGAGACACCCCATTATTGAAGTCCAGGAGAGCCATGGAGCCTACCACACCCTATACAGCGAGCTCAATGCCAACCCGGAGAAATTTGCAAAGTATACCAGGAAGTCTCAAGAGACCTTCCGGGATTTGCTTGGTCGTGTCCAAGGAGCCATCCAGAGACAGGACACCCAGCTCCATAGAGCGATTCCTGCAGAGGAACGTCTCCTGGTCACATTAAGGTACGTAATAATTATAAACAAACGCCTGTCATAATTATTATTGTTCTGCCTTGGATTATTTTTTTTCTCCTTGATCTGTTTAGCTTCTTCATTTTTTTCTTTCTCTGTTTGGCAGATTCCTTGCTACCGGAGAGACCCTATCATCGCTGCATTTTCAGTACCGGCTAGGAATTTCCACCCTGTCTGGAATTGTTGCGGACACTTGCCTGGCTTTGTGGAACGTTCTCCGGGATGAATTTATCCCCCTACCCACCGCAAAATGTGGCAGGAAATTGCCGACAAATTCTGGCGACTGTGTAATTTCCAGAACTGTTTGGGAGCAGTGGATGGAAAGCACATTTGGATTACCAAACCCACCAGATCTGGATCGGAGCACTTTAACTACAAGAAATATTTTTCTGTAGTGCTCATGGCAATAGCAGATGCGTACTGTCGCTTTATTGACATTATTGACATTGGAGCTTTTGGCCATGACAATGACTCCCAGACTTTTAAGAACTCTGTAAGGGCCGACGTTTGTATGGAAAAAAATTTAACTTACCCCTGCCACGACCTCTCCCCAACACTCAAGGCCCACCTATGCCATTTGTTATGGTTGGGGATGAGGCCTTTCAGATGTGTGAAAACCTACTGAAGCCATACTCCAGTCAGGACTTGAACCACACTAAAAGGATTTTTAACTACAGACTGACCATGGCCAGAAGAACTGTTGAGTGTGCCTTTGGGATTCTTGTCTCAAAATGGACCATTCTTGTGACAGCCATTAATCTAAAAATGGAGACAGTTGATGAGGTGGTCAAAGCCTGTGTGGTTCTCCACAATTGCATAATGGCTAAGGAGCGACCCAACATTGAACTGGATGAACCAGTTACAAACCCATTGCCAGATTACCAGCATCACCATCTGGTGTCAACAGTTGAAGTTACCCACGTGAGGGACCAATTTGCTGCCTACTTTTTTTCTGACATCGGACGTGTTACAGGGCAAGATAATTTTGTGTAAAATATTCTGTTGGGTTTGGGTCTGTATCAGTCATGTTTAAAATGTTCCTAATGTTTGTTGTTAATAAACAACATGTTTTGATACCTGAACCGAGTCTCCTATGTCTTTCCTCTGAAAACCACTTATGTCAGTGGTATGGTAGTTGACGTCATTACATTCTGCGTCTCTTCTGCAGTATCTATTGGACGCTGACGGAAGAGACTATGGAGGTATAATACAAAGCATATCTATACTTACCAGGTCATGTGTCAGAAATAGTGAGTTCATGATGCACAAAACCCAGCATCCTGAATTCATTATTTCTGACACCAGTCCAGGTGAGTATAGATATGCCTTGTATTACCTCCATTGTCTCTTCAGTCTGCGTCATATAGATTAAGCAGACTGAAGAGATTCTGGAGAAAATACAAGTAATATTAGTTTTTGACAACTCATAGCTCCATATCAAACACAAGAAGCAAAGCTGCAGTGTTCTACTTGTCTCACTCCTGGAGCTATGAAGTGTCAAAACCACAAAGTGTACGGCGCTGTGTGTGTAGTCGGTGCACATTGTGTGTTGCCGGCAGCGAAATACACAAAAGACCAAACAGTATTGGGGGCAAAAAAAAAAAAATTTTTTACACAAATAAAAAATTAACTGCGGCAGTTTGGGGTAGAGTGACAGAACTGGGGGGTGTTAAGCTGGGACGAGAGACTTGGTAAAGACGACGCAGGGGTTGCAGGGGAAGGAGCGCTGAAACTAGTGGGGTCAGGGAGGTCAGGAATGGCATTGGAGGCATGGGACAGGAGAGACACACTGGAGGGGTGAGACAAACCTGACATCACAGACACATTGAGAGGTGAGGGTGGAGGGAGTGCGATAGTCCACGGCTTTTTTTTTCTTGAGTTGGGATCTACGCTGGTGTCTGGGGAGCCTCGGGGTGGCGTCTCCCTACGGCCCGGTAATGGTCGCCAGCCTGTCAAGGTCCGGGTGCTGCTGCATGCTGGTGGTGGTGGTGAAGGTCATGCCAAGGTCCGGGTGCTGCTGCTGCTGGGACCTGGTGATGGTGACTGGCCTGTCAAGGTCCAGGTGCTGCTGCTGCATGCTGGTGGTGAAGATCATGCCAGGATCCGGGTGCTGCTGCTGCTGGACCTTTTGATGGTGGCCGGCTTGTCAAGGTCCTGTTGCTGCTGCTGCATGCTGGTTGGTGGTGGTGAAGGTCATGCCAGGGTCCGGGTGCTGCTGCTATTGGGACCTGGTGATGGTGGCCGGCTTGTCAAGGTCCAGGTGCTGCTGCTGCATGCTGGTGGTGGAGATGAAGGTCATGCCAGGGTCCGGGTGCTGCTGCTGCTGGGACCTGGTGATGGTGGCCGGCCTGTCAAGGTCTGGGTGCTGCTGCTTGCTGTGGTGGTGGAGGATGTCCAAGCAGGAGCAGCACTCGGCATGGTGGTGGTAGTGGGCTGTCCAACAGCACTCGGCATGGTGGTGGCGCTGTAGTGGTGTCCGGCAGGGCTTGGAATGGTGGTGGCCATGTAGTGGTATGCAGCAGAGCTCGGCATTGAGGTCAAGCGTGTCAGTGTTGGCACAGGTGGAAATGCCACCACTGACTGCTGTAAATACTGACTCTGCTGCATAGCTTGCACGTAAGCAGCATTGCAGGCATGCATGACATTCAGCTGGAGATCAGGAGTAAGGTGTTCCGACATGCCTCGTTCTATCTGATTAAAAAAATGATGAGCTGGCCTATGGAGGTCGGCTTTCAGATGGTCAAGGCTTTGCTTGACATCCTGGATAAGTGTCTGCATATGGTTGAAATCACTTTCCAGTCTGTCTCCCATCACTTTGAGGCCATCATGGAAGATCGAGCTCAAGTGCATAAACTCGGGCATGAGTGTCCTGTCCGAGGCCTTCTGCCGCTGGCGGGAATAGACCAAAAAACCAGTGGCAGAGGCCTGGGACAGGGGAACACCTGATGGACCAGCTTCCTGGTCTCCAGTCTGTGTTGCATGCCCAGTTGCTGCTGTGCTGGTGGACGGCTGGGACGGGTCCGTGGCTGTTCGATGAAGGTCCGCTCCAGAACCAGGCTCAAGGGTGCTGCTCCAGGTGTTGTGAAAAGAAAAGAAAAACATTAGTAACAAAGATTTACAATAGTAAAGCGCCAACTCCTGTGGAATACAAAAATACAGATTAGGCAATACAACACAATCCAATACACCACAAAAATACTTACGTTCTCTGGGCAAGAACCAGTCTAAAAAATGCCAGCATGCGGTGATGCTTATATTTTCTGATCCTTGCTCCAAAACCACTGGGAACCCAGCTCTCCTGTCGAAGGTCCTTGTTGAAGCAATCCTTCATCGACCGCCAAAGTGTTCTGACTTTGAGCACTGTTTAAAAAAAAAATGGTTAGACAATGCACTTTTGGCCAGGATCACACAACTGTGTGTGATGAGAGAAACTCTCAGGAGTGTGATCTCGGCCAAGGTCACTGCTGCATCACATTGCATTGCAATACTTACGAAATGCCTTGCGGACTCGAGCTGGAGCATCGTCCCATCCATCCATCATCGCTTGGGCCACCTCATTCCATAGTCGCCAGATCGTCATGTTGTCCGAGTGCTGCGGAACCCGGGTGTCCCACAACGGGACTAGCTCATGGACCAGGGATATGAGGATGTCATTGTCAATGAGGTCTTCATCCTATTCTGGAAACTAGAAAAGAAAAAAAGACATTACTGTTGGAGAGATAAAAAAAGGATAAAAAAGAAAACAGAGACTGAAAACAGGCAAGAATAATAAGTCAAGAAAAAAAAATTGGCAAGACAAAGGCCCTGTGCACACTTTGCGTTTTTAGATGCGTTTCCGCTGCGTTTTTCAACGTGCGGAAACGCATCCAACCCGCAGCACAGTGCACTACCAATGTAATCTAATGGGAACCGCATGTCTGCTGTGCACATGCTGCGGAAAAAAACGTGCGGTTTCGCCGCGTTTTATTTTCCGCAGCATGTCAATTCTTTGTGCGGAACTGCAGCGGTTCGGTGCCCATTGACTTGCATTGAGTCGGGCACTTCCGCAGCAAAACCGCAGATTTAAAAAAGATCTGCGGTTTTGCTGTGGGTGAAACCGCTGCAGTTCGGGAGGAGGGAAGTGTGTGGGCGGTGCGTGAGCGTGTATAGTGTGCGGCGCTATGTGTGTGGGCGGTGCGTGGGCGTGTATAGTGTGTGGGCGGTGATTGTGTGCCGGTGTCTGCGTGATCGGTGTGCGGGGCTGTGTGCGTGATCGGTGTGCGGGCCTGTGTGCGTGATCGGTGTGTGGACCTGTGTGCGCGATCGGTGTATGTGCGGCCGTGTGCGGGGCTGTGTGTGTGATCTGTGTATGTACTGTGGTGTGCGGGCCTGTGTGCGTTATCGGTGTATGTGCGGCGGTGTGCGGGGCTGTGTGTATGTCTCCGTGTATGCAGGCATCGTCGGATGGGACTACAAGTCCCATCCGACGATGTCTGCTACAGTGACAGTGACTGACACATTAGCCAATGATGGGACAGTAGTAGTCCCATCATCCGGCTAATGTGCTGAATGTAAAAAAAAACAAACACATACATGACATACAACATACACATGACATACAGAACATATAACATACATGACATACAACATATAACATACATGACATACAACATATGACATACAGAACATAACATAGAGTATATACTCACCTATTCCCCGCCACCATCCATCTGTGCACCGCTCTGCATCTGCCGCCGGGAGAGAATGACGTCACTTCAGTTCATTCTCTCACGGCAATGCTGGGTGAGAAAATTCCCACGCAGCATTGCCATAAAGTGAGACTCTGAACTCAGGTAACCTCAGGGATGCACTGCAGGAGCCATTGTCTCCTGTCAGTGCATCACTGGGAGGCCCTACAGAGCAGTGGCAGCACCTGATGTCACCGTTCTATAGGGGAGACCGTCGTGGGACATTCGTTATTAATTGGACTGCGTCGGACAGGGAGTATACGGTTGTTTTATTTTTTTACGTTTAATTACAGGAGATCGAGGGCGTCGCTTGGATCTGAGCGTATAATAAAGAGATGAAAACCGTGTTGTGTTTTATTTCATTAAAATAATTTATTCTTATGCGTGTTGTTTTTTTAACCCTTTATTAATATAAGATTAATAATGGATAGGCGTCTTATTGACGTCTCTCTATTATTAACCGGGCTTAATATCACCTTACAATAGCAAGGTGATATTAACCCCTTATTACCCCATATCCCACCGCTACAGGGGAGTGGGAAGAGAGGGGCTAAGTGCCGGAATTGGCTCATCGTACAGATGCGCCAATTCTGGGGCGGCTGGGTGCTGGTATTTTTAGCCAGGGGAGGCGCCAATATCCATGGCCCCTTCCTAGGCTATGAATATCAGCCCGCAGCTGTCTGCCTAGCCTTTCTGGCTATAAATTATAGGGGGACCCCACATCATTTTTTTTGGGGGGTCCCCCTATTTTAATAGCCAGTGAAGGCTATCTGCGGGCTGATATTCATAGCCTGGGAAGAGCCATGGGTATTAACTCCTTCCCAGGCTAGAAATATTGGCCCCGGCTGTCGGCTTTCCCCTCTGGCGCAGAAAATTGCGGGGGAGCCCATGCCATTTTTTTTCCTATTTTTTTTTTTTATTAACTATTGTATTATTTTGTGTGTGTGTGCGCGTGTGTGTCTTTAACTATTTATGTACCATTTTATCTATCTACCTATATATCTTTCTGTCTATCTATATATCTATCTTTCTATATATATTTCTAACTATCTATTATCCATCTATGTATTTTCTTTCTATCTAACTACTGGTATCTATTATCTATCTATGGCCGGCGTCACACTTGTGAGTGTGATGCGAGTAAGTAGCACGACTTTCTCGCATCAACACCCGGCACGGCCGCCCGCTCTCGGACCCGAGTGTGCGGCTGCATAGAAATACATGCAGCCGCACACTCGGGTCCGAGAGCGGGCGGCCGTACCGGGTGTTGATGCGAGAAAGTCGTGCGACTTACTCGCATCACACTCGCAAGTGTGACGCCGGCCTATCTCTATCTGTGTGTGTGTAATGGAGTGTGGGTTGGACAAATGTAAAAGAGGAGGTTGGACAAGAAATGACATCACAAATCTTTTTTTTTTTGTTAAACAACATATCTTTTTTAGCTGTCAAAGCCGCATACAAAACCGCATGAGAAAAACCGCGTCAAAACCGCGCAAAAAAAACGCATCAAAACTGCGCCAAAACCGCGCCTGCGGTTTCTGCCAAGAGGTGCAGTTTCGGTGCGGAAAAATCCGCAGGCAAATCCGCAATGTGTGCACAGGCCCTTATAAGGTAAAGAAATAAGCAAAGTGAAGAAATAAACAGGCAAGAATAGTACAGTGTACTCCTCATCCCGCCCAGAATCCTATATACTCCTTTTTTCTGTTTTAACTGTTACGTCTGAACCACCTCTCTATCCAGAATACCCACTGCACCCAAGAATCCTATTTACTCCTTTTTCTGTTTTAACTGGTATGTCTGAACCACCTCTCTATCCAGAATACCCACTGCACCCCAGAATCCTATGTACTCCTTTTTTCTGTTTTAACTGGTACGTCTGAACCACCTCTCTATCCAGAATACCCACTGCACCCCAGAATCCTATGTACTCCTTTTTCTGTTTTAACTGGTACGCTGCTGCTTTTTCCCTGATTTTAATTCCATGTAGCATACTTCAGATTTACTGAATACATATTGATTTGTCTGTGACCCTCACTCATAAGCCTATACCTCCATCTTAATCTGTCTTTCTTCATCTGTGATGCTAGGCAAATGTTCTATCAACTGCAATCTGTTAATTGCTCCCTGCTGTGAACTCTCCTCCTGTTCCTTTCTCCTCCCCTCTTTTTCTCACTTGGCTTCATTTCTTGGACATTTGAATGCTATAAGTTGAATGCCGCAGGTCAGATATGACCTTGGTCAGATGTGACATCATTTTAAGTGTGACATCTTTGAAGTGTTGCATCAGAAATATATCCAGAAATAGTCCAGAAATCGGTCAGAAGGTAAGAATAATCCCTGTCTTCTAATTTTACTTGCCTTTCTTTTACCCTGCTCTTTAACCATGTTCACATTTGCCCTCACTGTTTGTGCTCCACTAATCTTCACTCTCCTTCGCTATCCCCAAACCCCTGCAAGCTCGAACCAAATAACTGTCTCCCCCTCTCTCCTACCCCCCCAGCGCCTCATCTGCAGACCTGCTTCTTAACCTCAGACCTCTCCCCTCAAAATATAACGTAAGCCGCTCACTCTCCTTCACCCATCTGCTTTCCCTTTCTCTGCTTCTTCTCACTGCTGGCGACATATCCCCCAATCCTGGCCCCCCTGCCCCATACATCCCACTACTCCTCACCCCTACACTTCTCACAGTAAGAGAAACTACCGCAATCCCTCACACTTAAAACCTGTGCCACTGACCCCTACCCCCAGCTTCCTCTCTCTGGAGCGCTCTGGAACGCCCGCTCCGTCTGCAACAAGCTCCATGTGTCCCATGATCTCTTTACCTCCCGCAACCTCTCCTTCCTAGCCCTCACTGAGACCTGGCTGACGCCCCATGACACGGCCTCCCCTGCTGCAATGAGTTACGGTGGCCTCCACTTCACCCACACTCCTCGCTCTGGCAACAGACATGGTGGAGGCGTGGGTTTCCTTTTCTCTAATAACTGCTCCTTCAACCCTATCCAACCCACACCCTCCCTCATCCTCCCTTCCTTTGAGGTCCACTCGGTCCGTATCTACTCTCCCTCTAATCTCCAAATGGCCGTCATATACCGACCACCAGGCTCAGCCACTGCCTTCATTGACCAATTATCCAGCTGGCTTCTTCACTTTCTCTGCTCTGACATCCCCACCATCATCATGGGTGACTTTAATATCCCTACTGACACCTGCCAGCCAGCAGCTTCCAAACTCCTGTCACTTACTTCATCCTTTGGACTTACTCAGTGGTCCTCCACAGCCACCCACACAGATGGACATACATTAGACCTCATCTTCACCCGCCTCTGCTCCCTATCTAATTTCACAACCTCTCCCCTCCCCCTATCTGACCACCACCTACTCACCTTCTCATCCCAGTCCTCTTCACCTGCCCCCTATGTTCAGCCACTGGCACATCCTCGCAGAAACCTCGCACACCTAGACATTCACAGACTCTCAGATACTCTTCTACCTCTGTCCTCCATATCGTCACTCCACGACACAGACAGCGCCACTGCTTTCTATAACACCACCCTCACATCTGCCATAGACTCAGTCGCCCCTGTTACGCACGGCAAATAGGCAACCCTGGCACAACAATCTCACCAAAAAACTTCGACAATCATCCAGGGTCGCGGTGCGGCATTGGAAGAAAACACGCCTGCCAGACGACTTCACTGCTTTCAAACAAGCTACACTTGCCTTCAAAATAGCCCTCACCTCTGCTAAATAGACCTATTTCGCAAACCTTGTATCTTCATTATCCTACAACCCAAAACAACTGTTCAGCACATTCAACTCTCTCCACCGCCCACCACTGCCACCTCCAACTCCCCTCATCTCTGCCAAAGACTTTGCCACCTACTCAAAAATAAGATCAACCAAACAAGGCAAACCTTTACTGTTCCACCACCCCAACCACTCCATATACCAGACCTCTGTCCTTCCCTACTAGCCTCCCTCTCCAACATCACTGAAGGAGAGCTTACTCATCTGCTTTTCAAATCACACCTCACCACCTGTGCACTTGACCCCATCCCTTCTCACCTGCTCCCCAACCTCACTAACATGCTCATCCCAGCCCTAACCCATCTCTTCAACCTATCGCTATCTTCTGGTACCTTTCCCTCTGCCTTCAAACATGCCACCATCACACCCATCCTCAAAAAAACAAACCTTGACCCAACTGCTATGCTCAGCTATCGCCCAATATCATTGCTCCCATTTGCTTCCAAACTCCTTGAGCAGCATGTCCACGCTCAACTCTCCTCCCACCTCTCATCTAACTCTCCTCGACAACCTCCAATTTGGCTTCCGCCCCCACCACTCCACTGAAACTGCCCTGACCAAAATTACTAATGACTTACTCACAGCCAAAGCTAACAGACAGTTCTCCATCCTCCTCCTCCTTGACCTGTCCTCTGCCTTTGACACAGTCGACCACTGCCTACTGCTACAGATTCTTTCTTCCCATGGCATCAAAGACCTTGCCCTGTCCTGGATCGCCACTTACCTTTCCGCACATTTAGCGTCTCCCACTCTCACTCTACCTCCTCATCCCGCCCTCTGTCTGTTGGAGCCCCTCAAGGCTCTGTCCTGGGGCCCCTACTTTTTTCCATCTATACCCTTGGCCTAGGACAACTCATAAAGTCCCATGGCTTCCAGTACCACCTCTATGCGGACGATACTCAGATCTACCTCTCTGGCCCAGATGTCACCTCTCTGCTGTCCAGAATCCCGGAGTGTCTATCAGCCATATCCTCCTTCTTCACCTCTCGTTTCTTAAAACTCAATGTAGACAAAACCGAACTCATCATCTTTCCTCCATCTCACGTATCTTCCCTACCCGATCTATCTATTATGGTAAATGGCATCACTATCTCTCCCGCACCTGAAATCCGCTGCCTCGGAGTAACTCTCGACTCTGCCCTGTCCTTCAAACCACACATCCAAACTCTTGCCACCTCCTGTCGCCTCCAACTTAAAAACATTTCCAGAATCCGTCCCTTCCTCAGCCCTCAATCTACTAAAACTCTTGTGCATGCCCTTATCATCTCCCGCCTTGATTACTGCAACACCCTCCTCTGTGGCCTCCCCGTCAACTCTCTTGCACCACTCCAATCTGTCCTCAATTCTGCTGCCCGACTAATCCCCTCGCTACTCCCTGCTTCTCCCCTCTGCAAATCCCTCCACTGGCTCCCAATTCCCCAACAAATCCAGTTCAAACTACTAACACTGACCTACAAAGCCGTCCACAACCTGTATCCTCCCTATATCTCTGAACTAATCTCCCAATATCTTCCTTCACGTAATCTTCGATCCTCCCAAGACCTCCTACTATCCTCCACACTTATTCGTTCCTCACACAACCGCCTCCAAGATTTCTCCCGAATATCCCCCATCCTCTGGAATTCCACGCCTCAACATGTACGATTATCCACCACCCTTGGATCCTTCAGAAGGAACCTGAAAACCCATCTCTTCAGGAAAGCCTACAGCCTGCAAGAACCATTCCGCCTCGTCGCCACCACCCGAGCTGCCACCTCGCCGCCACCACCCTAGCTGCCGCCACCACCAGAGCTGCCACATCGTCGCCACCACCAGAGCTGCCACACCCTTGACCTTCTGTTTCTTCCCCATTATCCAGTAGAATGTAAGTCCGCAAGGACAGGGTCCTCTCCCTTCTGTACTAGTCTGTCATTGTAAATTTGTTTACTGTAAATGATATCTATAACTTTGTATGTAACCCCTTCTCATGTACAGCACCATGGAATTAATGGCGCTATAAATAAATAATAATAATAATACAGTCAGGATACAATAAACAGAGTACAATCAGTCAGGTATACTTACACGCCGCCTTGCCACCCGAACTTGTCCATGCTGCTCCTGCTCGGCCTCGGCTGCAGTTGAAGAACTGTTCTGAAAAAAAAAAAATTGCCACATGTGTAGATGTGACAGAGAATACTTACCAATCTGAAGAGGTGAGTACTCACTTCACTTTCCTGTCCACCATGTTCAGGGCCAGGACTTTTCTCTGAAGAAGAAGACATTCTGATGAATGGTGCCAGAAAAAAAGAGACAGAAATTAGTACTACATATAAAGAGAGAAAAAAGAAAAGACAGACATTGGCTTTTATACTCACATTGTCGAAAGTGGAGAGTCTTCACAGGTTCAGAGCTTCTTGTTCCCAGTCTGCAGAGTTGTGGACTGCAAATGCCCACTCCCTGTTTTTATCTGTTTGTGTGTGGGGGATAGCTAATTAGTGTCTAAGCAGGTTTACTCTGGAAAAACACGTGCATCGACAAACGCAAACAAACGGATGTGCTTGCGAACGCATACGTTATCATAGACTGAAATGAATTGTTTCGACGCATTCCTTCGGCAAACAACCACATACGTTTTTAGGCGCAAAATTGACGCGTCTAAAATTGCAACATGTTGCCTTTACCGCGCCCAGCCGCTGACGACGAAACGACGCAAGCGTCGTCAAACGTGGCAGAAAGCATCCTATCGCATGTACCTGCTGCACCAATGTTAAAGATAGGAAAACACGACGTATGCAGAAGTATGCGGCATATACGCTGCGGACTCAACCACAAATGTGAAACCAGCCTAACTCACTGCTTCTCTTTGGTCCGGCTTTTATCGTAGGTGATATTGATCATGTTGCTTTTCACAACTGCATTTCCAGATTTGTGTTGGTCTGGAGTGCAGTTAACTCTTTGTGATAATAAGTTCTGTAAAGCATATACATCTCATAGGAGACACTGGGACTGCTTTATATGCATCACATAGGAGATTCCGGGGGCATATACATCACAAGAGACACTGGACTGCAGTATATACCTCACAGAGGACCCTGGGGGCATATACATCACAGGAGATGCTGGGGTCATGTACATCACTGAGGAGGGCTTGAAGGCATATACATCACTGGGTAGCATATACATCACTGGGGAGGGCTGGGCATATATTGTACATCACTAGGGAGGGCTGTGGGACATATACATCACTAAGGGGGGCTGGGGGGCATAGACATCACTGGATAGGACTTAGGATCATAGACATCACTGGGGAGGGATAGTTGGCATAGACACCATTGGGGAGGGCTGGGGGCATAGACATCACTTGTGAAGGGTTGGGGGCGATTTATATCACTGGGGAGTGCTGGGGGCATAGACATCACTGGTGAGGGCTGGGACTGCCGCTGCTCTCTTCATCTGTGGGACGGGAGCTCGTCGCTCCCTAACTCCACCCGCATGCTCACAGTGCAAGTGGAGGATTAAAGAGCCGCTAGCCACGGATGCCAGCACGGGACCACAGAAAAGGTCATCCCTACCTCTGTTTTATGCCATAAGTGAAGATTGTAGGTGATTATTTAAAGTCATCCCAAACAGCTAGAGTGGCTCAATGGAGCAGGGAAAGTACACAATTCTCTACTATCAAACTGCCTGGCTTGTTTCTTTAGACAGTGGAAGGCTATGTTCACACTGCGTTATTTAGACACAGGTGCAACCGCATAATTTTCCCAGATGACGCCACTTCAAGAAAACACTGGCTGTCATTTTCCTGAGGTGATGTTGCAGTTGGATTTTCTGTTGTTCTTGTGACTTACACTCTACACTGTTAAGGGTGCTTTTCCAAGAAAAAAAGTGCATTTTAATGTATAGATAGTGGAATAAACAAAGTTCCACAATTGTATGTTTTAAAACAAAATGTTCTTGCCAGTGCTGAGATAATGTGCCTCTGCTGTGTACTGTGCAGTGTCCATGTCTGAACGTGCTGGAACATGGGCTGATCATACCACAGCTCCTCGCTGGGGAAGAAGCAAAAGAAGATACAGACAGGACAACTTGGGATCGTAGCTGTTTCTTTCTTTCAGGTAAAACATTGTTTCAAAACAGAAAGAGAACTTTTTCTACGTCACTAAGAAAATTAGCTGCGATTCCACACTATAATGACTGTATACTTTCTTTTGTATTCTCCACTGAACAGGAGCTGTTCAATGTTCCAGACACAGACACAGCAATTATATAGTAAATAGCAGGGGCACATTTTAAGATTATCTCAGACCAGGAACATTTTGTAACACACCCATTTGTGGAACTTATTTTTATTCCACGGTCTATTGATTAAAATGTTCTTTGTTCTTGGGAAAACCCCTAAAAGTATATAGAGTGGACAGTTTCCTGTTTTCAGTTAAAATAAGTGACATGAGATGGAACATGTGCACAGCGATGTCTTTTTGACATTGCGGTGCACTTTTGCTGCGTCTTTTCAGGTGTATTCAAGTAGAAATCTGCCGAAAAAGATACCATGTGCACACACCCTAAGGTAGTAACCTAGGTGAACTATAATCACCATCAAACACGTCCTGCTACAATATATACAATCATGGCTGAAAGTGTTGCCACCCTTGAAATTGTTTCAGAAAATGAAGTATTTCTCCCAGAAATGTATTGCATCTACACCTTTTGTTATACCTTATGTTGCTTTGTGTGTATTGGAACAACACAAAAACAGAGAAAAAAAGGCAAATTGTACATCATTTCACAAAAAAAAATCTAAATCGTCCAGGACAAAATTGTTTGCATCTTTCTAAAATTATGGGTTAACAACTTTGTTTCAAGCATGTGTTGGTGATTTAAATTCAGCTGTGGCAAGTAGCAGGTGTGGGCAATATGAATATCACACCTGAACCAGATAAAATGGGATAAGTTGACTTAATCTTTGCATTGTGTGTCTGTGTGTGCCACACTAAGCATGAAGAACAGAAAGAGGAGAAGAGAACTCTCTTAGGACTTGAGAACCAAAATTCTTGAGCAATATCAAGTCCATCTCCATCTCTTGATTTTCCTTTGTCCATGCTGCGCAACATAATTAAGACGTTTACAATGCATGGCACTGTTGCCAATCTCCCTGGACGTGGACGGCAGAGAAAATATGACCAAAGGTTGCAACGCAGCCCCAATCAAATTCCAAAGAAATTAAATCTGTCCTGCAAGCTCAGGGTGCATCAGTGTCAGCGCAAACTATCCATTGACATTTGAATGAAACGTTATGGCAGGAGATCCAGGAGGACCCACTTCTGACACAGAGACATAGAAAAACTTGACTGGAGTTGACTGTGTGCAAGGCATCATGACATCTAAAGATTACCAAAGGATTTTGGGTCGCAGTGCAGTACCCAATGTCTGAAAGCTGGGTTTACATACTAAGTAATGATGAGCAAGCATACTCAGATAAGGTGTTATCCGAGCATGCTAGATTGCTAATAGAGTATCTTCGGCGTGCTCGAAAGCTATGCTCAAGTGGCCATGGCTGATCGACAGCAGAAACACATGAGGGATTGCCTGTTTGTTAGGCAATCCCTACATGTGTTGTGGCTATCGAATAGCCGCAAGACAAGCAGCCATAGCGGTTTGAGCATAGTTTTTGAACACGGCAAAGATACTCTATTAGCAGTCGAGAGTGCTCAGATAACACCTTCAAATGCGACATGGCGCCCACCGGCCATTCCATCAAAGTTTGCACTCCAAACAGTCACTTCTTCCCTTCCGAGCCTTACTGTGTGCCCACACAGTAGTTTTCCATCATATATAGGGTATTGGCATACTAAGAGGAAATTGCAAAACTATTTTGGGCATCCATGTTCACCTGTTACCCTTGTGAAAATGCTCACCATACATCTATATAAATTCCTTGGGGGGGTCTAGTTTCCAAAATGGGGTCACTTGTTGGGGGGTTTCACTCTTTAGGCACATCAGGGGCTATCGAAATGCAACATGGTGTCCAATCTCGATTTCAGCCAATTTTGCGTTAAAGTCAAAAGATGTTCCATCCCTTTCGAGCCCCATAAATGGGGTATTGGTGTACTCAGGAGAAATTGCACAATTTTTGGGGTCTATTTTGTCTTGCTTCACTTGTGAAAATAAAAAATATTGGGGCTTGTGGAGAAACGGGGCCAGTGGGTGCTCTTGTCCGCTGGCCTGGCTGCCTTTAGAAAGACTGCATGGACTAGGGCTCATACCACTGAACGCCTGCTCTATCTCCCCGTGGGCACATACTACACAGACAATGCAGGGTTAGGGTAAAACAGTGTGGCAATGCTTTATTGAACCACAACACCATATACAGTACAGACCAAAAGTTTGGACACACCTTCTCATTCAAAGATTTTTCTGTATTTTCATGAATATGAAAATTGTACATTCACACTGAAGGCATCAAAACTATGAATTAACATATGTGGAATGATGGGGTGCTACGCCAGATGACCTGGCCTCCACAGTCACCAGACCTGAACCAAATCGAGATGGTTTGGGGTGAGCTGGACTGCAGAGTGAAGGCAAAAGGGCCAACAAATGCTAAGCATCTCTGGGAACTCCTTCAAGACTGTTGGAAGACCTTTTCCGGTGACTACCTCTTGAAGCTCATAAAAAGAATGCCAAGAGTGTGCAAAGCAGTAATCAAAGCAAAAGGTGGCTACTTTGAAGAACCTAGAATATAAGACATATTTTCAGTTGTTTCACACTTTTTTGTTAAGTATATAATTTCACATGTGTTAATTCATAGTTTTGATGCCTTCAATGTGAATGTGCGATTTTCATATTCATGAAAATACAGAAAAATCTTTGAATGAGAAGGTGTGTCCACACTTTTGGTCTGTACTGTACCTAGAAGAACATTCCCAGCAATTATCCCCAAGATGGTGCACATTACAAGGTCTCACCCTTCCGCTATCTCGCCAAGATTATGGTAGATGATATGTCAGAGCCCCCAGGGTCGATATTCCACCTGTGGTACACACACACAGAGAGGAGGTATGACAAGCGTATCGAGATAACCGAGAGTAGTCCTGTGTTCTTTCAGCTGGTCCGAAGTACCCTCAGCTGAGACACTCAAGAGTGACACCAGCCAGAAGGAAAGAAGTCTCTTTTATACCGGAGGCATGTGATCTATTTTTAGATTTACCCAGTGTCCTTCAGTTTATCCTCACAGCCTTCCCTATCCACCTTCGAAGTCAAGAAACTGGCTATAGAATACAATACACAATTAGCATATCAGCTAACAGTAAACACAGATAAACACATACTATGTACAAGTTACTATTACAGTCTTAAGGGTATGCCACACTAAACGAGATCGCTAACGAGATTGCTAACGAGATCACTAAAACGTCACTATTTAGCGATCTCGTTAGCGACCTCGTTGTGTGTGGCATGTAGCAACGATGTGGCCCCTGCTGTGATGTCGCTGATCGTTCACTAGCGTTCTGGACCGTTTTTTGATCGTTGGCGTCCCGCTGGTGAGCCTATATCGCTGTGTTTGGCACCTTTTGCGAACGACGAGCGACCTCGTTTGTGACGCATATGACTGTTTTTAGCATCACGGAGTGGATCGCAATATCTGTAAGTTCTCTTTTGCGTCACAGAGAAGATTGCAGAAGCTGCAAAGCAG
The DNA here is from genome assembly GCA_033576555.1 of Oophaga sylvatica. Classification (NCBI taxonomy): domain Eukaryota; kingdom Metazoa; phylum Chordata; class Amphibia; order Anura; family Dendrobatidae; genus Oophaga; species Oophaga sylvatica. The sequence goes on from JARQOD010000006.1 coordinate 321,728,183, forward strand.
GCTAGCAGGACGCAGAGAGCAGGAGCGATGCTGGAAATTCCTATGAATCAGAAGCGCTCAGTACATGCTGACAGATCCTAACGACCGCCAAAGTCGTTAAAGAGATCGCTGACCGCTGATGAGTCGTTTATGATATCTCCTGTTTGGCAGCCACTAGCGACCTAAAAGAGATCACACCAACGATCTCATTAGCTTGCGTCGTTATCGAGATCGCTAACGAGATCGCTAAGTGTGGCAGTACCTTTACATAGTATGTTAAATGGTATGTGAGTCTGTCTACTTGATCTACCAGACATAAACACTTAAATCCATAAGCCAATATACAGGTAAAAAGTCAATTCTTGTGGGTTTACAAAAACATGGTTGTCTGGGAAATTAAGATATAATCTGGTTTCTTCACAGGGCTAAAATATCATTTTTGATAATATAATGTATAGTGCTGCGGAATATGTTGGCGCTATAGAAATAAAATTATTATTAAAATTATTATTATTTTTGTGGAAAAATGTGATTTTTTTTATTTTCACAGCTCAACGTTATAAACTTCCGTGAAGCCCCTTCGGGGGGTTCATGGTGCTCACCACACATCCAAATAAGTTCTTTGAGGGGTCTAATTTCCCAAATGGGGTCACTTATAGGGGATGTCCACTGTTTAGGCACATCAGGGTCTCTACAAGTGCCTGCTCTCAATTCCAGACAATTTTGGGTTCAAAAGTGAAACGGTGCTCCTTCCTTTCTTAGCCATGATGTATGCCAAAACAGTATTTTTTTCTCCACATATGGGTTATCGGCGTACTTAGGAGAAATTGCCCAACAATTTTTGGTGTCCACTTTGTCCTGTTACCCTTGTGAAAATGAATAAATTGGGGCTAAAAGTTAATTTTTGTGGAAGAAATCTAATTTTTTTTATATTCAGGGCTTTACGTTATAAACTTCTGTGAAATACCTATGGGTTCAAGGTGCTCATCACACATCTATATTTTGAGTTAAAAAAGTCAAATGGTGCTCTTTCCCTTCCGAGTGCCAAAACAGTGGTTTTTCCCCACATGTGGTGTATCTACGTAATCAGTAGAAATTTCTCAATAAATTTTGGGGTCCATTTTTCTCTGCTACCGTTGTGAAAGTAAGAAAAATTGGGTCAAAAGTAAAATGTTTGTGAAAATAAAGTCAAATGTTCATTTTATCTTTCCACATTGCTTCAGCTCCTGTGAAGCACCGGAAGGGTTAATAAACTTCTTGAATGTAGTTTTTTGTAACTTGATGGGTTTAGAATGGTGTCACTTCTGTGTATTTTTTGTCACTTCAAATGTGATGTGGTCCTTAAAAGAAATTGTTTTGTAAATTTTGTTGGAAAAATGAGAAATCACTGGTCAAATTTAAACCCTTCTAACTTCCTAACAAAATTAGTTCTGTTTCAAAATTTGTTCTGATATTAATCAGACATGTGGGAAATTTTATTTATTTAAGGTATGTGCACACGTTGCAGATTTGTCTGCAGAATTTTCTGCACAGAACCTGCACCTCTTGGCAGAAAACGCTGGTGCTTTTTTGATGCATTTCTGACGTGTTTTTGAATTCGTTTTTCTAAGCTAAATAAAGATATGTTATTTAACAAAAAAAAGGTTTGTGATGTCATTTCTTGTCCAATCTTCTCTTTTACATTTGTCCAACCCATGCTCCATTACACTCACAGATAGACAGATGGACAGAAGATAATAGATAGATAGGGGATATATAGATAGATAATAGATAGATAGATATGGGATAGATAGATATATAGATATGGCATAGATAGATAGATGATCGATAGATAGATAATATGATAGATAATAGATATATAGATAATAGATAGCTAGCTAGATAGATAATAGATAGATAGATAGGGATAGATAGATAGATATGTGATAGATAGATAGATAGATAGATAGATAGATGATAGATAGATAGATAGATAGATAGATAATAGATAGATAGATAATAGATTGATATTAGATAGATAGATAATAGATTGATATATAAAATGGTACATAAATAGTTAAAGACACACACAAAATCTTCACGCAATATCTTTAATTTAAAAAAATTGAAAAAAAAATGGCGTGGGCTCCCGTGCAATTTTCTGTGCCAGAGGGGTAAAGCTGACGGCTGGGGCCAATATTTCTAGCCCGGGAAGGGGTTAATACCCATGGAGTTTCCCAGGCAATGAATATCAGCCCGCAGCTAGCCTTTACTGGCTATAAAAATAGAGGGACCCTCAAAAAAAATGACGTGGGGTCCCATATAATTTATAGCCAGAAAGGCTAAGCAGACAGCTGTGGGCTGATATTCATAGCCTAGGAAGGGACCATGGATATTGGCGCACCCCCCTGACTAAAAATACCAGCACCCAGCCGCTCCAGAATTGGCGCATCTGTACCAATTCCAGCACTTAGCCCCTGTTACACTCGGTCCCCGCTCTGGCTCTGCACTCCGTCCTGGTCACTCGCCTGTTCCTCTAGCTGTCCCTCTGCAGCAGTCTGCACGCAGGCTGAGGTCTCCTGTCCCATCTGATCCTCAGCGTCCTGTGTCCTCCTCCACTTCCTGGCACGCTGCTAGCAGGCCTCCAGATAGATTGCTTAGGACGCGAGGCCGCGTCCACTTTCTCTCTTAAAGGGGCAGCGTGCATTTTTTGAAATAGCTAATTAACCAATGGCAGCGCACTCAGTACTATATCTGGTCACTCCACCATAAGGGGAGTGCCGGAGCAACGTGTTCTATCATTGCTACATCCGGTTCTGTTCCTGATCTGTCTGCGCTGCGTCTGCAGTCTCTGTGCTTCGCTTATACTATTTGTCTCCTCAGATCATTGCTAACCCGTATCTGGCTAACCTGGACAATCTCGGTTATTACTGGCGCAAGTGTCATCCCGTTCCGCCATCAGCCATCCGTACCCATGGACTGTGACAAGGTCACTGAAGCCAGCCCGCCACCATCCATTCTGGACCAGGACCTTACTCAGCTCCGTCAAGAACCTTCCACGGACTCTGTATATACCTGTTATCCTTTTGGTCCCTCTGGGACAGCTGCCACGTGTCCGTGGTCTAACTGGAGGTAGCACCTGTTTCCTCCGGGTATTCCATTCTGGTCCTGTTCGAGGGGCCTTACTACGGGTACCCGGGGCTCATTAGTCACGCCCCTTCGGAGCCCCCCGGACCGCGGTCTCGAGGTTCCACATTAAAAAATAAAGACGAATGTGAGCTTCACCATCTCTGCCTCCGCTTCCATTCGTTACAGCCCCTCTCTTCCCACTGCCGTGTAGTGGTGGCATATTGGGTAACAGGGGGTTAATGTCACCTTAATGTGACATTAAGCCAGGTTAATAATGGATAGGCGTCAATAATAATAATAATCTTTATTTATATAGCGCCAACATATTTCGCAGCGCTTTACAGTTTAACAGTTTCAAACCACAAGTTATAAGTAACATTAACAATACAATAATTAAAACAAAATAAGACGATCCTGCTCGTGAGAGCTTACAATCTACAATGAGGTGGGGGAGATACAAAGTACAGGTGTGTATATACAATGGTGCATTTACAATGATGGTCCAGCCATCTTGAGGGAGTGAGGGATGGATGGAGATAGTGAATGGGCTACACACACACTTACACATAGAATGACTTTGATTAGTGAATGTGATAGGCCGCTCTGAACAAATGTGTTTTGAGGGAGCACCTGAAACCATGCAAATTGTGGATAGTCCTAATTTCTTGGGGTAGAGCATTCCAGAGGATTGTCGCAGCGTGGGAGAAGTCTTGGAGTCGGGAGTGGGAGGCACGGATTAGTGCAGAGGTTAGTCGAAAGTCATTTGCAGAGCGCAGCAGTCGGTTAGGCCAATAGATAGAAATGAGGGAGGAGATGTAGGGGGGTGCTTCACTGTGGAGAGCTTTGTGGGTGAGAACAAGTACTTTGAATTGTATCCTATAATGAATGGGCAGCCAGTGTAACGACTGGCGAAGAGCGGACGTGTCCGAGTACCGATTAGCCAGATGGATGACCCTTGCTGCTGCATTAAGGATGGACTGGAGAGGGGATAGTCGAGTAATGGGGAGGCCAAGTAATAGAGCGTTGCAGTAGTCCAGGCGGGAGTGGATCAATGCTACAGTGAGGATTTTTGTTGTTTCCATGGTGAGAAAAGGGCAGATTCTAGAGATGTTCTTTAGGTGTAGGCGGCAAGAGCGGGCAAGAGATTGTATATGGGAGGCGAAGGAGAGATTGGTGTCAAACATAACACCCAGACAGCGAGCCTGCTGCCGGGGTGTTATTATGGTGCCGCCCACGGAGAGGGAAATGTCAAATTTAGGGAGGTTAGTAGACGGCGGGAGCAGAAGAAGTTCAGTTTTGGAGAGGTTGAGTTTCAGATAGAGAGCGGACATGATGTTGGAGACTGCGAACAGACAGACGGTGGCATTCTGTAGTACAGCGGGGGTAAGGTCGGGGGATGACGTGTATAGTTGTGTGTCATCAGCATAAAGATGGTACTTAAAGCCAAATCTGCTGATGGTCTGTCCAATTGGGGCCGTGTAGAGAGAGAAGAGAAGGGGGCCAAGGACTGAGCCCTGGGGTACCCCGACAGCGAGAGGAAGAGGAGATGACGTGGAGCCAGAGAACAAAACACTGAAGGAGCGGTCAGAAAGATAGGAAGAGAACCAGGAGAGAACAGTGTCCTTAATACCTAGTGTCTGGAGCCTAGACAGTAGGAGACGGTGGTCAACTGTGTCAAAAGCTGCAGAAAGGTCGAGAAGAATGAGCAGAGAGTGGTCACCGTTACGTTTTGCTGTCAGAAGGTCATTGGTCACTTTGATGAGTGCAGTTTCAGTCAAATGTAGAGGGCGGAAGCCGGACTGTGAAGGGTCTAGAAGGGAGTGAGTGGAGAAGTAACGGGTAAGGCGGGAGTAGACTAGGCGCTCCCAAAGTTTAGAGATGAAGGGGAGATTGGAGACCGGTCTGTAGTTGTTTGTGCAGGAAGGGTCAAGAGTGGGTTGCTTTGGTAATGGAGTAACGATGGAGTGTTTGAAGGAGGATGGGAAAATGCCAGAGGAGAGTGAGAGATTAAAGATTGTAGTTAGGTGAGTTGTGACAACTGGAGAGAGAGACTGGAGTCGGACGAGAGGAAGAGAGGAGTCTGGAACTTCTTCTTCTGTGATGGGATCAAATGTGGAAAGTGAGCCAGGGGAAATGCAGGGAGGGATGGGAGTCGCAGCACTTGATGGTTGAGAGCAGATTTCCTGACGGATAGTATCTATTTTTTCTATAAAGTGGGAGGCCAGGTCGTCAGCACAAAAGTCTGTGATAGGGGCTTGTGCTTTTGTCCTGAGGAGGGAGTGAAAAGTGTCAAAAAGTTTCTTGGGGTTGTTGGCTAGTGAGGAGATCAGGGTGGTGAAGTATGTCTGTTTAGCGAGGTGAAGGGCAGCGTTATAAGTTCTTAACATGAATTTAAAGTGGATGACGTCTTCTGGTGTGCGGGTTTTTCTCCAAAGGCGTTCAGCACTCCTAGAGCATCGCTGAAGAAGTTGAGTTTGCAATGTGAGCCAGGGCTGTTTTACTGTGTGTTTGGAAGTTCTGAGGGTGAGCGGTGCTACTTGGTCAAGGGTGCTTCTAAAGCCCCCGTCTCACACAGCGATCTCGCTAGCGAGATTGCTGCTGAGTCACTAGTTTTGTGACGTAACAGCGATCTCCCCAGCGATATCGCTGTGTCTGACATTCAGCAACGATCAGCCCCCCTGCTGGGTATCGCTGATCGTCGCTGAATGTCCTGGACATTTTTTTGATCGCTGGTCTCCTGCTGGCCAGCACGCATCGCTGCGTGTGACAGGCGGGAGACCAGCGATCTGCTGGTAACCAAGGTACACAGCGGGTTTCCAGGCGCAGGGCTGTGCCTGGAAACCCGCTGTGTACCTTGGATACCAGCGCCCTGATGCAGGGAGCTGGTAACCAAGGTACACAGCGGGTTTCCAGGCACCGCGCAGCGCCTGGAAATCCGACGTGTACCTTGGTTACCAGCTCCCTGCATCAGGGCGCTGGTATCCAACGTACACTGCGGGTAACTAAGCGATGTTACCCGCAGTGTCGCTGTGCTGATCGCTGCCTGAGCTGCCTGTTTGGCAGCTCAGCAGCGATCATTTAGCAACACACCAGCGATCCTGATCGTTGTCAGGATCGCTGGTGTATCGCTATGTGAGACCCGGGCTTAAGAGTATCATTGTAGTGATGAACAGCCAGATTAGGACAATAAAAAGAGGAGATTGGGACAGCGATGAGTGTAGGGAGTCTGAAAGTGTCTGAGGGTTAATGGCTTGTAGATTTCTGAATGTGTGGTAGATAGGAGTGCGCTGGGGTGGTCGAGGATTTGTGAGGGTGAAGGAGAGAATGTTGTGGTCAGAGAGTGGAAGCTGTGAGTTATTTAGGTGGGAGATTGAACAGAGGCGGACAGAGACCAGGTCAAGGGTGTTACCATCCTTGTGTGTCTCAGAGGTTGAAAGCTGTGAGAGGCCTAGAGAAGTGGTTAGTGATAGAAGCTGAGATGCAGATGTGGAAGTTTGACTGTTAATGGGGATGTTGAAGTCTCCAAGGATAAGGGTTGGCAGTTCTGAGGACATGAAGTGCTGCAGCCAGGCTGAGAAGTGGTCAAGGAACTGGTGTGGGCGAGCCTGGGGGCCGATATATGACCGCTACTCTGAGGGAGAGGAGACGGAAGAGCCTGATGGTGTGGACCTCAAAAGAAAGAAGGGAATGAGAGTGATGGAATTGGGGGGATGACCTGGAAAGTGCATTGTGGGGACAGGAGTATGCCAACTCCACCACCATGTCTGTTTGCGGGTCTCGCGGAATGGGAGAACTGTAAGCCACCATAGGAAATGGCAGCAGGGGAGACAGTGTCAGAATCCTGAATCCAGGTTTCAGTGAGGGCCAACAGATGAAGAGAGTTGTTCAGAAAGTAGTTGTGCAGGAAGGATAGCTTGTTGCATGCAGACCGTGGAATCCAGAGGGTACAATTAAAAGAAGGAGATGAGGGAGCGCAAGTAATATTAATAATATTATTATGGTTTCGATATGAGGTAGGGTAGGGATTGAGGTTGGGGGATGGTGGACCAGGGTTTGGGGAGATGTCCCCTGAAATCAGTAGGAGTAGGAAGATAAAGAGCAGGTAGTTGTTGGAGCTGTAAGTAGGTTTTTCTGTGATGTGTTTGGGCAAGATTGGCTGAGGTTTCTCAGGAAGGTGAGGAGTGTATGGGAGCTGTACATGGAAGAGGGAAGTATAGAGGGGCTGATGTGTATGAGTCGTGATGGAGGGGGGATGGGGTGGTGAATGTGGATGGCAAGGGAACACCCGGAAAGATACAGATAAAGTACATAATTAAAAAGAAAGCAAAAATAAGATATAAGATATCTTATAGTTTGAAAGTGTTAAAAAACACACACATATAAGAATAAAGTATTTTAATGAAATAAAACACAACACGGTTTTTATATTTTTATTGCACGCCAAGATCCAAGCAACGCCCTCGGTCTCCTATAATAAAAAGTAAAAAAATAAACCAACTGTATACTCCCTTTCCGAGACAGTCCAATTAATAACGTGTGTCCCACGATGATTTACCCTATAGAACAGTGACAATCGGGTGATGTCACTGCTCTATAGGGCCTCCCTGTGATGCACTGACAGGAGACAATGGCTCCTGCATTGCATCACTGAGGTTACCTGAGTTCAGGCTCTCACTTTGTGGCAATGCTGCATGGGAATTTTCTCAACCAGCATTGCCAGTGAGAGAATGAACTTAATTGACCTCATTCTCTCCCGGCAGCGGACGGATACATCGCTGAGGATTACCTCCCCTGTCAGTGCATCGTGGAGGCCGTGTAGAGCACTGACATCATCCTATGTCAGTGTTCTACACCGGAGATCGTCATGGGACACTCATTAATCACTGGACTAGGGCGGAAAGGTAAGTATAGGTTGTTTAATTATTTTATTTTTATTAGGAGACGAGGACGTTGGGGAATAGGTGTTTGGTAAGTATGTACTCTATGTTATGTGTTGTATGTTATGTGTATGTTCTGTATGTTATATATTGTATGTTCTGTATGTTTGTTTGTTTTTTTACATTCAACACATTAGCCAGATGATGGGACTACTACTGTCTCATCATTGGCTAATGTGTCAGTCACTGTCACTGTAGCAGGCATAGCTGGATGGGACTAGTAGTCCCATCGGACGATGCCTGCATCCACACACACACACAGCCCCTCAGAACCCCGCACCTACACAGATCACGCAGACACTGGCACACACCATACACTCACACAGTCACCACCCACACACTATACACGCACACAGTCACCACCCACACTCCGCCCACACACTCCCCTCCTCCCGATCTGCGGCGTTTCACCCGCAGCAAAACTGCAGATCTTTTTTAAACCTGCAGTTTTGCTGCGGAAGTGCCTGACTCAATGCAAGTCAATGGGTGCAGAAACGCTGCAGTTCTGGACAAAGAATTGACATGCTGCGGAAAATTAAATGCTGAAAATCCGCGCGTTTTTTTCCGCAGCATGTACACAACATACCTGCAGTTTCCCATAGAATTACATTGGCTGTGCACTGTGCTGCGGGTTGGATACGTTTCTGCGTGTTCAAAAACATTGCAGAAACGCATCTAAACCTGCAACTTGTGCACATACCCTAACTGTTTTGTGTGACATAACTCTCTGGCTTAAGGGCATAAGAATGAAAAATTTGAAAATTTAGCAATTTTCTAAATGTTTGACAAATTTCAGATGTTTTTACAAATAATTTCAAGAAATATCAAACCAATTTAACCACTTTCATGAAGTACAATATGTCACAAGAACACATTCTCAGAATAGGTGGGATTTTTTTGAAGCATTCCAAAGTTATTACCTCATAAATTAACACTGGTCAGAATTGAGAAATTTGGCCTGGATAGGAAGGTGAAAACAGGCTTCATGGTGCAGAGGTTAGAAACAGAATCAGAAATGAGTACTAAGAAGTGATACTTGCAAGAAAGTACGTTTGACTGGACTGGTCATTTATGAGGTCATGTGTCAGATGTCCATGACGTATATAAAAACACAGACGGTTTATCAGTATTTAATATCCAAGAATCATCAGTGTTTAGTTCTTGTGTCATCTTTTACAATTAGTGTTTCATCAGTGAATTTCACATATGAAAAAATAAATAAATTGCAAAGGTTCTCCTATTCTTTGCACTGCACAGCAGACAGATTGCACTTTAATGCCTTCTGGGTGCTGTATGTGATTTTCACGGACGCATAGACTTGTATGAGTAATATTGATCCATGACGTGGATCAAAAACGAACATGTTTCCATGACTTTTTTTGGACACATGGGCCGCTGAAAAGCATAGACATGTGAACAACATAGATATTAATGGGTATGTGTTCTGTCCATGAAAATCAAGGATAAAACATGTGCGTGAAAACCAGACGTCTGAACGAAGCCAGAAGTAGGATGTAAACAGCTGACAAAAGTATCTCCTGGGCACAAGACAGTGAGGTCGGGGGAAAATAATAATCCAATTAATAATCCATAGATGTGTGGCTCTTTTTAAAGTATATTTTTATGCACTGGTCCAGCTATTAGCAGTACAAGTTTCACTGGGAGATGGTGCCCTTTCCTATCTCCTTGTTCAATCACACTCTGCATCTCTTTGGGGTCTTTCATTCTTTGCAGTTTGAGAACGTATGGCCTTGTACAATAAGTGTCAAAAGTCACTTCCAAACAGAAAACTGGTGCGTACAGGTGCATACTAAGAGTAGCCTCTTATACATAACTAACAACTAATGGTACACTCCAAAGTGCTATCACCTTGTCGTTGGCTGCTGGACACACATGAATTGACCAAATTATGTGCCAAGTATCTTTCTTTTTTGCTATTTTCTAGAGCATTAATGCAATTCAAATTTTATATATTGCATGTTTACATGCTTTAGCATTACAGAGTCCAACTTTATTTGTTAGTTGTGTACAACAAGCGTTGTCTCACTTTCAGAAGTACATTGCCAATTTCATGGTGAATAAGTCAACGTTTATTCCTTCATGTTGCATAAGTACTCTTGTTTTCTTGATTGTTGGCTTAGGTTTATTAGTATTACTGTAAAATATGAAATTATTGCAGTATTGTGGACAAAGTTCGTCAGTGGAATACATCTGTTGATGGGAGCTTCAAATTAATCTCTGCCTCATTGATGTAATGCTCCTTGTCTCTTCTCCAAAGAGGTTCTGCAGCATAAGAGCCATATATTGTGGTGCTGGAGACTGGTAAATGAAACCCCTTATCTCTCATTTTCTGTATGATTGACACAATTTAATATCAGAAATGCATTGTTATATAGGAAATATTACCATACACATAAATACAAATTCTCCGTTGACATGTATTTTAAATTCCTCACAAATATTCAGTAACAGAATATTCACTTGTCTTAGTCGATCACTAGCTAAGGATGAGACTTGAAAGCTATTATACTGTAATAATATCATCTGTGTGTGTATGTTAGGAACCTTGACTCTTTACATATACAGTATCTTGTTACAGAAGTGATTGATCCCTTGTTCGACTAGCTTCCCATATATCATAATTATCATACGTAAGCAGTTATTTTAAGCGCAACTCTATTGTGTGTTATCTGTTTTATTACATCATATATATGATCATTAAGTATTAGACTACAGAAATACAAAGTGACATTTAAGGGTATAGATAAAAAAGAAAAAAAATACTTAATTCTTCCTAGGAAATATCCAGAACATGAATCAGTTAGGCTTCTAGGCATTGGCTGAAGTGAATTAAAATAAATAGTGTCATTTTGCTGAATGTCGAAAAGCATAATCTTGTTATACTAGGAAGCTAAGCATGTTGGGTTTGTATCTTCAGGCCAAATTATTGGCAAATTAAAGATTACACAAAAGGCTTTTTCCTCTAACTCATGCAAATAATTGTATTTTTTACCACAATATACATACTGTATATTGTATATTATAATAAATCTCAGGTGCAAAATTCTTAATAATTTATAGAAGTTCTTAATGTGCTGAATCTATTTTACTATCTCTGACGTCTTAATCTGTATGCTAAAACCCACAAAGGCTTTCATGACATAATTCTAAAAAAAGGTTGGAATTTTCTCCCTACATTTCTGACTTAATGTGGCCATATATACTACAGTTATGGCCAAAAGTTTTGAGAATGACACAAATATTAATTTTTACAAAGTCTACTGCTTTACTTTTTCAAATGGCAATTTGCATATACTCCAGAATGTTATAAAGAGCGATCAGCTTAACAGAAATTACTTGCAAAGTCAATATTTGGCTAGAAAATGAACTTTATCCCCCAAAACACATTTCAACATCATTGCAGCCCTGCCTTAAAAGGACCAGCTAACCTCTATTCAGTGATTGCTCCATTAACACAGGTGTGGGTGTTGATGAGGACATGGCTGGAGAACAATCGGTCATGATTAAGTAAGAATGACACCACTGTACACTTTAAAAGGAGGCTGGTGCTTGGCATCATTGTTTCTCTTCTGTTAACCATGGTTATCTCTAAAGAAACACGTGCAGTAATCATTGCAATGCACAAAAATGGCCTAACAGGGAAGAGTATCGCAGCTAGAAAGATTGCACATCAGTCAACAATCTATCGCATCATCAAGAACTTCAAGGAGAGAGGTTCCATTGTTGCCAAAAAGGCTCCAGGGCGCCCAAGAAACCAGCAAGCGCCAGGACCGTCTCTTAAAAGTGTTTCAGCTGCGGGATCGGGCTACCAGCAGTGCAGAGCTTGCTCAGGAATGGCAGCAGGCAGGTGTGAGTGCATCTGCACGCACTGTGAGGCAGAGACTCTTGGAGCAAGGCCTGGTCTCAAGGAGGGCAGCAAAGAAGCCACTTCTCTCCAGAAAAAACATCATGGACAGACTGATATTCTGCAAAAGGTACAGGCAGTGGACTGCTGAGGACTGGGGTAAAGTTATTTTCTCTGATGAATCCCCTTTTCGATTGTTTGGGACATCAGGAAAACGCCTCATTCGGAGAAGACAAGGTGAGTGCTACCACCAGTCTTGTCTCATGCCAACTGTTAAGCATCCTGAAACCATTCATGTGTGGGGTTGCTTCTCAGCCAAGGGAATCGGCTCTCTCACAGTCTTGCCTAAAAACACAGCCATGAATAAAGAATGGTACCAGAATGTCCTCCAAGAGCAACTTCACCCAACCCTCCAAGAGCAGTTTGGCGATCAACAATGCCTTTTCCAGCATGATGGAGCACCTTGCCATAAAGCAAAGGTGATAACTAAATGGCTCAGGGAACAAAACATAGAGATTTTGGGTCCATGGCCTGGAAACTCCCCAGATCTTAATCCCATTGAGAACTTGTGGTCAATCATCAAGAGACGGGTGGACAAACAAAAACCTAAAAATTCTGACAAAATGAAAGCATTGATTGTGCAAGAATGGACTGCTATCAGTCAGGATTTGGTCCAGAAGTTGATTGAGAGCATGCCAGGGAGAATTGCAGATGTCCTGAAGAAGAAGGGTCAACACTGCAAATATTGACTTGCTGCATTAACTCATTCTAACTGTCAATATAAGCTTTTGTTACTCATATGTTTGCAATTATATTTCTGTCTGTGATAAAAACATCTGTCAAAACACACATAAAAACCAGAGGGCAGCAGATCATGTGAAAATATAATATTTGTGTCATTCTCAAAACTTTTGGCCATGACTGTAGATAACAAAGACTGCATGTGAATAGGGAAGTCCCAGCAGACGTCTGGGGAAACAAGATTCAGCAAGTTGGATTTCAAGATGAGAGATTATTTGTTTTCATGGGGGAAAAAGATCTGCCAAAAACGTCTGCCACTGTCACTATTGAAAATACATGCACACTCGGCTTTGAGGACCACCTTTACTCTTTTCCTTGGTTTTGAGGAGGGTGGTGTCCCCCTTCACAAAATATAATTAGACAAAAAATGAGCTGCTCTGCTGTACACAGCCTACTTGTGTGTTACATGGTTGAAAAGAAGTACAAATATAAGATTAATCCAATATGCAATTGTATTGATCTATTATACTGTACATCAAAAAAATTTTCCAAAACAACATGGACATTTAATTACACCTCTACATGTAATCTCTGAAATTAGCATTTTTTTTAAAGGGTTTATGAGGACTTTTATATTGATGGCCTATCCTGTGCAAAAAAAAAAGTCCAGAAAGTATCCCTATTTGGGGATATCCCTGCTTTGGTCATGTTTATACACAGATGGTATCTGCTGGAGGAAGGACTAACCTGGCTGTTCAGGCAGTGAGACTCTTGCTAATGTGCATCAGGTTGTTGCAGCAGCAGATTAAGCATCTGGTCCATCGATCATTTGTTGTAGCTGCAGCACTGGCACTGGCAGTAGAGCAGAGAGCAATATCCACTTCATACATGTAATTGGCAGCCATGTGCTCTTGCAAAACTTCACAAATTGAATGAACACAACGCATTGTAGTACTATGAAAATACACCTGTGCCCCAAAAAAGGGTCTTCACATGCACAAACAGGGAGTTCAGTTTACACACAAATAGATGACAGGATGCAAGTTTCTTGGGTACACAAAAGTCTAACTAATGATTCAGTAGAGGTAAAGAGGGACAATATGGAAAACAGTAGTTGAGAATGATTGCGTTGATGACAACATTAAGGCACTACTTGCGGGTGTGGACTGTTTACCTGAAAGATGATTACAAGTAGAAAAAGTATAGCCTTATCCTTGCTCATCATGCTGGTCAGATTTCTTTCCCTGTATAAGCAGGTAATGCCATTTCATGTGCTGACAGAGTGATGTAGTTTTTAGTTGATATGTGCCAGGATGCACTTTTTTTCAAAACAACAGCCTATTCGTTACTAGGCGAGTAATTTGGCATTTGCCTCGATATATTCGAGTGACCCGCCCAGCATGTTTGCCGTTTTATTTGCAGCCAATGAGCATGCTAGGCTTGCTTGCCTATCACAATAATGCTGGTGCCATTGCATTACTGTGATTGGCTGGCCTTACAGCGTCATAGGGGATATTTATATCTATCTTGCTCGCATTGCAACCGGAAACAGCGTAGGGAGTGCGTAGTGTGAGTGTAGGGAGAGTGAAAGGAGCGTATAGGGAGACTTTGTGATTTCAAAAAGATCTTTTAAGCGCTCATGAGGGTGAAGATTAGTTCTTTGTTAGGTGGAGATAGCATAGAGAGAGATTTAATAGGAGGCAGAGTGAAATGCAGGCGCCTGGGTGTAATCACATCATCATTGCAAGTACATGCTGCAGATCTCTGCTATTTTTCATCGTGTTGTATAGTTTAGCAACAGACTGTGGGATTAGGGAGAGATAGGAAGGGTTTCATCCACTACCATAATATACAAACCAGATCTTTTTACAGACAAATAATATTAGTTAGTACCAGCATATACTAAACCAATTTTTTTGGAGCTACATAATGTTCCTGTGTAGCAGCATATTAAAAAAAACTTTTTTTTTACAGCTAAATAATATTCCTCAATGTCAGCATATAGAAACATCCTTTTTAAAAGCTAATTGCTAAATAATATTCCTCGCCTATTGCTTAAATAACTAATATTTATTTAGCAGTTGTGCGACTAGTGCAAAGCCTGCTGAGCTACTGAAACATCACTATTTACCATTAATTTCCTGCAGTCTGCTGTTGGTATGTCTCATAAAGGTGATCTAAAATATCTCCCCAAAAATTTATTGGTTATTTTTATCTAGCAGTTGTGCGACTGGCGCAATACGTGCAGTGATAAGCAAATGTCACAATTTACCAGTGGCAATAGTTTTCCTTAGTCTGCTGTTGCCGTGTGCCAGCAAGGCAATATAAAAAGAATACTAATTTTCTATTAGTTTAATAAATAGCATATTTTTATCTAGCAGTTGTGCTACATAAATGCATTCAATATTACAAAGGGTGACATTAAAGGACGTGGATGTGGTGGTGCCCGCCAAGGCCATGTGACAGATCAGAAGGTGACTGGCTCTCGTTCTAACTTTCTGTCAAAATTTGGTCAGTGCGCTACACCACTGAAGAACCCATACAAGTGTGAGGATGTTGTCGGTTGGATGGCAAACAAAGGCTCCAGTGTGTTGGCAAGCAGCGCCACAAAGTCTTCCACATGGTCTAGTCTCAGTAGCCAAGAGGCTAGACCTCTGAATCCTCAACCTGATCCTCTTTCCTCCCACCATCAAAAGTCCAAGGAGACATACTGTATGACCCCAACCTGGCAACTCTGAGGAACTGTTTACGTTCCCTTGTAATTTTTCAGGCCTCTCAGCGTGCACCATTAAAGAGGGTCATGACGAGGTGGAGTGCAGTGATGCCCAAACATTTGAGCACCCACGAAAAGGAGAAAGACACGTTGGGGAAGGTCAATTAATGTCTGAAGAGGTCGAGGATAATTATGATGCACAGTGCCATCTGGTCAGAAGGAGGATCAGATTCAGGAATTGGAAGACGACTTGGTCGATGATGAGGCCACTGATCCAACCTAGCACGGAGGCACACCTAGCGAGTACAGAAGTGCAGAGAGGGATGGATTTGTAGCATGAAAACAGGCAAGAAGAGGTAGTGGTTTGACGAGAGGGAGAACTCGGTCGACTGTTCCACAGAGCCCCACACTTGCCTTGATGACAGGCCAAGGGTGAGTTGTTTCCCTGTATGGCAGTTTTTTCTGAAAGTCCTTCAGACAAAACAACTGCAATGTGCAGCATCTGACAAACCAATCTAAGAAGAGGCAAGAACACTGCCAACCTGAGCACCACCAGCATTCAAAAGCACATGGAAGCCAAGCACCCCAGTAAGTGGGTGGAACGCCTGGGTACAAAATCTGTGTCTGAGTGTGAAACCACTGTCCCTTCCCCTGTGCTTTGGCCTTCCCAATCTGCTGTCCATGAAGTAGGCACTGATGCCTCCTGCCCACAACCTGCAGTTGTACACAGTCAGCAACCATTTACAGTTTGTTCTCCCTGCCCCAGACATTTAACAGAAAGCAGAAATATCCACCCACCCACAGGCCCAAACGCTAAACATTGCCAGATTCCTAGCCCTGGAAATGTTGCCATTTCGGCTTGTGGGAACTGAGTCTTTCTGCGACCTCTTGGCGGTGGCAGCCCCACGGAACTTGATTCCCAGCCGCCACTATTTTTCCCAGTGTTATCTCACCGAGTTACATAAGCACATGTTACACAATGTCAGCCACAGGGAAGATCTACCTAACCACAGACACGTGGACAGGGACGCTACATTTCCCTGACGGCACGCTGGGTGAACCTGGTGGAGTCTGGGACAGAGTCAGACACTGGAGCATCACACATCTTACCCACACCAAGAATAGCGGGCCCAACTTCCATCAGGGTTTCAATCTCCTCATATTCCAGTTCCTGTCTTTCCTCCTCTTCCTCTGTGGAACTATCCTCACCATCACTCTCCAGCTGGGAAGTCTGCAGCACTGCCTTGGCGAAGCGGCAGCATGTTCTGCTGAAGCTCATTTGTTTAGGTGATAAAGCTCACAATGCGGCCGAGCTGTTGAAAGGGATAAAAGAACAGACCGATTAGTGGCTCTCTCCGCTGAACCTACAAACCAGTCTGGTTGTGTGCGATAATGGTCATAACTTGGTGACGGCTTCAAAACTCGGCAAGCTGGTACATGCATGGCCCATGTGCTGAACTTGGTTGTACAGCAGTTTTTAAAAACATACCCTGACTTGCTGGACCTACTTGCCAAGGTACGCCTTGTCAGCGCACATTTCCTAAAGTCATCTCCGGCTTTCGCAGGACTAGCTTCGCTGCAGCAGCGCTTTAATTTGCCTCGTCACCGACTGATTTGTGACCATACGCTGGAATTTGACCTTTCATATGTTGGCAAGGCTTAGTAAGCAGCAGAGGGCAGTGTCTGAATTCCAGCTTCTCAATGCCCGTCAGAGTAACACTCAGCCCTCACAGTTAACAACTGCCGAGTGGGTGTGGATCGCTGACATATGTAAGGTTCTTCAAAACATTTGTGTACTGCAACAAGATGGTGAATTCTGATGATGCTATTATCAGCATAACCATCCTGCTGCTCTGTCTATTAAAACGTTCGTTGCAGAATCTCAAAGAGGAAGCTTTGAATGCCGAGCAGGTGGCCATGGAGCAAGATTTTACAGTGGGTGATAGCACACATCCCAGCCTCACACAATACTATCATGCCACATTGGGTGATGACAAGGAACAGGAGGAGGAGGGTGAGGAGGAACAGGATTTTTTTTTCTGCGCTACAGAGGGGACTTCCAATTCCAGCTTCATGCCTGTCCAGCATGGATGGCCTGAATAGGAGGAGGAGGAAGCATCAGTGCGTCGTGAGGAGGAGAGGATGGTTAGTGTTCTTCCTGGTGAGGACAAATGTTTCACTCTTTGTAGTCTGCCACACATGGCACAGTTCATGTCCAGATGCCTTTCCCAAGACCCTCGCGTGAAACACATTTTGTCCATCATGAAATACTGGCTGTGCACCTTTCTTGACCCATGGTACAAGGAGAAATTTGCTTCTCTCATGTCGGAGGCAGACGTTCCATTTTCAGTGCATGCATGCCAGAGGGCCATTGTGGAAGATTGCTAAAAAGATTACCCTCAGACAATGCTGCTGGCAGAGGTACCGGCTCTTTTCACCCACAAGGATTACGGTGGAAGGCCACACACTCCAGGTATAACATTTTCATGAAACCGTCACATCAGGAGGGCTATCTGTGGGAGTAACTATGACGAGGAGGGAGAAGTTGATCATGATGGTGAAGGACTACTTAAGTGATACCAGCGCCCTTTAACTATTGGTTGTCCAAGCTGCACAATTGGCCGGACCTCTCCTTGTACGCCTTGGAGGTGCTGCCATGTCCTGCCGCAAGTGTGTTGTGTTGCACACGCCTGTTAATGGAAAATGCAGACAGGCTGACTCTTCTAAAATTGAAGAAGGGCTAGATTTCCCTGACTTTGCAAGCCCTACGGATCACATCAATGTAACCTAAATGCAGCCCAAATGTTTTTTTTTGGGAAGTTGCCCTAACATCCATGCCTTACCATCCAAACCCATTTTGTTCAGGAAATCACTTCCACCTCCTGCTTCTACAACAAGTACTTAGTGGTCATCTATGTATAGCCCACATGAGTAATGTTTTTTACTTTTTGAAAACTTTGCACATTGTGTAATGCTAAAACTTGGACTCCCTATCTCTACCTCGTTTAATAACTGCAAAATGTATTGTGAGATCCCCATCATGGCCTCTTTCAGCGTGTATGATACAGAACCTTTGGGTAATTTTTGGAAAACTTTGCACATTGTGCAATGGTGAACCTTGTACTCCCTATCTCTAGCAATGATAATAACTGCAAAATTTATTGTGAGGTCCTCATCACAGTCTCTTTCTGCATTTATGATAGACCCCTTGTGGCAATTTTGGGAAACCTTTTTACATTGTGCAATGGTCAAATTTCTACTCTCAATCTCTGCATTTCTGTTATTATAATTTTTTTATTAAGTTGCCCTTTTCACGGTCTCTTTATGTGTGTATCTGGTAGCCTGATATTGATTTTTCGGTCTGTACTTGAACATTTTTGAACATTAATATGCTCCACACACTTCTTTAGGTTTCAGCCTTACACAGAATAATAATATGAGTAATGAAACACTCTCTAAATATATGCTGCTAATTAGAAAATGTTACCCACACATCCGTGTATAAAGGGAAATTCGACATAATACCTCTGTTAGCATACGCCATATACTGCTCATATAGTAAGCACTCAAGTAATTGGGCGGGAATGCTTGGGTACAAAATCTGTGTCTGAGGGTGAAACCACTGGTCCTTCCCTGTGTTAAGGCCTTCCCAATCTGCTGCCCAGGAAGCAGGCGCTGATGCCTCCTTCCCACAACCTGCAGTCGCACAGACACAACAGTCAGTAACCACGTCCAGTTCATTGTCCCAGCGCAGCGTTCAATTGTCCCTTGTCAGCATATATGTTTGTTCACAAATTGTTAGTTAGATTGAGCATACATACTTGTTACCACTTTACATTGTCCGGTGCTGGACAAAGACCAATGCTGGCTTTTCCAGGCTCCTAAATGAGAATTGTGTCTCTTTACTAAACTGTCACCTACCTTAAATAGTGGTGGGGTATTGCCCAGCTCCTGTACATTTTAAGCACGTCTAAGAGACTTGGTTAATACGCTCCACTGACCTGTTCAGGCCGCAGCCTTACACATATTGAAACATGGTCATTGCCATGCTAAGGCCTTTACCTAAGCTCTGTAGCACTGTCTGTCACCTGAGTAATACACTCCACAGACCTCATCACTGTCTGGGACATATCCTGTAATTACTCCATTGTTGCTCAAAACGATGCAAACGAGACATTCTGCCTGGTTGTGTAGTTTCCAGAAGAAGTGCAAAGGTTTGTGAAGATTGGTCAATGGCGCTCCTGTCTCTTTCTCTCGAGGAGGCTGCTTCTTTGCAAAATGAGGCTTGTACATGTTCCTGACATGGGTTTAAAACCTGACAGACTGACCACAATACAGGCCCTCATACAGGCTTGCATACACTGTATTCAGAATTTAATTCTAATGCTTTTGGTGTCTGGTAAAATTAAATTTACTGATATTGAGCATACAGCTCCCCCAACTCCTGTATTATATTCACCTTACTGTGGCTTCACCCACTATGACAGTGGCTCCATTGGGATCTGGTGGCCAAAATGAACTGTGGAGCTTACAAAACTCAGGTTTCACTGCACCTGCTGACCCTCTGAAAATGTCAAGTGAAGGCCGCATAATGACATTGGGGTGGACCTGGTGGTGGTGGCGGATGAAGCCCAAAATTCAAATGGGCATGTTTTAGCTAGCATTGTATAGTGATGGGGATTATGTATTCCACTATCTAGCTAACATTTTAGAATGAGTGAGAGACCTCCCAAAGATAGGATTGAGAGCTCTAACAAATGTATGAAACAGGGTGTAATGTAAGTAGTACAGTTCATATAGCGTCTTGTGCTTGGGTGCGATGAAAATACATGAGACACAGGTTTGATATAGAAAGTCTTGTATTACTTCATACAAGTTGGCAAAAATAGTCACACAGTTTGCAGACACAGAAGCAGGAGACACAGCAGGCCAGAGTAATCTAAGCTCAGCAATCACTCTCCACAACAGGTTCAGGATCTTCTTCTCTGTTACCGTAAGTCCATGCAAACGTGGGTCTTTCAAAGAGCAGGGTTCAGAGTCCACAAGTGCTTCAGAGTTCCTCAGTAGGAATAGCTGGAGTACAAGGTCCAAGGCTTTAGGAGTCAGGTCACAGGTTCACTGCAGGCTAGATTCTGAAGCACTGATTGCTCAGCTGTGGCTGCTTAAGAAGCAAAAGGAGAGAATCAGGGCGGGAACATGCAAGCTGGAAACTCCATTTTGACTGAGGGCAAGATAGCTGCAGCAAGACAGAAAGTAAAATGGCTGACGAACAAACTGAGTTTCAGGAACATGTACACAGAACCTTACATTACTCCCCCCTTAGGGACAACCTCCGGATGACCTCAGACCAGGCTTGTGTGGGTACCTCTGATGAAACTGACGGAGCAAGCGAGGAGCATTAACGTTATTGACTGGTTCCCATGAGTTGTCCTCCACTGGGTAGCCCTGCCATTTAATCAGATATTGTAACTGATTTCTATACAACCTGGAATCTAAAATCCTTTCCACCACAAATTCTTCCTGACCATCAACTAGCACTGGGTCAGGGCAAGGAGAAGAACGTCCAGGAAACGTATTGGGTGTCGCAGCCTTTAGTAGGGATACATGAAAGACAGGGTGGATTCTCATAGTTCTGGGCAGTTGAAGACGACAAGCAACGGCACTTATAATTTTACTGATTTTATAGGGTCCAATGTACTTATGTCCCAACTTAGACGATGGAATCCTTAACTTAAGATTTCTGGTTGACAGCCAAACCAAGTCTCCTACCTTGAAAGCTGGTGCAGGTTTACGAAATTTATCTGCTGCTTTCTTGTACCTTTCCTGAGCCGATTCCAGATTCTCCTTTAGAAGATCCATATTCTTCTGTAAAGACGTGATTCTTTCAGCCACTGCTGGTAAAGGCGTTTCTATGGGAAATCGTGGTAGAATGTTAGGATGATAACCTAGATTAGAGGAAAAAGGAGACTGCTTAGTGGAGGCACTCTGAGAGTTGTTATACGAGAACTCAGCTAATGGAAGTAGATCCACCCAATCATCCTGTAGGTGGCAGATAAAGCAGCGGAGATACTGCTTCAGGGTTTGATTGGTTCGTTCGGTCTGTCCATTAGTCTGGGGATGAAAAGCAGAAGAAAGGTTTACTTTAATGTCCAATGCTGCACAGAAATTTTGCCAAAACCTAGAAGTGAATTGCACCCCTCGATCCGAAATAACCTCATCCGGTACTCCATGTAAGCAAAACACATCTTTAATCATCAAATCTGATGTCTGTTTTGCAGTGGGTAAGCCGACACAAGGGATAAAATGAGCTGCCTTTGTTAGACGGTCAACCACCACTAGAATGGTGTTCTTCCCTTGAGAGGTTGGTAACTCCACAATGAAGTCCATAGAAATGGATCCCCACAGGCGGGACGGGGTGGGAAGAGGCTGTAACAGACCAGTTGGTGAGGAGCGAGGTGTTTTGCATCTTGCACAGACTTCACATGAAGTGACATAGTTTAAAACATCCTTCCTGCAAGTGGGCCACCAAAAGAAACGAGAAAGAAATTCCTGTGTCTTTAGAATTCCTCTATGCCCAGCTATCTTGGAATCGTGAATGAGTTGCAATACTCTCAATCTGACTGTTTCAGGAATATACAGGCGTTGTCCCTGAATCCACACACCATTCTTAAAGACAAGACTTACGTCCCTTGGGGGTTGTGCCAAAAAGGAATCCGCATGGTATGCTTCCTTGATGTCCTTAAGTAGGTCTTGATTATGAATTACTCCTAGGAATCTAGAGTCAGGAAGAATAGTCTTAGGAGGAGTAATTGGACGTGTCTCTGCTGAGTAAATCCTAGAGAGTGCATCAGCCTTTCCATTGCGCGATCCTGGTCTATAAGAAATGATAAAATTAAATTGGTTTAAGAAAAGATTCCAGCGAGCCTGGCGAGGAGTCAGGCACTTAGCCGACCTGATAAACTCAAGGTTACGATGGTCTGTCAGGACGACTATTTGCTGTGCAGCTCCCTGAAGAAGGTGTCTCCATTCTTTGAAGGCGGCAATAATGGCCAACAACTCTCTATTGCCCACATCGTAGTTCCTCTCAGCCGAAGACAACTGCTGGGAAAAGAAGGCACAGGGATGCAAGACATTCTTCTCACCTGTTCTCTGAGAGAGTATAGCTCCAACGGCACAGTCTGAAGCATCCACCTCTATTATGAAGGCAAGCTCGGGGTTGGGATGTACTAGGATAGGTGCAGTGGTAAATTTATCTTTTAGACGGGAAAATGCTTCCTGGGCTTGGGGAGTCCAGGAGAACCTAGACTGTTTCCGGGTAAGTTGGGTGATAGGTGACACTACCTCAGAGAAATTTCTAATGAAACGTCTATAGAAGTTGGCAAACCCGATGAAGCGCTGTACCTCCTTCACATTTCTAGGACTTGGCCAATCCTTGATGGCTTGGGTTTTGCTTCCATCCATACTAATTCCTTGTGTAGACAGTACATACCCCAGAAATTGAATTTCGGTCCTATGGAATTCACACTTTTCAAGTTTGATGTAAAGATGATTTTGTCTTAGACGTTCCAAGACCATTCTCACATGTCGTTGATGTTCCTCTGTGGAGTTAGAAAAAATTAGAATATCATCCAAATAAATTACCACGAATGTATCTAGGAGATCCCTGAAGATGTCATTCACCAAGTGTTGGAAAGTGGCTGGGGCGGTACTCAGACCAAAAGGCATAACTAGATATTCAAAGTGTCCATAGCGTGACCTGAATGCAGTCTTCCATTCATCCCCAGGTCTAATACGGACTAAGTTATAGGCCCCACGAAGATCTAGTTTAGAGAAAATTTTGGCATGTCGCACTCTCTCCAATAACTCAGGGATTAAAGGCAATGGATAACGGTTTCTAATAGTAACCTTATTGAGTTCCCTATAGTCTACGCATGGTCTCAGAGATCCATCTTTCTTCTTTACAAAGAAGATGGGTGCACCTGCAGGAGATGAAGAGGGGCGTATGAAGCCCTTGGCTAGATTTTCGTCTATGTAATCCTTTAAAGCCTTTAGCTCGGGCCCCGCCAGGGGGTAGATCTTACCAAAAGGTATCTCTGCTCCAGGCAATAATTCAATTGGACAATCATATGGACGGTGAGGAGGAAGCTGGTCAGCGTTCTTCTTGTCACATAAATCCACATAGTCCTGATATACAGCTGGTAGTTCAGGGACTGACATGGTTCCTTTAGGAACAGAGCAAGCTGAAACTTTTGGACTCATCTGTTTCTCTGGAAAGTGTAATTCCTTGGTCTCCCAGTTAATGGTAGGATTCTGAGCCTGCAGCCATGGTAGCCCTAGAATAATGGGAAAGTGGGGAGAAGAGATAAGCATAAAGGACAGTTTCTCTTGATGATCTTTACCCATAAGAACCCTCAAAGGCTCTGTTTCCTGATCCACTGGTCCAGAGGTCAGCAGGGAGCCATCCACAGTTTCCATCTGTACTGGAGTAGCCTTCTTCACTGAATGTATCCCCTGTTTCAGAGCAAAGGAGACATCCATAAAATTTCCACTTGCCCCTGAGTCGATCATAGCAGAGCTAGACACCCAAGCTGAGTCAACCCAGAGTTTGATGGAAAGAAAGCAATGAGAATTGTTTTTCTTACAACTCAGCTGGGACACCGCTGAGGAAACTTGAAAAATGGCAGCGTTTACACAGTCAACGTCCTCAGAAGTAACGGAGTTTAAGTCCGAGAAATCAAGATCTGTTGCTGCAGATCTCTCTGGAGCCTGAGGCTCGGACCTGACAGATCCCCTCTCGCAACACTCACAATGAATGAGTGCTGCAGTAGTCTTACGAGAAAGGCTGGGGCAGTTTATAATGAAGTGCCCTGACTTACCACAATAGAAACATAGATTCTCCTTAAAACGATGTTCCTTGCGTGCATCACTAACCCGTCGTTGTAAAGAGTCTACCTGCATGGGTTCAGGTTCAGGTTCCCGTGTAATCCTACTCAAAGGTTCCTTAGCTGGAGAGGAAGGTAGGAAAAGGTTAGTGCGATTGCTTTCGAACCATCTCTCTTGCCTGCGTTCAGTCAGACGAGTATCAATACGGATGCAGTAGTTAATAAAGTCACCTAACGCAGTGGGAGGGTCGGCACGAGCAAGTTCATCCTTAATCAGTGGAGATAACCCCTTTCGAAAAATAGATTTTTTGGCGGAACTGTCCCAGGTGGTATCAAGGGCCCATCTCCTGAAATCCAAGGCATATTCAGCTACCGAGTGCTTACCTTGGCGCAAAGCTAACATGGCTGCTTCAGCTGTTGCACCTCGATTGGGGTCATCAAACACCTGCCCCATGGCTGAAATAAAAGCATCAAGGTGATTCAAACAATCATCCTCAGTCTCAATCAGAGGGTTTGCCCACATCAAAGCCTTGTTGGTAAGCAACATAATTATAGTAAGCACCTTAGATCGTTCAGTGGGAAATTGTGAAGCATGTGCAGAAAAAAAAAGATTGCATTGATTAATAAATCCCCTGAATTTCTCACGTTCACCGCCAAAATGAAAAGGGGCAACTTGGGAATCCCAGAACTCGGGGCTACGGCAGGAGTCTGGACTCGCTCCTCTAGAACCTCAATCCTGGCTCGCAAATCCTGGGCAGTCTGTCCAAACACTTGCAAATTGTGATTAGTGAGGTCCTGTAGGCTTGAAAAACGGGTCTTTATATTCTGCAAATCTGCAAGGATATTATCAGTCACTCCGCAAAGTTCCTTTATGCGGGCCTCCATTTTCCAGATCTTTTAAGACAGGAGTACTGGAAGAAGAGGAGAGGAGAAAAAAAAAAACAATAGTGTTTACCTGTGGTAACACTGCAGAGAGAAAAAAAAATTAAGGGAACTGCTCACCTGGAATGGTTGTGAGAAGTCACAACCACTATCATCACAGAAAGTTCACCCGGACATCTGATATCCACAGTTACAGCAGACAAAAAAGAGAAAGAAAAAAAAAAAAAAACAATAGTGTTTACCTGTGGTAACACTGCAGAAAAAAAAACACTTAAGGGAATTGCTCACCTGGAATGGTTGTGAGAAGTCACAACCACTGTCATCACAGAAAGTACAACCGGACATCCGATATCCACAGTTACAGCAGACACAGCCTTTCCAGACCCAGCAGACACTAACGTTTGGCTTCAGAATCTTGTAATGTAAGTAGTACAGTTCATATAGCGTCTTGTGCTTGGGTGCGATGAAAATACATGAGACACAGGTTTGATATAGAAAGTCTTGTATTACTTCATACAAGTTGGCAAAAATAGTCACACAGTTTGCAGACACAGAAGCAGGAGACACAGCAGGCCAGAGTAATCTAAGCTCAGCAATCACTCTCCACAACAGGTTCAGGATCTTCTTCTCTGTTACCGTAAGTCCATGCAAACGTGGGTCTTTCAAAGAGCAGGGTTCAGAGTCCACAAGTGCTTCAGAGTTCCTCAGTAGGAATAGCTGGAGTACAAGGTCCAAGGCTTTAGGAGTCAGGTCACAGGTTCACTGCAGGCTAGATTCTGAAGCACTGATTGCTCAGCTGTGGCTGCTTAAGAAGCAAAAGGAGAGAATCAGGGCGGGAACATGCAAGCTGGAAACTCCATTTTGACTGAGGGCAAGATAGCTGCAGCAAGACAGAAAGTAAAATGGCTGACGAACAAACTGAGTTTCAGGAACATGTACACAGAACCTTACACAGGGCCACCTGAGGGCCTTTCCCAAACTCAGGTTTCACGGCACCTGCTGGCCCTGTGAAAATGTCAAGCGAGGGCCACATAATGACATGGCAAAAAATTCAAATGGGCAAGTTTGAACTGGCATTGTAATGTGTTGGGGAATATGTATTGCACTGTCTAGCTAACAATTTGGAATGAGGGAGGGACTTCCCAAATGTAGGAGTGAGAGCCCTCACAAATGTTAAAGGAAAAACTAAAGCCAAAATGCTCCGTGTGAACATATGCTAAAGGTGAGATAATTTTTTATTCATTTTTTTATTTTATTTTGCATTATATACATGTAATTATGAAGAAAAAAAATGTTTCTTAGCATTTTACCTTTAAAGAAAAAAGTAGGTTTTGTTTGGTAGGTCTTCTTATAAATTCGGAAAACCGGCACAATAGTCTGACAAAATTATTCCCAGATACCATATGTGAGTCAGAAAGTCATGCAGGCATCTTCTCCATGCTGTTCCCATTTACTTTTAGCTCTTTCCCGTTAATTCAAGCTTTTTTCTGTTGCCCCCAGACCTGTTTGTTGGGTCCAGCAGAAAAATGTTCGGCTTTCCCATTGACTTGTATTGGATTTGTTATTCGATGCAAATACATGGATATCAGAAATTATTCCTGACGATTTTCAAGAATTTGAATATTTCACTATTTGCTCATCACTAGTTATGACATCCCTATTCCTGATCTTATAGTAGAACAAACAAATCTTCCCACAGAGGAGCTTCTGGTGCTGGTCTTCAAAGTTGAATCCAGTATATATCTGTTCTGCACCCTAATTTGGTTCCCAATCTTCAGTAGCATTATCTATGTTTTGGTTTGCAGTTGCTTTTAAGTGGAGAATGGCTAGAGCTCCTTACTTACCAGCCTGATTTATAACAACAGATTGGCCCTGGCTCAGAGTGTTACAACCACTGTCAGTTGTTAAATTAGAATATTGAAAGTTATTTTTTATTAACGTTTTCAAAACATTATTATCCCCTTTGAAAAAAAACATAACTCAAAATGCTACATTGATTTGTATAAACATGCATTGAAAGGAACTTTCAAAAACAGACATCAATATTCTTGTTGCGCGTACACCTGTCAAATTGGATATTAAAACAGCTGTGCAAAAATTAACCTTTTTTATGATATTTTGATTTAAATTCTACCCCCATTATCACCTTAGCAAAGATTCTGGAATTCTGTAAAATATGCTGCTGGCTAGGTATATGCATAGAAAGCATATTGTGGCAACAGCCAGCAGTGTTGTGATGGTGCATATACTTGTTAAATTAGACAGTAAAACAAGTCTTGGTTTCAGTATTTTTAATTACTGCCAAAATAATGATAGAATGGGGTATTAAACTGCACACCTTGTTTGCAGTGTGTGAAGAATAATAAAGTGCTTTTAAGAATCGGTTACTTCAGTATATAGCAGATTTATCAAGTCACAGTCAGTCACACTGACTATGCAGTTACAGAACATCCCTCTATTTCTGAATGTTTGCATTATTATTCACAGACTGAGATTACTACAATTCATTTTAATGTGTTTCAACACTTCAGTAATACACCTCGATCAAATGTATGACTTTTTCTATTCCTAAATGGAAAGATCTGAACACTCTGACCAACTTACCCTAAACTGTAAGATCCTAAGGGTATGTTTCCACTATCAGGAAACAGTCCGGAATTGCTGCGTGTTTGACGCTGTGCGTTGGCGCAGCGTCAAACACGCAGAGTCCAGATGTTACAGCATAGTGGAGGGGATTTCAAGAAATCCCGTCTCCACTATGCTGCAAAACACGCAGGCGGAAGACCTGCGTTTCCGGACATGCGGCGCGTCTTTTCAGACCGCAGCATGTCCTAGTCCCTTGCGGCGACCGTGGAACCACAGCCTAATCCTGGAGCAACTCCACTAATTTTGAAATAGTTTTTATTTTTCTAGTGTCCAATTAGAAAAGACACCCAGTTTAAATGAAAAAAAAAAATAAAAATACCGAATAGTCCTTTTTAAAGGGAATCTGTCACCCCAAAAATGCCATATCAAGTAAAGATATGGCTGAATAGAGCGTCCCATAACTAAGCTAACGGTGGGTATCATATATCATGATACCCCCGTTTTCATAGCAAAATACCTTTGTAAAGTTGGTGATTGAACGTGTCAATCACTGCAGTCAGGTCAGGAGGGCGGCGGTTTTCATGTCCTCCCCCGACCCGCTCCTCGTCATCTCTTTCGTATCGCCGTCTGTGAATACCACAGACGGCGTTAGTTTCCCGCAATTGCGCAATTCAAAATTCTGCCGGCGCATGCGCAGTATGCTTTGCCCAGCAGTGGGCAAAGCATAAAATTACTACAGCGCATGCGCTAGTATTTCCTTGCCCCGGAAAATCCTGCTTGCCTTGGACGACTTCCGGGGCAAGGAAAGGCTAGCGCATGCGCCGGCAGAATTTTGAATTGCGCAATTGCGGAAAACTAACGCCGTCTGTGGTATTCACAGACGGCGATACGAAAGAGATGACGAGGAGCGGGGGTGGGGGAGGACATGAAAACCGCCGCCCTCCTGACCTGACTGCAGTGATTGACACGTTCAATCACCAACTTTACAAAGGTATTTTGCTATGAAAACGGGGGTATCATGATATATGATACCCACCGTTAGCTTAGTTATGGGACGCTCTATTCAGCCATATCTTTACTTGATATGGCATTTTTGGGGTGACAGATTCCCTTTAAGTACCATGCAACCACAGTTTGTTGTAATTTTTGTGATGTGAGGTTATCATCTTTCCTGCCGAATTGAGACTCTGCTTTATGGATTTCTCTGTCTTTTTAACCCCCTCCTGTCATGCGCCGTATGGCGCTGCTGGAATCGAATTCCCACAAATCTCAGTACATGTACAGCTCCACAGTCAAGCGGGATCACGCTGAGCGCCACTGCAATTTGTATGAGAACTGACACACTGCAGCAGCGCCCACATTTGATGATAGCACTGATCGCAGAAATTTAACCTCCACTGATGCCACTATCAATAGTGACAGCAACATCTGTTAGCATCAGGATTCTCCCGCTGCGTGGGAAAGATCTCAAGCATTATCCGATGCGGTGGTCCCCCATTCAGGTCCGGCCGCTGTGAGTGCAGCTCAGCACAAATGTCGGTCCCAGCATCTTGCTCAGGCTCGTGGCATACGTTTGGTTACTGCCGGCTCTCCAGCCAAGTCTATGGTAACCAGTGATATGCAGTTGCAGCCTTGTGTCTGGAGTCTAAGTTCATAGATCACCTTAATGAACATGTCCGTGATGGGGCATCATCCAATTGGTGGTCGGATGTTAGCTACTTTGGTGAGGTGGCAGTTCTGGATTAGCCAACGGATGATGTCTCGGACGACTGGACATGAGTGTTTGGGGTGGAGCCTAGTGTATAAAAGGCTTCCAGTGGCGCACGCGTGTGCGCTAGTGTCATTTATGTTTTGTGTGCGTGGGTGGATACTCTACCACTCTGCCTGCACATTCTCGAGTGTCTGTCTTTGATTAAAACTGTACACATTGGCAGGCAGGTATCACACTTATGCGGTTTCGTGCTCTGGGTGTCTAGTCTGCTATATGCTTAAGGGTATGCCACACTAAACAATATCGCTAACGGGATCGCTAAAAAACGTCACTATTTAGCGATCCCGTTAGCGATATTGTTCAGTGCGGCAGCTTCCAGCGACGAGCTTCCTGCTGTGATCTCGCTCGTCGCTGGAATCGTTCCGGACCCTATTTCATCGCTGGCGCTCCCGCTGGGTAAGTATCTAATCGCTGTGTGGCACCTTTTCTTAGCGATTTAGCGGTACTTTTGTACCGCTAAAGTCGTTAAGAAGATCGCTAACGGCGATAGCGTCGTTAACTATATCGCTAAATGTGGCCGCATTTAGCGATATAGAAACAATCCCGCTAGCGATCTCATTAGTATGCAACGCTAACGAGATCGCTAGCGGGATAGCTTAGTGTGGCAGTACCTTTAGTGTGCCGGTTAGGCACAAATTCTGTAGTGTCAAGACTGGGGTAACTAGCTGCTTGGCTTAGCATCTGTTTCATTCTTGTGTGCGGTTAGCACAGTTCAGTTATAGAGCAAGCTCAACCCACGTGCTAACATCTCTGAGAAGGTAACAGCGTATAGCACTTAGCATTCTTAGTGTAGTACCGCTCTGTGAAGTAACCAAGCTTTGGTACTCAGTGTTCCTACCACACTGTGTGGTGTTTACTCAGTGTGTTTAAGGTAGTGCTCGCTGTTTTGTTTCCGTCATTGTTCTTACTAGCAGCAGGTTCATCTCTGCATGGTGGACCACGGGTTGCGATTGCACTTTATTTTAGATTTTATTTAGTGCAATCCGCCAACACTAACAGTACACTAGCACCAGGGTCTGGCTAGTAAATGGCAAATGAGCAGCGACTCCAGCGGTATATGGACCTTACCACAGTGATTGCACAAGCAGCCAGCAAAGCCGCTACTATAATTTCTGCTGCGACTCCTGTCCCACCATTTTCCCATTACTCGTTGCCCCATAAGTTCTCGGGGGACAGCAAGGCTTGCAGGGGCTTCATTAACCAGTGCTCAATTCAGCAGGAGCTACTAGTTTCCCATCTGAGCTGGCCAAGGTGGGATTTGTGATGTCCCTTTTTTCTGACAGGGCGATGTAGTGGGCTACGCCATTATGGGAGTGTAACAATCAAGTGGTCCAGAATGCCTCACGTTTTCTGGGTGCTTTGAAACAGGTCTTTTTGGGACCTCAGATTACCCATGATGCCGCACTCCAACTCTTGGCGTTAACACAGGGCTTTTTCATGGTCAGTCAGTTTGCCATCCAATTTCAGACTTTAGCTTCCGAGCTGGAGTGGTCAGATAAGGTCCTGATCCCCATTTTTTTGGAGGGGTCTTGCTGACCATGTAAAGGATGCTTTGAACACTACGGAGATTTCTACTACTCTGGAGGACTTAATTTCTGTGTCCACTCGCATCGATCTTCGACACGCTGAGTGAGGATTAGAGCGAGCCCACAGTAGACATAGGATTCGCTTAGCCCCAAACTTTGTTAGACCCTTGGAATCTCCGGCTCTGACGAGCGACCATGTGGAGTCCAGGGAAGTTTCTCGGGCAGTATCTAACTCCCATCCCGTACGTCAACAACCGACCTGTTTTGACTGTAGGCAGCCTGGCCATTACGCCAATAAGTATCCCAGGCGTCAGGGAAAACGACTGCGTCTAGTGGCTATCGGAGGAGGCTCACTAGACACAGTAGACTTGTCTTCCAAGTTGATCTTTAAGGTTTCCCTGTCATATGGGTCGACTACCCTCACTACAGAGGCCTGCGTGGATTCCGTGGCTGAGGGCTATTTTTTGTCTTTCACCTTCACCCAACGGCACGCAATTCCCTCAGTGATGCTCCCAAAGCCAGTTACCATCAGGGTGGTTAATGGGTCCATTCTTCCTACCCAGATTACTCATCAGACTATACTTCTTACCCTCATGATGTCTCCAAAACATCAGGAGATAATTTATTTCCTAGTAATCGCTGAGAACATGGATGAGGTACTTCTGGGCATAACTTAGTTGCGTCGCCATTCACCCCGTATTGATTGGGCAACAGTGAGTATACTGGGATGGAGAAGTTCATGTGAGGGACAATGTCTTAGGGCCCAAACTCTGATTGGGTCATCTGAGGTCACAACTGACCTAACCTCCCTACCTAGACACTACTGGCAGTAAGCTGATGTATTCTCCAAAATAATGCTCCTAAATAAAAAATATATGCAATATACTGTCGCCTCACACTATTCCCATCCCTCCTCATACTGTCTCCTCTCACATCCCCTGTTCACCATACTGTCTCCTCATATACAGTATTTACCCCCTCACTCTCTATTCTGTCTGCTCACACATACCCCTCACTCCCCATACTGTGTCTGCACACATCCCATCACCCTCACTCCCCATACTGTGTCTGCACACATCCCATCACCCTCACTCCCCATACTGTGTCCACATACATTCACCTGTTCGCTCCCCATACTGTCTGCACCCACCCCCCATAATGTTTCCTCATATATGCCCTCATACATACTCTTCAGTGTCCTCAATTCCCCCCACACACATTAAATCCCCCCATCCCCACTCCAAATCCCCCACACACATTAAATGCCCCATCCCCACTCCAAATCCCCCACACATTAAATGCCCCCATCCCCACTCAAAATCCCCTAACACACATTACATCCCCCATCCCCACTCCAAATCCCCCCATCCCCACGCCAAATCCCACACACATTAAGTACCCCCATCCCCACTCCAAATCCCCCACACACATTAAGTATCCCCATCCCCACTCCAAATCCCCCACACACATTAAGTATCCCCCATCCCCACTCCAATTCCCCCCACACAAAGTACCCCCCATTCCCACTCCAAATCTCCCACACACATTAAGTATCCCCACTCCAAATCCCCAGACACAAAGTACCCCATCCCCACTCCAAATCCTCCCACACAAAGTACCCCCATCCCCACTCCAAATCCCACCACACAAAGTACTCCCTCATCCCCACTCCAAACCCCCCCACACAAAGTACTCCCCCATCCCCACTCCAAATCCCCCCACACAAAGTACCCCCCATCACCACTCCAAATCCTCCCACACAAAGTACTCCCCATCCCCACTCCAAACCCCCCCACACAAAGTACTCCCCCATCCCCTCTCCAAATCCCCCATACAAAGTTCTCCCCATCCCCACTCCAAATCCCCCCACACAAAGTACTCCCCATCCCTACTGCAAACCCCCCACAAAAAAAGTATCCACCATCCCCACTCTATATCCCCCCATACATTATGTCTCTCCTCCCTTAATCTTCGGTGGTTCTTCAGCTCCAGTGGAGCACACTTACCACCAACGTTCCTCCTTCTGGGCGCCGCCAACGAGTGACGTCAGCAGTGTGATCACATGACCTGATCACGCTGCTGGCGTCGCTCTGACCCGGCCGTCAGAGCTTCAATTGTAGTGTCGTCTTTATAGAAGCCAGTACAATTGATCCCTGGGAGTCGGCACGCAGCAGCTTCTCTGCACCGGCTGTCAGATTGACATCCAGCACAGGGAACCACTGACTTCCAGGTCGGGGGCGGCAGAACGCAGCCGTGGGGGAGACACTGCGGATCGCCACATTAGGCGGCCCGACTGCGCTCCCCTGTTGGCTGCGCCCGGGGCACATGCCCCGACTGCCCCCCCTGGATACACCCCTGCACCTGGGGGTTCAAGGTGCTCAATACACCTCTAGATAAGTTCCCTGTGGGGTCTCGTTTCCAAAATTGTGTCAATAGTCAGGGGTTTCCACTGTTTATGCACATCAAAGCTCTCCAAACGCGACATGGTGTCCGCTAATGATTCCAACAAATTTTACATTCAAAAAGTCAAATGGTGTTCCTTACATTCCAAGCCCTACTGTGCACACAAACACTAGTTTTCCTACACATATTGGGTATCGGCGTACTCAGAAGAAATTACACAACAAATTGTATAGTACAATTTCTCCTGTTACCCTTATGAAAATGCAAAATTTGAAGATAAAGACATTTTTTTATTTTCACAGCTCAAATATAAACTTCTGTGAAAAACCTGAGGTTTCAAGGTGCTCAATACACAACTAGATAAGTTCTACTTTCCAAATGGTGTCAATTTTTTGGGGTTGCTACTATTTAGGCATATCAGGGGCTCTCCAAATGAAACATGGCGTCTACTAATTATGCCAGCAAATTTTACATTCAAAAAGTCAAATGGCTCTCCTTCCCTTCCAAGCCCTGTCATGCACCCAAACAGTGGTTTTCCGCCATATTTGGGGTATTGGCATGCTCAGGAGAAATTTCACAACAAAAGTTATGGTCCATTTTCTCCTGGTACCTTTGTGAAAGTAATAAATAGGGTCTAAAGCAAAATTTTTGTGAAGAAAAGTTAAATGTGTATTTTTCTTCCACATTCTATTAATTCCTGTGAAGCACCTGAAAGGCTACTAAACTTGTTGAGTGTAGGTTTAAGGACCTTGAGGGGTGCAGTTTAGTGTTGAGCATTCCGATACTGCAAATATCGGGTATCGGCCGATATTAGCTGTATCGGAATTCCGATTCCGAGTTCCGATATTTTCGTCTTATCGGATACCGGAATCGGGATTGTCACTGTCACTGTCAGTGTCCGTCGGTCGGGTCTGTCAGGAGTCAGCGGCACTTACCTGGCAGAAGATCTCCGGCGGTCACGTCCTGCACTGCTTCATGGCCGCCATCTTCTTTCCCCGGCGGTCACATGCAGTTTCTCGCGATAACTGCAGTGACTGCTGGGTAATCGCGGCCGTAAAGCAGTCAGTCCGATGACGTCACCGCCGGGGAAGCAGGTAATCAGCTGTGCTGCGTTGCAATGACAGGCTCTGCCTGTCATTGCGATGTAGCAGAGCTGGATCGTCGTGGGACTGTCGTTACTATGGACTGCGTCGGACAGGTGGTATACTGTTGGTTTGTTTTTTTTCTTTTTTTACAGGAGATCGATGGCGTCGCAGGAATGAGAGTACAATAAAAAAAATGAAAACTGTGTTGTCTCTTTTATTTCATTAAAAGACTTTTTTCTTGCTGTGTCTTTTTTTTATACATTTAATAACTTTGGGATTAATAATGGATCGGTGTCTTATTGACGCCTCTCCATTATTAACCGGGCTTATTGTCACCGTGCAATCAACGGTGACATTAACCCCTTATTACCCCGCTTGCCACCGCTACAGGGCAAGTGGGAAGAGCCGGGTAAAGTGCCACAATTGGCACATCTTTTGATGCGCCAAATGTGGGGCTGCTGTAGCCTGGTATTATCAGGCTGTTGAGGGCCAAAATCCATGGGCCTTGACAGTCTTTTAATACCAGGCCGCAGCAGTCTGCATTTTACTTGGCTGGTTAACAAAAATAGGGGGGATCCCCACGCCGTTTTTTTTTCGAGGGGATCCCCTATTTTTGTTAACCAGCCAAGCTAAGCAGACTGCTGTGGCCTGGTATTATCAGGCTTGCAAGGTCCATGGATATTGGATCCTTACCAGCCTGAAAAACCAGGCCTCAGCGGTCTGCTTCATCTGGCTGGTTAACAAAAATAGGGGGGACCCCACGCCAATTTTTTTCGAGGGGATCCCCTATTTTTGTTAATCAGCCAAGATATGCAGACTGCTGTGGCCTGGTATTATCAGGCTGGCAAGGTCCATGGATCTTGGCTCCTTAACAGCCTGAAAATCCAGGCCTCAGCGGTCTGCTTCATCTGGCTGGTTAACAAAAATAGGGGGGACCCCACGCCAATTTTTTTTGAGGGGATCCCCTATTTTTGTTAATCAGCCAAGATATGCAGGCTGCTGTGGCCTGGTATTATCAGGCTGGCAAGGTCCATGGATCTTGGCTCCTTAACAGCCTGAAAATCCAGGCCTCAGCGGTCTGCTTCATCTGGCTGGTTAACAAAAATAGGGGGGACCCCACGCCAATTTTTTTCGAGGGGATCCCCTATTTTTGTTAATCAGCCAAGATATGCAGACTGCTGTGGCCTGGTATTATCAGGCTGGCAAGGTCCATGGATCTTGGCTCCTTAACAGCCTGAAAATCCAGGCCTCAGCGGTCTGCTTCATCTGGCTGGTTAACAAAAATAGGGGGGACCCCACGCCAATTTTTTTCGAGGGGATCCCCTATTTTTGTTAATCAGCCAAGATATGCAGACTGCTGTGGCCTGGTATTATCAGGCTGGCAAGGTCCATGGATCTTGGCTCCTTAACAGCCTGAAAATCCAGGCCTCAGCGGTCTGCTTCATCTGGCTGGTTAACAAAAATAGGGGGGACCCCACGCCATTTTTTTTTCGAAGGGAACCCCTATTTTTGTTAATCAGTTCCCTCTGACGTCACTGATTGTGTCCCTGGCTGACCTGAAGTGAAAGTGGAAAGCAATCAATTAAGCTTTCCACTTAAGGGCCCGTCTCACATAGCGATATCGCTACCGAGATCGCTGCTGAGTCACTAGTTTTGTGACGCAGCAGCGAGCTCACCAGCGATATCGCTGTGTGTGACATTCAGCGACGATCAGCCCCCTGCCGGGTATCGCTGATCGTCGCTGAAATGTCAGGACCTTTGATCGCTGGTTTCCCGCTGACAGGCACACATCGCTGCGTGTGACAGGCGGGAGACCAGCGATCCGCTGGTAACCAAGGTACACAGCGGGTTTCCAGGCGCGGGGCTGTGCCTAGAAACCCGCTGTGTACCTTGGATACCAGCGCCCTGATGCAGGGAGCTGGTATCCAAGGTACATAGCGGGTTTCCAAGCGCTGCGCGGTGCCTGGAAACCCGCTGTGTACCTTGGTTACCAGCGGATCGCTGGTCTCCCGCCTGTCACACGCAGCGATGCGTGCCTGTCAGAGGGAAACCAGCGATCAAAAAAAGGTCCTGACATTTCTGCGACGATCAGCGATACCGGCAGGGGGCTGATCGTCGCTGAATGTCACACACAGCGATATCGCTGGTGAGCTCGCTGCTGCGTCACAAAACTAGTGACTCAGCAGCGATCTCGGTAGCGATATCGCTATGTGAGACGGGCCCTTAAGCGATGTTACCCGCAGTGTCGCTGTCCCAGATCGCTGCCTGAGCTGCCTGTTTGGCAGCTCAGCAGCGATCATGTAGCGATACACCAGCGATCCTGACAAGTGCATATCGTTGTCGGGATCGCTGGTGTATCGTTATGTGACACCCAGCCTTTACTCTCCTGTCAGGCAGGAGAGGAACTCAATCATTTGGGGTTTACTGTGAGGCTGCAGCATTAGCTGCGGTCCCTGCAGTAAACATTAACCCTTTCTGAAGGATTACACCGTGGGACCTGACTGTGCATGGGATAGGTAAGAATAATTTTGCTTTTTTATTTTATTTTTATTACAGGAAATGGTTTTTGCAGTAAAATAAAAGATGGTCAAAAACATGTGTCTTTATTTCATTAAAATGATTTTTAATTAAAGTGTGTGTGTTTTATTTTTATTTCATGCAATAGGATTAATAATTGATAGTTGTCTAATTGACAGCTCTCAATTATTAACCTGGCTTAAGGTCACCTTTCAATAGCAAGGTGGCTTTAACCCCATATTAACCCATTCGCCACCGCTACAGGGCAATGGGAATAGACGGGCAAAGTGCCAGAAAGGGCGAATCTAATTATAGATTTGTCTTTCCTGGGGTGTCTGGGGGCAGATGTTAGTAGCCGGGGGGGGCAAAAATAATGGTCCCTCTCTGGGCTATTATTATCTGCCCCCACTCACTGGCTTTGTCTGTCTGGTTGCGAAAATAGGGCGGGAGCCCACGCATTTTTTTTCAGCAATTTTACACCTCATATATATATATACATGTCATTGAATTTGTGACACATATATATATATATATTTATATTTGTAGTTCATACACTTCTACATAGTATAATAGCCGCTAATTCAATTGCCGGCTTTTGTGAAAATGCAGAACCCGACATGAAATGACACTTGGTGTACATAGGGTTAACCATGTCTTTTCATGTCCTTTGCTATCTAATTTGCACAAACAATTAAATCAGACTATGTGTGCAAAATTTCACACCTGTAGGGGTTAATTAAAGGTGTAAATTCGTAGCAAAAAAGTCCGTTTTTTTTACAACGAATTTACACCTTTAATTAACCCCTACAGGTGTGAAATTTTGCACACATAGTCTGATTTAATTGTTTGTGCAAATTAGATAGCAAAGGACATGAAAAGACATGGTTAACCCTATGTACACCAAGTGTCATTTCATGTCGGGTGACCCGACATGAAATGACACTTGGTGTACATAGGGTTAACCATGTCTTTTCATGTCCTTTGCTATCTAAGGCCGGAGTCACACTGGCGACAAAATCGGACGACTGCAATGCGATGAAATATCGCATTGCAGTCGGACCTATGTTAATCTATGGAGCAGCTCCCAGTATCAGATTTTTTGTGGTCCGTTTTAAACGTCCGTGTACAATCGCAGCATGCTGCGATTGTCACCGATTGTCGGTCGACAATCGCTAATGCAAGTCTATGGGAGCGATGAAAAATCTGATTACAAACGGACCACACTGTGTGACTTGCGATGAAATCGCATCGGTGTCCTTTAGAAAAGCCGGCAATTCATCCCCGCCTATACTGTAAAATCACACTGACAGCTTTAATAAAGACTAGAAAGAATAGATATATACACATAGAACACATACATATATATATATATGTCATTGTGACATGTATATATACATATATTTATAGTTCCTAGACTTCTACATACTGTAATAGCCGCTAATTCAATTGCCGGGTTTTGTGAAATCACAGAAGCCGACATGAAATGATACATTGTTTCCACACATTTAAACATGTAATTTCATGTATTTTTATATATGTTTGAAACATACAATTACATGAGTGTATTTGTGCAAAATTTCAGACATGTAGGGGTTAATTAAAGGTGTAATTTCGTTGAAAAAAAATGCGTGGGCTCCCGCTGTATTTTCTCCACCAGACAGACAAAGCAAAGCGAGTGGGGGCAGATAATAATAGCCCAGGGAAGGTGCATTTTTTTGTGCCCCCCCTGGCTACTAACATCTGCCCCAGACACCCCAGAAAGGGCAAATCTATAATTAGATTCGCCCTTTCTGGCACTTTGCCCGTCTATTCCCATTGCCCTGTAGCGGTGGCGAATGGGTTAATCTCACCTTACTGTCACCTTGCAATTGAAAGGTGACCTTAAGGCAGGTTAATGATTGATAGCTGTCAATTAGACAACTATCAATTATTAATCCTATTGAAGTAAATAAAAAAACACACACACTTTAAGAATAAATAATTTTAATGAAATAAAAACACATTTTTTTGACCATATTTTATTTTACACTAAATCCGTGCGAAGCCATTGATCTCCTAAAATAAGAAAAAGAAATAAAACAACATTATTCTTACCTATTCCGCCGATCTGTCACGTCCCACGCTGTAATCCTTCACAAAGGGTTAACTAGCTTTGAGCCAAGCAGTGCAAGTAATCCTGCATGCTCAGCTCAAAGCTCATGAATGAATAAGTTCCTCTCCTGGCGACAGGAGAGGATGTGTTTCATGAATGAAGCTTAATTGATTGTGTCCACTTTCCCTTTAGGTCAGGTCACTACAGTTAAATTGGCAAGAAATCAATTAAGCTCCATTCATGAATCTATTCCTCTACTTTCGCTGGGAGAGGAACTTATTCATTCAGGGGAATACAGGTCTGAGACAGCATTATTAGCTCTCTGCGACCTTTAACCTGTTAACCCTTTCTGATGGATTACACCGTGGGACCTGACTGTACATCGGATTGGTAAGTATAATTTTGCTTTTTTATTTTATTTTTATTACAGGAAATGGTTTTAGCAGGAAAATAAAATATGGTCAAAAATTGTGTGATTATTTAATTAAACTTATTTTTTATTAAAGTGTGTGTGTTTGATTTTTCTTTCATACAATAGGATTAATAATTGATAGTTGCCTAATTGACAGCTATCAATTATTAACCTGGCTTAAAGTGACCTTTCAATTGCAAGGTCATTTTAACCCCTTATTAACCCATTCGCCACCGCTACAGGGCAATGGGAATAGACGGGCAAAGTGCCAGAAAGGGCGAATCTAATTATACATTTTGCCCTTTCTGGGGTGTCTGGGGGCAGATGTTAGTAGCCAGGGGGGCACAAAAAAAATGTACCCTCCCTAGGCTATTATTATCTGCCCCCACTCGCTTGCTTTGTCTGTCTGGTGGAGAAAATACAGCGGGAGCCCACGCATTTTTTTTTAACGAATTTACACCTTTAATTAACCCCTACATGTCTGAAATTTAGCACACATATACTCATGTAATTGTATGTTTCAAACATATATAAAAATACATGAAATTACATGGTTAAATGTGTGGAAACAATGTATCATTTCATGTCGGCTTCTGTGATTTCACTGAAGCCGGCAATTGAATTAGCGGCTATAACAGTATGTAGAAGTGTAAGAACTATAAATATATGTATATATATATATATGTCACAATGACAATTATATATATATATATATATATATATATATATATATATGTGCTCTATGTGTATATATCTATTCTTTCTTTTGGCATTTAAATACTATTCTTTTGGATCCATTATATGTCAGTTTTGCAAGCCTGCGAGAAAATCTCGCAAGTCGGATGAAAATCGGATGTTACAAGGTACACACACATGCGATTAAATCGCATCTTTGAAGGAAAATCGGATGCCAGAAGGATGTGTGAAGTTTTTATTTTGATCCGATTGTCGACCGTCTAAAACGGACCGATTTTTTGTGGTTGTGTGTGACTCCAGCCTAATTTGCACAAACAATTAAATCAGACTATGTGTGCAAAATTTCACACCTGTAGGGGTTAATTAAAGGTGTAAATTCGTAGCAAAAAAAGTCCGTTTTTTTTACAACGAATTTACACCTTTAATTAACCCCTACAGGTGTGAAATTTTGCACACATAGTCTGATTTAATTGTTTGTGCAAATCAGATAGCAAACGACATGAAAAGACATGGTTAACCCTATGTACACCAAGTGTCATTTCATGTCGGGTGCTTCTGTCTTTTCACTGAAGCCGGCTTTACCCGGCAATTGAATGAGAGGATATTTTACTATGTAGAAGTGTATAAACTATACATATATGTATATATATATGTCACAATGACATGTATATATATATATATGTATTCTATGTGTGTATATTTAGTGTTTACAAGGAAAGAATGGGTTTTTTTTAGTTGCGATATTTTGTTCCCATAGACTTACATGGGACTTCCGGTATCGGTATCGGGTATCGCCGATATTTTAGTGATATCGGCGATACCATTCCGATTCCGATACTTTAGGATATCGGAAAGTATCGCTCAACTCTAGTGCAGTTTTTAGAATTGAGTCACTTTTGGGTATTTTCTGTCATATACAGTTGTGCTCAAAAGTTTACAAATTCACCAGGGTATATGAACCTTTGGTCAGGGTTATTTTGGGTTGTCATTATGATTTAAAAGAGAAAACACAGTAGTCTGAGAATAAATGGATTCACCCAACCACTAACAATGAGTGGAGAAAAAGTTTTGGTGTTATCATTCATATTATCACAGCTGACACCCAGCACTATGTGCCAGGAGTGGTCAAGGACGGCTCCCGACACATTAACCCCTGTACCGGGGGCACAGGGAAGCATCGCGCAGGGAGGGAGCTTCCTGCGTGCTTCCCTGAGACCCTCAGAATAGCGCGATTTGATCCTCCTTGCAGGATCCCGAATCCAAGATGGCCATGGGGTCCTTCTTGGTCTTGCAGGGAGGTGGCTTTCTTCAGTGAGAGCAGGCGCTGAGAAAGCCTGTTGCAGTGCCAGTCAGA
The DNA here is from genome assembly GCA_033576555.1 of Oophaga sylvatica. Taxonomy (NCBI): domain Eukaryota; kingdom Metazoa; phylum Chordata; class Amphibia; order Anura; family Dendrobatidae; genus Oophaga; species Oophaga sylvatica. The sequence continues at coordinate 321,769,732 of JARQOD010000006.1, forward strand.
TCGCTGGTATGACAGAGTGCTGTGCACAGTGTCAGACAAGCGATCTGACATTATACAGTGATGTACCACCCTGGGACAAAGTAAAAATGTAAAAAATAAAATAAACACTGTAAAAATAATTTAAAAAAAAATCCCCAAATAAAGAAAACAAAAAATATTCCCCAATAAATTAATTTCTTTATGTAAATAAAAAAAAGACACAATAAAAGTACACATATCTGGTATCGCCGCATCCGTAATGACCCGCCCTATAAAACTGTCCCACTGGTTAACCCTTTTAGTGATCCCCTTAAAAAAAAAACAAAAAAAAACAACAATGCTTTATCATCATACCGCCGAAAAAAAAGTGGAATAACATGCGATCAAAAAGATGGATATAAATAAACATGGTGCCGCTGAAAATGTCATCTTGTCCTGCAAAAAAAGAAGCCGCAATACAGCATCATCAGCGAAAAAATGAAAAAGTTATAGCTCTCAGAATAAAGCGATGCAAAAATAATTATTTTTTTATAAAATTGTTTTTATTGTATAAAAGCGCCAAAACATAAAAAAATTATATAAATGAGGTATCGCTGTAATCATACTAAGGTTTGTGGTTAGGGTTATGGTTAGGGTTGGGACTAGGGTTAGGGGTGTGTTGGGGTTAGGGTTGGAGTTAGAATTGGGGGTTTCCACTGTTTAGGCACATCAGGGGCTCTCCAAATGTGACATGACATCTGATCTCAATTCCAGCCAATTCTGCGTTGAAAAAGTCAAACTGTGCTCCTTCCCTTCTGAGTTTACCCCCACATATGGGGTATCAGCATACTCAGGACAAATTGCACAATAACTCTTGGGGTCCAATTTCTTCTGTTACCCTTGGGAAAATATAAAATTGGGGGCGAAGATATCATTTTTGTGGAAAAAAATTAAGATTTTTTATTTTTATGGCTCTACGTTATAAACTTCTGTGAAGCACTTGGGGGTTCAAAGTTCTCCCCACACATCTAGATAAGTTCCTTGGGTGGTCTAGTTTCCAAAATGGGGTCACTTGTGGGGAGTTTCCACTGTTTAGGCACATCAGGGACTCTCCAAATGCGACATGACGCCGGCAGACCATTCTATCAAAGTCAGCAATCCAAAACGTCACTACTTTCCTTCCGAGCCCCGACGTGTGCCCATACAGTAGTTTTCTCCCACATATGGGATATCAGCCTACTCAGGACAAATTGGACTACAACTTTTGTGGTCCAATTTCTCCTGTTACACTTCAGAAAATAAAAAATTGGGGACTAAAAGATCATGTTTGTGGAAAAAATATGATTTTTTTATTTTCATGCTCGGGCGTTATAAACTTTAGTGAAACACCTGGGGGTTCAAAGTTCTCAACATCTAGAGAAGTTCCTTGAGTGATCTAGTTTCCAAAATGGTGTCATTTGTGGGGGGTTTCCACTGTTTAGGCACATCAGGGGCTCTCCAAACACGACATGGCGTCCAGCCAATTCTACGTTGAAAAAGTCAAACGGCGCTCCTTCCCTTCCGAGCTCTGCCATGCACCCAAACAGTGGTTTACCCCCACATATGGGGTACCAGCGTATTCAGGACAAATTCCACAATAACTTTTGGGGTCTTGTTACCCTTTGGAAAATAAAAATTGGGGTGAAAAGATCAACTTTTTAGTTGAAAAAATGATTTTTTAATTTTATGGCTCTACGTTATAAACTTGTATGAAGCACTTGGGGGTTCAAATTGCTCACCACAGATCTAGATAAGTTCCTTAGGGGGTCTAGTTTCCAAAATTGGTTCACTTGTGGGGGGTTTCCACTGTTTAGGCACATCTGGGGCTCTCCAAATGAAACATGGTGTCCAATCTCAATTCCAGCCAATTTTGATTGGAAAAAGTCAAATGGCGCTACTTCCATTCCGAGCTCTGCCGTGCGCCCAAACAGTGGTTTCCCCCACATATGGGTTATCAGCGTACTCAGGACAAATTGGACAACTTTTGTGGTCCAATTTCTCCTGTTACCCTTGGGAAAATAAAAATTGGTGACTAAAAGATAATTTTTGTGGGAAAAAAATAGGATTTTTTATTTTCATGCCCCGGCATTATAAACTTGTGTGAATCACTTGGGGGTTCAAAGTGCTCACCACAGCTCTAGATAAGTTTCTTATGGGATCTAGTTTAAAAAATGGGGTCACTTGTGGGGGGATTCCACTGTTTAGGCACATCTGGGGCGCTGCAAGCGGAACATGACACCCATCAACGTCTACATTCCAAAACGTTATTACTTACTTTCCAAGCCCTGCTGTGAGCCCAGTTTTTCCGCCCCACATATGGGGTATCAACATACTCAGGACAAATTGGACAACTTTTGTGGTCCAATTTCTCCTGTTACCCTTGGGAAAATAAAAAATTGGTGACTAAAAGATAATTTTTTGGGAAAAAAATAGGATTTTTTATTTTCATGCCCCGGCATTATAAACTTGTGTGAATCACTTGGGGGTTCAAAGTGCTCACCACAGCTCTAGATAAGTTTCTTATGGGATCTAGTTTCAAAAATGGGGTCACTTGTGGGGGGATTCCACTGTTTAGGCACATCTGGGGCGCTGCAAGCGGAACATGACACCCATCAACGTCTACATTCCAAAACGTTATTACTTACTTTCCAAGCCCTGCTGTGAGCCCAGTTTTTCCGCCCCACATATGGGGTATCAACATACTCAGAACAAATTGGATAACAACTTTTGGGGTCCAATTTCCTTGGGAAAATCAAAAATTGGGGACTAAAAAATAATTTTTGTGGAATTTTTTTTTCACACCTAGGCATTATAAACTTTTGTAAAACACTTGGGGGTTCAAAGTGCTCACAACAGATCTAGATAAGTTCCATAGGGGGACTAGTTTCCAAAATGGTGTCACTTGTGGGGGGTTTCCACTGTTTAGGCACATCAGGGGCTCTCCAAATGCGACATGGCGTCCAATTTCAATTACAGCCAGTTTTGGTTTGAAAAAGTCAAACGGCGCTCCTTCCCTTACGAGCTCAGCCATGCACCCAAACAGTGGTTTTCCCCAACATGTGGGGTATTGGCATGCTCAGGAGAAATTGCACAACTTTATCTGTCCATTTTCTCCTTTTGCCCTTGTGAAATAAAAAAAGTTTGTAAAATATCATTTTTGTCACTAAAAAGTTCCAAGTTGCTTCAGCTCCTGTGAAGGGTTAATAAAGTTCTTGATTGTGGTTTGAGTAACTTGAAGGGTACAGTTTTAAGAATGGTGTCACTTTTGGGTATTTTCTGCCATATAGACCCTCAAAGTGTCTTAAAATGTGAGGTGTTCCCTAAAAAAAATGGCTTTGTAAATTTTGTTTTAAAAATGAGAAATCGCTGGTCAACTTTAAACCCTTATAATTTCCTAACAAAAAAAATTTTGGTTCCAAAATTGTGTTGATGTAAAGTAGACATGTGGGAAATGTTATCTATTAACTATTTTGTGTGACATATTTCTCTGTTTTAAGGGAATAAAAATTCAAAATTTGAAAATTGCAAAATTTTACAATTTTCTTCATATTTCCGTTTTTTTCAAAAATAAACGAAAGTTATATCGAAGAAATTTTACCACTGACGTGAAGTACAATATCTCACGAGAAATCATTCTCAGAATCGCGAAGATCCGTTGAAGCGTTCCAGAGTTATAACCTCATAAAGAGACAGTGGTCAGAATTGTAAAAATTGGCCCGGTCATAAACATGCAAACCACCCTTGGGGGTAAAGGGGTTAATGTCATGATCATGAGCTTTGAATTGTAGAGATGGAGCTATGTTTTGTAGCATGCTCATCTCCTTTGAGATATTGTCAGCTGCTAAATGAAGGGTATAAAAGTATTTAGAAAACTCATGTAGTGAAAATGTGCAATTTACGTTTTTAACAGCTTTTATTATTAGTATGCTGTGATAATTTTGGAACATCTAAAAAGAGTCAGTTTGTGATGAGTTTATACAACTTTTCAAGCAGCATGGTATACTTTAGTGACGCAGTACTTGTCCACAAGGAGCAGGTAAACATCACACAGTAAATTTAGCTCATCAGCAGCACAAGTCTCTCAAGAGAGCATCTGATGTGCTAATTGGAGTTACCAAGCCTTAACTAAAGTATTAAACAGATCAGTAATTACAGTTTCAACTGCTACTGTTGAAACTATACATACATTTCATGGGAAGAAAATAAGACTTCAATGCGGAATTTTTCATAGTAATAAAATTCAATCCATACAAATCCTGCTAATAGAGAAGTAAAGAAGCTTTTTAAAAATATTACAGAGTTAGAAACAGTGCTTCTTATTTATAAAGGTTATTTCCAGTATTTCAACTCAAATGACAGGCATGAGTTCCAATACCAGACAAAACTAATAGACAAGGGTGGTCTTTGTAATATTCCACAACTATTTATCTTGAGCTTGATTTATTTTAAAGGCAAATATATTTCAGTCTTAAATTAAAACCATCTACCTTAGGATAGTAGACTGCATTCAGACCAATGTAATTTCATGGGGCTGTGCACAAGTCCGATTTTTTTTCCTCACACAGATTTTGTCAGAAGAAAAAATTGATGTATGCCCACATTTGATCTGATGTTTGTATTACACTCAGCCACGCAAGTCAATGAGTTCGTGGAAAATATTGGACTGCATTGGGATGACATATGAGTGCGCTCTGATTTCCACAGACTGACAGAATGGAGAAGACAGAAAAATTATTTTCTCCATCTTCTCCTCATCTGAAAAAATCAGATCCCACTATGCTCACACTCTAATCAGCGTTTGATCAGAGTGTGATTAGCACAATCGGCCCAATTTTCTCGGATGAGAGAATATACAGTCGTCTGCTCCTGCCCTAAGGCTGTATCAGCAGTGGGCTTCCAAAACAGTTAAAGGAACGGACACCAGCAAACTTCTGAAGCTGTTCTCTGGTATCTGGCACCAAGTATGTTAGAGTGCAACCTTTTCTCGTATGTTTTACATGGGGGTAGCTTCCTTTGGTTTGCACCTAATTCACATTAGTCTGGATGTGCCAGTCAGGTTTTTTTGTCTTTTGAATGTTAACTTACTGACCGAGCACGCCGCCCCCACCAGGTGGTGATTTTAATTACAGCAAGTCTCTACTTACCCATATATGCAGGCATTACTGACAGATGTATCCACATTCACACAGAAATTCAGATATCAGCCTAACAGAGGTATGTTCACATAGGTCAGGGACTCACCAGACTTGAGACCACCTTGACGATGGTTGGTGGGCTTTTAATATTTGGCCAAATGTTATACTAAGCGTCTCAAATTTTTCCTTATACTCCAAAGCCATATTGCTATTTAAAATTTAATGTATTCCATATTGTCATGCTTTAGTATGTTAGAGTGCAACCTTTTCTCGTATGTTTTACATGGGGGTAGCACCCCTTGGTTTGCACCTAATTCACATTAGTCTGGATGTGTCAGTCAGGTTTTTTTTGTCTTTCGCAGCATATACTTTAGTAGGAAACTTTCAGGCATAGGGAGAATTGTCTGATCGGTTCTCTCCATCTTTCTTTGTCTTTATTGATTGACCAGTCTCCTCTTATTTGTGTAGCACTGTAGCCCAAAAAGTTAAAAGCTGCATAAATTGGTATCTCAGATGATGCTAACAATAAAAACAAGTCCCATGAACAATCACCAAATAAAAAAAAGCAAAACAAAAACAGACTGACTGAAAACTGCTAATGTAAGTGGAGATTTTCTGCCAAATCTGAAATCAGAATTCCCTCATGTAAAGCCCTCAGGACATCTCATGTATCTCATCTTTCATTGGTCCAAATGTGGCACCCCAGGAGTTTGGTTGCCACAATGGCCTCCGTCCAGGGGGGAGTGATGTCATGCCTGGAAGCAAAGAAGGGATCCCCTTAACAGGTAGTTTCAGCACACAACACAGTTCCTGGTCCAAGCCAGCAGGGGGAGCTCTAACCCGACTTTAGGAGAGCTTCTTTCTGGTCAGAGGCAGGAGGTTAGTAGTGAGTTAGTGCCTGAACAGGGTTGAGACAGGACGTGTGGAGAGGACCTGGGGGACAGGAGCTGTAGCTGAGCTCACCCCCAGGCTTGAGCACCAGAGACCGGGCCCCGGAGTCTGAGGCTGTGTGGGTACTAGAGCAGAATCCGGAGGACAGAAGACCGTAGATCCTCTGTTCCCAACTGATACTCGATGACACAGCAGCACGTGTGAGCTGGAGACGCCAGATAGGATCAATCCCTGAAGCAGGCTACAATTGCCTGTCATGCGAGTAGAAATAGCATCTATACAGTTTACAGCAGCAAGTACCTCAGAAAATAGCGCTAGAAAGGAGGCCTCACAACCCACCTGAATAAGGAGATTTCTAAATTGCTTTCAGGCTGACCGACTCCAGAACTATCGGTAACCTGTGCCCCGGGCTGTACCTGCACAGCTCAGTAAAAGGTAAAGGAAACTGCACTCTGTTGTGTCTTCTGAATCTTTCCTGCGTCACCTGCCCTGTACCACACTTACTACCAACATCCCCTCTAACATCCTAACTGTCCTGGAACATAGCTCTGCCTGTGGAGGGCTGAAGCAACTCTGCTGCAGCAACAACTGTCCCAGTGGACTGAATCTGCAGCGTCGGCTAACATCTTTATTGCCGATTACCACTGGTGGCGTCACAAACTCATTATTACAAACTATTTATTTTTCCCCTTTTACATCATCATCCCCTTTTATTGGACGCCCAGGTCCACCGACCGGGTCACTGCTGCTGTGACACTACGCTTTTAAGAAGCGGTCCGATACCGAGAATCCCCAATGTCCTGGCAGGCGATGCACATGCACAGTGCACATGTGGACAGCAAATGGATAAAAAATACAATTGTGAACTTTTTCTAACAGAAACAATATTTCTTTCTATAGTTTTCTCAGAATTATTTCTCATATCGCATGGAGATTTTTTCTATTGTGAGATATTTAAGAGATTTAAGGAAGGAGGCAGACATATTTCCACGTTGCTATCTGAGCATAAAACCACTAATAAATGTTACACTCACAATGTAGCTATACATATCTTCAATTCATGTTTTCAATAGTCAAGTTCCAGGAGAATATTTAAGGTCTCAATAGATCCTGCTCTGGTTAGTTCCCTGATGAAAGAAACAGTGTTTTTCCGAAATGTGTAGGAATTTTGGACCGGCCAGGCTTCCACAGCTCAAGCTGTGTGAGGTCACATACGAGTTATAGAGACATAAACTTGTTACTGGGGACGGTACCGGCCGCAGCCTAGTGATTGATCATACATCGTATGGGAGCATGTGAATTGTATCTTGATTACACATAGAAACATTTAATAATGATGCCCAGACTACAGACAAAAGTGATGAATTGTTGTGTCTGGAGTTATGAGCTGGGATGAACCTCATCAGTTGTCAGGAGGTTTGTATGTAGGATTGGAACACTGTTTTTCTAGTGCTCATGTTACTCCGAATGGTGAGTTGTCCATCATTACATACGAGGTTGATCACACACAGCTCTTCAGTGAGATCAGGAGAGCTGAGAGCGGCCATTACATATCATAATGATAACGTCCCCTTTCATTTACAATAATCTCTGGAGGCAGATTATCATGCAGATCAGTGTCCTTCTCGTAGCCTGCAATATCTCATTCACATATAAGAAAAACATAGATTTCTCTGGAATAAGATATCACATCACAGGGTATCACTTTATTCAACTTCCTATGACCTACATGCCCATATAGATGTCTAAGGAGGGATGATCTTACTGACAAATTCCCTTTTATTAGTGTTTGAGTGACTTGTCACTCCTATACTTGTTTGTGTTAGGCTATTTATTTTTTGTATTTATTTTAACTTTGCTTATTATATAGTGTCATTATATTCCACAGTGCTTTACAGAGAAAATGAAGTTTAGTTTGCAATTAATGCATGATATAGATGCATCAAACTGTTTATTGTATATTTAATGAATGAATAAATATAAAATAATCTTTAATGGAAAATAAAGCATTTGGATGCACTGGAAGGATAAGGCAGCAATGTCTGTAAACTAAAATGCTCAGCGGCTTTGATTAATGCGACTAGAAGATATAAAACATTGGAGGCAGACAGTTTTCCAGTATGTTTACAACTCAGCTGTGATGTCATGGAATAATTTGTAACTAATCACCAGTACTCAGTAAGAAATCTATCTTCGGGGACCTGAGCTATTTACAAGAAATTGAATAAATTGTGCATTGTATAAAAACGTCTACAACAAATATGTGAGGCAAGAAAAACAGAAAGCATTGTGAAGATAAATGAAGAAAAATGCTCTTTAGACATCAATAACAACTGTAACAATCAAGAAATGCTAAAAACCCCAATTGGCCATACAGGACAAACCTCAGGGTTAACTGTGGAGACCTGAATAATGAAGCCTCCCTGCGTTATTATTGAAGACATCCTAATTAGTGCATGGTGGTGTAATGGCATTCTTTATTACTGTTGAAGAAATTTGCTGGTTTTCTTAGCTTGGAAGAAGTCTGAGTCCTCATAATAAACCAAGATCAAAGTAGTTCTCTGTGCTTCTTATTTTAGTGCAGCTAGTTCTATTCATATCAACACTGTCATCAGTGCGCCACCACGTCACAACTCACTGGTGGTTGGACAATGGTCTGATCATAGGATGGGCAACTCCTGGTGAGATCAGTAGCTATGAAAAATTTATGATATACAACATGGACATGCCATAAATGTGTCTCCCCTTTAAAATGCAGTTACATTAGAAAAATACATAAAGCTTTCACCTATTACTTAGGCAAGTTTTCTGTGTTGGTTCCACTGAAGACAGGACTCAAAAAAATCACTTTACAAATATTGATAATCACATCACTTACATGGCAATTGACAAATTTCCCTGCTGAGATTATGACATCTGTTTTCTGTTCGCTCTGATTAGAAAAACAACCAACTACTTCACTGAGCACATTACAAATGTATAGGTTTGATGCATATCACAGACTAATGTGATTTAAACAACGTGCTTTAGCATGTTTTCCATTAAATAGCTGGGGCTTTGAAGTAGTACAAAAGTCATTGCTCTTTTCTATACACTTCCAGTATGTTTATATTTTAACAAAGTCCCCATGGCTTCTTATACTGAGAGGAAACCATCCTACTACTATATGCACTCGGAAATAGGCGGGTCCACTGTGATAAACAGAATGACTGGTGATTGAAAATGAGTAAAATCACTGATCCAAGAACACATTGACAAATGGAGAGAAGCAGGCCAGAATAAAATAACGACTGGCAATTAGTTGATAAACTTTTTCATATAAACGATGTAACCTATTACATGACTTCTTTGACATAGTAGTTTTTAAGAACAAGAATCACCAATGAACAGATCACTCTTTATTAATTTCTGTTGTATTGTCCTATACAGGAAAGTATGGCATCTTTATAAAGTGTAGAACCGTAGGCTTGCTGTGTATATCTGCAGAACATCTGTAGATCCAGCTAAATTTGGTGACACCTGGTGTCCATCAGACCATTATCCGCCAAAGTGATTAGGATATTATGTTAATGATCTGCAGACATATATAAATATATATATTGTAAGGCAGTTGGACAAGTCGTGTATGGGAGGTATGTGTCCCCAAGGTGCCAAGCCTCGTTGATGTAGGACCTGGAGAAGCAGGCTCCATCACACTTAGTGCTGAGAGGTGGTTAATGGCCCCGGATTATGGGTCGGGTTTTATGAGCAACTGAAAGGCTGAGTGGGATCTGCTTCTCACTTACCTCCAGTCCAGGTCTTGGATTGTCTGATTTATATCAGCTGAGCCCACCTCAATTTGTCTGTGTGTTTTGCAAGGTGAGGAGATCTTGTATGTGCTACTCAGACCCTGCTAGAATCTGAGAGGAAAAGACTCATGTTTAAATGACTGAGCCTGTGTGGTATATGGACTTGTTATTTTCTGTTTTGTTCTGTTATATCTTTGTTTACTTAGAAGAGTCTGTTTTATTTTGTAACCCTGATGGTTTATGAACTTCTTTTAATAAACCGCCTGTATGTTTTGAGCTAATGAACTGCTTCCCGTGCGAACCAACATCTACTGCAGAGCTGACCCCTCACAATCGGTGCTTTGAATGCGGGCAGAAATCCCAAAGGACAGAGTGGTTCCTCAACCTTGCGAGGGCCCTCATGCATGCTCAGTATCTGTGAATGGGGTGCGAGTGACTGGACTGTTGGAGTGACTCTTATAAGGGCCACACTTCCACATCGGCTGATCCCTGGGAAGGTGGTGGGAGTTTGGTGTATCCATGGGGACACTAAGAACTATTCTGTGGCCCGGGTCAATGTAAGCTTGGACTGTGGCACCATGTCTCCGGAGGTGGGGGTAGCCAAAGACTTGTAGCACCCCATAATAATCGGATGTGACTGTGCGCTGTTCTGGGACATGTGGGGTAAAGTGGATGCCTGGTTGTTCGGACAGCAAGATCACCCCTAAAGAAACCTTGCCGCAGGCTGTCGGTTCTCTCATTACACTATGAATGGGGATCTGCTTTATAGAGTAACCAAGTGAAGAGGTGAGGTGATAGAGCAGTTACCGATGCCAGAGTCCAATAGACTCACAGTGTTAGACATGTCTCGTTCCCATGTCTTGGGTGGTCACCTGGATGCAGATAATACTCAGGAGAGCATCCTCCAGAGATTCTACTGGCCTGGGTGTTAAAGAAAAATTGTGAGCTATTGTAATGTATGTGGTACAGTTCATATAGCGTCTTGTGCTTGGGTGCGATGAAAATACTTGAGACACAGGTTGATAAAGAAAGTCTTGTATTGCTTCATACAAATTGGCAAAAATAAACACACAGGTTGCAAACACAGAAGCAGGAGACACAGCAGGCCAGAGTAATCTAAGCTCAGCAATAACTCTCCACAACAGATTCAGATCTTCTCTGTTACCGCAAGTCCATGCAAACGTGAGGCTCTCAAGAGCAGAGTTCAGAGTCCACAAGTGCTTCAGAGTTCCTCAGTAGGAATGGCTGGAGTACAAGGTCCAAGGCTTCAGGAGTCAGAACACAGGTTCACTGCAGGCTAGATTCTGAAGCACTGATTACTCAGCTGTGGCTGTTTAAGAAGCAAACGGAGAGAATCAGGGCGGGAACATGCAAGCTGGAAAACTCCATTTTGACTGAGGGCAAGATAGCTGCAGCAAAACAGAAAGCAAAATGGCAGACGAACAAACTGAGTTTCAGAAACAGATACACAGAACCTTACAGCTATTGTCGTTCCTGCCTCACGTACCAGCTAACCTCCCGGTAGCCATCTTCCACAGTCCTCTAGTTGCATTGCTCATCATTGAGGTTCCATTTGAACGCATAACAATGGATTTAGTGGGGCCCATGGTTAAGTCAGCAAAACAACATCAATATATATTTGTGGTCCTAGATTATGCTGCCTGGTACCTAGAGGCGGTACCATTAAGATACTTCTCAGCAAAGTGTATCTCTTGGGAGCTGCTCCATATCTACTCTGGAACTGCTCTGCCACTGGAGATACTGACGGATCAAGGACCCCCTTCATGTTGAAAGTCATGAGAGAGTTTTGTAAGATAATGCAGATATGCAGATTTCACAACTCCGAACCTCAATGTACCATCCCCAGACAGACGGACTGGTGGAGAGGTTTAATAAAACCTTGAAGGCTATGTTGAGGAAAGCAGTGGAGAAGGACGGCCAAGACTGGGACTGCCTGCTTCCCTATCTGTTGTTCTCCATCAGGGAAGTTCCCCAAGCTTCCACATGCTTTTTCCCATTTGAACTACTCTATGGCCGACACCCTTGAGGACTCCTGGATGTGGCAAAAGAGTCCTGGGAAGCTAAGATCACATCCTATAGAAGTGTGGTGGAGCCTATTGCCCAGATGCAAGAGAGGATGGCCAACATGATTCCTATTGTGAAGGCGCACCTCCTCAAGGCTCAGGAAGCACAGTCCAGCGTCTATGATAGGTCAGCCAGGGTGAAACAGTTCAACCCAGGGGATGGAGTACTTGTGCTGGTGCCCACATTGGAGAACAAGTTTCTTGCCAAGTGGCAGGGCCCCTATATGGTGGTAGAGAAAGTTGGTGAAGTCAACTATAAAATCCACCAACCAGCAAAGATGAAGCCCTACCAGGTTTACCATGTTAACCTGATTAAAACATGGCAGGACAGAGAACCCATGGAAGCTCCTTGTCTGGTGGCAAAGTCCAATGTCAGCATGGAAAATTTTAAGGTGGTGGACACCTTGTCCTGCTCAGAGAAACAGCAATGTCGGGAGCTGTTGCAGATGAATCACTCTGGTTATAGAGCATGAGGTACTCACAGAGCCTCATCTTCACATCAATCTGAAGCCATGTCGGATTCCAGAGGCCCACAGAGAGGTGATATTGAAAGAGGTGAAGCGGATGCTGAATCTAGGGATCATTACTTGGTGGCGCCCAACTTCTCCAAAGAGTTTATGGTCCAGACAGACGCATCTGATGTAATGCTGGGAGCAGTTTTGTCCCAGGAGATTAACTGAGAGGAACACCCTGTAATGTACCTCAGTCGGAAGCTGTCCACATGTGAGAAGAACTACTCCATAGTGGAAAAAGAATGCTTGACCATCAAGTGGGCATTGGACACTCTGAGGTATTACCTGTTAGGTAGAAGGTTCAGGTTAGTGTCGGACCATACCCCACTATTGTGGATGGGAGAGAAGAAGGGAAACAATGCTTGAGTAACTAGGTGGTTCCTAACCCTACAAGATTTTAGTTTTCAGGTGGAGCATAGGCCTGGGAAACAACATAGGAATGCAGATGCCCTATCAATGGTCTATTGTATGCAGAAGGTGCCAAGCCCCCCGGCTTTGGGAGGAGGGGGGTATGTAAGGTGACAGTTGGACAGGTCATGGATGGGAGGTATGTGTCCTGAGGTGCCAAGCCTCGGTGATGTAGGACACCAAGAAGCAGGCTCCAGCACACTTAGTGCTGAGAGGTGGTTAATGGGCCCGGATAGTGGATCAGGGTTTTGCGAGCAGCTGCAAAAGTTGGGTGGAATCGGCTGCTCACTTACCTCCAGCCAGATCTTGGATTGTCTGATTTAAAGGGAACTTGTCAGCGGGATTGTACACAGGAACCCACACACAGTGTCAGGTCGGTGCCGTTTATGATAATGATACTTGGTATATGGAATGTTATTTGTCACATTGGTTGATGAAATTAGTCTTGTGATTGTTGTTTAATCTTTATTTTTAGTTTTGAGTTAATGATATGCTTGTGCTTGGGGGCGGGCCTGTGGTGGGCTTCATGTGGTGCTCTGCTTAGGTATTCATAACGCAGAATGCTGACAGGTCACTGATCCCTCAGTGACCTGCCCCCTAGTTTACATAATGAATATATGTACATACTTAAAAAAAATCCTTCTGCAGGCAGGTGCCAGCTGTGGCACTTGCGCAGCAGCATAATCACATGTTTAATGTGCAGTTAATAATAGTTAATGTTTTCCTGAGAAGTATAAAAGAAAAATTTCATGTAAAAATGGCACCCACCTGCGCAATAGCAGCTATCGGTGTATATAGAGATGATCAGATAGCTGCCACTGCGCATATCATTTTAATCAGTATAATGGTGCCGATTTGACACTGTGTGTAGGTTACTGTGCACAATCCTGCTGACAGGTTCTCTTTAAGGAAATATTAGAACAAATGGAGTTACGAAATCTGTCTTTAAAGTAAATACAAAATCATTTTTATTTCTACCTTAGACATGAATATAAACATTTAATAAAATTGTCTTTCACCAGTAGATATAATAGTATTCCATAATTGACAGGTGAATTTGAGAAAAGGACTCAGGTATAGTGAGTCTAGAAGTCAACATTTCACTTAGAAGTATGAGACCATGAGAATCATGTTCATGAGGAATAGACCGCAGTATAATATGTTACTACGCCTTTAAGAGTCCATATGTGTGATGGCTAGCTCAGGTTGATCCTTATCCATATCGGTTTCAGTGTGACACCAGACTGTCAGCCTGTTTGTGCGTTTCGTGTGGACTTCCCCCAGTGCTCAGCATGAATACACCCCTTTTGAAAAATAAGATTTTAATCAGTTTTCAATAGCTCACAGAAAACAAGAACAGTTTCCAGAATATTGAAAAGACTGTTTCATAGAACTTTTTTAACCTATATTATGAAAGTAAGGTTATTAATACAACTTTCATTACAGAATCTTTAGTTCGACTCAAATTATTTCATGCAAAAATGAATACACCTAGCCAAAGGTCATCAATATCAAATTGATGGGGGTCCAACACCCAGAACCCCACAGATTAGCTATTATTAGCTCCAGTGGTAGCCAGATGTAGCCATTGGATAGAGCTGAACATCGCATTTCCGTCCAATGTGTAGTGAGTAGTGACCAGTTCTAAGAATTGCAAATCAGCTCCTATTCAAGAGTTTAGGAGCTGTTTTTACTTCTTGGCAGTGGCCACTACACATTGGACGAAACTGTACTGTTCAGCTACAGTGGCTTGTGAAAATATTCACCCCCTTGGCATTTTTCGTGTTTTGCCACTTCACAACCTGGAATTTGGAGGGTTTGCATCAGTTCATGTTTGCATTCGACACTGTGGACCATCAGCTCCTCCTCACTATGCTACACTCCATCGGTCTCAAGGACACCGTTCTCTCCTGGTTCTCTCCTATCTCTCTGACCATTCCTTCACTGTATCCTTTGCTGGTTTCTCCTCCTCTCATCTTCCCCTTACTGTTGGGGTTCCCAAAGGATCAGTCCTAGGCCCCCTCCTCTTCTCTTTGTATACTGCCCATATTGGACAAACAATCAGTAGATTTGGTTTCCAGTACAAACTCTATGCTGATGACACCCAATTATATACTTATTCACCTGATATCACGCCTGCCTTTTTAGAAAAAAACAGTGATTGTCTTACCGCTGTCTTTAACATCATGTCCTCCCTCTATCTGAAACGGAACCTGTCAAAAACAGAACTCCTTGTGTTTCCTCCCTCTACTAACCTACCTTTGCCTGACATTGCCATCTCTGTGTGTGGTTCCACCATTACCCCCAGCAACATGCCAGCTGTATTGGGGTCATACTTGATTCCAAGCTTTCATTCACCCCCACATCCGATCACTGGCTCGCTCTTGTTATCTCCACCTCAAAAAAATCTCTAGAATTCGACCTTTTCTTACTTTCAACTCTGCAAAAACTCTTAGGCTAAGTGCACACGTTCAGGAATGTTTGCAGAATATTCCTGAGCAAAACCGGACTTTTTTCGTGGCAAAAACGCACATTTTTTTGCGCGGCTTTTGCGCGTTTTCGGTGCGTTTTTTTTTGCGCAGATTTTTTCCTGAACTTTCTAGGTCAATAATATAGCGGGAAAAACGCTAGAAATCCGCAAAATTAATGGACATGTTGCTAGATTTTCCGCGATGCGTTTTTTTCGCGGAAAAAAACGCACCATGTGCACAAAAATTGCGGAATTCATTCTAAATGATAGGATGCTTAATTCATGCATTTTTGACGCGTTTTTTCCCGCGAAAAACACGAAAAAAAACGCAAATAATCCTGAACGTGTGCACTTAGCCTTACTGTTACTTTTATTCATTCTCGTCTGGACTATTGTAACTATCTACTAATCGGTCTCCCTCTTACCAAACTCTCCCCTCTCCAATCTGTCTTGAATGCTACAGCCAGAATCATATTCTTCACCAATCGTTATACTGATGCCTCTACCTTGTGCCAGTCATTACACTGGTTACCCATCCACTCCAGAATCCAGTACCAACTTATTACCCTCACCCACAAAACACTCCATGGCTCAGCACCACCCTACATTTCCTCCCTTGTCTTATCCTACCATCCTACCCGTGCCCTTCGTTCTGCTAATGACCTGAGGTTAGCATCCTCAATAATCAGAACCTCCCACTCCCGGCTCCAAGACTTTTCACGTGCTGCGCCAATTCTTTGGAATGCACTACCCAGGTTAATACGAATAATCCCCACAGTTTTAAGCATGCCCTAAAAACGCATTTGTTAAGACTGGCATACCGCATTAACGCATTAACCTAACTATCCCTGTTGGCCCATTCAAAAAATTTTCTACCATAATCAGGTACCTCGTATTATGTTTTCACCCGCTTTATGCATTTAATAGCCCTCTGTGTCTGTACTGTTACATACTTTGGCTGTTAACTGGTTCATGCAGAATTACATGAACACCCGATTCGAACACTATGGCTGGTTCAAACAATGAAAGCAATTGTTACCATCTACCTTTTGTGTCTCCCCTTTTTCCTCATAGATTGTAAGCTTGCAAGCAGGGCCCTCATTCCTCTTGGTATCTACTTTGATCTGTGTTTATTGTTATGCTGTAATGTCTATAGTCTGTACAAGTCCCCTCTATAATGTAAAGTGCTGCAGAATATGTTGGCGCTATAGAAATAAAATTATTATTATTATTAAAGAACATGCCTACAAGTGTGAATATTTGGTTTTCTTTTTAGTGAAGCAAACAACAAAAAGGGCAAAATAACTGAAAACTTCAGTGTGTATAACCCCTCAAAAGTCAGTACTATGTAGAGCCTCCTCCAATTAGAGCTGTAAGTAGCTTTGGATAAGTCTCTATGAGCTTTCCACATATAGCCACTGGGATTTTTGCCCATTCCTCAAGGCAAAACTGCTCCAGCTCCTTCAATTTAGATGGTTTCCTTTGGTGAACAGCAATCTTCAAGTCTGACCACAGATTCTCAATTGGATTAAGGTCTGAGCTTTGACTAGTCCACTCCACAAGATTTACACATTTCCTCTTAACCCCTTCATGACCCAGCCTATTTTGACCTTAATGACCTGGCCATTTTTTGCAATTATGACCAGTGTTCCTTTATGAGGTAATAACTCAGGAATGCTTTAAGGGATCTTAGCGATTCTGAGAATGTTTTTGTGACATATTGGGCTTCATGATAGTGGTAAATTTAGATCGATAATTTTTGCGTTTATTTGTGAAAAAAACGGAAATTTGGCAAAAATTTTGAAAATTTAGCAATTTTCAAATTTTTGATTTTTATTCAGCTAAACCAGAGAGTTATGTGACACAAAATATTTAATAAATAACATTTCCCACATGTCTACTTTACATCAACACAATTTTGGATCTAAATTTTTTTTGTTAGGAAGTTATAAGGGTTAAAAGTTGACCAGCGATTTCTCATTTTTACAACAAAATTTACAAAACCATTTTTGTTAGGGACCACCTCACATTTGAAGTCACTTTGAGGGGTCTATATGGCAGAAAATACCCAAAAGTGACACCATTCTAAAAATTGCACCCCTCAAGCTACTCAAAACTACATTCAAAAAGATTATTAACCTTTCAGGTGCATCACAGGAACTAAAGCAACGTGGAGGAAAAAATGGACATTTTAATTTTTCCAACAAAAATTTTCTTTTAGCATCAATTTTTTCATTTTCACATGGGCAACAGGATAAAATGGATCCTAAAATTTGTTGGACAATTTCTCCTGAGTGCACCGATACCTCATATATATTCATAAACCACTGTTTGGGCGCACGGCAGGGCCTGGAAGGGAAGGAGCGCCATTTGACTTTTTTAATGGAAAATTAGCTCCAATTGTTAGCTGACACCATGTCATGTTTGGAGAGCCCCTGTGTGCCTAAACATTGGAGCAACCCCACATGTGACCCCATTTTGGAGACTAGACCCCCAAGAAACTTATCTAGATGTGTGGTGAGCACTTTGAACCCCCAATTGCTTCACAGAAGTTTATAACGCAGAGCCGTGAAAATAAAAAATCATTTTTTTTCCTCAAAAAATTGTTTTTTAGCCCACAATGTTTTATTTTCGCAAGGGTAACATGAGAAATTGGACCCCAAAAGTTGTTGTCCAATTTGTCCTGAGTATGCTGATACCTCATATGTTGGGGCTAACCACTGTTTGGGTACACGTCGGGGCTCGGAATGGAAGTATTGACGTTTTGAAATGCCGACGACTTTGATAGAATGGTCTGCGGGCGTCATGTTACACTTGTAGAGCTCCTGATGTGCCTAAACAGTAGAAACCCACCACAAGTGACCCCATTTTGGAAACTAGACCCCCCAAGGAACTTATCTAGAACTGTGGTGAACAGTTTGAACCCTCAAGTGCTTCACAGAAGTTTATAACGCAGAGCCGTGAAAATAAAAAAATCATTTTTTTTCCACAAAAATCATTTTTTAGCCCCCAATTTTTTATTTTCCCAAGGTAATAGGAGAAATTAGACCCCAAAGTTGTTGTGCAATTTTTCCTGAGTAAACCACTGCTTGGGCACACTTCGGATGAAAACCCCTCAATTCTAACTCCAACCGTAACCCCAACAAACCCCTAACCACAACCCTAACCCCAACACACCCCTAACCCTAATCCCAACCCTAACCATAACCCTAACCCAACCCTAACCCCAACACACCCCTAACCCTAATCTGAACCCTAATCTCAACTCTAACCCTAATTCCAATCCTAACCCTAATTCCAACCCTAACCCTAATACCAACCCTAACCCTAATTCCAACCCTATTTCTAACCATAATCCTAACCTTAATTCTAACCCTAATTCTAACCCTAATCCTAACCCTAATTCTAACCCTAATCCTAACCCTAATTCTAACCCTAACACTAATTCTAATCCTAACCCTAATGGAAAAATAAAAATAAAAATATTTTCTTTATTTTATTATTTGTCCCTACCTTTGGGGGTGATAAAGGGGAGTTTTTACTATTCTTTTATTTTGATAACTGTGATAGAGTCTATCACATTGATTAAAATGTCTCAGAATGAATAAATGAATCTGCCGGCATGCGCATGTGCCCGCCATTTTGGAAGATGGTGGTGCCCATGGACAAGGGGCGAGGGACACCGGGACTCCGGAGGTACCTGGGGGGATCGGAAGGCGGGGAGGGGAGGGGGGCAGATGCTGATGGCGGCGGCAGATGTCCGTCGTCAGTTGGTGGCAGGGCAGATCGCCCCCGTGAGTCAGTGTGGGGGGTCAGATTACATTCTCTAGCCATGGCCGATGATCTTTCAGCATCGGCCATGTCTGGATTGTAATATTTCACTAAGTTTTGTTGGTGAAATATTATAATCGCTCTGATTGGCTGTTTCACTTTCAACAGCCAATCAGAGTGATCGTAGCCATGGGGGGGACAAAGCCATCACCCCTTGGGTGAAGCACAAGTGTTCCTCTATCTGCGGGTCGGGTGACCTTTCAATGACCCCGGTCACCCGACCCGCAGGAACGCGATTTATGCCATGATGCCTGGCGTCACAGGTCAGGAAGGCACAGGTTTTCATGACACCTACGTAGGAGTCAGGTCGGGAAGGGGTTAAACCACTCGAGTGTTGCCTTAGCAATATGCTTTGGATCATTGTCTTGTTGGAAACTAAACCTCCATCCCAGTCTCAAATTACTGACAGACTGAAATGTGTTTTGCGCAAGAATATCCTTGTATTTCACGCCATCAATCTTCCCCTCGACTCAGACCATTTTCCCTGTCCCTGCTGCCAAAAAACATCCCCACAGCATGATGCTGCCAGCACTATGTTTCACTGTGTAGATGGTGTTCTTGGGGTGATGAGCTGTGTTGGTTTGGTGCCAGACATAGCGTTTACCTTGGTGGCCAAAAAAATCAATTTTGGTATCATCTAACCACAGCACCTTCTTCCTTACATTTGGGGAGTCTCCCACATGTCTTTTGGCAAACTAAAAAAGAGCCTTACAATTTTTGCGCATAAGTAAAGGCTTTTTTCTGTCCATTCTTCCATAAAGGCCACCTGTATGGAGTGTATGGCTTATTGTGGTCGTATGGACAGATTCTCCAATCTCTGCTTTTGAACTCTTCAGCTCCTTCAGGGTTATCCTTGGTCTCTGTGCTGCCTCAATAATTAATGCCCTCTCTGTCCGTAGAGTTTGGTGGTTGGCCCTCTCTTGGCAGGTTTATTATGGTACTATGTTCTTTCTATTTGACGATATTGGATTTGATGGTGCTCCGGGGGATCATCAAAGATTGGGATTTTTTTTATAACCCAACCCTGACTTGTACTTCTCAACAACTTTATCCCTTACTTGTATTATATATATTATATACCTGGACAACCCCTTTAATCTGCAATGTGTGCCCCAGGTCTAAATAGGCTACATAGATTATGTTATATTCAGTGTAAATTCACAGTTCACCATAAGTCTCAAATGTTTTTCTTTTTAATTTAATAAACAGTGTACAATCATACCCCATGCTGAAAACATTTAAGGGCTGCAGTAGCTAAGAAAGGCCACTACACTGTGCTGTGGTATCCTGTGGTATATAGTTTATTTATGGCCTCCGCAGCTGATCAGTGGAGGTGTCAGATATTGGAATCTTATATTAATGACTTATCCTAGATATTGGGGTTTTCTCTAATAATCTTTCTTATGCCGATTGGCTTGTGCAAAACATCTTTAAAGGGAACTTGTCAGCAGGATTGTGAATCTAGCATATATGGTGTGTAGATTCTGGTGCAAACGGTCATATGACAAATAACAAGAATTTCTTCACTGACCTTAATGAAAGCAAGTCAGAAAAGGTCATCTTAGCTAATGGTCACTATATGACTTCAGAAGGAGTAGGAGACTGCTACCTCCACTGTCCAGTTTCCTCAGCACAAAGCAGAAAGGTCCCAATAAAGGATGTTCTCTATGTTCCCAGCCTTGAAAGCAATCTTCTGTCAGTAAAGAAGCTCATGGAAAAAGGGAATGTAGTTACTTTTAGAGATAACAACTGCATCATCTCAAAGAAGGGTCACACTCTTGCAGAAGGAGAAATCCAAGATGAACTTTATCAGCTAAAATGCAAAGAGTGTACAGTGCTAGATAAAATCTGCATAAGAACTGTATCCATGTATGGCACAGACATCTTGGGCACAGAGACCCAGAAGCAGTAAGGAAGCTAGCTCAACTTGCAAATGATATTGAAATCAACCAGTGTAGTCAAATGATGAAGTTTAATAGCTGTCTTAAAGGGAAAATGTCCAGAAAATCCTTTCCTAAAATAAGCACCACTAGATCTGCACAGCCTCTCGATCTGACACATACAGATGTATGTGGTCCAATGAGTGTTCATACTCCTAGCAAGAAGAGATATTTTCTCACATTTATTGATGACTACTCCAGATATACAGTCGTCTACCTGCTTCACAGTAAGGATGAAGTTCCACAGAAACTTGAAGAATATCTTGCTGTAGTGTTTAACAAATTTGGAAAAATACCAAAAGCCCTGCATGCAGATAATGGAACCGAATATACAAGTGGTAAGGTGCAAACCATTTTGAAAAAGAATGGAATTGTGTTCACCAACTCCAGACATGTGAGCTTACTGAGCTACCACAAGAAAAAAGAGCTATCGGATTTAAGTGTGCCTTCAAAAACAAATATGACTCAGAAGGTAAGGTTCACCCATTTAAGGCAAGATTGGTCACAAAAAGGTACTCGCAAAAGTATGATGAAGGTTATGATGTTACATTTTCTCCAGTTGCGAAGCAAACCACATTCAGAACTTTAATGTCCGTAGCTGCAGTTTAACAGATGACAGTGAGACATTTTGACATCAAAACAGCCTTCCTACATGGTGACATTGAAGAAGAGTTGAAGATGAGCCAACCCGAGGGATATATTAAAAAGGGTGAAGAGCACCTTGTTTGTAAAATGCAAAAATCTCTCTATGAACTTAAGCAGTCGCCAAGAGCATGGAACTCGAAAATGAACAAAGTTTTGATGGATGAAGCTTTTTAAAAGATCTCAAGCTGATCCATGTTTGTATACGAAATATGTAGGGAAGGAGTGGATGTACAGTACAGACCAAAAGTTTGGACACACCTTCTCATTCAAAGATTTTTCTGTATTTTCATGACTATGAAAATTGTAGAATCACACTGAAGGCATCAAAACTATGAATTAACACATGTAGAATTATACATTACACTTTACAAAAAAGTGTGAAAACTGAAATTATGTTTTATATTCTAGGTTCTTTTTAAAAGTAGCCACCTTTTGCTTTGATTACTGCTTTGCACGCAGAAAAGATGAACGGATGGACTCTACATGCCTGGTTCCCATCGTGAAGCATGGAGGAGGTGGTGTGATGGTGCAGGGGTGCTTTGCTGGTGACAATGTTGGGGATTTATTCAAAATTGAAGCGGTGAGCGATCCAGCTCACCCCAAACCATCTCGATTGGATTCAGGTATGGTGACTGTGGAGGCCAGGTCATCTGGCGTAGCACCCCATCACTCTCCTTCTTGGTCAAATAGCCCTTACACAGCCTGGAGGTGTGTTTGGGGTCATTCTCCTGTTGAAAAATAAATGATGGTCCAACTAAACGCAAACCGGATGGAATAGCATGCTGCTGCAAGATGCTGTGGTAGCCATGCTGCTTCAGTATGCCTTCAACTTTGAATAAATCCCCAACAGTGTCACCAGCAAAGCACCCCCACACCATCACACCTCCTCCTCCATGCTTCACGGTGGGAACCAGGCATGTAGAGTCCATCCGTTCACCTTTTCTGCGTGCAAAGCAGTAATCAAAGCAAAAGGTGGCTACTTTGAAGATCCTAGAATATAAGACATATTTTCAGTTGTTTCACACTTTTTTGTAAAGTGTAATGTATAATTCCACATGTGTTAATTCATAGTTTTGATGCCTTCAGTGTGATTCTACAATATTCATAGTCATGAAAATACAGAAAAATTGTTGAATGAGAAGGTGTGTCCAAACTTTTGGTCTGTACTGTATGTTCTCCTATATGTAGACAATGTAATCATGTCTCATCGAGATGAAAAAGAAATTTCAAAGCTAGGTGAAATTCTCAGCCAGCACTTTGAGACTAAGGAACTTGGAAATGTGACATATTATTTGGGAATCCAAATCCAGAGAGGAAGATGGGAGTTTTCTTCTCAATCAAAGTTCTAAAATTTCCACATTACTAAACCAGTTTGGAATGTCAGAAGCCAAAGTTGCGTCAACACTAATGGAGCCGTCCTACTTAAAGTTGGAAGGAGAAGAAGATTGGCTACCCAGCAATGAGAGTTACAGACAAGCAGTGGGGGCGCTTCTGTACATAGCAACCACAACTCGTCCGGATATAACAGCCACAGTCGGAATTCTCTGCCGATGTGTAAGCAAGCCACGCCAAAGAGACTCCAATGCAATTAAGAGAATTCTTCAATATCTTAAAGAAACTCAAAGGCAAAATTTTAAGATATCTGCATCAGGAGAGCTCACTCTCAGAGGTTATGTGGATGCAGATTGGGTTGGAGATTCAAGTGATTGGAAATCAACAAGTGGTTACACACGTGGTCAAAATTGTTGGCACCCCTTGGTTAATGACAGAAAAACCCACAATAGTGACAGAAATAACTTGAATCTGACAAAAGTAATAATAAATAAAAAATCTATGAAAATGAACAAATGAAAGTCAGACATTGCTTTTCAACCATACTTCCACAGAATTTAAAAAAAATAAAACTCATGAAATAGGCTTTGACAAAAATGTTGGTAACCCTGAAAATAATGTGACAAAAGGGACATGTTAAATCAAGGTGTGTCCACTAATTAGCATCACAGTTGTCTACAATCTTGGAATCAGTGAGTGGGCCTGTATAGAGGGCTACAGATACTCACTGTGCTGTTTGGTGATATGGTGTGTATCACACTCAACATGGACCAGAGGAAGTGAAGAAAAGAGTTGTCTCAGGAAATTAGAAAGAAAATTATAGACAAACATGTTAAAGTAAAAGTTATAAGACCATCTCCAAGCAGCTTGATTTTCCTGTGACCAGAGTAGC
The DNA here is from genome assembly GCA_033576555.1 of Oophaga sylvatica. Classification (NCBI taxonomy): domain Eukaryota; kingdom Metazoa; phylum Chordata; class Amphibia; order Anura; family Dendrobatidae; genus Oophaga; species Oophaga sylvatica. The sequence continues at coordinate 321,793,657 of JARQOD010000006.1, forward strand.
ACATATTATTCAGAAATTTAAGCTCCATGGGACTGTAGCCAACCTCCCAGGACGTGGCCGCAGGAGGAAAATCGATGACAAATCAAAGAGACAGATAATACGAATGGTAACAAAAGAGATCAGAAAAACTTCTAAAGATTAAAGGTGAACTTGAAGCTCAAGAACATCAGTGTCAGATCGCACCATCTGTCGTATGAGCCAAAGTGGACTTCATGGGAGACAACCAAGGAGGACACCATTGTTGAAAAAAAATCATAAAAAAGCCAGACTGGAATTTGCCAAACTACATGTTGACAAGCCACAAAGCTTCTGGGAGAATGTCCTATGGACAGATGAGACAAAATTTGAACTTTTTGGCAAGGCACATCAGTCTATGTTCACAGATGTAAAAATGAAGCATATCAAGAAAAGAACACTATCCCTACTGTGAAACAAGGAGGATACTCTGTTATGTTCTGTGGCTGTTTTGCTGCATCTGGCACAGGGTGTCTAGAATCTGTGCAGGGTAGAATGAAATCTCAAGGCTGTCAACGGATTCTAGAGAGAAATGTGCTGCCCAGTGTCAGAAAGCTTGGTCTCAGTCGCAGGTCATGGGTCTTGCAACAGGATAAAGACCCAAAAAACAAAGCTAAAAACACCCAAGAATCCCTAAGAGGAAAACATTGAACTATTCTGAAGTGGCCTTCTATGAGCCCTGACCTAAATCCTATTGAGCATCTTTGGAAAGAGCTGAAACATGCCGTCTGGAAAAGGCAACCTTCAAACACGAGACAACTGGAGCAGTTTGCTCTTGATGAGTGGGCCAAAATACCTGTCGAGAGGTGCAGAAGTCTCATTGACAGTTACAGGAATTGTTTGATTGCAGTGATTGCCTCAAAATGTTGTGCAACAAAATATTTAGTTAAGGGTACCATAATTTCTGTCCAGGCCTATTTCATGAGTTTTATTTTTTTTTTAATTCTGTGGAAGCATGGTTGAAAAGCAATGTCTGACTTTCATTTGTTCAATTTCACAGATTTTTTATTTATTATTACTTTTGTCAAATTCAAGTTATTTTTGTCACCACTGTGGGTTTTTCTGTCATTAAACGAGGAGTACCAACAATTTTGACCACGTGTGTACTTGTTCAAGTTAGGAGAAAATTCAATTTCTTGGTCTAGTTGCATTATTTTCTACAGAAGCAGAATATATGTCTGCTGCTTATGCAAGTCAAGAAGTAATTTGGTTAATAGTGTTTAAAGACATATTAGGTTCCCTTTTAGTTGTATTTTTAGTTTTTCTTGTGACTGGAACTACTATTTCATGGCTCTAATTAGTCTGTGACCTCAAATGCACTACCATTAGGGGTGGTAACCATGTTAAATTTGAAAATAAAACCATATGTATTATCTCTTACCTGTATTATCTTATGAACATAGCTGCAAGCTTTTCGTCTTATGTATTATTCTAACAATAAATCGCTTGTTACCTTTACATGCAATTCAACATTGTCCATCCACGTGTTGGCGCTTCCTACATTTGGTATTTTCTTCTTTCTTTTTTTAAAGTAACATGAATTTGAGATGCTTTAGTACTCTTTCATTGATTTGGGCAAGATCAAAGTGGTTTTTGCAGCGTCATAACATAAGATCATATTACCGTCTGTCCCCAACTAACTCTCCTTCCTCTAGAAAGTATGTCCAATGCCAACTAACCCAGTGAATTCAACACCTGCACATGCTTCAAGTTTCCAGTCTGCCTGCTTTCTTGCCAGGGTAGTCACCTTTCACATTGCTACATTAATGACCTAACACTAGTCTATGACAAGCACCTCTGCCTCTAACCTCTGCAAAGCTGGAGCTGCTTTTCTTGTTCTGCTTGCTGCTTTTGGTACATATACTGACCGCTCAATCCTTCTGCACTATTTTCTGATAGCACTGCAGGATAGATTTAGGAATAGGGACAGATGCTGTAAAAAGATACACCAGTACAGGAAATATAGGAAATTCTGCTTGTCACAAGCAGAAAAATATTTTTTTTTGCAAAAGTAGTAAAACCTAAAAAAATAAATAAATTGGCTTTCTCCCTAATTGCATCAACCCTAAGATTAAAGTTGACGGTTTAATCACAGATGTATCAGCTGTCATGTTTCATTTTACAAGTACAATGAGAACCATCATTATTTTAGGCTAGGTTCACAATGCATCTTTGTCTGCTGTCAGGCATATACATGTATGAGACTTATGTCTCATAGTGACCACAGATTGAATTAACTCAGTGGTACTCATTGCAAAAAAAAAGTAAAAGTAAAACATTGCAGTCACCCTGGAATTTGTGTCTGATGTATTTTCCTATAAAGTTAAATAATTTGTGTGCAGACACATAGCTACCACACAGAGTTGTAGTTATATTTTTTATCTTATTGCATTTTCTACTTTTAAAGGGAATCGGTCACCACATTTGACCTATCTAAACCAGGGGTCCTCAAACTTTTTACACAAGGGGCCAGTTCACTGTCCCTCAAACCATTGGAGGGCCGGAATATAGTTTAAAAAAACTATGAACAAATTCCTATGCACACTGACTGCTCATATCTTATTTTGAAGTAAAAAAACAAAACAAGAACAAATACAGTATCTAACCCCTTTACCCCCGAAGGTGGTTTGCATGTTATTGACCAGGCAAATTTTTACAATTCTGACCACTGTCCCTTTATGAGGTTATAACTCTGGAAAGCTTCAAAGGATCTTAGCCATTCTGAGATTGTTTTTCGTGACATACTGTACTTCATGTAAGTGGTAAAAATTTCTTTGATAAATAAACTTGCGTTTATTTGTGAAAAAAATAGAAATTTGGCGAAAATTTTGAAAATTTTGAAATTTTCAAACTTTTAATTTTTATGCCCTTAAACTAGAGAGTTATATTGCACAAAATAGATAATAAATAACATTTCCCACATGTCTACTTTACATCAGCACAATTTTGGAACCAAAAATTTTTTTATTAGGAAGTTGTAAGTGGTTAAAAGTTGACCAGCGATTTCTCATTTTTACAACACCATTTTTTATGGACAACATCACATTTGAAGTAACTTTGAGGGGTTTAAATGATAGAAAATACCCAGTGTCACCATTCTAAAAACTGCACCCCTCAAGGTGCTCAAAACCACATTTAAGAAATTTATTAACCCTTCAGGTGCTTCACAGGAATTTTTGGAATGTTTAAAAAAAATGAACATTTAACTTTCTTTCACAAAAAATTTACTTCAGATGCAATTTTTTTTTATTTTACCAAGGGTAACAGGACAAATTGGACCCCAAAAGTTGTTGTGCAATTTGACCTGAGTACGCTGATACCTCATATGTGGGGGTGAACCACTGTTTGGGCACATGGAAGAGCTCGGAAGGGAAGGAGCGTCGTTTGACTTTTCAATGCAAAATTGGCTGGAATTCAGATCGAACGCCATGTCGCGTTGGGAGAGACCCTGATGTGCCTAAACAGTGGAAACCCCCCACAAGTGACCCAATTTTGGAAAGTAGACCCCCTAAGGAACTTATCTAGATGTGTGGTGAGCACTTTAAACCCACAAGTGCTTCACAGAAGTTTATAACGTAGAGGCGTAAAAATAAAAAATCATATTTTTTTCCACAAAAATTATCTTTTCGCTCACAATTTTTTATTTTCCCAAGATTAACAGGAGAAATTGGACCCCAAATGCTGTTGTGCAATTTGTCCTGAGTATGCTGATGCACCATATGTGGGGTAAACCACTGTTTGGGCGCATGGCAGAGCTCGGAATGGAAGGAGCACCGTTTGACTTTTTCAACGCACAATTGGCTGGAATTGAGATTTAACACCATGTCACATTTGGAGAGCCCCTGATGTGCCTGAACAGTGGAAACCCCCCAATTCTAACTCCAACCTTAACCCCAACACATACCTAACCCTAATCCCAACTGTAACCAAAACCCTAATCACAAGCCTAACCCTAACACACCCCTAACCCTAATCCCAACCTTAACCCTTATCCCAACCGTAACTGTAATCCAAACCCTAACCCCAACTCTAGCCCCAACCCTAACCCTAACTTTAGCCCCAACCTTAACTCTAACTTTAGCCCCAACCCTAACCCTAACTTTAGCCCTAACCCTAAGGGGAAAATGGAAATAAATACTTTTTTTATTTTATTATATTTCCTTAACTAAGGGGATGATAAAGGGGGGTTTGATTTACTATTTATAGAGGGTTTTTATGTTTGGCAGCTGTCACACACTAAAAGACACTTTTTATTGCAAAAAATAGCTTTTGCATCACATTTTGAGAGCTATAATTTTTCCATATTTTGGCCAGCAGAATCATGTGAGGTCTTGTTTTTTGTGGGAAGAGTTGACATTTTTATTGGTTCCATTTTCAGGCACATGACATTTTTTGATCGCTTTCTTTTCCGATCTTTGGGAGACAGAATGAACAAAAACCAGCAATTCATGAATTTCTTTTGGGGAGGCGGTTACACCATTCCGCATGTGGAAAATTGATAAGGCAGTTTTATTCTTCGGGTCAGTATGATTACAGTGATAATTCATTTTTAACATTTTTTATGTTTTGGCGCTTTTATACAATAAAAACTATTTTATATAAAAATAATTATGTTTGCATTGCTTTATTCTGAGAGCTATAACTTTTTTATTTGTTCGCTAATGACGCTGTATGACAGCTCCTTTTTTGCGGGACAAAATGACGTTTTCAGCGGTACCATGTTTATTTATATCCGACTTTTTAATCACGTGTTATTCCATTTTTTGTTCGATGGTATGATGATAAAGCATTGTTTTTTGCCTTGTTTTTTTATGGTGTTCACTAAAGGGGTTAACTAGTGGACAGTTTTATAGGTCGGGTCGTTACGGATGCGGCGATACCAAATATGTGTACTTTTATTGTTTAGATTTTTTTTATTCAAATATTTATTTAGTGATAGAATAAATACTTTTTTTAAATTAATTTTTAAAATATTTTTACAATTATTTAATTTTTTTAAATTTAATTCTTACTTTTACGCTTTGTCCCACTATAGGACACTCACTTTGTGCTGTATGATTGCTTATATGGCATGCAGATCTGCATGCCATATAAGCTGTCAGTGCTGCACTCTGTGCACACTGACCTCAGAGACTTCCTGACATGCACTGTGCATGACAGGAAGTCTCTGAGCTCTGGTAGCTCGTATGTCGTCATGACAACATCAGGTTACCATGGGAGCGATCGGGACCCCGTGCCATGCCGCGATGTCTCCAATCCAAAGTTAGAGGGGCTGTCAGTGCTGACAGCTCCTCTGCCTGCTTCGGAACGCTGCGATCATGTTTGATTGCAGTGTTCCGGGGGTTAAAGTGCCGGGTGTCAGGTGTGAGAGTCAGCTGACACCCTGCCGCGATTAGCCGCGCTCCCTCCGTGAGCGTGGCCCATCACATATGGCTTACTATCCCATCCATGGTCATAGGGGCCCAGGTCATATGGATAGTATGTCAAATGTCAGAAATGGGTTAAAATGAAGAACAAATAAAGTTAAATAAACAAACTTACCAATATTTCAATGGGTTCTTTGAATATCTTTCTTGATATCATTGTTTCCTAGGGATTCCAAATTGCTATTCGTAAAATACCAATATATATACAGCACTACTAAAACAATATACCAGCAATAAAATTGCCCACACAGAGACATACAGCCTGCACTGCCCATCAATGCAGCCTTGCCAGTCCATATCATTTCAGCCTCACCAGTGCCCATATTGGTGGAACTCTGCTTTTACCTCAGACTCAGACTGGTGTGATGCTACAGTCCCCAATAGGCAAGTAAATGTCCCCAATAGGCAGCATAGGTCTCCAATAGGCAGATAAATGTCTCCAATAGGCAAGTAAATGTCTCCAATAGGCAGGTAAATGTCCCCAATAGGCAGCATAGGTCCCCAATAGGCAGGTAAATGTCCCCAATAAGCAGTACAGGTTCCCAGTAGACAGGTAAATGTCCCCAATAGGCATCACAGGTCCCCGATAGGCAGGTAAATGTCTCCAATAGGCAGGGATATGTCCCCAATAAGCAGCATAATCCCCAATAAGCAGATAAATGTCTCCAATAGGCAAGTAAATGTCTCCAATAGGCAGGTAAATGTCCCCAATAGGCAGCATAGTCCGTAATAGGAAGGTAAATGTCCCCAACAGGCAGCATAAGTCCCCAATAAGCAGCATAGTCCACAATAAGGAGGTAAATGTCCCCAATAGGCAGTACAGGTTCCCAGTAGACAGGTAAATGTCCCCAATAGGCATTACAGGTCCCTGATAGGCAGGTAAATGTCTCCAATAGACAGGGATATGTCCCCAATAGGCAGCATAGTCCCCAATAGGCAGGTATATGTCCCCAATAAGCAGCATAGTCCCCAATAGGCAGGTATATGTCCCCAATAAGCAGCATAGTCCTCAATAGGCAGCACAGGTTCCCCATAGGCAGCATAGTCCCAAATAGGCAGCCCAGGTCCCCAATAACCAGCATAGAATCATAGAATCATAAAATGGTAGAGTTGGAAGGGACCTCCTGGGCCTTCTGGTCCAACCCCCTGCTCAAAGCAGGATTCTGTTTGAAGACTTCCATTGAAGAAGAACTCACCACCTCTCGTGGCAGCCTGTTCCACTCATTGATCACCCTAACTGTCAAAAAGTTTTTTCTAATATCTAATCTGTGTCTCCTCCCATTCAGTTTCATCCCATTGCTTCTAGTCTTTCCTTGTGCAAATGAGAATAAAGATGATCCTTCTACAATGTGACAGCCCTTGAGATATTTGTAGACAGCTATTAAGTCTCCTCTCAGTCTTCTTTTTTGCAAGCTAAACATTCCCAAATCCTGCAACGGTTCCTCATAGGACATGGTTTGCAGACCGGTCACCATTCTGGTGGCTCTTCTCTGAACTTGCTCCAGTTTGTTGATGTCTTTTTTAAAATGTGGTGCCCAAAACTGGACACAGTATTCCAGATGAGGTCTGACCAAAGAGGAGTAGAGGGCAATAACGACCTCACGTGATCTAGATTGTATGCTTCTGTTGATACTTAGGCATAATCCCCAATAGGCAGGTATATGTCCCCAATAGGCAGCATAGTTCCCAATAGGCAGGTAAATGTCCCCAATAGGCAGTAAAGGTTCCCAGTAGACAGGTAAATGTCCCCAATAGGCATCACAGGTCTCCGATAGGCAGGTAAATGTCTCCAATAGACAGGGATATGTCCCCAATAGGCAGCATAGTCCCCAATAGGCAGTTAAATGTCCCCAATAGGCAGCACAAGTCCCCAATAGGCAGCATAGTCCCCAATAGGCAGCACAGGTCCCCAATAGGCAGCATGGTCCCCAATAGGCAGCACAGGTCCCCAATAGGCAGCATAGTCCCCAATAGGCAGAGTAGTCCACAATAGGCAGCACAGGTCCCCAATAGGTAGCATGGTCCCCAATAGGCAGCGTAGTCCCCAATTGGCAGCATAGTCCCCAATAAGCAGGTATATGTCCCCAATAAGCAGCATAGTCCCCAATAGGCAGGTATAGGTCCCCAATAAGCAGCATAGTCCCCAATAGGCAGGTATATGTCCCCAATAAGCAGCATAGTCCCCAATAGGCAGCACAGGTCCCCAATAGGTAGCATGGTCCCCAATAGGCAGCATAGTCCCCAATTGGCAGCATAGTCCCCAATAGGCAGGTATATGTCCCCAATAGGCAGGTATATGTCCCCAATAAGCAGCATAGTCCCCAATAGGCAGGTATATGTCCCCAATAAGCAGCATAGTCCTTAATAGGCAGCACAGGTTCCCCATAGGCAGCATAGTCCCCAATAGGCAGCACAGGTCCCCAATAACCAGCATAATCCCCAATAGGCAGGTATATGTCCCCAATAGGCAGCATAGTCCCCAATAGGCAGGTAAATGTCACCAATAGGCAGTACAGGTTCCCAGTAGACAGGTAAGTGTCCCCAATAGGCATCACAGGTCCCCGATAGGCAGGTAAATGTCTCCAATAGACAGGGATATGTCCCCAATAGGCAGTATAGTCCCCAATAGGCAGTTAAATGTCCCCAATAGGCAGCACAAGTCCCCAATAGGCAGCATAGTCCCCAATAGGCAGCACAGGTCCCCAATAGGCAGCATAGTCCCCAATAGGCAGAGTAGTCCACAATAGGCAGCACAGGTCCCCAATAGGTAGCATGGTCCCCAATAGGCAGCGTAGTCCCAATTGGCAGCATAGTCCCCAATAGGCAAGTATATGTCCCCAATAAGCAGCATAGTCCCCAATAGCCAGGTATATGTCCCCAATAAGCAGCATAGTCCCCAATAGGCAGGTATATGTCCCCAATAAGCAGCATAGTCCCCAATAGGCAGCACAGGTCCCCAATAGGTAGCATGGTCCCCAATAGGCAGCATAGTCCCCAATTGGCAGCATAGTCCCCAATAGGCAGGTATATGTCCTCAATAGGCAGCATAGTCCCCAATAGGCAGGTATATGTCCCCAATAAGCAGCATAGTCCCCAATAGGCAGGTATATGTCCCCAATAAGCAGCATAGTCCTCAATAGGCAGCACAGGTTCCCCATAGGCAGCGTAGTCCCCAATAGGCAGCACAGGTCCCCAATAACCAGCATAATCCCCAATAGGCAGGTATATGTCCCCAATAGGCAGCATAGATCCCCAATTGGCATAAATAGACCGGCATTAAACAAAAAATGCCAGTACTCACCTATGTCCCCCGCTGCTCTGAAGAGGGGCCCGCTCGACTCTGTCTTCTTCTGGCACACTGGCACAGGCGGTGTGATGACAATCACATCATCTGTGTGTGCTGCATACGGAGGGTCGCGCATTGCCTTTCCTCACCACCTCGTTGTTCCGTCCGTGATTACAGGTCCCGCTGGCATTGAACTGTAGTGAAGTTCAATGTCGGCTGGGCCCAGGGGCCGGAGAAATGTCCTCGGCGGGCCGTAGTTTGAGGACCCCTGATATAAACTATTAATATGGGCATACAGGTTATAGAATGCTAAAAACAACTCTACAATTGTGTCTCATATCAGATCCAGGGCCACCATAAGGACATTACTGCCCTTACTGGCATATGGGGCCCGATAAGCAGCAGGATCCTGCTGCTTCAGTAACTGACCATGCGTCCTCCAATGCACGATCAGTTAAAATCTGTTGCAATGCAGGAGATTCCTCCTGCACAGCAACAGTTAACAGTTGCCAAACAATCACAAGCCGGCAGTTGACGTCAGCGTGCATGTTGTTCATCACTGTCATATGCTGGAACGGCACTGCGCGCCTCAGCCGAATCGTAGATGAGCTCGGCCAGGTAAGGAAAAACATTTTTTTTGTAAAGCTGTGGTATGGGTCATATTATACTGGTATGCGGGTGCATTATACTACTATAAGGGGGAGGGAAAGGGGATCCATTATACTATTGGGCTGCTGTATTATACTATGGGGCTGCTGTATTATACTGCTATGGTGCTGCTGCATTATACTATGGGGTGCATTATACTGCTATGGGGCTGCTGCATTATTCTATGGGGTGCATTATACTGCTATGAGGCTGCTCCATTATACTATGAAGGTGCATTATACTCCTATGGGTGCATTATACTATGGGGCTGCTGCATTATACTATGGATGAATTATACTATGGGGTACATTATACCTCTATGGGGCTGCTGCATTATACTATGGGATGCATTATACTCCTATGGGTGCATTATACTATGGGGCTGCTGCATTATACTGCTATAGGGCTACTGCATTATACTCCTATGGGGCTGCTGCGTTATATGCCTATGGGACTGCTGCATTATACTCCTATGGGGCTGCTGCATTATACTCCTATGGGGGTGCATTATACTATATATGACTATGGGGTACATTATACTATTTTGGATCACTATGAGGGCAATATGGAGAGACATGGGTGAAGAATGGAGAGACATGAGGCAGAATGGGAGGAAACATGGGGTCCAGAATGAGGGATATTATTATTGTAGGGGCTAATTAAAGGATATTATTTTTGAGCATACTGTTTTCAGTGTGGGTGAGGAGATGTCCTCTTACTGTGCAGGGCGACATGGTCGCTTTTTTTCTTCATCTCGTGTTATGAATGTGCTGGAGATGGTTTCTGAGCAGAGGCTCCCTCTGATGGTTGCAGACAGTACTGAACCTTACAGCGAGTAATGGCAATCTGGGATCACGGGCTGGACTGATATAAGGGAGGTTCGCTCCCATGATGGTCACCGGTGATCAATTGTTCTTGTCTCAATTGTGGTTCCTGGTTCATTTGGAAGCCTGCTGGAGTCTTGCATGCATCTGCTGCTTTCAGATAAGATATTTTCTGCTTTTCTTTTTGTGCTTGCTTTTTGCATAATTTTTTGCACTTTTGTGGAGGTCAGCCGGGTCCCCTCCTGGTGCCTGTGCTACTCTCAGTTTATCTGTAGCCACTGTTATTTGTTCATTTGCTTTTTCCTGTTTTTTCAGTGGCTGCGGCTTAGTTTTGTTACACCAGAGATCTGACTTAGGTGGTGGAGATCGTATGATCTCAGGTGTTTTTGCAATCAGAAAAGATGGTATTTTTAGGGGTTTTTGTTAGATTGCAGTCAGAATTCTTTCCTTTACTTTTCTGTCTAGACAGATTGGGCCCCAGCGTTTGCTCATTCTATTTTCTGTCTGTGTCCGCGCTTCTTCTTGTCTAACCGCCATTACATGTTTGGGGCTTCCTATTTTCTTTGGGGATCTGCTCCGGGGCAGATAGCTTTCATCTTTCTGCCTTTAGGTGTAGTTATCTCTCAGGCTGTGACGAGGCGTCTAGGATCAACGTAGGAATGCTCCATGGCTACCTCTAGTTGTGTGGTTAGTTCAGGTTACTGCAATCCAATAGGTTCCAGCCTCTCTGGTGTATTGCCGTTTTTGCTTTTTCTCCTCAGCTACCGAAACATAACAGTATCACCGGCCTAAACTGAAAATTATATGGTACTCACAGAAGGGAAAAATAGTGTGGAAAAAAAAAAAAAAGTTGTCAGAGTTGTCAGAGATTTTTTTTTCTGTGTGTTGCATTTTTTCCCTCTTTTTCTCTGTGTGCTGAGGAGGATTTTTTTTTCTCTCAATGAAGTTTGCACAGTTGTCTGGCCGTGTGGATCAGCTTGCCACTGAGGTTCGGAGTATTGCTTCCCATCTTGCAGGGTTGCCGGTTGTGGAACCTAGGATTCCCATGCCAGATTTGTTTTTGGGGATCTGGCTAAATTTCTGAAATTCAAAAATAACTGTAAGTTGTTTTTTTGCGTTAAAACCTAAGTCCTCGGGGAGCGCAGCACAGCAGGTTCAAATTGTCATCTCTCTCCTGCGCGGCGACCCTCAGGATTGGGCTTTTACCCTGACACCTGGGATCCTGTTTTGAATGATATTGATGTATTTTTTTCTGGCTCTGGGGTTATTGTACGATGAACCTAATGTCACTGATCAAGCTGAAAAAACCTTGTTGGCATTAATCAGGGTCTTGAAGATGCTGAGTTGTACTGTCAGAAATTCCGAAAGTGGGCAGTCCTGACTAAATGGAATGATGCTTTGGCAGCCCTTTTACGGAAGGGGCTGTCAGAGAATGTAAAGGATGTCATGGTGGGATTCCCTGTCCCCTCTGGTCTCAATGATTCTATGTCATTGGCTATTCAAATTGACAGACGTTTGCGTGAGCGCAGAGGTATGCGTGAGATGGTGTTGCCTTGTGAGCCAGCTCCTCGGCCCATGCAGTGTGATGGAGTGACTTCTGGGGCTCAGCGTCATGAGTTTTGAAAGCGCAATGGGTTATGTTTCTACTGTGGTGACGCCTCACATGCTCTTTCCGTCTGTCCTAAGCGGGGAAGACGTTTTGAACGCTCAGTTGTCTTGGGTAGTGTTCAGACTAAATTTCTGTTGACTGTTAACCTGATTTGCTCCCTGTCCACATTTTCTGCTCAGGCTTTTGTTGATTCAGTAGCAGCTATTAACCTGATGGATTTTGGCTTTGCCAAACGTTGTGGGTTTCCCATGATACCCCTGTGGAAGTCTATTCCCCTACTGGGCATTGATTCTACCCCTTTGGCGGAGAATAAAACCCAGTTTTCTACTCAGGTGATAATGAGGGTTGAACCAGATCATCAGGAGAGTTGCAAATTTTTGGTGCTGCATAATCTCCATGACATTATTGTACTAGGTTTCCCTTGGTTATAGTCTCATAATCCTGTTTTGGATTGGAAATCTGTGTCTGTGACCAGTTGGGGCTGCCAATATGTTAATACTGACACTCCTGTTTTTTCTACCTTTCCCCAGTCTCAGGATGTTCCTGACTTTTTGACTGATTTTTCGGATGTGTTTCTTGAAAGTAAATCTGCATCCTTGCCCCCTCACAGGAGCTATGATTGCGCTATTGAATTAGTGCCTGATGGTAAATTTCCTAAAGGTCGCCTTTTTAACTTGTCTGTACCTGAACACGAGGCTATGCGATCTTATATCAAGGAGTCAATGGAGAAGGGTCATATCTAGTGTTGAGCGATACGATACCGCAAGTATCGGGTATCGGCCGATATTAGCTCTATCGGCCTTTCGATACTTAGTTCCGATATTTTCGTCTTATCGGATACCGGAATCGGGATTGTCACTGTCACGGTCAGTGTCCGTCGGTCGGGTCTGTCAGGAGTCAGCGGCACTTACCTGGCAGAAGATCTCCGGCGGTCACGGGCTGGACTGCTTGATGGCCGCCATCATCTTTCCCCGGCGGTCACATGCAGTTTCTCGCGATAACTGCAGTGACTGCTGGGTAATCCCGGCCGTAAAGCAGTCAGTCCGATGACGTCACCGCCGGGGAAGCAGGTAATCAGCTGTGCTGCGTCGCGATGACAGGCTCTGCCTGTCATTGCGATGTAGCAGAGCTGGATCGTCGTGGGACCTCGTTACTATGGACTGCGTCGGACAGGTGGTATACTGTTGTTTTTTTTTTTTTCTTTTTTTACAGGAGATCGATGGCGTCGCAGGAATGAGTGTATAATAAAATTAATGAAAACTGTGTTGTCTCTTTTATTTCATTAAAAGACTTTTTTCTTGCTTTGTCTTTTTTTTATACATTTAATAACTTTGGGATTAATAATGGATCGGTGTCTTATTGACACCTCTCCATTATTAACCGGGCTTACTGTCACCGTGCAATCAACGGTGACATTAACCCCTTATTACCCCACTTGCCACCGCTACAGGGCAGTGGGAAGAGCCGGGTAAAGTGCCACAATTGGCACATCTTTTGATGCGCCAAATGTGGGGCTGCTGTAGCCTGGTATTATCAGGCTGTTGAGGGCCAAAATCCATGGGACTTGACAGTCTTTTAATACCAGGCCGCAGCAGTCTGCATTTTACTTGGCTGGTTAACAAAAATAGGGGGACCCCTACGCCGTTTTTTTTTCGAGGGGATCCCCTATTTTTGTTAACCAGCCAAGCTAAGCAGACTGCTGTGGCCTGGTATTATCAGGCTTGCAAGGTCCATGGATATTGGATACTTACCAGCCTGAAAAACCAGGCCTCAGCGGTCTGCTTCATCTGGCTGGTTAACAAAAATAGGGGGGACCCCACGCCAATTTTTTTCGAGGGGATCCCCTATTTTTGTTAATCAGCCAAGATATGCAGACTGCTGTGGCCTGGTATTATCAGGCTGGCAAGGTCCATGGATCTTGGCTCCTTAACAGCCTGAAAATCCAGGCCTCAGCGGTCTGCTTCATCTGGCTGGTTAACAAAAATATGGGGGACCCCACGCCAATTTTTTTCGAGGGGATCCCCTATTTTTGTTAATCAGCCAAGATACGCAGACTGCTGTGGCCTGGTATTATCAGGCTGGCAAGGTCCATGGATCTTGGCTCCTATAACAGCCTGAAAATCCAGGCCTCAGCGGTCTGCTTCATCAGGCTGGTTAACAAAAATAGGGGGGACCCGACGCCATTTTTTATTCGAAGGGAACCCCTATTTTTGTTAATCAGTTCCCTCTGACGTCACTGATTGTGTCCCTGGCTGACCTGAAGTGAAAGTGGAAAGCAATCAATTAAGCTTTCCACTTCCTCTCCTGTCAGCCAGGAGAGGAACTCATTCATTTGGGGGTTTACTGTGAGGCTGCAGCATTAGCTGCGGTCCCTGCAGTAAACATTAACCCTTTCTGAAGGATTACACCGTGGGACCTGACTGTGCATGGGATAGGTAACAATAATTTTGCTTTTTTATTTTATTTTTATTACAGGAAATGTTTTTTGAAGTCAAATAAAAGATGGTCAAAAACGTGTCTTTATTTCATTAAAACGATTTTTAATTAAAGTGTGTGTGTTTTATTTTTATTTCATGCAATAGGATTAATAATTGATAGTTGTCTAATTGACAGCTCTCAATTATTAACCTGGCTTAAGGTCACCTTTCAATTGCAATGTGGCTTTAACCCCATATTAACCCATTCGCCACCGCTACAGGGCAATGGGAATAGACGGGCAAAGTGCCAGAAAGGGCGAATCTAATTATAGATTTGTCTTTTCTGGGTGTCTGGGGGCAGATGTTAGTAGCCAGGGGGGGCCAAAAATAATGGTCCCTCTCTGGGCTATTATTATCTGCCCCCATTCGCTGGCTTTGTCTGTCTGGTTGCGAAAATAGGGCGGGAGCCCACGCATTTTTTTTAAACAATTTTACACCTCATATATATATATATATATATACATGTCATTGAATTTGTGACACATATATATATATTTATATTTATAGTTCATACACTTCTACATAGTATAATAGCCGCTAAGTCAATTGACGGCTTTTGTGAAAATGCAGAACCCGACATGAAATGACACTTGGTGTACATAGGGTTAACCATGTCTTTTCATGTCCTTTGCTATCTGATTTGCACAAACAATTACATCAGTCTATGTGTGCAAAATTTCACACCTGTAGGGGTTAATTAAAGGTGTAAATTCGTAGCAAAAAAGTCCGGTTTTTTTACAACGAATTTACACCTTTAATTAACCCCTACAGGTGTGAAATTTTGCACACATAGACTGATGTAATTGTTTGTGCAAATCAGATTGCAAACGACATGAAAAGACATGGTTAACCCTATGTACACCAAGTGTCATTTCATGTCGGGTGCTTCTGTCTTTTCACAGAAGCCGGCTTTACCCGGCAATTGAATCAGAGGATATTTTACTATGTAGAAGTGTATAAACTATACATATATGTATATATATATGTCACAATGACATGTATATATATATATATATATGTATTCTATGTGTGTATATTTAGTGTTTACAAGGAAATAAAGGTTTTTTTTAGTTGCGATATTTTGTTCCCATAGACTTACATGGGACTTCCGGTATCGGAATCGGATATCGACGATATTTAGTGATATCGGCGATACCATTCCGATCCGATATTTTTAGATATCGAGCAGTATCGCTCAACACTAGTCATATCAGACCATCCTCTTCACCCTTGGGCGCCGTTTTTTTCTTGGTGGCCTACTTTGTCTCGTGACGTCAGGGAATTTGTGCAGTCCTGTGGGACTTGCTCTTGTTCCAAGCCTTGCTCTCGCTCTGGTGGTTTGTTAATGCCATTACCTGTGCCCAAGAGGCCATGGACCCATATCTCTATGGATTTTATTTCCGACCTCCCTGTTTCTCAGAAAATGACCGTTATCTGGGTAATCTGTGATAGGTTTTCCAAGATAATACATATTGTGCCATTACCTAAGTTACCTTCCTCCTCCGAATTGGTGCCTTTGTTCCTTCAGCACGTGGTTCGGTTACATGGCATTCCGGAGAACATTGTGTCTGACAGAGGAGTCCAGTTTGTTTCCAGATTTTGGAGGACATTTTGTTCTAAACTTGGTGTTCAATTATCTTTCTCCTCTGCATTTCATCCTCAGACCAATGGACAAACCGAGAGAACAAACCAGACCTTGGAGACTTATTTGAGATGTTTTGTGTCTGCTCATCAAGATGACTGGGTCTCTTTTTTGCCTTTGGCTGAGTTTGCTCTTAATAATAATACCCGCTCATTAAGGTCATGTAATATGGACGCGACGCCACTCCCATGGGCGTGGCCTCCATATTCATGGCCTTAATGAGCGGTATTACGTCCCGCTCAGCGCTGGAGAGCTGCAGGAAGCCGGGGAGAGCTGCAGGAAGCCGGGGAGAACGCAGGATTGCTGGCTGGGACGTTCAGCGATGGCACGGGGAGGGTGAGTATGATGGAGGAGGATGGGGGAGCATGGAGGAGGACAAGGAGCATGGAGCAGGATGGGGGGAGGACGGAGAGCACGGAGCAGAACGGAGGAGGATGGAGAGCACGGAGCAGGACGGGGGAGGACGGAGAGCATGGAGCAGGACGGGGGGAGGACGGAGAGCACGGAACAGAACGTGGGGAGGACGGAGAGCACGGAGCAGGACAGGGGGAGGACGGAGAGCACGGAGCAGGACGGGGGGGAGGACGGAGAGCACGGAACAGAACGGGGGGAGGATGGGAGCACGGAGCAGGACGGGGGAGGACGGAGAGTACGGAGCAGAACGGGGGAGGACGGAGGGCACGGAGCAGAACGGGGGGAGGACGGAGAGCACGGAGCAGGACGGGGTGGGCACAGAGGAGAATGGGGGAGTGCAGAGCTGGATGGGGGAGCACGGAGCAGGACGGGGAGGATGGAAAGCACGAGCAGGACAGGATAATGGAGCAGGAGGAGGGGAGCACAGAAGAGAATGGGGGCACACAGAGCTGGATGGGGGAGCACAGAGCAGGACCAGCAACTTATACACCTGGCTTATACACGAGTCAATAAGTTTTCCAAGTTTTTTGTGGCAAAATTAGGGGGGTCGGCTTATACACGGGTCGGCTTATACATGAGTATATACGGTATGTCTTAAATATCTGAATATGTGTTAAAAAACACATATAAACACATACCTTTTTATGTAACACACACAACGAAACAAACATACATAGTGAGACCCACACATATTTAGGTTAGGTGCACAGTAATTGGCAGCACTTTGGACGCAGCACATGTCCGCTGTGTCCAAAGTGCTGAGGACTTTTGAACGCAGGTGATTCCGCATGTGTTCACTGAACCGTGCGGATTCACCGTGTCCAGTACATTGTAAGGGTGAAATTTATTTTGCGGAGACTTACCCCCCCGAAGAAGCTGACGTGAAATGAGGTTTCTGCATCTCATGGACAGTTAAATACAATAGGCACTTTGCCCCTATCTATAATATAATGCTAGGAGCGTCACTCTGTCCGAAGCCTTTATAGACTGCGCAAGCGCGACACCCTGTGCAGTCTGGCTCCAGACAGATTGAGGCATCCAGCGGTGAGAACTCTGTATGGCGCCGCAGATCGCGGTATGCGTACTGGATGCATACCGCAATCTCCGGCGCCATACTCACATACTTACCTGACCGGGAGGAGCGTTGCCGCGGCGCTTCTCTTCTCCCGGGGCAGGAGACCAGGAGTGCGCGTTGGAATCACGCATGCGCAATAGCGCTATCCGGCACCATTTTGCTGAAGACACATTTACAGTGTGTCTACAGCAATATGGCGCCGGACCGCCCGGTATGGGCATGCGCGTACTCCAGCGACGCTCTCTTCCCCCCGGGTTCCAGCAGAACGGAACAGCGCTGGAGCATAGGGAAGAAAGGTGAGTATGGGGGTATGTGTGCAGTTTAATAGCGGTGAGGGGGCCATGCATATCAGGATAGGGGAGTGAGGGGGCCATGCACATCAGGATTGGGGGGTGAGGGGACCATGCACATCCGGATTGGGGGGTGAGGGGACCATGCACATCAGGATTGGGGGGTGAGAGGACCATGCATATTAGGATTGGGGGTGAGAGGACCATGCACATCAGGATTGGGGGTGAGCGGACCATGCACATCAGGATTGGGGGGGTGAGGGGACCATGCACATAGGGTTGGGTGAGGGGACCATGCACATCAGGGTTGGGGGGTGAGAGGACCATGCACATCAGGATTGGGGGGTGAGGGGACCATGCACATCAGGGTTGGGGTGAGAGGACCATGCACATCAGGATTGGGGGTGAGGGGACCATGCACATCAGGGTTGGGGTGAGAGGACCATGCACATCAGGATTGGGGGGTGAGGGGACCATACATACCAGGATTGGGGGGTGAGGGGACCATGCACCTAAATGAATTCAAGTTTCCAGGCCCAGATGAATTACACCCCAGAATACTGAAGGAGATAGCAGAAGAAATTCTTGAACCACTGTCCATAATCTTTGAAAATTCTTGGAGAACAGGTGAAGTCCCAGAAGACTGGAGAAGAGCAAATGTTGTTCCTATCTTCAAAAAGGGGAAGAAGGTGGACCCAGGGAACTACAGGCCGGTGAGTCTGACTTCTATACCAGGAAAGATCTTTGAACAAATTATTAAAGAACATGTATGTAAGTACCTGCATAAGAATGAAGTGATTAAACAGAGTCAGCATGGGTTTGTAACTAATAAGTCATGTCAGACTAACTTAATTTCCTTCTATGACAGAATCACTGACTGGGTGGATCAGGGAAATGCTGTAGATATAGTATATCTTGACTTCAGCAAAGCATTTGACAAAGTATCTCACACAATCCTTATTGAAAAAATGACTAAGTATGGAATGGACAAGGCAACTGTTAGGTGGATTCATAACTGGCTTAGTGATCGGACTCAAAGAGTGGTCGTAAATGGCTGCACATCCAGTTGGAAGAATGTCTCAAGTGGGGTACCACAAGGCTCTGTTTTGGGCCCTGTATTGTTCAACATCTTTATCAATGATTTAGATGAAGGAATTGAGGGTAAACTGATCAAATTTGCTGATGACACAAAGCTAGGAGGGGTAGCTAATACTAGAGAAGAGAGAGAGAGGATTCAAAAAGATATAAATAAACTGGAACAGTGGGCAGCAACTAACAGAATGGTTTTTAACAGGGAAAAATGCAAAGTACTACATCTGGGCAATAAAAATGAAAAAAGCATATACAAAATGGGAGGAATAGGGCTAAGTAACAGCACATGTGAAAAAGACTTGGGTATACTAATTGATCACAGACTGAACATGAGTCAACAGTGTGATGCAGCAGCAAAAAAGGCAAATACAATTCTAGGATGTATCAACAGAAGCATACAGTCTAGATCACGTGAGGTCATTATTGCCCTCTACTCCTCTTTGGTCAGACCTCATCTGGAATACTGTGTCCAGTTTTGGGCACCACATTTTAAAAAAGACATCAACAAACTGGAGCAAGTTCAGAGAAGAGCCACCAGAATGGTGACCGGTCTGCAAACCATGTCCTATGAGGAACGGTTGCAGGATTTGGGAATGTTTCGCTTGCAAAAAAGAAGACTGAGAGGAGACTTAATAGCTGTCTACAAATATCTCAAGGGCTGTCACATTGTAGAAGGATCATCTTTATTCTCATTTGCACAAGGAAAGACTAGAAGCAATGGGATGAAACTGAATGGGAGGAGACACAGATTAGATATTAGAAAAAACTTTTTGACAGTTAGGGTGATCAAGGAGTGGAACAGGCTGCCACGAGAGGTGGTAAGTTCTGCTTCAATGGAAGTCTTCAAACAGAGGCTGGACAGACATCTGTCTGGGATGATTTAGAGAATCCTGCTTTGAGCAGGGGGTTGGACCAGATGGCCCAGGAGGTCCCTTCCAACTCTACCATTCTATTATTCTATGATTCTATGATTCTATGCATACCAGGATTGGGGGGTGAGGGGACCATGCACATCAGGGTTTGGGGGTGCGAGGACCATGCACATCAGGATTGGGGGGTGAGGGGACCATGCACATCAGGGTTGGGGGGTGAGGGGACCATGCAGATCAGGATTGGGGGGGGACCATGCATACCAGGATTGGGGGGTGGAGGGACCATGCACATCAGGATAGGGGGGTGAGGGGACCATGCACATCAGGATTGTGGGGTGAGGGGACCATGCACATCAGGATTGGGGGGTGAGGGGACCATGCACATCAGGATTGGGGGGTGAGGGGACCATGCACATCAGGGTTGGGGGGTGAGAGGACCATGCATATCAGGATTGGGGGGGTGAGGGGACCATGCACATCAGGATTTGGGGGTGAGGGGACCATGCACATCAGGATTGGGGGGGTGAGGGTACCATGCACATCAGGATTGGGGGTGAGAGGACCATGCATATCAGGATTGGGTTGGTGAGGGGACCATTCATATCAAGATTGGGGGTGAGGTGACCATGCATTCCAGGATTGGGGGGGTGAGGGGACCATGCATACCAGGATAGGGGGGTGAGAGAACCATGCATACCAGGATGGGGGGGAGAGGGAACCGGGGACCATGCATGCCAGGATAGGGGGATGAGGGGATCATGCATATCAGGATTGGGGGTGAGGAGAACATGCATACCAGGATTGGGGGGTGAGGGGACCATGCATACAAGGATTGGGGGGTGAGAGGACCATGCATACCAGTATTAAGGGGTGAGGGGGCCATGCATACCAGGAATGGGGGATGAGGGGTAATATGCATACCTGTTGTGAATATGCTGGAGGCGGCTTCTGAGCTGGGGCTCCCTCCGGTGGTTGCTGAGGGTAATGAACTGATTACTGAATGGCCTTCAGCTGGCGCTGAATGGTAGGATATAAGTGGCCTGAGTTCCCAGCAGCCTTGCCGGTTATCAATTGTTCCTTCTGGTCTTGATTGAAGCACTGCTAGTTTCCTGCTCTCCTTCAGATAAGTGTTTGCTGTTTTTTTTCCTCTGTTTGATTTTCTCTGCTGGTTTGCTGCTTGCAGGGGACTGCAGCCTGTCCCCTTTTGGGGGTCTGGCGCTGCAATTGTGCTCCGTTTGTGTCTGCACTTTTGCTTTGCTCCTTTGTTACTTTTTATTTGCTGAATAGCGTTTTGTTACACCAGAGATCTGATTTAGGTGGATGAGATCGTGTGATCTCAGTTTTTTTGGCAATCAGAAGTGTTGGTATTTTTGTTAGGGTTTTTTTTGGATTGCAGTCAGAATTCTTTCCTTTACTTTTCTGTCTAGACAGATTGGGCCCCAGCGTTTGCTCATTCTATTTTCTGTCTGTGTCCGTGCTTTCTTCTTGTCTAACCGCCATTACATGTTTGGGGGCTTCCTATTTTCTTTGGGGATCTGCTCCGGGGCAGATAGCTTTCATCTTTCTGCCTTTAGGTGTGGTTATCTCTCAGGCTGTGACGAGGCGTCTAGGATCACCGTAGGAACGCTCCACGGCTACTTCTAGTTGTGTGGTTAGTTCAGGTTACTGCAATCCAATAGGTTCCAGCCTCTCTGGTGTATTACCGCTTTTGCTATTTTTTGCTATTTCTCCTCAGTTACCGAAACATAACACATACTAGGATAGGTGGGTGAGGGGTACCATGCATACCAGGATTGGGGATGGGGGGACCATGCATACCAGGATTGGGGTGTCAAGGGTACAATACATCCTACGATAGGGATGAGGGGGCCATGCATTCCAGGATTGGGGGGTGAGGGGACCATGCATACCAGGATTGGGGGGTGAGGGGACCATGCATACTGGGATTGGGGGGTGAGGGGACAATGCATACCAGGATTGGGGGGTGAAGGAACCATGAATACCAGGATATGGATGAGCAGGTACCATGCATACCAGGATAAGGAGGAGGGAGTACCATGCATACCAGGATTGGTGGATGAGGGGACCATGCATACCAGGATGAGGAATGGGGTGCCATGCATACCAGATTTGATTGGTGGTTAGGGGACTATACATACCAGGATAGGGATGAGGGGTACTATGCATACCAGGATAGGGATGAGGGGTACCATGCATACCAGGATAGGGATGAGGGGTACTATGCATACCAGGATAGGGATGAGTGGTGCCATGCATACCAGGATAGAAGGGGGCAGCACAAACCAGCATGAGAGACCATATACCTATAAAAATGCTTGCCACCCGGGCGTAGAACGGGTTCATAGCTATTTTATCTATATGTCTAATCTTATGGGACTCTGCAGCATGAGTGACTACTGGGGGAATATACTGTAGAATGGATTCCTTTTCCTCTAATTTATGGGTTTACCAACTATACTGTATGAACTGCTGGAGGATTGGGCTACAGTGTTGTTATTGTATTTAGGATGTTTCCATGTTATTTTGAGCATTTGATTGTAGCATCTCATCATTATTAATTTTGCATTTTTGCTATACAGTATCAGTTCTTTGTTCCACAGTTTACTTTATATTTCATGGTTTACTTGGAACCCCCTATGCTGTACATTGTTGTTCATACATCATGTAGCCTATAGACGTTTTTGCATTCCTGGCCATGTGACACCCTATGATTCTTCTCCTTATTTAAATTTTTGACTATTGTTGACTACTTTCTTTAATAAAATTTGGTATATAATATTTTACTGCATAGAGTTGTTCGCCTCTTGAATTCTGTTTTTTCTTTTTGGTTTGTGGATATTACAAGAAGGACATTTGACTCTGGACCGTATTCTCTTTTTTGGTTATAAATCTGCAAAGCGCACATTTGAATAAGAACAAGGAAAATCATTTCATGAACACGTAGGGGTGTGCAAACTTTTGACTGGTTCTATACTATACCTAAGAATTTTCAAAGTGCTAGTGTTTATTTTTATACAAGTTTAATGCATTCACAACAGCCTGCCTGTACATTAATTTCATTTTGCTAGTAGTTGCTCATCAATTTAATTTCTTCCTGGCAACTAATGAGAACATGTTAGTGCCTCCATCAATTTTGTAGCAACTGCAAGAAGAAATCTTATCCTCATGGACTAATATTTCTCCAGAATTATTTCAACACCTGGTGAAGTCTGCAGCATGTCACAACACATTGACATTGCTCTGAAGGCCAAAGGAAGTCTAATGAACTACTAGATAGATGTCTCTAAAAAATAAGCGGCTGTTCAGTGTATAAGCATCATTGCTATGTCCTGAGAGACACAAAGAAGGCTCTACTTCCATAGCAGCATAAGAAAATCAGACCAAAGTCTGCATATGAAGACCAGAGCAGTGACCTAGCATTTGTAGTATGTCTTACTACTAATTGCTATGGATCTTTTAAATGTTTTACTACTTTTACACAATGAAAACATTTTTGACGGATGACTTGATATTTTCATTGATACCAATCTATGATAAACTAAAAACCGCAACCATTTTTTATAATATTCACCACATGCGCGTTACGTACCATGATAGTTTCATAGTTCATATTGTCACGGTTGCATCATTAATGATTATTTGACTTTTAATTTATATATTTTTACATAATAAAGTTGTTACTTCTCCTGAATCTAGTGTTGAGTGCTTCATCCTACATTTGCAGCTGCTGGCTCTCTCTGCTTGTCTGCACACTGGTTTACCTTGGTAATCACACGTGCTCCAATGACATCACTCACCTGAGTCATTTAACTCAGCTCAGGTGCCAATACATCACCTGAGAATTCAGGTGGTCAGTAGGTAGGTGCCGTCAACTACTTTAGATTTTGCTGTTAAGGGCTCATACTCACTGGAGACAAAAATGGACGATTGCAAGCCGATAAAAAATAGGATTGCAATCGGACCAATGTTATTCAATAGGGGACTTCTCATTTGCGATTTTTTTCTCAGCTGAAATCGGTCTGAGAAAAAAATCGCAGCATGTTGCGATTTGCAGCGATTTTGGCATGATAATCGCTAATGCAAGTCAATGGATGCGATAAAAAATCGAGTGCTGTCCAATTTATACGCACCGGTGTCCTTTGAAAAGCCGGCAAATCATCCCCGGCTACTGTAAAATCACACTGACAGCTCACAAAACACTAGATATATACACATAGAATACATATATATATATATATATATATATATATATACAGATGTCATTGTGACACATATATATATATATATATATATATATATATTTATAGTTCATACACTTCTACATAGTATAATAGCCGCTAATTCAATTGCCGGCTTTTGTGAAATTACAGACCCGACATGAAATGACACATGGTTTACATACAGTTAACCATGTCATGTAGTTTGATATATGGTTTTCACTAACAATTACATGGGTGTATGTGTGCAAAATTTCATACAGCTAGGGGTTAATTAAAGGTGTAAATTCGTTGAAAAAAAATGCGTGGGCTCCTGCGCTATTTTCTCAACCAGACAGACAAAGCCAGCGAGTGGGGGCAGATAATAATAGCCTAGGGAGGGTGCATTTATTTTGTGACCTCCCTGGCTACTAACATCTGCCCCCAGCCACCCCAGAAAAGGCAAATCTATAATTAGATGCGCCCTTTCTGGCACTTTGCCGGTCTATTCCCATTGCCCTGTAGCGGTGGAGAATGGGTTAATAATGGGTTAAAACCACCTTGCTATTGAAAGGTGACTTTAAGCCCGGTTAATAATTGAGAGTTGTCAATTTGACACTCTCAATTATAAATCCTATTGAAGGAAATAAAAAAAACACACACGCATGAAAAATAAATAATTTTAATGAAATAAACACACATTTTTTTTAACCATCATTTATTTAACTGTTAATCCTTGCGAAGCCCTTGCTCTCCTGTAATAAAGAAAAAATAATAAAACAACATTATTCTTACCTATCCGCCGCTCTGTCAGGTCCCACGCTGTAATCCTTCACAAAGGGTTAACTAGCTTTCAGCCAAGCAGCGCAGCTAATGCTGCCTGCTCAGCTGTAAGCTCCCGAAAGAATGAGTTCCTCTCCCGGCGACAGGAGAGGAACTGATTACTGTGGTAAGCTTCATTGATTGCTTCCCACTGTAATCAGTTCACTTTAGGTCAGCCGGGGACGCCGCACAGCATCAGTGACGCCAGAGGGAGTCCCGGCTGACCTGAAGTGAACTGATTTCTATGGGAAGCTATCAATTAAGCTTCCCACACTAATCATTTCCTTTCCTGTCAGCCAGAAGAGGAGCTCATTCATTGTGGGATTACAGTTTAGCAGCAAGCATTAGCTGTGCTGCTTGGCTGTAATCCTGTTAACCCTTTGTGAAGGATTACATCGTGGGACCTGACAGAGCACCGGATAGGTAAGAATAATGTTGTTTTATTATTTTTTCCTTATTACAGGAGATCAAGGGCTTCGCAAGGATTACCAGTTAAATAAAAGATGGTCAAAAAATGTGTGTTTATTTCATTAAAATTATTTATTATTAATGTGTGTGTGTTTTTTTTATTTCCTTCAATAGGATTTAATAATTGAGAGTTGTCTAATCGACAACATCTCAATTATTAACCTGGCTTAAAGTCACCTTCCAATAGCAAGGTGGCTTTAACCCATTATCAACCCATTTGCCACCGAGGGCACAGGGCAATGGGAATAGACGGGCAAAGTGCCAGAAAGGGTGAATCTAATTATAGATTTGCCTTTTCTGTAGTGGCTGGGGACAGATGTTAGTAGCCAGGGGGGGCACAAAATAAATGCACCCTCCCTAGACTATAATTATCTGCCCCCACTCGCTGGCTTTGTCTGTCTGGTAGAGAAAATAGCGCGGGAGCCCACGCATTTTTTTCAACAAATTTACACCTTTAATTAACCCAGTAGCGTAGCTACTGGGGGGCAGAGGGGGCGGGGGCCCACCCGGAGCTATGCTACTGAAACTGTATCGGCGTGCACAGCGCGCCGATACAGTTACATTCTGCGGCAGAGCAGGGAGAATCGATCTCCCTGCTCTACCGCCCGGCAGCTATGGGGCCCCTGAGCAGGCGGTGGGGGGCTCGGTGCCAGCAGTGGGCCCCCCGCCCGTCATCGGAGGGTCAGCTGTATCGGCACCTAGCAGATACAGCTGACCGCATTGAGAGAGAAGGAGCGAGCGCTCCTTCTCGCCCATAATCCCCCTCTCAGCGTCTGACAGCGGGCGCGATGACGTCACTGCCCGGCGCCGGCAGTCAGACGCTGAGAGGGAGAGCAGTGAGCAGCGCAGGAGCCGGGAGCAAGAGAGGTGAGTACAGGATTTATTATTTTTGTAAAGGGGGTACATTATAGTACAGAGGCTGCCTATGGGGGTGCATTATAAGTAAGGCTGCATATGGGGGTGCATTATAAGTAAGGCTGCATATGGGCGTGCATTATAAATAAGACTGCCTATGGGGTGCATTATAAATAAGGCTGCCTTTGGGTGCATTATAAGTAAGGTTGCATATGGGGTGCATTATAAGTAAGGCTGCATATGGGCGTGCATTATAAATAAGGCTGCCTATGGGGTGCATTTTAAGTAAGACTGCCTATGGGGGTGCATTATAAATAAGGCTGCCTATGTGGTGCATTATAAATAAGGCTGCCTATGTGGTGCATTATAAATAAGACTGCCTATGGGGGTGCATTATAAGTAAGGCTGCATATGGGCGTGCATTATAAATAAGGCTGCCTATGGGGTGCATTATAAATAAGACTGCCTATGGGGGTGCATTATAAATAAGGCTGCCTATGTGGTGCATTATAAATAAGACTGCCTATGGGGGTGCATTATAAATAAGACTGCCTATGGGGGTGCATTATAAATAAGACTGCCTATGGGGTGCATTATAAATAAGGCTGCATATGGGGGTGAATTATAAATAAGACTGCCTATGGGGGTGCAGTATAAATAAGGCTGCCTATGGGGGTACATTATAAATAAGGCTGCCTATGGGGGTGCATTATAAATAAGGCTGCCTATGGGGGTGCATTATAAGTAAGGCTGCCTATGGGGGTGCATTTTTAATAAGGCTGCCTATGGGGTGTATTATAAGTAAGGCTGCATATGGGTTGCATTATAAATAGGGCTGCGTATGGGGGTGCATTATAAATAAGGCTGCCTATGGGGGTGCATTACAAATAAGGCTGCCTATTGGGTGCATTATAAATAAGGCTGCCTATGGGGGTGCATTATAAGTAAGATTGCCTATGGGGTGCATTATAAATAAGGCTGCCTATGGGGTGCATTATAAATAAGGCTGCCTAAGGGGTGCATTATAAATAAGACTGCCAATGCGGAGTGCATTACAATACAGAGGCTGCCTATGGGGGTGCATTATAAATAAGGCTGCCTATGGGGTGCATTATAAATAAGGCTGCCTATGCGGTGCATTATAAGTAAGACTGCCTATGGGGTGCATTATAAATAAGACTGCCTATGCGGAGTGCATTACAACACAGAGGCTGTCTATGGGGGTACATTATAATACAGAGGCTACATATGGGGGTGCATTATACTACAGTATATTGAGGACTATCTGGTGTTTTATGCTATATGGAGGCTATCTAGGGGGCCATCATACAGTGTGGGGATTATAGTGGCGGGGCCATTAAATAGTTTGGGGATATTAAGGGTTCCATGTATAACCAGTGAGGTGGCATCACACTGTGTATAGGGGAGCTGTACAGGGGGGAGACTCGGGACATTATTAAATGTAAAGTGGGCACTTATTGTTATAGGGGAACTCTGGTTACTGTGACTGTCAAAGGGGCACACAGGGCATTATTACATTCTAGGGGACAACATGTGGGCACTGTTTTCTAGGGCCCATGCACCTGGCATTACTATATTATAGAGGGTTGCTTTAGAATTTAGAGGTCACACAGAACCACACAGTAGGTGCAGTAATAGGGACACATAGGGCAGCAGCGGCTCAGTATTGGGGTATCAGGTGTAGTAATAAGGGCACATATGGCAGCAGCGGCTCAGTATTGGGGTATTGTCACGCTGTTACTGCATACAGGAGGTCTGGGGTCTATGCTGACCCTAAGCTGGGGTCCTGACTAATCCCTCTACCTGGAGGTACTGTTAATGGTACAGAGGTCCAGGCCACCAGCGTAATCCCTACCTCCTGAGGATCCCTGAACCTCAGTGATCCAGTCCTGAGAAGGACCCTGATCACACACCGGGGACTGGTAGGTATATGCCTAAGCACAGTAATAAACGAACGAGACAGTACAAGGGGTAAACTAAAATCCACCTTGCATACAAAAATCACACCACAGGAAACAGAGGGGACACCAACGGGTACGGAGATAAATGATAAAGCGAGGAGGGGGAAAAGACCACACAGGTATGCTTAACTTCAGCCTTCACCATACAACGATCCGCTCTGCTGGTCTGCATGAATGCTTTCACCGACACTTCCCCAGCAGACAGGCAGGTATTTGAAGGAAACCAATTATCACAACATTAATTGCAGCTGAGCGAGGCTGGTCTAGTCCAGCACAGAGAGAGGAAGAATTAACTCCCTCTCTGCCGAAAAACACCCAGCACCAGAAACTCAGCTGTGAGAAGTCAGGGTGGCAATCGCGACGATCTTCGCAGCGACACACCCATGACAGTACCCCCCCTTCTACGAGGGGCCTCCGGACCCTCAGGGCCGGGTTTATCTGGGTGAGTAGTATGGAAGGCCCGAACCAATCGGTCTGCGTTAATATCCGACGCAGAAACCCACGTCCTCTCCTCAGGACCATACCCCCTCCAATGAACAAGGTACTGAAGGGACCGGCAATTAAGACGTGAATCGATGACTCTCGACACCTGGAACTCCAAGTTACCATTGACCACCACAGGAGGAGGAGATAAAGGTGAAGGTATCATCGGCGCCACATACCTCTTAAGCAACGATCTGTGGAACACATTATGAATTTTAAATGTAGGAGGGAGGTCAAGACGGAATGCAACCGGATTAATTATAGCACTGATCTTGTATGGCCCGATGAACCTGGGACCCAGTTTCCAGGAGGGAACCTTAAGTTTTATATTTTTGGTAGACAACCATACCAGATCGTTCACACTTAGGTCCGGACCAGACACTCTCCTCCTATCAGCCATACGTTTGTATCGGTTCCCCATAGTACTCAGATTATTCAGCACTCCTCTCCACACTGAAGCAAGTGACGAGGAAAATCGTTCCTCCTCAGGAACCCCAGAAGAGCCCCCCCTATTGAAAGTACAAAACTGGGGGTGAAAACCATATGCCCCAAAAAACGGGGACTTACCAGTGGACTCGCTCCGCCTATTATTTAGAGCAAATTCCGCCAGAGGCAAGAAAGAAGCCCAGTCCTCCTGGTTCTCTGACACAAAACACCGGAGATATGTCTCCAAGCTCTGGTTCAGACGCTCTGTCTGACCATTGGTCTGCGGGTGAAAAGCCGATGAAAATGACAACTGCATCCCCCGCCGTGTACAAAATGCTTTCCAGAATTTGGACACAAACTGAGACCCCCGATCCGACACCACATCGGAGGGTACCCCGTGAAGCCTTACAATCTCCCCAATAAACACCTGCGCAAGAGTTTTAGCATTAGGAAGAGTAGGAAGAGCGATAAAATGTGCCATCTTGCTGAACCTGTCCACTACAACGAGTATGACTGTTTTACCCGAAGATGGCGGGAGGTCCGTAATGAAGTCCATAGACAGATGAGTCCACGGACGCTCCGGAATCTTCAAAGGTAAGAGGGTCCCCGACGGACGGGTAAGTGGGGTCTTAGAGCGCGCACAAACCTCACAGGACGCGACAAAAGTTACCACCTCCCTATGTAAGTTAGGCCACCAAAACCGGCGCGAGAGGAGATCCTCAGTTGCTTTACTCCCTGGGTGTCCTGCCAAAGCAGAATTATGGTGTGCCTCGATCACCTTTTGTCGCAAATGATTTGGAACAAACAGTCTCCCTGGAGGTCCTACAGGGGCGTCCCCCTGAGCCTCCAATACCTCCTCCTCAAGCTCAGAGCATACTGCCGACACCACCACCCCCTCCTGAAGGACCGGAACCGGGTCCTCCGTATTCCCAGCCCCTGGGAAACAGCGAGATAAGGCATCCGCCTTAACATTTTTTGACCCAGGACGATATGTGACGACAAAATTAAACCTGGTAAAAAACAACGACCACCTAGCTTGTCTGGGATTCAGACGTTTAGCGGACTCTAAATATAGCAGGTTTTTGTGATCGGTAATGATGGTGACCGGGTGGACTGCCCCCTCCAAAAAATGACGCCACTCCTCAAAAGCCAACTTAATGGCCAAGAGTTCCCTATTGCCGACATCATAATTCCTCTCAGCGGACGACA
The DNA here is from genome assembly GCA_033576555.1 of Oophaga sylvatica. NCBI lineage: Eukaryota > Metazoa > Chordata > Amphibia > Anura > Dendrobatidae > Oophaga > Oophaga sylvatica. The sequence goes on from JARQOD010000006.1 coordinate 321,823,789, forward strand.
ATTTTTTAGAGAAGAAGGCGCACGGATGCCATTTACCAGGGGACGAACCTTGTGACAATACTGCTCCCACCCCTAACTCGGAAGCGTCCACCTCAACAATGAACGGCTGTGACGCATCAGGTTGAATAAGTATGGGTGCTGAAGCAAAACATTTTTTCAAAGAGGAAAATGCTTGACAAGCCTTGTCAGACCACTTTGAAAAATCCATCCCTTTTTTAGTCATGTCTGTGAGAGGTTTAACTATGGCCGAAAAATTACGAATGAACTTCCGGTAGTAGTTAGCAAACCCCAGGAAACGTTGTAATGCCTTAAGATCCTCTGGCAGATCCCACTCAAGAACTGCCCGCACTTTCCCAGGGTCCATACGAAAACCGGATGCTGACACCAGGAACCCTAAAAACTGAAGTTCCTGTACGGCGAACACACACTTCTCCCATTTGGCGTACAGTTTATTATCCCGCAAGATCTGTAACACCTGCCTAACATGCTCCTGATGAGACACAAGATCCGGCGAGTAAATTAAGATATCATCCAGATATATGACCACAAACTGTCCCATTAGGTGGCAAAAGATGTCATTTACAAAGTGTTGAAACACCGCCGGGGCAATACTCAGACCAAATGGCATGACAAGGTTCTCATAATGCCCCTCCGGAGTGTTAAACGCCGTCTTCCACTCATCCCCCTCCTTCATCCTAATCAGATTGTACGCCCCCCTGAGATCCAACTTAGAGAACCATTTGGCACCCACGATCTGATTGAAGAGATCGGGAATAAGTGGGAGCGGATACGGATCTCGGACCGTAATCCGATTAAGCTCACGGAAATCCAGGCAAGGGCGTAGGCCTCCATCTTTTTTTTTCACAAAGAAGAACCCCGCGGCCACCGGGGAAGATGAAGGTCTAATATGCCCCTTAGCCAGACTCTCTGAAATATAATCCTTCATGGCCTGTCTCTCAGGACCAGAAAGGTTATACAACCTAGATTTCGGTAACTTGGCCTCAGGGAGCAGGTTAACAGAACAGTCATACTCGCGATGAGGAGGTAGTTCTTGACACCCTTTCTCCGAGAATACATCCTCAAAGTCCACCAGAAATGGAGGTAAGGCCCTAGGAGCGACCGCCCCAATGACCGTATTCATGCAGTTTTTATTACAGAATTCACTCCATTGGCTTATCTCTCTGGATTGCCAATCAATAACCGGGTTATGCTTAGTTAACCAAGGAAGGCCCAGCACTATAGGAGTGGGAAGACCCTCCAACACATAACAAGACAACAGTTCTTTATGTAACGCCCCCACTTGAAGATCTATGTTATGCACTGCTTGCAAAAAACTTCCCTGACCGAGAGGTCTGGCGTCGATCGAGAATATGGGGATGGGTTTAGTCAACACACTCAATCGCATACCTTGAACCCGGGCAAAGCGAACATCCACCAGGTTAGCCCCGGAACCACTATCCAGAAGAACAGATATCCTCTCAGTTCTCGCACCCACCACCACCTCCGCCGGTACGAGAAACTGAGACGAACTTAGGGACGAAATACTTACTCCCAGATTGCCGTCCACCACACAATCTGGGATCAATAGTTTTCCGGCGACTTCTCACTCTGCAAAGGACGGGATGGACACCCCCTAATAAAATGTCCCTTTTTTCCACAGAAGAAACAACCTCCTGTTTTGTGGCGCCCCACCGATCCCCTCCCCCGGAATGATGTCCCTCCTAATTGCATAGGCTCCTCTGGACTGACCAGGGGAAGCTCCATATAAGGGACCCTTGAGGAAGGTGGAGTCATCACAGGGGGCGAAGTTACCCCGCACCTCTCCCGAAGACGTCTGTCAATACGAATAGCAAGGGCCATAGCGGCTTCCAGTGACATGGGAGGGTCATACTGTGCCAGCACATCCTTTAATTTGTCAGATAAACCTTGACAAAACTGGCTCCTAAGAGCCGGGTCATTCCACTGGGTGTCCGTGGCCCATCTACGGAACTCCGAACAGAATTCCTCTGCCGGACGATCTCCCTGCTGGATCCTACGTAACTTAGATTCAGCAAGGGAGACCCGATCCGGGTCATCATACACAAGACCCAGAGCCGTAAAAAACCCATCCACTGACTGGAGAGCTGGGGAGCCCGGGGAAGAGCGAACGCCCAGGATTGGGGGTCTCCTTGTAGGAGCGAGATGACAATCCCCACCCTTTGTTCCTCACTCCCAGATGACCGGGGTCGCAGCCGGAAGTACAATTTACATGCCTCCGGAAAGCAAAAAACTTGTCCCGCCCCCCAGTGAATCTGTCAGGGAGAGCTACTTTAGGTTCAGGTCCGGCCTGCTCCGGGGGGTACAAAACCTTGGACTTAACGTCCGCCAGCTCCATGGACAGACTCTGCAACTGCCGAGCTAGACTGACTACTGGATCCATGGTGACTGGAGAAAATCTTTAGTGGGTCGGTGAAAATGTCACGCTGTTACTGCATACAGGAGGTCTGGGGTCTATGCTGACCCTAAGCTAGGGTCCTGACTAATCCCTCTACCTGGAGGTACTGTTAATGGTACAGAGGTCCAGGCCACCAGCGTAATCCCTACCTCCTGAGGATCCCTGAACCTCAGTGATCCAGTCCTGAGAAGGACCCTGATCACACACCGGGGACTGGTAGGTATATGCCTAAGCACAGTAATAAACGAACGAGACAGTACAAGGGGTAAACTAAAATCCACCTTGCATACAAAAATCACACCACAGGAAACAGAGGGGACACCAACGGGTACGGAGATAAATGATAAAGCGAGGAGGGGGAAAAGACCACACAGGTACTCTTAACTTCAGCCTTCACCATACAACGATCTGCTCTGCTGGTCTGCATGAATGCTTTCACCGACACTTCCCCAGCAGACAGGCAGGTATTTGAAGGAAACCAATTATCACAACATTAATTGCAGCTGAGCGAGGCTGGTCTAGTCCAGCACAGAGAGAGGAAGAATTAACTCCCTCTCTGCCGAAAAACACCCAGCACCAGAAACTTAGCTGTGAGAAGTCAGGGTGTGCAATCGCGACGATCTTCGCAGCGACACACCCGTGACAGGTATCAGGTGTAGTAATAGGGACACATATGGCAGCAGCGGCTCAGTATTGGAGTATCAGGTGCAGTAATAGGGACACATATGGCAGCAGCGGCTCAGTATTGGGGTATCAGGTGCAGTAATAGGGACACATACGGCAGCAGTGGCTCAGTATTGGGGTATCGGGCAGTAATAGGGACACATACGGCAGCAGAGGCTCAGTATTGGGGTATCAGGAGCAGTAATAGGGACACATACGGCAGCAGAGGCTCAGTATTGGGGTATCAGATGCAGTAATAGGGACACATACGGCAGCAGAGGCTCAGTATTGGGGTATCAGGAGCAGTAATAGGGACACATATGGCAGCAGCGACTCAGTATTGGGGTATCAGATTCAGTAATAGGGACACATACGGCAGCAGCGGCTCAGTATTGGGGTATCAGGTGCTGTAATGGGGACACATATGACAGCAGCGGCTCAGTATTTTGTTATCAGGAGCAGTAATAGGGACACATGGCAGCAGCGGCTCAGTATTGGGGTATGAGTTGCAGTAATAGGGACACATACGGCAGCGGCTCAGTATTGGGGTATCAGGTGCAGTAATAGGGACACATACGGCAGCAGCGGCTCAGTATTGGGGTATGAGGTGCAGTAATAGGGACACATACGGCAGCGACTCATTATTGGGGTATCAGGTGCAGTAATAGAGACACATACGGCAGCAGAAGCTCAGTATTGGGGTATCAGGTTCAGTAATAGGGACACATACGGCAGCAGTGGCTCAGTATTGGGGTATCAGGTGCAGTAATAGGGACACATACGGCAGCAGCGTCTCAGTATTGGGGTATCAGCAGGATGAGGAGTTTGTGCAGGTTGAGAATAGTCCAATTGGTAACCATGACAGTGCTGACAATATAAGAGTGAAACGTGTCTTTGTTGTATTCTCTGTAGTCGAGTCCTGGCTGGAAGAGTCGTTATGTTGGTCTGAGCCAGATGGAAAAGACATGAAAAGTGAACAATTCCATCAGAAAGAACATTAGCGGTAAGTCATTATCTGTAACTCTGCTTTGATCTCTTATATGTTCTGTATTACTGGTATTATTTACCACTGACCATATGGCGGTGATATCAATATTGGTCTTTTTATATATAGATTATTTTTGGCAACAGCGCGGTCATTTGCTGAGGTTCTCTGGTTAGGGGCCCACTCAGAAGTTTCGCCCCCCCTAAACCGAAACCCTAGCTACGCCTCTGAATTAACCCCTACATGTGTGAAATTTTGCACACATACACTCATGTAATTGTTAGTGAAAACCATATATCAAACTACATAAAATGACATGGTTAACTGTATGTAAACCATGTGTCATTTCATGTCAGGTCTGAAATTTCACAAAAGCCGGCAATTGAATTAGCGGCTATTATACTATGTAGAAGTGTATGACATATATATTATATATATATATATGTATAATTATTTGCTTTTAGTGTAAATTTTTTTTACAATGTGATTTTTACATGATTTTTTACATAGAGATAACTGCTCTATGAAAAATGTCATGTTAAAATCGCATTGCATACAGATGGAAAACGGATGGTGCGATTAAAAATCGCATACAAATCGCATGACAATCGCATGACAATTGCATATATTCGGACCGTTTTTTCCATCCAGAAAATGGACGTTTTTTTTTCCACAAATGGGTATGAGCCCTAAGGTGTGTCATCTGACAAACTTAACTCTGCTTTATTGCCCTTTTGAGCCTCCTGGCATACCCAGCTTTGCTATTTCACTTGCCTCTGCTATATGCTCACTCTGTATATTCTGGCACGCTTAGTTTTGCTATACTGATAACGTGTGGAGACGGGATTTCATAAAATCCCCTCCACTATGCTGGAACATCTGGCCGCTGGGGATTAAACTCTGCGGTAGGATGTAGCGTTCAATCCGCAGCTAATACTGATGGTTTCCGCTACGTGGAAACATACCCTAAGAAATTAAATACTGTATATACTCGAGTATAAGCAGACCCGAGTATAAGCCGAGGCCCTGATTTTGCCACGGAAAACTGGGTAAGCTTATTGACTCGAGTATAAGCCGGGTGTATAAACCGCCGTCCTGCTGTGCTCCCCCGTCCTGGTCCGTGCTCCCCCATCCAGCTCTGTCTGCTCCCCCTCTCTCCTCTGTGCTCCCCCTTCCTGCCTGTCCCTCTGTGTTCCCCCTCCTCTCCGTCCTCCTCTGTGCTCACCCTCCTGCTCCGTCCTCCTTGTGCTCACCGTCCTGCTCCGTGCTCCCCCCTTTGGCCCCGTCCCCCTGCCCTGTGCTTTCCATCCTCCCCCTCGTCCTGCTCCATGCTCTCCGTCCTCCCCGTCCTGCTCCGTGCTCCTCTGTGCTTTCCATCCTCCCCCTCGTCCTGCTCCGTGCTCTCCATCCTCCCCATCCTGCTCCGTGCTCCTCTGTGCTTTCCATCCTCCCCCCATCCTGCTCCGTGCTCTCCATCCTTCCCCCCGTCCTGCTCCGTGTACCTCTGTGCTTTCAATCCTCCCCCCGTCCTGCTCCGTGCTCCTTTGTGCCTCCCCCTCGTCCTGCTCCGTGCTCTCCATCCTCCCCCCGTCCTGCTCCGTGCTCCTTGTCCTCCTCCATGCTCCCCCCATCCTCCTCCATCATACTCACCCTCCCCTTGCCATCGCTGAACGTCCCGGCAATCCTGCGTTGTACCCGGCTTCCTGCAGCTCTACAGCGCTGAGCGGTGACGTAATACCCCCTACCCCGCTGGTTTCTGCCCAATGACTCGTGTATAAGCCGAGGGGGCATTTTCAGCACAAAAAAAAGGTGCTGAAAATCTCGGCTTATACACGAGTATATACGGTAGGTGAAATTGGAGTTGTATCTGATCCCAACCATTGAACTGGATGCCAGCCTTCTGAACACCTAACATTCCGAAGCCTTAGAAGCAACTATATTGTGGATGTCAGGAAAGGGTTAATACATTTGTGTTGTGTATGACAGGAGTTCCTGACTAATCTTGGCAATCTTTTTGCTGTAATTTTAAACTATGGGATTGGGGATAGTTCTTATTGGCCATTTCTTGAAAAATAAAATGCCATTTTTGAAAGAACTGAACTTTCAGGAATCAGGTGAAAAACTGTTGTCTCTACATACAGATGAGTCATAGTTAATTTTCAGTGTATGATGTGTATAGTTTTAAATTCTAAACCTGGATTTTTTTTTATCCAAAAACTGTACACATACCTAATGTATATGTTAGTACAATAGGTACACTCACACATTTTCGCATTGTATTGTTTTTATTTTTACCTCTTATTCCAGTAGCTGGCCAGAATGCAACATAAACTAAGCGTGCCCGAATGGTTAACTTGATAGTGGAGCACTTCTAAAGTAAATCAGGCTACTTCCTTTCATTAGATTTTATTAAAGAACATGCATTCTGTTCCCTTGATAGCAGAGAAGATCTCCTTGCTTGTGTGTTCAGATTTTCATTATGCTAAAATGACTTCTTTTCGGGAAGGAGAGACAAACTGGAATACAGCAGTATAGTTAGGACTCCCAGCACAGTAATGAGAGAGTACATGATAGCTTTGTGTTTTTCGTCATTTTTACTGTTCAGTCATTTGTGAAATACTACCCCAATATAGAGATAATTGTTTTCATTTAAAATCTCGGAGCAGCATATTTATCTTGAGACCAGCTGTGACACTTAAGTATTTCCTGCTTTGATAAGCCAGACTAACAAATAATTTAATTAGTGCCTGAAGAGGAACAGTCAGAAGTCTTATAGCTTTTCTAGCTTTGTAAAATGATCTCTGAAATTTCCTCATCCCTTTTTTTTTAATTACAACAGTTTATTAGCAGCAACGTCCCACCATAAACTCTAAAATACTAAGCCTATAGATAGGATTACTTAACTGAGTCTCCAATACAGAGTTAGAATTCCCCTGCCATCTCCATAATGTGTTTCTGTGCTAAATTATGAAAAATTCCCTAACAAGTGTTCTCCATTAAACAACACTCTGTAAGCACTTGGCTGTGTTATTCTGAGCCCCCAGAATGCTCAATATAATCACAGGGAAAGTAGGGAATATAGGTATGCACATAAAACTAAGCAATTGGTACAACTATCCAAAGACACTTGAGATTAATGAGGGATGAACCCCACAAAATATAATGGGGTAGAAAAGGTTTGGGCTGTTTGAATTTAATAATCTTTATTTTTTAATAATCTTTATTTTTATATAGCGCTAACATATTCCGCAGCGCTTTACAGTTTGCACACATTATCGTCGCTGTCCCCGATGGGGCTCACAATCTAGATTCCCTATCAGTATGTTTTTTGGAGTGTGGGAGGAAACCGGAGTGCCCGGAGGAAACCCACGCAAACAACGGGAGAACATACAAACTCCTTGCAGATGTTGTCCTTGGTGGGATTTGAACCCAGGACTCTAGCGCTGCAGTGCTATCCACTGAGCCACCGTGCTGCCTGTAATTTAAAATCCCAATCCAGGGGTGAGTGTCAGCCAGTTTTTCCTGGTTTGTGTAGACAGGTTGCTGAAATGACAGCCAGTTTGCCGAATCAGGGAGAAAACAATAAAGCTGCTCCTGGGAGGGACGATGTCACCGAAAGGGGTGGAGACTTCCTCATTGCAGTGGAGAATTCTTAAGGGTTCTTACCAGAAAGCAGAAACAGTGCTGATGCATACAAGCAAGAGGAGCAATTTTCTGCAAGATGGAGATGTATATAGGGGGCAGAGAGAAACGATATACTGAAGGAGGTGGTTATATACATAGAGAGGGGCTGAGGAGTGTTATACTGCAGGAAAGAGTTGTAAATACAAAGAAATGAGAGGAGTGATGTTCTGCATGAGGGGGCTGTATATAAAGGGGGCTGAGAGCAGTGAGTTACTGCATGATGGGGTTCTGTATATAGAGCCTAAGGAATTACATAGATTGAAAAAAGATCCTAGGTCCATCAAGTTCAACCTTTCTCCACCAAGTGTATATTTTGTCACTAAATTAACTATAACCTGTAATGTTATGGGTGCTGAGAAAATCATCCAGCCCTTTTTTAAAAGCTGTCATATTGTCTGCCATTACTGCATCTTGTAGGACATTCCACAGTCTGACTGCTCTAACTGTAAAGAACCTTTTCCTATTGCGCTGCCGGAATAGCCTTTTTCCACCCATAATGAGTGCCCCTGGTCCTTAGTATCATCTTTGGAAGGAAGAAGTCATGTGATATACTGGATGTGGCTGAATATACAGACGATGAGGGGAGTGATTGCAAGATGGGGCTGTGTTTAACGGGGCTGAGATGAGTGATGTGCCACAGGAATGTGCCGCATAACTGATGCACTCCAGGATGGGTCTATATATATATATACAGTACAGACCAAAAGTTTAGACACATCTTCTCATTCAAAGATCTTTCTGTATTTTCATGACTATGAAAATTGTACATTCACACTGAAGGCATCAAAACTATGAAATAGCACATGTGGAATTATATACTTAACAAAAAAGTGTGAAACAACTGAAAATATGTCTTATATTCTAGGTTCTTCATAGTAGCCACCCTTTGCTTTGATGACTGCTTTGCACACTCTTGGCATTCTCTTTGTGAGCTTCAAGAGGTAGTCACCGGAAATGGTCTTCCAACAGTCTTGAAGCAGTTCCCAGAGATGCTTAGCACTTGTTGGCCCTTTTGCCTTCAATCTGCGGTCTAGCTCACCCCAAACCATCTCGATTGGGTTCAGGTCTGGTGACTGTGGAGGCCAGGTCATCTGGCGTAGCACCCCATCACTCTCCTTCTTGGTCAAATAGCCCTTACACATCCTGGAGGTGTGTTTGGGGTCATTGTCCTGTGGAAAAATAAATGATGGTCCAACTAAACGCAAACCGGATGGAATAGCATGCCGCTGCAAGATTCTGTGGTAGCCATGCTGTTTCAGTATGCCTTCAATTTTGAATAAATCCCCAACAGTGTCACCAGCAAAGCACCCCCACACCATCACACCTCCTCCTCCATGCTTCACGGTGGGAACCAGGCATGTAGAGTCCATCTGTTCACCTTTTCTGCGTCGCACAAAGACACGGTGGTTGGAACCAAAGATATCAAATTTGGACTCATCAGACCAAAGAACAGATTTCCACTGGTCTAATGTCCATTCCTTGTGTTCTTTAGCCCAAACAAGTCTCTTCTGCTTGTTGCCTGTCCTTAACAGTGGTTTCCTAGCAACTATTTTACCTTGAAAGCCTGCTGCACAAAGTCTCCTCTTAACAGTTGTTGTAGAGATGTGTCTGCTGCTAGTACTCTGTGTGGCATTGACCTGGTCTCTAATCTGAGCTGCTGTTAACCTGCGATTTCTGAGGCTGGTGATTCAGATAAACTTATCCTCAGAAGCAGAGGTGATGCTTGGTCTTCCTTTCCTGGGGCGGTCCTCATGTGAGCCAGTTTCTTTGTAGCGCTTGATGGTTTTTGCAACTGCACTTGGGGACACTTTCAAAGTTTTCCCAATTTTTCGGACTGACTGATCTACATTTATTAAAGTCTATTCAGTAGGACTATCAGCTGTGTATCCACCAGACTTCTGCAGAACACAACTGATGGTCCCAACCCCATTTATAAGACAAGAAATCACACTAATTAAACCTGACAGAGCACACCTGTGAAGTGAAAACCATTTCCGGTGACTACCTCTTGAAGCTCATCAAGAGAATGCCAAGAGTGTGCAAAGCAGTAATCAAACCAAACCAAATTTTTAATATTTACAGAACATAATAAGCTCTTCAAAGTAATAAACACAGAGAAGTATAGCTAAATGTTATGAAAGAATTTTGGTAAGGCTTAGGCCAAATTATGGCGATTTTAAATTTGTCAGAATATATATTTTTTTACATGTATTCTTTTTATTTTTTTAGCCTATGCTGAAGAGTTTTTACCAATCTCATTATTATCCTAGGCAGGACTACAATGACAAGTAACCACTGGGGCATGCTCAAGAGTTTTCAATAAGCTAATTGCCATTAGATGCAGGTCTACAATGGCAAGTAACATCTATATACACACTATACCACATTAACAATAAACTATGTTACAACTTTTCCTCCTTTTACAATGACCTCTGCACATTCTCATTGATGCTTCAATACAAAATTTAAGGTCTGAGTCAGACTATTGCTACTAATGCACATTTGGTTTGCTTAAGGCTAAGTTCACACGTTGCGGAATTGCCGCGGAGATTTCCGCGGCAATTCCGCACTTCTCTGCCGCAGGAAATACGCATTTTTTTTGTATGTGTATTCCCGCCAGAAACTAGCGTTTTGCAAACGTAATTAGCTTGCAGAATGCTAGCGTTTTCCTAGCGATCTGTAGCATCGCTTGGAAAACTGATTGACAGGTTGGTCACACGAGTCAAACATAGTGTTTGACAAGTGTGACCAACTTTTTACTATTGATGCCGCCTATGACGCATCAATAGTGAAAAGATCTAATGTAAAAATAATAAAAAATTAATAAATAATGATATTCTCACCTTCCGGCGGCCCCCGCAGCTTTCCCGCCTCTCAGCGACGCTCCCGGCCAATCGCGTTCCCATGCGTCCTTTGCGACAGACCCCAGATGACGTAGCATCACGCGAGACCGCTACGTCATCTGGGTGATTCTCGCAAAGGACTCCTGGGAACGGGAGCGTCGCTGAGAGGCGGGAAGGCTGCGGGCGCCGCCGGAAGGTGATAATATCATTATTTTTTATTTTAATTATTGTTTTACCAGGGATATGGTACCCAGGGACTGGAGGAGAGTCTCCTCTTCTCCGGACCCTGGGTACCATCGCACATGAACCGCTTACATTCCGCATAGCCACATGCGGAAAGTAAGCGGTTCAATTCATTCCTATGGCGGCGATTCCGCCAAGATTACGCAAAATTAATGAACATGTTGCTATTTTTTCCGCGAAGCGTTTTTTTTGCGGAAAAAACGCAACATGTGGCCAAAACATGCGGAATCCATTAACATGTATAGGATGCTTAATGCTTGCGGTTTTTTTTGCGCTTTTACCGCGGAAAATCACGGAAAAAACGCGAAAAAAACGCAAATATTCCTGAACGTGTGAACTTAGCCTAAAAGAGCAGGAGTTCTGAGTCTGAAATAGACCCCTGTAGCCAGTGTGAAAATTGTGAGATCTATTTTAAATATAGATTGTGATATGTAACAAAAAACATTAGCTGACATGTAAAAACATTATCTTAATACAAAAATAGCTTATATTCTAAAGACAAATTTCATGCAAGTACATCAATGATGACATAGGGGCATCCGCTTACGATTAGAGGAAAAAAAACATAATGAGAGACGGAAATTGTTTATTGTGCCAGCAGAGAGACTATGGATCTCTTTACTTCAACATGTTGAAATGGTCGCTTTACTATAGAATTTCAAAGAGGGTTGGATGTTTTAATAAGTACAGACTCCTCAACATTGAAATTACAACAGCAAAAAGGAAAAGTTCTGGAATTCTGAAAGTGACAGGATCAATAGACATTGTAATAAAATGCAAATAATGAAAATGGAAACAAATTTTTCAATACATCTTAATTTATTCAATTTCAAGTATGACCACAATGTGCAAAAATGACTTACATGCCTTTGCACCCTATTAATAAGGTTATTGATAGTGATTTGTGTAATATCCTGCCATGCTGAAAGCACTTGGGCATCCAAATCATTATGATCTGCTGTTAATAGATCAGTTTGCAATTACTGACCAATGACATCTCAGATGTGCTTGATGGGAGACAAGTCTGAAGACTCTGAAAACCATTGTACATACAAACATGATTAAAATTGTTGGTACCCCTCGTTTAATGACAGAAAAACCCACAATGGTCAAGGAAATAACTTGAATATGACAAAAGTAATAATAAATTAAAGATCTATGAAAATGAACAAATGAAAGTCAGACATTGCTTTTCAACCATGCTTCCACAGAATTTAAAAAAAATAAATAAAACTCATGAAATAGGTCTGGACAGAAATGATGGTACCCCTGAAAATAATGTGACAAAAGGGACATTTTAAATCAAGGTGTGTCCACTAATTAGCATCACAGGTGTCTACAATCTTGAAATCAGTGAGTGGCCTGTATAGAGGGCTACAGATACTCACTGTGCTGTTTGGTGACATGCTGTGTATCACACTCAACATGGACCAGAGGAATGGAAGGAAAGAGTTGTCTCAGGAGATTAGAATGAAAATTATAGACAAACATGTTAAAGATAAAAGTTATAAGACTACAGTTGCACATATTATTCATAAATTTAAGCTCCATGGAACTGTAGCCAACCTACCTGGACATGGAGCAGGAGGAAAATTGATGACAAATCAAAGAGACAATAATAATATTAATTATTATTATTTATTTATTTATTTATTTATATAGCGCCATTAATTCCATGGTGCTGTACATGAGAAGGGGGTTACAAAAGTTATAGATATCGTTTACAGTAAACAAATTTACAATGACAGACTGGTACAGCGGGGAGAGGACCCTGTCCTTGCGGACTTACAGTACAGACCAAAAGTTTGGACAAACCTTCTCATTTTAAAATTATTCTGTATTTTCATGACAAAGAAAATTGTAGAATTCACACTGAAGGCATCAAAACGATGAATATATAACAATGTGGAATTATACATTTTACACTTTACAAAAAAAGTGTGTGAAACCAGCTGAAAATATGTCTTATATTCTAGGTTCTTCAAAGTAGCCACCTTTTGCTTTGATTACTGCTATGCACGCAGAAAAGGTGAACGGCTGGACTATACATGCCTGGTTCCCACCGTGAAGCATGGAGGAGGTGGTGTGATGGTGTGGGGGGTGCTTTGCTGGTGACACTGTTGGGGATTTATTCAAAATTGAAGCGGTGAGCGGTCCAGTTCACCCCAAACCATCTCGATTGGGTTCAGGTCTGGTGATTGTGGAGGCCAGGTCATCTGGCGTAGCACCCCATCACTCTCCTTCTTGGTCAAATAGCCCTTACACAGTCTGGAGGTGTGTTTAGGGTCATTGTCCTGTTGATAAATAAATGATGGTCCAACTAAACGCAAACCGGATGGAATAGCATGCTGCTGCAAGATGCTGTAGTAGCCATTCTAGTTCACTATGCCTTCAATTTTGAATAAATCCCCAACAGTGTCACCAGCAAAGCACCCCCACACCATCACATCACCTCCTCCATGCTTCACGGTGGGACTCAGGCATGTAGAATCCATCCGTTCACCTTTTCTGCGTGCAAAGCAGTAATCAAAGCAAAAGGTGGCTACTTTGAAGAACCTAGAATATAAGACATATTTTCAGTTGTTTCACACTTGTATAATGTAATGTATAATTCCACATGTGTTAATTCATAGTTTTGATGCCTTCAGTGTGATTCTACAATTTTCATAGCCATGAAAATACAGAAAAATCTTTGAATGAGAAGGTGAGTCCAAACTTTTGGACTGTACTGTATGTGGAATTATATACTTAACAAGAAAGTGTGTAACAACTGAAATTATGTCTTATATTCTAGGTTCTTCAAAGTAGCCACCTTTTGCTTTGATGACTGCTTTGCACACTCTTGGCATTTTCTTGATGAGCTTCAAGAGGTAGTCACCAGAAATGGTTTTCACTTCACAGGTGTGCCCTGTCAGGTTTAATAAGTGGGATTTCTGGCCTTATAAATGGGGTTGGGACCATCAGTTGTGTTGTGCAGAAATCTGGTAGAACCACAGCTGATAGTCCTACTGAATAGACTGTTAGAATTTGTATTATGGCAAGAAAAAAGCAGCTAAGTAAAGAAAATCGAGTGGCCATCATTACTTTAAGAAATGAAGGTCAGTCAGTCAAAAAAATTGGGAAAACTTTGAAAGTGTCCCCAAGTGCAGTTACAAAAACCATCAAGTGCTATAAAGAAACTGGCTCACATGAGGACCGCCCCAGGAAAGGAAGACCAAAAGTCACCTCTGCTTCTGAGGATAAGTTTATCCGAGTCACCAGCCTCAGAAACCGCAGGTTTACAGCAGCTGAGATTAGAGACCAGGTCAATGCCACACAGAGTTCTAGCAGCAGACACATCTCTACAACAACTTTTAAGAGGAAACTTTGTGCAGCAGGCCTTCATGGTAAAATAGCTGCTAGGAAACCACTGTTAAGGACAGGCAACAAGCAGAAGAGACTTGTTTGGGCTAAAGAACACAAGGAATGGACATTAGACCAGTGGAAATCTGTGCTTTGGTCTCATGAGTCCAAATTTGATATCTTTGGTTCCAACCACCGTGTCTTTGTGTGACCAGAAAAGGTGAACGGATGGACTCTACATGCCTGATTCCCACCGTGAAGCATGGAGGAGGAGGTGTGATGGTGTGGGGGTGCTTTGCTGGTGACACTGTTGGGGATTTATTCAAAATTGAAGGCATACTGAACCAGCATGGCTACCACAGCATCTTGCAGCGGCATGCTATTCCATCCGATTTGCGTTTTGTTGGACCATCATTTATTTTTCAATAGGACAATGACCACAAGCACACCTCCAGGCTGTGTAAGGGCTATTTGCCCAAGAAGGAGAGTGTTGGGGTGCTACGCCAGATGACCTGGCCTCCACAGTCACCAGACCTCAACCCAATCGAGATGGTTTGGGGTGAGCTGGACCGCAGAGTGAAGGCAAAAGGGCCAACAAGTGCTAAGCATCTCTGGGAACACCTTCAAGATTGTTGGAAGACCATTTCCGGTGACTACCTCTTGAAGCTCATCAAGAGAATGCCAAGAGTGTGCAAAGCAGTCATCAAAGCAAAAGGTGGCTACTATGAAGAACCTAGAATATAAGACATATTTTCAATTGTTTCACACTTTTTTGTTAAGTATATAATTCCACATGTGTTAATTCATAGTTTTGATGCCTTCAGTGTGAATGTACAATTTTCATAGTCATGAAAATACAGAAAAATCTTTAAATGAGAAGGTGTCTCCAAACTTTTGGTCTGTACTGCACATTCTACATTCATTCAGATAATACGAATGGTAACAAAAGAGCCCAGAAAAACTTCTAAACAGATGTAAGCTAAGTTCACACGTTGCGGAATTGCCGCGGAAATTTCCACGGCAATCCCGCACTTCTCTGCCGCGGGAAATACGCATTTTTTTTGTATGCGTATTCCCGCCAGAAACTAGCGTTTTGCAAGCGTAATTAGCTTGCAGAATGCTAGCGTTTTCCTAGCGATCTGTAGCATCGCTTGGAAAACTGATTGACAGGTTGGTCACACGAGTCACACATAGTGTTTGACAAGTGTGACCAACTTTTTACTATTGATGCCGCCTGTGCCGCACCAATAGTAAAAAGATCTAATGTAAAAATAATAAAAAAAATAATAAATAATGATATTCTCACCTTCCGGCGACCCCCACAGCTTTCCCACCTCTCAGCGACGCTCCCGGAAACTCCCGTTCCCAGGAGTCCTTTGCGACAGACCCCAGATGACGTAGCATCACGCGAGACCGCTACGTCATCTTGGGTAATTGTCGCAAGGACTCCTGGGAACGGGAGCGTCGCTGAGAGTCGGGAAGGCTGCGGGGGCCGCCGGAAGGTGAGAATATCATTATTTTTTATTTTAATTATTGTTTTACCAGGGATATGGTACCCAGGGCCTGGAGGAGAGTTCCTCTCCTCCGGACCCTGGGTTCCATCCGCACATGAACCGCTTACATTCCGCATAGCCACATGCGGAAAGTAAGCGGTTCAATTCATTCCTATGGCGGTGATTCCGCCGAGATTACGCAAAATTAATGAACATGTTGCTATTTTTTCCGCGAAGTGTTTTTTTCGCGGAAAAAAACACTGCATGTGCACAAAAATTGTGGAATCCATTTAAATGAATAGGATGCTTAATGCTTGCGTTTTTTTCACGTTTTTGCCGCGGGAAAAAACGCGAAAAAAACGCGAAAATTCCTGCCGTGTGCATTTAGCCTAAAGGTGATCTTCACGCTCAAGGAACATCAGTGTCAGATCGCACCATCCGTCGTTGTATGAGCCAAAGTAGACTTCATGGGAGAGGACAAAGGAGGACACCATTGTTGAAAAAAAAATCATAAAAAAGCCAGACTGGAATTTGCCAAACTACATGTTGACAAGCCACAAAGCTTCTGGGAGAATGTGTTATGGACAGATGAGTCAAAAATGGAACTTTTTGGCAAGGCACATCAGTTCTATGTTTACAGATGTAAAAATGAAGCATATCAAGAAAAGAACACTATCCCTACTGTGAAACATGAAGGAGGCTCTGTTATGTTCTGGGGCTGCTTTGATGCATCTGGAACAAGGTGTCTATAATCTGTGCAGGGTACAATGAAATCTCAAGACTATCAAGAGATTCTAGAGAGAAATGTGCCACCCAGTGTCAGAAAGCTTGGTCTCAGTCGCAGGTCATGGGTCTTGCAACAGAATAATGACCCAAAACACACAGCTAAAAACACTCAAGAATGGCTAAGAGGAAGACATTGGACTATTATGAAGTGGCCTACTATGAGTCCTGACCTAAATCCTATTGAGCATCTTTGGAAGGAGCTGAAACATGCACTCTGGAAAAGACAACCTTCAAATATGAGACAACTGGATCAGTTTGCTCTTGAGGAGTGTGCCAAAATACCTGTCGAGAGGTACAGAAGTCTCATTGACAGTTACAGGAATCGTTTGATTGCAGTGATTGCCTCAAAAGGTTGTGCAACAAAATATTAAGTTAAGAGTACCATCATTTCTGTCCAGGCCTATTTCATTAATTTTATTTTTTTAAAAATTCTGTGGAATCATGGTTGAAAAGCAAAGTCTGACTTTTATTTTTTCATTTTCATAGATTTTTGATTTATTATTACTTTTGTCAGATTCAAGTTATTTCTGTCACCATTGTGGGTTTTTCTGTCATTAAACGAGGGGTACCAACAATTTTGACCACATATGTATTTAGGACATACAGACTGTTCATTGTACTATGAGTAACATGTGGCCTGTCATTGTTGTGTTGAAAAACAGCTTCTGGAACATTTTCACATTTCCTTGTGAAAAGAATCTTCATTCTGTTGCCCATATGATTTCAGACCAATCTCTGGCTAACACTGCAACCAGGAAAAAATTGGGACTTATCACTGAAGAGGACAGGCCTCCATTGCTCTGGACCATGATATCCTTTGAAAGACGTGGCGTAAGGTCAATGGAAGTCTGGCTCATAACCCAATGTCATCCAAACACTTTCTGATGGTTTGTGTAGACACTTGTGTTTGACACTTTAGGCTTGGAATGTGATGGCCTATTTCACTTACAATATGGAGTGAATACATACCATTCTTTGAATCTGAAGCGACTATGTGGACAACACCATGAAGAGACTTTCATGAGGGAAAGTCTGACCTGTTCTAGTCTCAGGATTGTGGTATGGGGTGACATAATGTTCAATAGATTGAACCCCTCTAGTCTTCAATCCAGGTACACTAGCAGCTCGATGTTACATTGATTTAATCTTGTGCAATGACACTTTGAGCAGCCTGTGTGGCCTAAATATGCTATTGTCTCCTATTGAGCACATCTGGGACGTCATTGATTGACAATTGCAAAGTGAACTCCCATCAGTGAATCTGGATTTGCATGATCAAGTGCATTCAGCATAGCAAAACATTACCCAGAAAACCATAACTAACCTCATTGATAACAAGCCAAGTCATGTCAGTGTCTGTGTGTTTCTGCAAAAGGCACTCAAACTTGATAATACATCAAAATTTTTGAACATTTTTTTCCATTTTCTCATAACTTGTATATCATTAACATGTATATCAATCCTGTGATTTCCATAATTCCATAACGTTTATTTCTTGGTGTTGACATGTGTTATATTACAGGTTATGAATGTTAGTTTATAGACAGGGGACATCAATCTAGTGAAAAATCTGATTGCTATATATTGGATCAGGAAGACATTTTTACCTTATTATGGGGCAGTGAGCTTTTCCCCCATGAGGTTTTTGCCTACCTCTGGATCAATATAGTAGGCTATAGTTGAACTCAATGGATTTGTGTCTTCATTCAACGTTAAGACTACTTTCACATGTTGCGGCCGTGTACTGTCTGCCGCAATTTTCAAAAATCACATCAAAAACATAATGGTTTACCATGATTGTTACAAAAAAAACCCCACTTTGGCCTCAAAGTCCAAATGCAGCTTAATCCTATGAAACAGTTAGTTTTCAGTAAGGCAACAATTGTATGCATATTGCATTCCAAATTTACAAATGATTTAAGTAGTTTTACATGCTTAATCTCCATTATCCTTAAGACAATCTCAGGACCTCACAATGGAAGGTTTGTGCAATCCATGCAGCTGAAAAGTAGAGCACCTAATGCACTGTGAATGGGGAAGAGTAGACCTTTCTGACCTCATTAGACTGAATAAAACCTTCACGGCTTCCTAACAATTGTAAATGAGGGATGTTCTTCTGCACTTTGCTTCCAAGGCTTCTATTAGCTCTGTGTGAGGGACTTCAAGCATTGGTTAAAAGAATGGTCAAAATGAATTCCTATTGCTGAAGTGATATAGGAAAGATGTGTATCTTCGTACCGTGTTAGCCAGTAGATAGAAAAATATTTAGACTTGAGAGTCCTCAGTGGTTGATACCTTTTAATGGCTAACTGAAAAGATGGTAACTAGTGTTGAGCGATACGATACCGCAAGTATCGGGTATCGGCCGATATTAGCTCTATCGGACTTTCGATACTTAGTTCCGATATTTTCGTCTTATCGGATACCGGAATCGGATTTGTCACTGTCACTGTCAGTGTCCGTCGGTCGGGTCTGTCAGGAGTCAGCGGCACTTACCTGGCAGAAGATCTCCGGCGGTCACGGGCTGGACTGCTTGATGGCCGCCATCATCTTTTCCCGGCGGTCACATGCAGTTTCTCGCGATAACTGCAGTGACTGCTGGGTAATCCCAGCCGTAAAGCAGTCAGTCCGATGACGTCACCGCCGGGGAAGCAGGTAATCAGCTGTGCTGCGTCGAGATGACAGGCTCTGCCTGTCATTGCGATGTAGCAGAGCTGGATCGTCGTGGGACCCTCGTTACTATGGACTGCGTCGGACAGGTGGTATACTGTTGGTTTGTTTTTTTTCTTTTTTTACAGGAGATCGATGGCGTCGCAGGAATGAGAGTATAATAAAAGAAATGAAAACTGTGTTGTCTCTTTTATTTCATTAAAATACTTTTTTCTTGCTGTGTCTTTTTTTTTATACATTTAAAAACTTTGGGATTAATAATGGATCGGTGTCTTATTGACACCTCTCCATTATTAACCGGGCTTATTGTCACCGTGCAATCAACGGTGACATTAACCCTTATTACCCCACTTGCCACCGCTACAGGGCAGTGGGAAGAGCCGGGTAAAGTGCCACAATTGGCACATCTTTTGATGCGCCAAATGTGGGGCTGCTGTAGCCTGGTATTATCAGGCTGTTGAGGGCCAAAATCCATGGGCCTTGACAGTCTTTTAATACCAGGCCGCAGCAGTCTGCATTTTACTTGGCTGGTTAACAAAAATAGGGGGACCCCTACGCCGTTTTTTTTTCGAGGGGATCCCCTATTTTTGTTAACCAGCCAAGATATGCAGACTGCTGTGGCCTGGTATTATCAGGCTGGCAAGGTCCATGGATATTGGATCCTTACCAGCCTGAAAAACCAGGCCTCAGCAGTCTGCTTCATCTGGCTGGTTAACAAAAATAGGGGGGACCCCACGCCAAATTTTTTTCGAGGGGATCCCCTATTTTTGTTAACCAGCCAAGATATGCAGACTGCTGTGGCCTGGTATTATCAGGCTGGCAAGGTCCATGGATATTGGATCCTTACCAGCCTGTAAAACCAGGCCTCAGCAGTCTGCTTCATCTGGCTGGTTAACAAAAATAGGGGGACCCCACGCCAAATTTTTTTTGAGGGGATCCCCTATTTTTGTTAACCAGCCAAGATATGCAGACTGCTGTGGCCTGGTATTATCAGGCTGGCAAGCAGGGTCGGACTGAGGCACCGGGACACCGGAGAAACCTACGGTAGGCCCCAGCTCCTGCGTGGTGGGCCCTGATTTGAAAGGATAGGTCGCGGGGCAGAGGGGGCGGTGGCCCCGGGGCCCGCGCTCTGAGGGGGCCCACCCGGAGCTACGATACAGTTACATTCTGCGGCAGAGCAGGGAGAATCGCTCTCCCTGCTCTGCCGCCCGGAAGCTATGGGGCCTGAACAGGCGTTGGGGGGGCCCGGTGCCAGCAGTGGGCCCCCCACCCGTCATCGGAGGGTCAGCTGTATCGGCATCCAGCCGATAAAGCTGAACGCATGGAGAGAGAAGGAGCGAGCGCTCCTTCTCTCCATAATCCCCCTCTCAGCGTATTACAGCAGGCGCAATAACATCACCCGCTGTCAGACGCTGAGAGGGAGAACAGTGAGCAGCACAGGAGCCGGGAGGTGAGTTTTTTTTTTATTTTTTTTTTAATGGGGGTGCAGTCGAGTCCTGGCTGGAGAAGTCGTCATGTCGGTGTGGGCCAGATGGAAAAGACATGAAAAGTGAACAATTCCATTAGAAAGAACATCAGCGGTAAGTCATTATCTGTACCTGTGCTGTAATCTATATGTTCTGTAGGACTGGTATTATTTAACACAGACCATATGGCGGTAATATCAATATTGGTCTTTTTATATATAGATTATTTTGGCCAACAGCGCGGTCATTTGCTGAGGTTCTCTGATGATGGGCCCACTCAGAAGTTTTTCCCCCACTAAACCAAAACCCTAGCTACGCCTATGGCTCTCTCTCTAGTCTTTCTTTCTCGCTCTCTGTTCTTTCCTTCTCGCTCTCTGTTCTTTTTTCTCTCTGTTCTTTCTTTCTCTCTTTTCTTTCTTTCCTCTCTTTCTTTCTCTGTTTGTTCTTTCTCTCTCGCTGCTCTTTCTTTCTTTTCCTCAGTACCAGCCACTGTGCCCTCATTACCAGTCAGTGTGATCAGCAGTGCTAAATGGTTACGCTTGGGGCGAGGATATGGGTGTGATTAGCTGTGAAATGGGTGTTGTCGGGGCGTGGCCTAAAATTTTCAGCGGCGCGCAACACGCGCCGCAGCCTTTAATCCTCTTTCCTGTCTTCCAAATTTGGGAGGTATGCTGTATGACCTCCCTACAACTTCTGGCCATGCTCCTGATGAGCGCGACGGATGGTCTCGTGAGGGATCTCCTCCCACACCTGGACTAAAGCATCCACCAACTCCTGGACAGTCTGTGGTGCAACGTGGCATGGCCTAAAATTTTCTGCAGCATGCACAGCGTGCCACAGCCTTTGTCCCTCTTTCCCTTATTCAAAGGTTGGGAAGTATGATGTTGGGCCGCAAGAATATATTTTCTCTGGTGGGCCCAAGGTACTCCAGTCCGACGCTGCTGGCAAGGTCCTGTATGTTGGCTCCTTAACAGCCTTAAATACCATGCCTCAGCAGCAGGGGCGTACATATAAATCATGGGGCCCCATAGCAAAAGTCTGAATGTTCCCCACCCCCCAAAAAAAAAAACCCAGAGGCATTTGTAAATGTAAAGTGCCAGCACAGTGAGGGAAGTTGAGTCGCACAGAGACAGGGGTTTTGGGGGTACTCGGCACCGATCACGTCGACTTCTATGGGGGATGTCACGAGTAGCACAGCTCGGTCCGTGACCTGGGCGATCACTGGAATGTGGGATATTTCCAGGGGATGATAGAATGTTCATGTAGTTTGTCGTGACGCCACCTGTAGTACCTGGTCAGGGTGTCCAGCGCTGCTGTGCAGGTCCTCTGGAAGGGATGGTGTAGTGCAGGTAGGTGAAAAGTCTTCTACAGGTAACACGCTATCCTTCCAGGGCAGATAGATGTGAGATAGAGCAATGGTGCAAAGTGATGTAGCAGAGTGGACTATGCGACGTAGTAAGAAAGCAGGAAACACTTCAAGTTAAACGTTGCATAATAAAATTTTTAATAATAACATTACAAAAGTGCAAATGGCTTATATTATGTGACATGTTTTGTTACTGTTCATACCCTTGATATGTGTTATACATGTGTGTTAATAAATACATATTCAACAAAAGTGCAAATAGCATTAGTGCCGAAGTTCGTGGAGACTTCTTAGGACTACCCCCACCGGGGTAACTTCACAGTGTCCTTTACTTGTGCTTGTGGAGGACCCGCTCCAAACCTCCAACTGTGGTCTTGGGTGGGCTGCAAGACTTTCCTTGAGCAGACCTCACTTTCGGCCACACCAAACGGGTTTTTAGTTTCTAAGGTAGTTGAAAATAGTGCACAGTAAAGTTTTTTGTAAAACCAAGATGGAGCACCGAAGTGCCAACTATTTACAGAAAAGTTTGTGAGCCAGTACAGTTCATGGCTTCAAAGTTCAACATTTTCATTACAGTGAAACACCATTACCCAACCTGGGTATATTAAGGCAACAATAAACTTGTTCTTCTGAACATTCACCCGTCCGGGTACATCAAACCATTACCCAACCTGGGTATATTAAGGCAACAATAAACTTCTTTTTATGAACATTCACCCGTCCGGGTACATCAATAATTTAACTATTTACATACAGAGACCCTGTCCGGGTTATTTAGACTTCTTTGGCTGGCCTCTTCCAGGTACCACCTGGTACTCTTCTGGAGCTTGCCAAACATCCGTGACAGGAGGGTCCACCCAGACCTGATGACGTCGTGTGGCCTGTACAGTGACGTCGTGACCCGCTATCTGGGTCTGTGTGGCCACCTCTTTCATCTCCCTCCGGGTCTGGACCCCTATGTCCCGGACTGAACGAACCCCAGGGGGCCTAACAGGCGCCGGGTACGGGCCAGCTATCATTATCAAGTCCATAGCTGGGGCTGCTGAGGAGACCACTGAGGGAGGCTGGGGAGATTTACGGCGTGGGGTGGGCACTTGGCAGAGGCCTGGTTGGGGGAGGCTGAAGGCTCGTAGGGTCTGTCAGTTTCCTGACACTCTGGGGAGTAGGGGTCGCACCTGGTAACATTTAGGGCGTACCATCCATTGTAACCCCAGTGTCGGGTGTAAGTCACCAAGTCTCCTGGCAACAGGTCCCTCCCCGGGTGTCCTTCTGGGAGGTGAGCCTCCACGTCCCGCCGGGTTACAAAAACTTCTAAATAAAGTCCAGGCTCCTGGATGAAGCCCCAACCACCTTTTAACTTAAAGTTCCGTACTGCACCCTTACGCTGCGGCTCCCTCACCGTACTTTTATCCTTTCTCATACGTGCCTTCTCTGCCAGGTCCTTCTCCAGGTGACGTTGCCGAAGCTTTTGGGATTCTCGCTGCTCCCTTTGTCGCTCTGCTTCCCGCTCCCGATGTCTCCACTCTTCCTCCTGACGCCGGTTGTAATTCTCCTCCATCAGCATCTCCATGTCTCCACCATCAAACGCCAGCTTACGATGTACGGTTTGCGGCAGCTCTCCTGGCGCCCGCCAGTCCTGGCGGCACTCACCTGCGGCGGAAGCAGCCGGCTCTGGAACAGATGACGGTCGGGGCTCCGGTACAGGCAGGTAGAGCTCTGGTGCCTGCGCGGCCACCTCCATGAGGACGGGTGTCGCTTCTTCTGCCTCAGCGACGGGGGCAGACAGCAGGATCTGGGGTGCTGGTGCGGCGTTTTCTGCAGGAACGGGTGCCTCCACTGTGATACTGGCAACCGGTTCAGATTGCAAGGGCTGGGATGCCCGCACGGCCTCCTGTACTGGAACGGGTGCCTCCACTGAGATACTGGCAACCGGTTCAGATTGCAAGGGCTGGGATGCCTGCACGGCCTCCTGTACTGGAACGGGTGCCTCCACTGAGATACTGGCAACCGGTTCAGATTGCAAGGGCTGGGATGCCCGCACGGCCTCCTCTACTGGAAAGGGTGCCTCCACTGATATACTGGCAACCGGTTCAGATTGCAAGGGCTGGGATGCCCGCACGGCCTCCTCTACTGGAACGGGTGCCTCACCTTCCGGTACAGACACTTCAGGGGGTAAGAGGGATTGTCGCCGCTCCAATTGTAGTTTTAGGGCCCGCCAGCTCGCTTCCATCCTGGCGACCTCATTCCGGTGCCGGGCCAGGTCTCTCAGGGTGTCCTCCGCTTCTTCCAGCGTAGGAGGGTTTCCAGGCCGGGTGCCAAACGGTGGCTCCGTGGCGATCGGGTCGCTTCCGTGGGGGGAGAGCTCTGACTCCTCCATCCCTTCCCACTTCTGCTCACGTCCATTTCGCCATCTCAGCAAAGTCACATGTGTCATTAGCATCAGGAGAGGCGACATCTTTTGTAGGGAGGTGGGACCTTCGCGTTCGTTTACGCCCACTGAGGAGGATGAGGAGGCGGAACTCCAGAGCTGTGGGGCACGATCTTACATTGCAGTAACATTTAGAGTGTGCGGACATCGTTTTCGCGCCACGGAGTGAGTGTACGCCCACGAGAGCACGCCCTTATTCTTCACCTGTGCCTCGTGGCGCAGATATGACGGAAAAATGGCAAATACAGTCTATGATGATTTTTGCAATTCTCAAGCAAAAAAACAGTTCAATTAAGGCACACAGGACTCGCTTATAGCGAGCTTCTGAATCCTGTTCGCTGGGTGCGATGCAACATCTCTGTGGCGACTGGACCCTCGGGTGCTTCTGTCTTTTCACAAATGCCGGCTTCACCCGGCAATTGAATCAGAGGCTATTTTACTATGTAGAAGTGAATAAACTATAAATATATGTATATATATATGTCACAATGACATGTATATATATATATATATATAATATATAGTATTCTAAGTGTGTATATTTTGTGTTTACAAGGAAAGAAAGTGTTTTTTTAGTGATATTTTGTTCCCATAGACTTACATGGGACTTCCGGTATCGGAATCGGATATCGCCGATATTTAGTGATATCGGCGATACCATTCCGATCCGATATTTTTAGATATCGAGCAGTATCGCTCAACACTAATGGTAACAAATTGCAAGCTTTCGAGACTACTCAGGTCTCTTCATCAGGCAAAGACTAAAACAAAAACTGAAGAATCACATATTTATATACACAACAGGACACAGGAATAGTGCAATAGGTAAGACAAGTGACATGAAGCAGAACTGTCATTATGGCAGAGGGATGAACATAAATATTGGAAAAGTTCATAGATAAGGAGAGAAAGTTTTATTGCCCTCTGATTGGGGTCTGGTGTTGTGTTTTGATGCCCCTAGAAGGTCAGAGACGCAGATTCCTTAATTGATATAGAATGACATGAATCTGTGTGATATATTCATTCCAGCACTAAGAGTGTCAAAGGTCATCATAAGTTTGTATTCCCAAACCTTTCTATCTTTCTCAGATTTGAAGTTATGACCGGGCATCCCTCTGCCATAATGACAGTTCTGCTTCATGTCACTTGTCTTACCTATTGCACTATTCCTGTGTCCTGTTGTGTATATAAATATGTGATTCTTCAGTTTTTGTTTTAGTCTTTGCCTGATGAAGAGACCTGAGTAGTCTCGAAAGCTTGCAATTTGTTACCATCTTTTCAGTTAGCCATTAAAAGGTATCAACCACTGAGGACTCTCAAGTCTAAATATTTTTCTATTGCTGAAGTGATACTTTGCATTTGCCAGGGCCACACATTTCCATGGATATCGCCTTGCACTCCTTAGACGTACAGATGCTAATGTGTTATTCTACTCAATTTCCTTCCCATTTTCTTTCCCATTTTAAAATACTTTATTTTGTATTTCACTGAGTCTGTTAAGCTGTTAAAATCACAATCTTACTCTCCCATTAGGAAATACAGGAATAGATTTTCTGTTGCTTGCATGAACCAGTCATGTACTGATGTGCTAAGTCTAAGATTGATGTGAGTGGGAAAAGGGATTTTTCATCATGTCAATCTGTATTGAGCTTCAGATGTCATTCAATCGCTTTGAGTGACAATAGTTATACATTTGCTGTAGCTGAACACATCCAGCATAGATTGTCGTTTTATTTGTTTTGTCTTTGTTTCCGTCCGATGTCAGCCGCAATGGGAAGATAAATCTTTTTTACAAGACAAGCCATATCAAAACACATAAGAAAACTGAATAGAAACCAGGTAGAGAGTCAACACAGTGCTTCTGCCTGCTGGGGAATAAATGCTTTCCAGTCTTGATGCCTTTCGTCAAATATTAAGTTAATATACTGTACATTACATGGTTAAATACAATCTTTTCTATTCTGATAAATGAAGAAGACTAAATAAATGTCTACAGATTTCACTTGCAATATTTCCACCATGAAGGGCTATATATGCAATTATAATTAACTGCTGTCAGTTTGAACCATGGCTTAGACATGGTGATACATTCATATATTAAAAGCTTTTTCCAAGTTACATTGCCTTATCTAAATGTATTTAACATTGGCCCGAAGCATTTTATTTGACAGATATGACTATACACTCTCTTGACCACAATGTGACGCATTATTAAAAAAGGAATTACATAATGTATAATGTATCTAATAATTCCTTTTTTTATGTTCCCAGATCCTAAGAAAAGAGGAAAGGATATTGTCCGACTGCCACTCTTTCTCTGTGCTTTAGCCCTGAAGTCTCATCACTAACAACACGAAGTTGAAGGGGCACAAAAAAATAAAAAAATAAATGGGTGAGCTGAATTGACCAGATGCAAAGAGATTTTTTTTGAGGGGGAGAAGGTTTGGTTGCCAATTTGACTTTTTATTTTTTTCTGGACATCTTGTTAAAAAATCACGGACAGATAAGATTTTTACTAACACATTGGGAAACCTTAACAAATCATTATGATTGTAAGTGATAAATGTCCACAGCCCATCCTTTTGATATGATCACTTTTGCTGCATTCTCTTTAAACTGTATAAGGGTGTATAAGGGTGATAACTATAGTCAAAATAATCTGCAGATGTTCCTTCAGCTTCAAATCAAGGATGCCTTTCAATTTTTTATGGACAGTGCAAAAAGTGCACTACTTTATAGAGTGTCCTGGAATTTTTGAAAAATATTTAGACTTGAGAGTCCTCAGTGGTTGATACCTTTTAATGGCTAACTGAAAAGATGGTAACAAATTGCAAGCTTTCGAGACTACTCAGGTCTCTTCATCAGGCTAGACTAATACAAAATCTGAAGAATCACATATTTATATACACAACAGGACACAGGAATAATGCAATAGGTAAGACAAGTGACGTGAAGCAGAACTGTCATTATGGCAGAGGGATGAACATAAATATTGGAACAGTTCATAGATAAGGAGAGAAAGTTTTATTGCCCTCTGATTGGGGTCTGCTATTGTGTTTTGATGCCCCTAGAAGGTCAGAGAAGCAGATTCCTTAATTGATATAGAAAGACATAAATCCATGTGACACGTTCATTCCAGCACTAAGAGTGTCAAAGGTCATCATAAGTTTATATTCCCAAACCTTTCTATCTTTCTCAGATTTGAAGTTAGATTTTAATACAAGTAGTTCCATATCCATCATGCTATGATCGGGCATACAAAAGTGTTTTGCCACAGGTAAATCCATTCTTTTTTCTCTTATTGTGTGGCGATGAGAATTCATCCTTGTTCTCAGTTTTTGCCCGGTCTTCCCCACATACAGACCCCCAGTTGGACATTTAGTACATATAATGAGGTACACCACATTAGATCCAGTTGACAACCCTGGGAGGAGGTGGGTTGGTAAAAATGAGAACTAAGTAGTGACCTAATTAGGTGGCATTTTCAAGGAAGATTTGCTGATCTGATGTCCATTCCAGGGTTAAACAGTCAACACTAAGATTCCAAGATGATGGACACTCATTCAAACTGGTCACAACCAACTTTATTTAGCATTTTACAATGGCAAAGCAATTCATGTTAAAATAAAAAAAAATCCTTTGCCCGTCTAGCTATCAGGCACTGAGTATAATGCTTAGCTCCTTGAAAGACACACTTATTCACATCAGAGCTCTTGTCTTCCCAGACTGGAAGTACTGTATAAACAGAACATACAGCTCTGGCAAAAATTAAGAGTCCACTGCACAGTTTTATAAAAATGAGCTTCTCTACATGTCTGACAGCTATTCCATTCCAGTGTCAGTTGAATTCCAACCAGAGTACACCTCGCTCTATTTAATGTGCTTCTGATTAGGTGATCACCTGAACCAAATCTTATTTAACGAAGGAAAGTATAAAAAACACTGCTGTGGTGTTCACAATCCTCTTGCAATAGGACAAGCTGGATGGCAAAACAAGTTCTTGTAATATCCCAAAAGTAATAGGAATGAAAAACTTTAACCATGCCAAAGGAGTTGAAAAGAAAAGTCTTGAGTGAGGAAAAGAAGGGCTCAATTCTGGCTTTACTAGCAGAGTGATACAGTGAGCATCATGTTGCCTCCATCGCTAAAATTTCTAAGATGGCAGTCCATTACAACAAGGTCAAGCAGCAGACATTGGGGACAACAAAGCTACAGAATGACAGAGGGCGAAAACGACTCCCCACTGACCGGGATGACCATCATTTTATTCGAATGTCACTCAGTAACCGCAGGATGACATCAACTGACCTACTAAAGGAATGGCAAAAGGCAGCTGGGGTGAAGTGCATGGCAAGAACAGTTTGTAACAGGCTTCTAGAGGCAGGGCTCAAGTCATGTAAAGCTAGAAAAAAGCCTTTCATCAATGAGAAGCCAAGGAGAACCAGGCTGAAGTTTGCCAAAGACCAAAAGGATTGGATCATAGAGAACTGGAGTAAGGTAATCTTCTCTGATGAGTCTAATTTTCAGCTTTGCCCAACACCTGGTCGTCTAATGGTTAGACGGAGACCTGAAGAGGCATACAAGCCACAGTGTCTTGCACCCACTGTGAAATTTGGCAGAGGATTGGTGATGTTCTGGGGATGCTACAGCAAGGCTGGAATTGGGCAGGTTAATCTTTGCAAAGGACGTATGACTCAAGCTGCATACAAGGTTATCCTGGAAAAACAGTTGATTCCTTCTGCTCAGGCAATACTCCCCAACTCTGACGACTGTTTTTTCCAGCAGGACAATTTGCCATGCCACACATCTAGGTCAATCAATGTATGGATGAAGGACCACCACATCAAATCCCTGTCATGGCCAGCCCAATCTCCAGACCCCATTGAAAACCTCTGAAATGTAATCAAGAGGAAGATGGATAGTTACAAGCCATCAAGCAAAGAAGAACTGCTTCAATTTTTTTTACCAGGAGTGGCATAAGGTCACCCAAAAGCAGTGTGAAAGACTGGTGGATAGCATGCCATGACACATGAAAGCTGTGATTAAAAATCATGGCTATTAGACAAAATAATGATTTCTGAACTCTTCCTGAGTTAAAACAGTATTGTTGTTGCTAAATGATTACGAACTTGTTTTCTTAGCAATATTTGATATCTGTAAGCACTGCATTTTTTGTCATTTTGACCATTTCTCATTTTCTGAAAATAAATACCAAATTTATTGCTTGGAAATTCAGAGACATGTCATCAGTAGTTTATAGAATAAAAAAGCAATTTACATTTTACTCAAAAATATACCTATAAAGAGAAAAATCAGACAAACTGAAAATTTTGCAGTGGTCTCTTAATTTTTGCCAGAGCTATATATCATTTATTTAATTGCTAGTGATGAGCGAGTATGCTCGTTGCTCAGGTGGTCTCTGAGTATTTGGAAGTGCTCAAAGATTTAGTTTATGTAGCCACAGCTGCATGATTTGTGACTGCTAGACGGCCTGAATACATGTGGGGATTCCCTAACAAACAGGCAATCCCCACATGTATTCAGGCTGTCTAGTAGCCGCAAATCATGCAGCTGCGGCGACAGAAACTAAATCTCTGAGCACTTCCAAATACTTTGAGACCACCCGAGCAACGAGCATACTCACTGATCACTGTTAATTACCTTTTCTTATTGGCTGCCTGAGTAGATTACAGAAGCATTCATTGGTCTTTAGAAACACTGCAGATGTCCCATCTTCAATACAGTCATAACACTGGTGAAATACTTTTCCATGTAAAGATAGAAACTCAGTTCCACATTTTTTTAAATCTATTTTAATAACGCTAATCCATATTAATGTAACATCAGGTTTATATTGCATAAAATATGTAATCATTTATTCTGTTTTAAAATGTGCCTTCACCTTTCTAAATTAAATGCAAGATTTTTCTTTTAAACCTGCTTTAGTACTTTAGAAAAGTTTATAATGTCAAAATGTTTTAATTAACATCTGTTCTTTATTCAAAAAGGTCTCCTTCCTACAAATCACTTTAGTTTCATGGTCTTTTCAGTGTCAACCGTGCACAAAAAGTTTCTTTTATCTGTTGCTCATGTGGAAATGCTTTACTGAGTCATATCACTTGGCATTCTGCATTTCTTTCCAAACTTTTATACTGAGTACCTAATTTTCCTTACATGTCAACTTGTTGAACTGATGAATAGGACTTGGTAGAACACAAATTTGCATGCTAACTACATATTGATTTTGCTGTGTGATTGAACCCCAGAAATTGAAATGCAATTCTATTAAGTAAGACAGAGCTGACAGTAAGCATAAAAAACTCAAAGAGGGGCTGTCAATTAGATAAAATTAGGAGAAACACTGTTCCTGAACTATCTAATCACTGGGTTTCCTCACCTTAGCTAACTGCCTAGCAGGCTTTTATTAAACAGCTCAGGTGAGGAAATCCGACAGTTGGGCCTGCTATTGTAATCCTTTTACTATCCATGGACTAAGGGTGTTTTTACATGTATAATATCCTCTGACACTTTGTTACATGCTTTAAAACACAATGCAAAACAGCAATCATTTTTAGAAATAGAAATGTCACATTTTAGACTGCAAGTTCTACATTTCCAAACATATGATTTTTGTTGAGGAGAGCCTTAAGATCAAATACATAATTAACCTCAAGACATAAGAGATTGAGAGGAGCTACCCATAAAGTGTATTATTTCACCTTACATGAGCTTTTTCAGATCAAAGTGTGACACTAAAGATGGCTGCCATTTCCTGTTTCACCACACACCATGTGCTCCATGTGCTTTATCCAAGATGATGCCCACCCTGATGACCTCATAGGTCTGCCCACGATGACGCCCACTCTGATAACCTCATGGACCAACCCAGCCTGATAACCTCATGGATCCGCCCAAGATGATGCCAATTGCCCAACCCACTAACCAATGGAATACATCCGATCACTCCCATTTTACAGATAACTGAGCCCCCTACAGGGGTTATATAACTCTATGTGCAGATTAAATAAACCCTCTTGGAGCTGTGCCACAGATTGATCAAAGAGAGGTTACATCCGACTGTGTGTCTGATGTGATTCTTTAGTGCGCACTTGATCAATATCCATTGGGCCAGGAGCAGGCAACTAGTGAACATTTCTTATTGTTCAACCTAACAATTTTAAGTTGTTGTTCTTGACTGTAAGGCATTTTGAGTCATAAGAAAGCTGCATACAAAACCATCCTCTGGATAATGGTATAGTAAAAAATCTCCCCTAGAAGCGCTGTAACTTTATACAGATGAGCCAGTTGGCCTTTCTGAACAGCCAAATAAGTTTTGCATCTATGTTCATGAGCCTTAATAATGAGACTAGAGTTGAGAAGAAAGATTTGCAGAACCTTAATCCAGCGGCCACATTAGTGGTTCATGGCTATTGCAACAGAGCCTTGTGAACCAGTAACCTTTCTAATGAACTTTGCTTCGGAAATGTGTCAGATGTTTGATATCCTATGTTCTTTGGTTTTAGCACGTATGGAAAAAGTTGCTTTTCTCTTATTGGATTATATTGACAAGCTCTGCTAAAGCTGCCAAGCACCCTGAATGAACCCATTACAGATGTGATGAGCGTTGGTTTTCTCATGTTGGAGCCTTGTGAACCTACTACCTGCACCCTGAGATTTCTTATGATTTGAAGGCCCAATGATATGTTATCATTATTGCATGATGCATGCAAGATATCTCCATGGACCCACCCCTCATTTTGCCTGCAGGTAGAAAATGGTTGGCAGGGCAACTGGGCTTTTGCTGCTGTGATTCTTGCAAAAAAGCAGTAGAAACAATAACTTAAAAAACCAATGGAATTATGTGTATTTTCATGTGTCCTTAACAAAGTTTTTTTTTGCTGAGCTGCAATATAAGGTAAAACCTCATTAATGGATGCATCTCTGAAATAACATTGAAGAGTGTTCCTTCAGTTGTATAATTAATGTACAGGGGGTTTGGACCCTCACTGATAACACCTTCATGATCTGTTTTAATGATAAGTCATCAACAGGTGCTCCCAAAATAGTTTCATAATTTTTTATATTGCATTTTTTTATTTCAAAGAGGTGTAAAAATAATACTAATAAATTATAGATACACGTGAAATAAAACAGAGTGCTATAGACCAAATTCTACACTCAATACAACATGATCTCTAAAATTATCTTAGAGAACAATTGTTTTGTTTTTGTGTTTTTCCACCAGCAGACAGAACAAATAGGAGCTAAGCTATCAAAAAGAATTGATTCTAGGAAGAAAAGTTGTGCTGATGTTTGTTTGCAGGTTTGATCCCTAACCTCTTTCATAATTAAACCTGCTCTGACGTCAGTCACTCCAAAAGAAATATTTATTTCGGTGACCTTGCAATAGGAAATTCAACTCTTTGGCACACAGTTCCCTTACTAAAGTCTGAAACACAATCACTGAAAATGTTGTGGTTTGTGGTACTTTATCTCCTATTATTAGACATCTCTTGCTAAAAAAAAGTTTCCTTGGGACATTGAATTTCAGTACGTTTAGTAACGTACTATCATTAGCCCACTGACGCAAATACTAAAAATAATAAAATGGAATTTCCAAAATTCTAGTGTATGAGGTTGAAGCTCTAGATTAGCACCTAATACATTGTATACAGCATAAAAAGTAATAATTTCCTAATGTAATATATGGAACTACTATGAGATTGTTTAGTAATTCACTGCTGGGTCTTTCAAATTGTTCCCATACCAATCTACAGAATACAGATTACTGCAATGTAATGAGATCCTGCATTGATGCTATGGACTGGCCTGCCCATTCCCCAGACCTAAATACAAATCGAGAACATCTGGAACATCATGTCACGTTCCATCCACCAACACCATGTTGCACCACAGACTGTGCAGGAGTTGACTGATGCTTTAATCCAGGTCTGGGAGGAGATCACTCAGGAGAACATCCGCCGCCTTATCAGGATCATGCCCAGGCGTTGTACGGAGAATATAAAGGCACATAGAGGCCACACACACTACTGAGCTTCATTTCCTTGTCTTGAGTCATTTTCACTGGCTTTGGATCAGCCTGTAATTTGATTTTCCACTATGATTTTGAGTATGATTCCAAATCCGGACATCCATGGGATCTTAATTTTGTTTTATATGGATCAATTTTAAGTTTTATTGTTCTCAATTCATTCCACTATGCAATAAAGATTTGCAACTGCAATATTTAATTAAGTGATATGTAGGATGTGGTATTTTAGTGTTCATTTTTTTGAGCAATGTACTTTCACTCTAGTTTTCTGCTGTTCATAAGCACGATCAGGGTCGGCTCCAGGTTTTCATGGGCCCCGGGCGAAAGAGTCTCAATGGGCCCCTTTAACACATACCACAATTCATGACGCACATATACGGCAGAGACATATAGGTATAGTACAATGCCAAACATTTCACTTACTTCATACATTACATGAGTGATATCTATTGTAAATTCTACAACAGTTCAAAAGACAAACAGTATAGTCATCCATACAGTATTATGGTCACCACATAGAGCTCCATACAGAATAATGAGCCCTATATATTGCTCCATATATAATGGACTCTATAAGATGCTCCATATATAATAGGCCCCAAATGATGCTTCATATATAATGGGCCCCATTTGATGTTCCATATCTAATGGGCCCCATATGATGCTCCAGTATATGATGGGCCCCATATATGATGCTCCAGTATATTATGGGCCCCATATAATGCTCCATATATAATGGGCCCCATATATGATGCTCCAGTGTATGATTGGCCCCATATAATGCTCCATATATAGTGGTCCCCATATATGATGCTCCAGTGTACGATAGGCCCCATATATGATACTCCAGTGTATGATGGGCCCCATATGATGGTCTCCATATATTGTGCCAAACATACAAAAAAATAAAAAATGAAATACTCACCTCTCCTCATTGGCCTCTGCTCTGCTCGAGGCACCGGGCCCCCATAGCATCCGGTGTCCCCGTCTGTGAGTGGCCCCCCTGCCTGCTCAGGGCCCCGGCACTTGCCCGGGTGCACCAGGTGCTGACGCCAGCCCTGAGCATGATGGTGTGTCAAGCATAAGCTTTTCCTTATCTTCTTAATTGAGCGGTGCAGTTGATAAACTAAGATAAACTATATATTCCTATGAATGTTTAAAACTAGAATGAGAAGATGCTGACATGTCAAAACTATGACTGGTAATTTATGGTTCTGGTGTATAGAAACCCAATAGACAACCAGAATGTGTGTCCACTATTCTACATTCATTAGTAGTGGCTAAAATGTAACATGATACAGAAGCTCATTTGACTTAGCATTAAAATTTCAAATATCACAATTTTTAAAAGGAGTATACAGTATATCTCAAAAGTGAGTACACCCCTCACAGTTTTGTAAACATTTTATTATATTTTTTCATGGGAAAACACTGAAGATATGACACTTAGATACAATGTAAAGTAGTCAGTGTACAGCTTGTATAACAGTGTAAATTTGGTGTGCCCTTTAAGTAACTCAACACAGGCCATTAATGTCCAAACCGCTGGCAACAAAAGTAAGTACCTAAGTCAAAATGTCCAAATTGTGCCAAATTAGCAATTTCCCTCTCCGGTTTATTGTGAATCATTAGTATTACAAGGTATCAGGTGTGAATGGGGAGCCAATATGTTAAGTTTAATGTTATTGCTTACACACTCTCTCACACTGGTCACTGGAAGTTCAACATGGCTCCTCATGAGAAAGAACTCTATGAGAATCTTAAAAAAAGAATTGTTGCTGTACATAAAAATGGCCTAGGCTATAAGATGATTGCCAACACCCTTAAACTGTGCTGCAGCATATATTAGACTTTATTAGTGCCCATTACCTTAACATCTTATGGTGATGGTCCGCTGCTATAAGTAAGGTGGACCGGTTAGGTTTTAATTTTATTGAATTTATTAAAAGTTATGTATTATTTAATCCACCACAGTCAGTGAATCTTCAGCATGTTGACCAAGACCATACAGTGGTTTAATAAGACAGGGTCTACTCAAAACTTGCCTCACCATGGTCGACCAAAGAAGTCGAGTGCACATTCTCAGCGTCATATCCAGAGTTTATCTTTTCAAAATAGACCCATGAGTGCTGCCAGTATTGCTGAAGATGTTAAAGGGGTGTGGGGATCAGGTCAGTGCTCAGACCATATGCCGCACACTGCATCAAATTGGTTTGCATGGCTGTCGTTCCAGAAGGAAGACTCTTCTAATGATGATGTACAAGAAAGCCTGAAAACAGTTTGCTGAAGACAAGCAGACTAAGGACATGATAACTGGTACATGTGCTGTGGTCTGATGAGATCAAGATAAACTTATTTGGTTCAGATGGTGTATAGCATGTGTGGCAGCAACCAGGTAAGGATTAGAAAGACAAATGTGTCTTGCCTAATGTGAAGGAAACCCGGGTTCCTCCCACATCACCAATGTGACGTAACTACACAGTCACAGCTCTCCGGCGCCCCCTTTGTCTCTCAGGTCAGTAAGGGAACTGCACCTAGAGCAAATGGCCACCGGGGAGGGTGTCCTGTTATCCACTGGGTATTCTAAGATTCGTGATCAGAGTAAAAGCATCAGCCCAAAATTAATTTTATGGTTTAATTGCCTTAAGGGCGCATTAGATAATTACAGAAATATACAGTAAGCTATACAACGGAATTACAGTGGATTTGCAGTCAGAGTAAAATATTACAATAAAGTACAAGGCTTAGAGGTATTAGCTAGAGGTCAATGTTACCAGGCTGTAGGTTGCATGTGGACGTCGGGAGCTCTGCGATCCACAGGTAAGAATCTTACTTGCCGGACAGTCCCCAAAACGTGTGCCGCTGCTCCCTTGGCAGATCTGTCCCTTGTTCCTTCTTAGTTCTTCATTGTCTTGTTCTTCTGTGTGAAAAGCGAGAGTTTGCCATCCGCTCACAGTTCTTAAACCTGCTAGGTCCCTCCCCTCGGTGTCAGAGGTGGGCTAATAATCTCCACCCTTAGCTCCTTGCAGAATTTATTCCCAATATCTAAGAAAGGGGTTAACTTCTCCAGGATGATCGGATCAGGACACGAGAAGTACCAGCGAATGCAGTTTGTTTTGCCTGTCACGTGGAGATCAAACATGGCCCGATTGGCCCTCTACCGCGACCCAATCTCTATATCTCAGGTCCCTGAGCCATCACCGACTCGGGAGTTCCACTGTCAGATGCCCGAGCTCCGCAGGATCACGCAGATATTTTTTATGAGTCTGTACCTTGAAAGATGTGCTCATAATTTATAATCCTGGAATGGAGTCGTAGTGGCTGGCTGAGACAATGGATGTGTTTTCTGTGTCTAGCTGACAGGTATAATCTAATTGAAGCCCCCAGGCATCTCCAGGCCCCGTGCTGGCGTGGCTCTGTACTAAAGCTTTGAAGTCCTGTTTTGGGCCTGATCTACTTAGCATACTAAAGACCTTGTTATTCACAGTGGAGACTAAACCCTGTTGTCTTCAATATGCCTACAGGCCATGGTGGTTAGGAGCAGTTACCTGTCTGTGGCTCTGTGAACAGACAAAATGGCAGCTGGGACAGGTCAGCTCAGACATGAGGCAAGCATTAGGCCCCATATCTAAGATGGTGGCTGTTACTTCATCACACCTACAGTCAAGTATGGTGGGGGGAGTGTCATGGTTTGGGGTTGCATGAGTTCTGCCAGCTGTGGGGACCTACAATTCATTGAGGGAACCATGAGTGCTAACAAATACTGTGACATACTGAAGCAGAGCATGATCCCCTCCCTTTGTAAACTGTCCGTAGGGCATTATTACAACATGATAGTGACACCAAAACACACCTCCAAGATGACCACTGCCTTGCTAAACAAACTGAGGGCAAAGGTGATGGACTGGCCCAGCATGTTTCCAGACCTAAACCTTATTGAGCATCTGTGGGTCATCCTTAAACAGAAGAGGCAAAGACAACAAGTATGACACAGACACATGGTATAAATTATAACCAATAGATTACCCTTTCCATGTGTCCATATGGATTATAGCACAATCATCAACTATCCGAAGAACTCAAAACCAAAAAAATGATGATCAAAAGGCCAAATTTTCTCAAAAAAGCAATTATTACAAATTTTATTATGAAACATATTTTTAAAAACATAACATCAACAGGAAAATTGGAAGAGCATCCTTCCGAAGTGTGGTACATATAAATAGCGACGCATTCATCCAGGCAGAGTACTAATTAGTAGTACATATATAGATCTAAGAATGCAATGACTGTCCACTGAGATTATATCCAACTCAACAAGCAGCAAGTGTAAGCTTCACATCAAAATATATGTAGATCAAGGTCGTTGGCACAACTCAAAGTAGGTATTTTGGGTGGTGCTCAAATAGGGTCCCAATCCGTGTATAGTGAATATCAATTTGGCACACACCAGTGAATTTCAGAATGTGCTTATTTAATATAAGGTTTACATACAATAACAGCAAAATGGCAAATGGCAGACGTTTCGGTCTATCGACCTTCATCAATGTGCCATAT
The DNA here is from genome assembly GCA_033576555.1 of Oophaga sylvatica. NCBI lineage: Eukaryota > Metazoa > Chordata > Amphibia > Anura > Dendrobatidae > Oophaga > Oophaga sylvatica. The sequence goes on from JARQOD010000006.1 coordinate 321,861,801, forward strand.
GTTGTTTTGCTGAAACTTATAGTTTTAAGTAGGCAGAAAACTTATTATTTCTCCGCTGGTATAAAGGATTGATAAATGCAATCTTAGTAGTCCCATGCGTGAGGAGGGAGTCAGGTGAGCATACAGCATAGGCGCGGTGTCCACCGCTTGTCTCAGTAGCTGTTTTCTGCTCGGCGCGCTGTGTTTAAATGTGAATTTTTGTTCCCCTGAGACCAAACTCCTTTTCACAGGAGACTGCATCAATCCCCTATATGGCAGATGGCAGTAGTGACACACACTACTGCTAGCTGAGAACCAAACCAGGTTTTTTTGTGCAAACCAGCCCATTTCCCTTTATCCCTTCTACCAGTTATATTAAAAACCATATGGCCAGAATAGGCTTGTCATTTCTCTGCAAAACGCAGAGCAGCCAGAAAAACAGTTTTTTCACTTCATAACTTACATGTAGCATGGCAGTGCAGCTGGTAAGACATTGTCTAGGTCAAGATGGGGATGAAATCTGTACAGAGCTGGCTCCTTGCAGCATGGAATTACAGCACCAAAGACCCAAAGACTGATGCAAATAGTATTTTTATGCTAGAAACACTTTTTTTTCTTTAAAACAGTTGTTGCAAGTTTTGATGACTTTTTGTATGAAAGTGATTTATGAGACAAGTCTTTTTATTATTGTGTTGCAGCCAAAAATAAATTCATAAGATGTTGGCCTCCAACGTAGCATTTCAAATGAAGTACTTAACAAAGCACGTCCTCCACAGAAGCGTGATCTTTCCTGACACTAATATAACTGTCTTTGTCTTTGGCCTTCTAGAAGACAACCCTGTTTAATTCAATACATCAAACTCACCAGGGTAGTCACCTTTTCCATGTATTTTCATTTCCAGAAGATAAAAAAAAATGTCAATGATCATGTCAGGTAGGAAAAATGTCCCTGACTACAAAGGTAGAAAACAAATATATTCTGCCATGACAAATAGGCAAACATTTCTGATTGAAACATCTTTCCTCACTTCTGTCTTTTTTAATAGGAGAAGAATAAAATGATAAAGTTCTTTGATTCCATTACTTTGTCTTAATATGAGAGTGCATGTCTCCTGACAGATCTCCTTTAGAGACATCTTTCACGCAGGTCTTGTTTCAACCTTGGATTTTCTTCATCTCGGCAAAATGTTATTTAGTACATACATTGATGCCTGGTTTATATGCACAGCTTATTGTTTGATATTTAGACTATGGTAATGTATCTTTTGAACAGATTCTGACTTATTTCAACTGAAAAAGATACATTGTGCAAATGTTGTGCCAGTTGTTAGGATCATTACTCTATTGATCTAGGGAAGATTATTATTTACACATTTGGCTGTTTGGTCTGAAGAAACCAAACAATCAGATGACACAGTGATCAAATGATGAATTTAATAATTTAATATTCCGAGGAGGTGATTAGGTCAGACCAGACAAACCAAATTGACAGCTTTTTTTTCATTCAGGCTAGAAAGAAGATGTTTCTCTACTAAGGATCTATTTGTTTATTGCATGCAAGAACCGCAAAAGCAAATGGATGTGATTTTCTGAAACTAAACATATACTGTTTTCTTCATTAGGCCAGCGTCACACTGGCGAGTTTGATGCAAGTCGCACGACTTTCTCGCATCAACACCCGGCACGGCCGCCCGCTCTCGGACCTGAGTGTGCGGCTGCATAGAAATACATGCAGCTGCACTCTTGGCTCTGAGAGCGGGCGGCCGTGCTGGGTGTTGAAGCGAGAAAGTCGTGCTACTTGCATCAAACTCGCCAGTGTGACGCCGGCCTTACATATCAAATAGCATCTCCCAGCACTCACATATATAACAATAAGTGCAGGCAGTGTGAATACCTTGCTAGTGTGACCTGGGAATACTCAACATAATGACTTCCAGCCATCTAAAAAAAAATTCAGTTGATTTATCATTTAACTTTTTACAATTTTATTTTTGTAGACATAGTAATCACTTCAGCAGTTTTTTAAATGCAACAATTTATTTTTACCTAATGGTACATGAGATTATATTTTTTGTTTTAAAAGTGAATATGATATCATCACTACAAGTCAGTTCATTAAAAAAATTCCCTCCTAAAAATTGCACAATTGACTATGAGGGCTATTATTGAAAAGGGGAAGCATTTAAGAACCACAGCTTGGCCACAAAGTGGAAAATCATGTAAAGTTATACAGAGGTGTAATGGCATGCTAAAGCACATGATGCATAAAAGTCGCCAACGCTCTACTGGTGCTATAACTGCAGAATTCAAAACTTCCTTATTTACCTTTCACTATTGAAAAATTAAGGTTTTTCTTAAAGCAATAAGGGCAAGGTGATGACTGCAGATGTCAGATGGTGCAGTGAAGTGTCTCCATATAATGAGTCATATATCCAGTTGTTAGACTGAATCCTTAAGCCAGTGATCAAAATGTTCCCATAAATTTGAAATCCAGCACTTTCCTTTCCCTGTTAAGCCTCATTCAGAGGTCCACATAATATGGTTTGTGTACAGGCCGAGATGCACAGACTTGAACTTGACAGGCTAATATACTCCTATGACTCTGTCAAGTTCAGGTCAAGAGGCCCGTGGCTAGTCCATTCATCACCGTCCGCACATGGACCAAATTACTCTGAATGAAGCTTTATTCTCAGAACTATTTTTCAGTATTAAAATTTTGAAATCTGCTGTACTGGGTCCAGGTCCAGAAAATTGCTGACCCACGGGTACATCCAGATTTTTTTTCTTTTCTGTGCCTATGCCATACCTATCAATTAATGTGGCATGGTCTGAAAAGGATGTTATTTCTAAAATCTAAAAAAGGTAGAACTTTTCAGTCACTTAGAAGTAAATGCATCGCTCAATAGCGCAGTTACAGTATATCACAACAGTGAGTACACCCCTCACATTTTTGTAAATATTTTATTATATCTTTTCATGGGACAACACTGAAGATATGATACTTTGATACATAGTAAAGTAGTCAGTGTACAGATTGTATGATTGTGTAAATTTAGTGTGCACGCTACATAACTCAACAGATGCTAGCTCACAGTCTTATACTCGCATGGCTTGGCTGAAAAGCCTACTAAAAGTACAGATTATGGCTCTTTGTGCTGTAGCATGTACTTGATTGAATAATAATGGCATCTCTATATGGAGAGGTGACTATTAAAGTAAGTATAAGCATTTAAAATTTTTTTTATTAAACTTTTGATGGCCCTTTACAGTTAAGCGAAGTGTCGGCCAGTGGCGCCAATTTACCAAATATGTGAAGACATGAATTACAAAAATCTGCATTTTGGCAAATGTGGATTTTTATAACACTGTTGCTTCTCAAAAAATTAGAATATAATGAAAAAGTTAATTTATTTCAGTTCTTCAATACAAAAAGTGAAACTCATGTATTATATAAAGTCATTACAGAGTGATCTATGTCAAGAGTTTATTTCTGTTAATGTTGATGATTATGGCTTACGGCCAATGAAAACCCAAAAGTCATTATCTCATTAAATTAGAATAATTAGCAAAAAACACCTGTAAAGGCTTCCTAAGCATTTAACAAGGTCCCATAGTCTGTTTCAGTAGGCTCCACAATCATGGTGAACACTTGTGACTTGACAGACGTCCAGAAGGCAGTCATTGACACACTCCACAAGGAGGGTAAGCCACAAAAGATCATTGCTAAACAAGCTGGCTGTTCAGAGTGCTGTATCCAAGCATATTAATGGAAAGTTGAGTGGAAGGAAAAAGTGTGCTAGAAAAGGTGCACAAGCAGCCGGGATAACTGCAGCCTTGAAAGTATTGTTAAGAAAAGGCAGTTCAAAAATTTAGAGAAGATTCACAAGGAGTGGACTGCTGCTGGAGTCATTGCTTCAAGAGCCCTCACGCACAAACGTATCCAGGACATGGGCTACAAGTGTCGCATTCCTTGTGTCAAGCCACTCATGACCAATAGACAAGCCAAAAGCTTCTTACCTGGGCCAAAGAGAAAAAGAACTGGACTGTTACTCAATGGTCCAAGGTGTTGTTTTCAGATGAAAGCAAATTTTGCATTTAATTTTGATATCAAGTTCCCAGAGTCTGGAGGAAAAGTGGAGAGGCACACAATCCAAGCTGCTTGAGGTCTAGTGTGAAGTTTCCACAGTCAGTGATGGTTTGGGGAGCCATGTAATCTGCTGGTGTAGGTCTACTGTGTTTTATCAAGACAAAAGTCAGCGCAGCTGTCTGCTAGGAAATTTTAGAGCACTTCTTCCTTCCTTCTGCTGACAAGCTTTTTGGAGATGGAAATTCCATTCTCCAGCAGAACTTGGCACCTGTCCACACTGCCAAAAGTGCCAATACTTGCTTTAAAAACCACAGAATCACTGTGCTTGATTGGCCAGCAAACTCACCTGACCTGAACCTCATAGAGAATCTATGGGGTATTGTCAAGAGGAATATGAGAGACACCAGACCCAACAATGCAGACAAGCTGAAGGCTGCTATCAAAGTAACCTGTGCTTCCATAACACCTCAGCAGTGCCACAGGCTGATCGCCTCCATGCCATGCCGCATTGATGCAGTAATTGATGCAAAAGGAGCCCTGACCAAGTATTGAGTGCATTTACTGAACATACATTTCAGTAGGCCAACATTTCGGATTTTAAAATTATTCATCAAGCTGGTGTGATGCAGTATTCTAATTTACTGAGATAATGACTTTTTGGTTTCATTGGCTGTAAGCCATAATCATCAACATTAGCAGAAATCAACACTTGAAATAGATCACTCTGTGTGTAATGACATATGGGTTTCACTTTTTGTATTGAAGAACTGAAATAAGTTAACTTTTTGATGATATGTATTTGAGAAGAATTACATTCCAATTAAATATATTAGCTCATCTCAAACAGTGCCTTTCATAATGCTGCTTATAGGTTATAGGTCAGTTTGAGAGTTGTTCTCACTGTGAGAGTTGTTCAGGGCTTATAGAATGATGAACAATCTTAAAAATATTAGGATTTTAGAGATCTGACATCTGACGCTCCACTGATTAACTATTTTCAGCTGTTACTTTGGTAGCAGAGAGGGAACAACACATCCATATACACTGTGTAGTTGTCGGATACTGCAGCTTAGCTGCTTTTATACCTACTCTGCATTTTCACACCAGTTGTCTCCAAAGACAAAAAGGAAGATTGTGTGAGCAGGAGTTGAAGTAGAGAGTATGTCAGGGCACCCCTGTAGGTTAGGTTATTAGTAGCTAAGATTAGAGTTGAGCGAAACAGGTAGGTCAGATTCAAAAGTCGCCGACTTTCGCCAAATTTCGGTGGCTGAAACCCGACCATAGCGTGCAGTCGACCATGCGGTCGTCGACCCCAGCGCCCAAGTCGGTTTTCCCATAATGCTTGCAAGGCTCCTTTTTTCAGCCAATGAGCAAGGACGTACACTGTGGGCAACGAGATGACATGAGCAGCGTCCACCACCATCTTAGAGAAGGGCATTGCAGTGATTGGATTGCTTTGGGGGGCGTCATAGTGTCTATAAAAGCCCTGAGCGCCGACCTCCATTTTACTTCTGCCGATATTAACAGTAGGGAGAGGTTGCTGACGCTGTTTATCAGTAGGGAGATAGTTAGGGTTGGAAACAGAAGTTCTTCTGTGCTTGTGCTGATAGCAATTGTGCTGTACAGTTAGTGTGCAGTGACTGGGGAGGATTTTCATGTGTGCAGCAGCCCTGGTTATTAGGCTGCCTGATAGCTGTATTGCTGTGTGTACACTGCTGTGCAGACTGCTTTTTACACAGCACTAATACTTTTATTCTTTTTTTTCTGCACACTTACCGACCGTTCATTTTTTCCCACACCGTATAGAGCTGTACACTCCTCACACAGTACCGTGTACCGGCTGGTATCACGGACAAATACATGCTGACTATCTGTGTGTGACTTCGGAATTATATGCTGAGATTGCAATTTTCCCCTACACTGTATACAGCTGTCTGCTTCTGATGCAGTACCGTATATCTGCTCTTTGTATTATGGTCAAATCCATACAGAGTGAGCGTCTGTGTGTGACTCCAGAAATATATACGGAGATTTAAATTTTCCCCTACACTATATACAGCTGTACGCTACTCATACAGTACCATATATCTTCCGGAAATATATACGGAGATTTAAATTTTCCCCTACGCCATATACAGCTGTACGCTACTCATACAGTACCATATATCTGCTGGTATTTTTGGTACAGTTTCCCAAACATGAGGAAGTATGGTGGAAGAGGCCGTGGACGTGGGGCCAGCTGGGAATGATGGTGGTAGTGCCAAAAGCCCTATAGCACCTAAGGCAGGAGGTGTTGAGCCTGCGTCATCATCTGGCTCCAGAAGGCCTGGAAGGCTCCTTTTTCTGGGAGTAGGTAAACCACTTTTAAAGCCGGAGCATCAGGAAAAGGTTTTGGCTTACATTGCCGAAACAGCCTCCAGCTCTATCGCTTCCTCTTCTGAAGTTTCAAAAAATGCAAGCACTGAGTCATCAGTGCAGGCTCCTGGTCGGGAACAACACCTTTCCTTGTGTCCTTCACCCCCACCAAAAGTGAAGGATGAGACAGGCCACACTTCTGATTACTCCATGGAGCTTTTTTCACATACCATGCATGGGTTATCAAGTCAAATCCTGTATTCCCCAGTCCAAGATGAATATGACATGGAGTGCACTGATGCACTGCCACTGCTATCTGATTCTGCTGGTACATTCACCCAGAGCACTGCATTGCCCTCGCAGTCTACTGAGCCAGAATCCTACCCTGATGAAACTCAGGTGCCTTTTCTGGCATACGATACCACCTTACATGGTTAGACAGAGGGAGGTGCAGATGAAATTGAAGAGGAGGTGATTGATGACCAATTTGTTGACCAAGATTGGCATCCATTGGGGGAAGAGTGTGCCGCTGGCAATAGCTCAGAAGAGGAGGAGGATCCACGGCAGGCATCGACATCGCAGCTGCAGTTATCTGGCAGGCCCGTAGCTGTCCAAAAACGTAATAAAAAAGGAAAAGAGTTGCAGGACAGCTTGGCCAGACGGTCAAATTAGCACAGCGTGCAAGCCCTGAAAATTTATCCCACAGTAGGAAGAGTGCAGTGTGGCACTTTTTTGACCAAAATCCTATTGATGAGGCAAAGTTATCTGTAAGAAGTGCGGAAGGACCTTTAGCCGAGGGAAAAATCTCCGAAAATTGAATACCAGTTGCATGCTTAGACATTTAAACACCATGCACTTGCAAGCGTGGACGTACTGCAAAACCTCACTGGCTTTGAACGCCTACATTGCCAAAATGATCTCATTAGAGATTATGCCCTTCCATTTAGTTGAAAGCGCAGCGTTCCGAGAGCTCATGGCCTACGCTGTCCCACACTATGACCTACCCAGTCGGCACTTCTTTTCTAGAAAAGCCATCCCTGCCCTCCACCTGCATGTGAAAGACCGCATTGTCCATGCACTCAAACAATCAGTGAGTGGAAAGGTGCACCTCACAACAGATGCATGGGCCAGTAGGCATGGCCATGGCCTTTACAAGTCCATCACTGCGCACTGGGATAATGTGGTGGATGTAGGGTCCACAGGGGACAGTGGCGGTGGGACAGTGCTGCCTAGCCCACGGTATAGGCAACAGTTGGCTGTAGACGTTCGACCCTCCTCCTTCTCCAGAAGCAAAAGCTCGTTGATAGAGCGCAGTCGCACGAGCACTCCATCCGCAGCTGCCAGTGTTGCACACGAGTTGTCCCACTATCGATCAGCTAGTGGTAAGCGTCAGCAGGCTGTTTTAAAGATGATGTCTTTGGGTGACAACAGACACACCTCGGAGTTACTGGCCGACTACTTGCAGCGAGAACCTGAGTCATGGCTGGGCAGTCTACACCTTGAGCCAAGCAAGGTAGTCAGTGATAACGGCCGTAATTTTGTGGCAGCCATAGCCCTGGCAAAACTCAGACACATACCTTGCCTGGCTCACACCTTGAACCTGGTGGTGCAGTGCTTCATAAATAATTATCCAGAGTTACCAGCCCTGCTCCATAAGGTGCGAAGACTGTGTTCGCACATCCCTCGCTCGCCCCTAGACTCTAGATGCACATAGTTGAGAGGCTGTGCGAACAGAGGCAGGCTGTAATGCATTTGTGGGAGGAATCACGGGCAGGCAGTTTGAGGGCGGACATGGAGATGTCGGATGTGCAGTGGTCAAAGCTGAAAGACCTCTGTAAAGTCCTTCAGTGTTTTGAGGAATGCACACGGCTGGTAAGCGCAATCGATGCCATCATAAGCATGAGCATCCCACTTATGCGTCTGCTCATGCAAACTTTGACGCACATTAAGGATCAAGCGTCTGCAGCGGAGGAGGAGGAGGAGGAGGAGGGAAGCCTTCATGACAGTCAGGCATTGTCTGCTCAGAGAACTGTCCTGGGTGAGGTGGAGGAAGAAGAGGAAGAGGAGGAGGAAGAGGATGAGGGGATGATTATTTTGGGGAGGATGATGCTTCTCAGGGGGTCAAAATGTTGTCTTGCCAAGGTCAGGTACAGGGTTTGTGCGTGAATGGAGGGATGTGGATTTGGCAGAAAGTGCTTCTCCACCCACCACTGGCAGTGCATCATTGACACCTGGAACATTGGTCCACATGTGTGATTATGTCTTGCGGATCATAAAAAGGGACCCCAAAATTATGAAGGATGACGACTACTGGTTGGCCAGCATCCTCGATCCACGCTATAAAGGCAAATTACAGAACATCATGCCACAGGAGAACCTAGAGCTAATATTGGCGAACAAACAAGCAACTCTGGTAAACCGTTTGTTAGAGGCATTCCCAGCACACAGCAGCAGTGCAGCTTCTACCACGAGCCGTACTGGGACAAATGGAAGAGGTGTTTGTGGTGCACACAGCCAAAGTGGCGTTGGAGACAGAGGTTTCATGACCATGTTGTGGACTGATTTCTCGAGTACCGCTCACACGACTGTTAATACTGAATCGATTGCAATAGACAGGAGACAACAGTTGTCAACTATGGTTCAAAATTACCTCTCCTCCCCTAGCGATGTTCTCCCTCACAGTTCATTCCCCTTTGACTACTGGTCCTGTAAACTGGACAACTGGCCTGAATTGGCACAATATGCCTTACAGGAGCTCGCTTGCCCTGCTGATAGTGTGCTATCAGAAAGAGTCTTCAGTGCTGCTGTATCAATCCTGACAGAAAGAAGGACCCGGCTGTCGAACCAAAATGTAGGTGATCTCACCTTCATTAAAATGAACCATGCCTGGGTTTCAAAGGATTTTTTACCACCTTCCCCTGATGACACATAGGTTGCCAGCAAAATGGATCGCTTTGTCCTCCTCTTCCTCCGACTTCTCCAATTCCTCCATTTGCAACTGCTGAACGTCCAGCCTACACCTCAGCATATGCCAGTTTCTCCACCTCCCTAACTGGGCTGTACCCCCACAGGGCCGGGGTCAGCACCTGGGCACCTGGGCAAGTGCCGGTGCCCTGAGCAGGTGGGGGGACCCACTCGCCATCAGAGACACAGGCGTACTATGAGGGGCCCTGTGCCAGTTCCCGGCGCCAACAAGTGTGCCCCCCCTGATAGCTCAGGGCCCAGCACTTGCAATACTTACCTCTCCCTGCTCCACTGCTGTGACGTCTTCCGCGTTTCCTGACAGTGACATTCAGGTCAGAGAGTGCAATGATGTCACGTTTGTGCGCCCTCTGCCTGAAAAGTCACAGTGCAGAGAGCTGGAAGATGGTGACACTGAGGAGTCCAGAGTAGAGCAGTGCCCAGCGAGGAGAGGTATTTCATTTTTTTATTGTTTGGAGCAATATATGGGGAGCATTATACACTGGAGCATCATATATGGGGCCCATCATATACTAGAGCATCATATGGGGTTCATTATTTATGGGGCATCATATGGAGCACATATGGGGCCTATTCTGTATGGAGCATTATATGGAGCCCATTCTGTATGGAGCAATATATGGTAATATATTATATATAAGGGAATCGAAGGAATACCAGTACAATAAAAGATGGTCAAAAACTGTGTGTTTATTTCATTAAAATGATTTTTAATGTGTGCGTGTTTTTTTTTCTTATTTCGTACAATAGGATTAATAATTGATTGCTGTCTAATTGACAACTCTCAATTATTAACCTGGCTTAAAGTCACCTTCCAATAGCTAGGTGGCTTTAACCCATTATTAACCCATTAGCCACCGCTACAGGGCAATTGGAATAGACGGGCTAAGTGCCAGAAAGGGCGCATCTAATTATAGATTTGCCTTTTCTGGGGTGGCTAGGGGCAGATGTTAGTAGCCAGGGGGGGCACAAAATCAATGCACCCTCCCTAGGCTATTATTATCTGCCTCCACTCGCTGGCTTTGCCTGTCTGGTGGAGAAAATACAGCGGGAGCCCACACATTTTTTTTCAACGAATTTACACATTTAATTAACCCCTACTAATATGAAATTTTGCACACATACACTCATGTAATTGTTAGTGAAAACCATATATCAAACTACATGAAATGACATGGTTAACTGTATGTAAACCATGTGTCATTTCTTGTCGGGTTCTGTAATTTTACAAAAGCCGGCAATTGAATTAGCGGCTATTATACTATGTAGAAGTGTATGAACTATAAATATATGTATATATATGTCTCAATGACATATATATATACCGTATATACTCATGTATAAGCCGACCCGTGTATAAGCCAACCCCCCCTAATTTTGCCACAAAAAACTGGGAAAACTTATTGACTCGCGTATAAGCCTAGGGTGGAAAATGCAGCATCTACTGGTAAATTACAAAAATAAAAATAGATACCAATAAAAGTAAAATTAATTGAGACATCAGTAGCTTAAATGTTTTTGAATATCCATACTGAATCGGGAGCCCCATATAATGCTCCATACAGTCCATGATGAGCCCCATAAGATGCTCCATACAAAATACGCCCCATATAATGCTGCACAAAGGTTAATAATGGCCCCATAAGATGCTCCATAGATTATGCCCCCATATGGTGCTCCATAGATTATGCCCCGATAAAATGCTCCATAGATTATGCCCCATATGCTCCACAGATTATGCCCCATATGCTCCACAGATTATGTCCCATATGTTCCACAGATTATGCCCCATATGCTCCACAGATTATGCCCCATATGCTCCACAGATTAAGCCCCATATGCTCCACAGATTATGCCCCATATGTTCCACAGATTATGCCCCATATGCTCCACAGATTATGCCCCATATGCTCCACAGATTATGCCCCATATGCTCCACAGATTATCCCCCCATAGGTTCCACAGATTATGCCCCATATGCTCCACAGACTATACCCCATATGTTCCAGATTATGCCCCATATGTTCCACAGATTATGCCCCATATGCTCCACAGATTATTCCCCATATGCTCCACAGATTATGCCCCATAGGTTCCACAGATTATTCCCCATATGCTCCACAGATTATGCCCCATATGCTCCACAGATTATGTCCCATATGTTCCAGATTATGCCCCATATGCTCCACAGATTATGCCCCATAGGTTCCACAGATTATGCCCCGTATGCTCCACAGATTATGCCCCATATTCTCCACAGATATGCCCCATATGTTCAATAGATTATGCCCCATATGTTCCACAGATTATGCCCCATATGCTCCATAGATTATGCCCCATAGTATAGGTCCCTTATGCTGCTGCTGCCGCTGCAAAAAAAAATAAAAAATGATATACTCACCTCTCGTCACTGGGGGCCAGGTGCCGGTGTCCTGAGCACCGCTCGCTCAGGGCCCCGGCACCTGAGATATTTACTTGTACCCGGTCCACCGCTTCACGCCGCTGTCTTCCGGGTCCTCTTGTCAGTGAGCGCTCAGGCAGAGGGTGCGGCACAAACTAACTACATCATCACACCCTCTGCCTGAACATTCACAGCTAGAGGATTTGAGGACACAGCGGCGAGCAGCGGTGGAACGGGGACAGGTAAATATTGCATATACTCACCCCTCCGCCGCAGCCCCTGCTCTTCTCCCGCAGCTCTTCCTTCCTACAGCGGTCACGTGGTACCGCTCATTAAAGTCATAAATATGTGCATATTCATGACTTTAATGAGCGGTACTATGTGACAGCTGCGGGAAGGAGCCTGAGATCGTGGGAGAAGCAGGGGGGCTGCAGAGTTGCGCCGGCGGAGTGGTAAGTATGATCTGACACCCCCGCTCCTCCTCCCCCGCCGACCCCGGTATATGACTCGCGTATAAGCCAAGAGGGGGACTTTCAGCCTTAAAAAATGGGCTGAAAATCTCGGCTTATACGCTAGTATATACGGTATATGTATTCTATGTGTATATATCTATTCTTTCTTTTGTGATTTAAAAACTATTCATTTGGATCTATTATATGTCGGTTTTGCTAGCCACCAACAAAATCTCGCCAGACAGATGTCAAACGGATGTCAAACGTATGCTCAGATGCAACAAAATCGCATCCTCGCATTCAAATCGGGTGACAGACGGATCAATGTTCATGAAACATTTGTGCTATTATCGGCCGTCAAAAACGTTCCGATTTTTTAGATGGTGTTTGTGACCCTGGCCTAATGCATGTTATTGCATTGAATTCCTTTGCTCCTGTTACACTTTATTGGATTGATTCTTAGTATTCTGACACAGCCTCTGTTCCTAGTTTGTCTCTCTGCATACCTCTTTGGACTTGACCTTAGTCTATTTGATTACTCTGCTGCTGGCTATTCTTCTGAATATATCCCTACCTAGTGATTGTGTCATCATTATCCTTGTCCCTCTGATATTGACTTGTCAGCTCACTTTATCAAACAGCAGTTACTCATTGAATGCTACCTATGGGCCATGAATGCCAAATCACTGTATAGGGGTAAAAGGGTGAAAAACAGTAAGATGCTTGGCACCAGATGAGTCTAGATGCTTGCAGTTAGTCTGTCTGTGGAAGCGTTGCTACATTCCAAACAAATCATAACAGCCTTACTGTACCTTTGTATGTCTCAAACATTTTATTGCGGCAGACAGAAGTGTTTTTAAGTCATTTTCTGTGTATTTTCCTATGCCCCATAGGTTCAAGGTCGACCAGTGGGACTCTCATTTGTATAAAGCTCCTTGACATTTCAAGGTCCATTGTTCAGATGTGGCAGAAATTTAGTAGAATTTTCATAAAATATATATTAAAGATGACCTTTCTCCAAATTTTTCATGTTGAACTAGGCACGCAATTTTATAGTCGCTGCAGAGCGAAAGAAAATGTTTTTATTTTTTTTATTTTGCCTCCCCAATGCAGAGATATTAACAATCAAATATTTGGTATCTAATCATTTAACTTTAGTTAAATCTAAGTGGTTTTTGTTAGGCAGGTTTCACTGGAGGTGTGTTCTTTTGCCTCCTTCATTACACTGACCAATCATAAACAGACAGAAACATGGAACTGCTAGAAGAGCCTGTGATGATGTAATCAGGGTCACATAAACTGAATTCACAAGTTCTGCCAGCCAGAGCGTGTAGCCTAAATAAGCACTGAAGATATATTACAAAGTGCCTGCAAGTCCTTTATCTAAGTCCTTTCCTTAAATAATTAGAAATCTATCAGAACTCCTGCTTTTACACATTAGAAGCAAACCTATCATAGGACACACATAACAAAAGGTTATATTAGTAATAATGTTCAATCCTTTATTTTATTTTACAAACATTACCAAAATACACTAGTTAAGCCAATGAAAAAACACAAAACAGTCCTATCAAATAGCCAAAACACCCTTCGATTTGTCCATGGGACCTCACAAAAATGCTTTCTTTCATACAGACAAATCAATCCAAATTGATGATGCTTTCACCTTAGTATCCTGAGAAATTCAAAGTAAATGTCCTCAAACAGCAGTATTATAAATGTGATATCCAAGAAAGAAATTATAAACAACCCCTCCCAAAAAAACAACTGAAAAACCTTTGCTAGAATTGCAATTTTTGTTTATTTTTTGTGTCACGCATAAAATTAAACAAAGAATGATCATAATGACATATGGACTCCAAAATGAGCGAATACATTCTAGTAGGATGAAACTCCTCTTAGATTTTACAATAATCTGCATTGTCAAAATGGGGATTTTTCATAATTAGCTTCAATGCTGATTCGGTAAAGTAACAACCACTTTCTGATCTTTTTCTGAACCATAAAAGGTCATTCAAAGGTTAAATATTTAAAAAAATAATTGTTTTCACTACACTGCTCACCTCTCCAGCCCTTCCACTCCTCACTGTCACCTCTTTGTTTCTCATTACATCATCATATCACCGCCGTGCATGCCGAAATCCCTAGACCTATCACCCTGGGTAGGGACTTCTGACTTTGATGAGGGCCTGAAAGGGTGAGAAAATTCACAGCATCGTGACGATATGGCATATGACCTTGCGTACACAAGAGTAGAACCTTCCTTGGTTCCATCAAAGCCGGAAGTCCCAGCACAGCTTGACAGACCTGAAGATTTCAGCCTGAGCAGCAGTGATCTGAAGATGCGATAAGGTCCAGAAGGATGATGCTGAGGAACGCAGAGGTTTTCCCAGAGATGAGCGGTAAAGTGAGTATAATGATTTTTTAAATTTTTTCAAATTAAGCTAAGTATACTCTCAGTTGTGGAGAGATAGGCAAATTCGGATTTTGCCTGATCTTCTCATCTCTAGTATTGATCCGTACTATAGTACCGAGTCCTTATTTATTCCACTGAGAGAACACAAAACAAAATACAAAATGCAATGCCAGAACTGCAGTTTCTTCTGGTCATCTCCCCATCAAAAAAGTGAATAATAAGTGATCAAAAAGTCATACATACCCATTGAAACTACATCTTGTGACACAAAAAATAAGTCCACATAATGCTCTATTGATGGAAAAATGTTAAACTCGTGACTCTCAAAGTATGTTAATTTGATGTTTCTTTCAGGTAATTTCTTGTATAAAATTAATAAAATATAATTAATACTACATGAATATAAGAACAACGTAATCACGTTTTCCCACAAGATAAAATGAATGCTTTATTTCTGCAGCGAATGAAAAGCATAACAATTTAAAATGTGAAAAAAAACCGGTTTGCTGTTTTTAATTTTTTTTTATAAAGGGTTAATAAATGTTAGCCATTAGGTTACATTTACCCCAAAATGGTGCCACAACTCATCCCAGAAAAATTACATTTCTTTTATTTAGCTATGTAAGTCAACAAAAGAATAAAAAGTTATAGCTCTTGGAACATGACTATGAAGAAAAGAAAAAAAAAGTGTGGACATTATCAGGGTATTCTCAAGTTTGAAAAGTACCCTTAATCCACAAAATAGGTGATAACTTATCAATCACTGGAAGTTGGGAACTGATACCCTATCCCATGGATAACTTCCAAAATTGAGAATACCCCCTTAGGGCCAAATACATTATGTTGGTAAAAGGGTCAATTAAATCAAAACCCAAAAAATTATGTCAAAAGTTTTCAAATTATGCTCCGAGCAGTAAATTAATGTATTTTTTTTAAAAAAGGGCAAAATCAAATAAGGATATTTAGAATCCATATAGAAAATGTCTATATATACAGTTTATAAAATGAAAAATATTTCATAAAAAGAAAAACTTCAATTCATTTTGCTTATTCTATCTCATTTTTCCCGTCTAGTGATGAATTGTTTTAACTTGACAAATGGTTTCAGACATGGAATCTGTTTATGCATTAAAGTAATGTGATATACAAGGCCAATGATATTTATTGTGCGTATGTGCGCTCAAGGTTTCAGTGGGGATTCACATTCCAACACCTGAGTGCAGTGCTTTGAAGAAGATGCATTAGAAATACAAAAGGAGATGGCTGCTAGAATTCACAAAAGGGCAAAATGGACTTGGATGTCCTTGAAACTATGTGCATAATATAACTAAAAAACATAAGAGCTTTTCAGTTTGGTCGACATTGTAATTATGCTGCAAAAAACCTTTGCTTCAGTCACTGACATGCAATTCAGAAAGCATTAATGATATACATTAATAAATGAAAAGAAACAATAGACTTTTATCTACTGTTTATACGCTGAATATTGTACATTTTTTATACATTCTAATTGATTTTGAATTCACTAAAATCTATGAAAACTGTAAAAATAATTTTTGTATTTTCAGAATTTCTGTTTTTTTTAACCTTTGCAACCCCAATTCCAAAAAAGATTGAACGCTGTATAAAACGTGAAGAAAACAAGAATGCAATGATTTGGAAATTTCTTATAGCCATATTTTATTCACTACAGAACACATATCAGAATTTGAAAATTATACATTTTTCCATTTCATAAAAATAATTAACTAATTTAGAAGCTGATGCCAGCAATTCATCTCAAGAAAGTTGGGACAGGGTTATGTTTACCATTGTGCAGCATCCCATTTTTTGCAACATTCTGTAAATGTCTGGTGAAATGTGAATTTCAGGAATTGGAGTTGTATGTACATTTTTCAGTAGAAATCTAGAACAAAAGAAGAGGGACAACAAGTGCAATAGGGTCTTATCTAAGGAAGGAATATGGTATTAGATAAAATTAAGGAACTGCACACCTGTTGGAGTTGAATTAACCAACAAAAGAGGAATCAAGATGAATCAACTGTTGTTGCATCCTTAGATAGGGAGTCCCATCATAACAAACAATTGGTAGGAGAGTGAGGGTGATAATCCATGCTGCCGATGTAGATAACAAGAAATAGGGGACCAGCAATGGTATGATCAAGAAATTTATTGTCTACATGTTTCGAAGTTGAGTGAACTTCCTCCTCATGAGAACCACAGTAGTTAAAAAAAATATATTTTTTTTTACTGTGGTTCTCTTGAGGAAGAAGTTGGTTCAACTTTGAAATGTGCAGAGAATAAACTGCTTCATCATAGCAAGAAACCTATCTACAGTTGAAACCAGATGTTTACATACATTATATGAAAAGACACATGTATGTTTTTCTCAATATCTGACATGAAATCAGAATAAACCTTTCCCGTTTTAGGTCAAATAGGATTATCATAATTATTAATATTTGCTAAATGCCCGAATAATGAGAGAGAATGTTTTAAATCATTTTAATTACTTACTGCAAATTCAAAAGTTTGCATACATTTCATAATATTAGGTACTATTGCCGTTAAACTGAATGACTTGGGTCAAATGTTTGGGATATCCTTCCACAAGTTTCTCACAATGGTTGGTCGGAATTTGGGCCGATTCCTCCTGACAAAACTGGTGTAACTGATCCAGGTTTGTAGGTCGCCTTGCTTGCACCTGTCTTTTCAGCTTTGCACATATATTTTCAATAGGATTGAGATCAGGGCTCAGTGACGGCCACTCAAAAACATTGACTTTGTTATCCTTAATCCACATTGTTACCATTTTGGCAGTATGCTTCGGGTCCTTGTCCATTTGGAAGACCCATTTCCGCCCAAGCTTTAACTTCCTGGCTGATGTCTTGAGATGTTGCTTCAGTATTGTGACACAATCTTCTTTTCTCATCTGTTTTGTAAAGTGCACCAGTCCCTACTGCAGCAAAACAACCCCACAACATGATGCTGCCATCCCTGTGTTTCACAGTTGGGATTGTGTTCTTATGCTTCCAAGCTTCTCCTTGTTTCCTCCAAATGTAACGATGACCATTATGCCCAAAAATTTCAATTTTAGTTTCATCAGACCACAGGACATGTCTCCAAAAATTAAGGACTTTGTTCCTGTGTGCATTTGCAAACATTAATCTGGCTTTTTTTATATTTCTTTTGCAGCAATGGCTTCTTCCTGGCAGAGTGGCCTTTCAGCCCATGTTGATGCAGTACTCATTTCACTGTGGATATTGACACATTTTTACCAGCTTCCGCCATCATTTTCACAATGTCTTTTGCTTTTGTCCTTGGGTTGATATGCACGTCGGACCAAAGCACATTCATCTCCGGGACACAAAACCCATCTCTTTCCTGAGTGGTACGATGGCTGGACATTCCCACCTTATTTGCACTTGTGTATAATTGTTTGTACATATGAATGAGGCACCTTCAGGTATCTTGAAATTGTACCCAAGGATGAGCTAGACTTTTGCAAGTCCACAATTTTCTTACAGATATCTTGGTTGATTTCTTTAGCCTTTCCCATGATGCTACACAAAGAAGCAGTGTTTCAGGAGTGCATTAACCCCTTACCAACCAGAGGTATTTTTGGCTTTGCATTTTCATGTTTTACTCCCCTTCTTCCCAGAGCCATAACTTTTTTATTTTTTGGTCAAAATGTCCATATGAGGTTGTTTTTTTTGCAGGACGAGTTGTACTTTTGAAATCCACCATTGGTTTTACCATGTCGTGTACTCGAAAATGGGAAAAAAATTACAAGTGTGGTGAAATTGCAAAAAAGTGCAATACCACAGTTGTGTTTTGGTGTTATTTAACCATGTTCACTAAATGCTAAAACTAACCTGATGTTATGATTCTTCAGGTCATTACGAGTTCATAGACACCAAACATGTCTAGGTTCTTTTTTAATTAGCTACCATAAAAATACTTTTAGTGAAAATTTTTAAAAAATATTTCTTAAAAATACATATCATATTAAGGGGAACAACTATACAACAGAATATACGTCTTGAACAGCCTTCAAAAGGGTATATAGGTATTTTAAGTATTTAGAGAACTGTAGTGTAAAAATAAAGCTGTCTAATTTATGGCATTACACCTATATTACAGTACAGCGGGTATATAACAGTTCACATAACAGATCTCATATCTATTAACATGCACTTAGTCCAGTATAGCAAAAATAATGCCCTTATCTATAGTTCAAAGCCTCCTATGTATATCTTCTATACAAATAGTGCATATTGCAGCTAGTTGAACAATCTCCCTATTAGGGGTATGTATACAGGGCAAGAAAGTATGTAAGGCATATGCTTATTGGTATATAGTAGCGCATGTATTACTCCACCTTAGTGCAGGCTGTGGCACCCCTGACGCGCGTTTCGCCCGTGGCTTCTTCCTGAGGGATGTGCGTGTGCATTTGCTTCCTAAAGTGTGCTTATATATAGAGGAGTGAGTAAGTCTCCATAGCGGTTTGTAAATGGCGCTTCCGCTGACGTGCACAGGGCTACGTCACCAAGAGTTCGCGTCACATGATGCCCAGCCACTCCCCTGCTCGACGCGTCAAAGCAGGAAGTGAACAGGGCATCAGGGTAGACGCGTCGTCATGGGGACGCAGAGCTTGCAGTCTACGGGAGCGCTCACCGCTTGTATTATCTGTCTCTGTGTGTTTAATGATTTTAAGGATGCCAAAAAGAATCTGAGGACTATTTAAGTAAGAAAGGGACTGAGAAGTGGGGACCAAAAGATATTATCCCTATGTTCCAATAAGCATCTGCCATACACACCCATTAAGAATAAGAAATTATTACACCAATATATTTCTCCATAGTCTATGGCATATTCTTAATAAAATATAATTGTATTTATACACATATAGCCAATGTTACTCCCAGATCCATATATAACATACATATAACACATTGATAGACATACATCAAAAAAACAACAAAAAAACATATATTATAGTGATGTGTCTATAATAGCCATACAGAAAAGTAAGGATGTATCTATATGGCTATAATAAAGTGTCCATTATACCATATATGGTATATAAGTCATAACTCACAGATCATATATGCGTTACTACAAATAAATGTGATTTTTAACGTGAGAATATAATATATATGCACTTAGACAAGATAACTCCTTTTATGCAAAAAGTGTCATCCTGAATAATGCGTGTCCAGAATGAAGTAAATATATAGAGTGAAAAAGTGCTATCAGATTCACGTATATGTGTCCACATATCCATACATATATACACACATATATGCATAGACAACATTATTCAATATTTAGTGTATAGAGTGTCAAAAAAATATATATATGAAAAAAATAATGAATAAAAAATAAAAGATAAAAAATAAATAAAATGTAAAAATAAAAAATAAAAAATAATAAATAATATAAAAGTAAATAAATAAAAAGCCCATGCATATAGATCAATATATCACAAAGCGGAACACATACATTGGTATAGGATTAACCAAAGCTACATATATAATACAAGAACCGATCTATAGTGGCCATAGATATATTCTTCTCTTTAGTTCCTTTATCTTCAAAGTCCTGAAACACGTCCAGGGACTATATTTAAATCTTGATCGACGATCAACTCCTCATAGCGTGCAAATAAAGCAAAATTATGCAGCATCAAAACATCAATAGATATGTATACGAACTCTATGGAAATAAAAAAACAGAATTAAAATCTCGAAAAAAACTAGAATAAAAAGCACATATGAAACAATGCACTCAAAGTAACAATAGTTATAGATTAAAGAAAAGGGCAAAACTCAAAATTTCATTAAGCCCTGCTGGTTGTATTGATTTGACTTTAGTGATCCAGCGGGCTTCCATTTGTGCTAATGTTTTCCTCCAATTACCTCCCCGTAGGTCAGTATGTACCTTAAAGGTGACACCTTTATGACAAGTGATGGTAGGAAACAGTTCAGTATCACGCAACATATAACGTGTGAATCTGCAGGTGTAGTATACTATGCCACATGTCCATGCCCAAAAATCTATATTGGATTAACATCTAGGCCTTTGAAGATAAGAGTGAGGGAACATTTCCATGATATTCTTAAAGCAGTGGAAGAAGATGACTATGCTTCCCTCAAACCCATACCAAGACACTTCAAGATGTGCCACAATTGTGACGCCAAACTACTTAAGATCAGAGGTATCGACAAGGTACATACTGACCTACGGGGAGGTAATTGGAGGAAAACATTAGCACAAATGGAAGCCCGCTGGATCACTAAAGTCAAATCAATACAACCAGCAGGGCTTAATGAAATTTTGAATTTTGCCCCTTTTCTTTAATCTATAACTATTGTTACTTTGAGTGCATTGTTTCATATGTGCTTTTTATTCTAGTTTTTTCGAGATTTTAATTCTGTTTTTTTATTTCCATAGAGTTCGTATACATATCTATTGATGTATTTAGACAGCAGCATTTAACGGGTTAAATCCACCTGCGGCTGTTTAGGGCACATGTCAGCTTTTCAACAGCTGAGATGTGCCAGGAAAGATGTGGGCTCACCACCGGAGCCTATGTTAACGAGAGGGAGTCCGATATCGGAGTACATTTATGCCCTATGTCGGAAAGGGGTTAAAATACATCCTCACGTGTGTCTCTAAATAACTCAGATGTTACCAAAATACCTATCAGTAGCTTCCAAACACATGACATCATCATATAGGCAGTCTAGAATTTAGTAATCTTAGTGTATGTAAACTTTTGACTTTGCAGTAAGTAATAAAAATGCCTTAAAACATTCTCTCTTTCTCATTATTCTGGCATTTGGTCAAATATTACTAATTATGTAATCCTAACTGACCTAAAATGGGAAAGGTTTATTCTGATTTCATGTTAGATATTGAGAAAAATGTGCATGTGTCTTTTTATATAGTGTATGTAAACTTCTGGTTTCAACTGTACATCAAAAATGCGGACTAGCACCCTTATTCTCCTATCCATTGTACAGTAGAAATCTAGTAATTTAATGCTCAATACCAAGGTTTGTTTTGAAAGGGTTATTTGAGAAAATTAAAAAATTATTAAAATACATGTAAATATTAAACAAATAAATATATCTGTTTAGAAAAAATGAATTGTTTCATTTAAGGTATATGTACTAATTGAGTATGGACAAATTGGCTGCTGTCACCAGGCAGCAACCCATCCTAACATAGTAACATAGTTAGCAAGGCGAAAAAACACATTTGTCCATCCAGTTCAGTCTATATTCCGCCAGAATAAATCCTCAGATCTGCTGTACGTCCTTCTAAAGAACCTAATAACTGTAAGATACAATTTAGTCTCTAGAATAACTAATCTCTAGTCCTTCTAAAGAACCTAATAACTGTAAGAACAATTACGTCCTCTAAGAACCTAATAACTGTAAGTACAATATGTTGTGCTCCAGGAAGACATCCAGGCCTCTCTTGAACCCCTCAACTGAGTTCGCCATCACCAACTCCTCAGGCAAGGAATTCCAGATTCTCACTGCCCTAACAGTAAAGAATCTTCTTCTATGTTGGTGGAAAAACCTTCTCTCCTTCAGACGCAGAGAATGCCCCCTTGTGACCATCACATTCCTTGCTATAAACAGAACCTCGGAGAGATATTTGTATTGTCCCCTTATATCAGGGTCAGGAACATTTTTGGCTGTGAGAGCCATGAACCCCACATATTTTAAAATAAAATTCCGTGAGAGCCATACAATAGGTTTAAAACTAAATATAAGTAAATGTGTTCATTTTATGTAAGACCAACACTTTTAAACTACAATAAGTCTCCTCAATTCTTTTTAATAACGTTGTTAAGCTGTTTCTCTCCAATGATGAAAAAAGTACTTCTTACCATTAATTTGACTTCTGGTGCTGCATGGTTTTGCTGCTGGCTTGCTTTGTAGTCTAGTTGATACGTAGTGAGGTTAAGCTTCATGCATGCGTTGAGACTTCCATCTGTTAAACGTGATTGTAGGTTGGTCTTAATGTTCTTTAGATGTGAGAAAGACAGCTCACATGCATATAGTACAGACCAAAAGTTTGGACACATCTTGTCATTCAAAGATTTTTCTTCATTTTCATGACTATGAAAATTGTACATTCACACTGAAGGCATCAAAAGTATGAATTAACACATGTGGAATTATATACTTAACAAAAAAGTGTGAAACAACTGAAAGTATGTCTTATATTCTAGGTTCTTCAAAGTAGCCACCTTTTGCTTTGATGACTGCTTTGAACACTTTTGGCATTCTCTTGATGAGCTTCAAGAGGTAGTCACCGGAAATGGTCTTCCAACAGTCTTGAAGGAGTTCCCAGAGAATGTTTAGCACTTTTTGGCCCTTTTGCCTTCCCTCTGCGGTCTAGCTCACCCCAAACCATCTCGATTGGGTTCAGGTCTGGTGACTGTGGAGGCCAGGTCATCTGGCGTAGCACTCCATCACTCTCCTTCATGGTAAAATAGCTGCTAGGAAACCACTGCTAAGGACAGGCAACAAGCAGAAGAGACTTGTTTGGGCTAAAGAACACAAGGAATGGACATTAGACCAGTGGAAATCTGTGCTTTGGTCTGATGAGTCAAAATTTGAGATCTTTGGTTCCAACCACCGTGTCTTTGTGCGACACAGAAAAGGTGAATGGATGGACTCTGCATGCCTGGTTCCCACTGTGAAGCATGGAGGAGGAGGTGTGATGGTGTGGGGGTGCTTTGCTGTTGACACTGTTGGGGATTTATTCAAAATTGAAGTCATACTGAACCAGCGTGGCTACCACAGCATCTTGCAGCGGCATGCTATTCCATCCGGTTTGCGTTTAGTTGGACCATCATTTATTTTTTAACAGGACAATGACCCCAAACACACCTCCAGGCTGTGTAAGGGCTAATTGACCAAGAAGGAGAGTGATGGGGTGCTACGCCAGATGACCTGGCCTCCACAGTTACCAGACCTGAACCCAATCGAGATGGTTTGAGGTGAGCTGGACCGCAGAGTGAAGGCAAAAGGGCCAACAAGTGCTAAGTATCTCTGGGAACTCCATCAAGACTGTTGGAAAACCATTTTCGATGACTACCTCTTGAAGCTCATCAAGAGAATGCCAAGAGTGTGCAAAGTAATAATCAAAGCAAAAGGTGGCTACTTTGAAGAACCTAGAATATAAGACATATTTTCAGTTGTTTCACACTTTTTTGTTAAGTATATAATTCCACATGTGTTAATTCATAGTTTTGATGCCTTCAGTGTGAATGTACAATTTTCATGGTCATGAAAATACAGAAAATACAGAAAAATCTTTGAATGAGAAGGTTTGTCAAAACTTTTGGTCTGTACTGTACGTAGAGCCAAACATAATCACTACAGCAATACCCACACACTACAGTGTGTGCTATGTGACGGGAAGTGCGTTCCAAGTTTTGAAAATCAGCTGGTCCGCGGGTTGAAGTTTTTTAATTTCTCCCCACTTGTGTTTGCTTGCCATCTCTACTTGCTGCTATGCAAGTTTTTCTAAATTATTCACCCAGATGTCTGAGGCCTTCAGGTCAGCAGCTTGTAGCTCCAAAATCTCTGACGGAGACACTGGGTATGTAACTCAGGTCGGCGCTGTCCACTGCACACTCGTGTGGATGGGTGATGAACTTAAAAAAAAGAGCGCGCTCACGAAATTCTCCAAAGCGCGCTTTGAATGATTGCAGGAGATTAGATATGAAGCCCGCTAGCTGCTGAAGATCAAGATGCTGAGCAGGGTCACTTGCTGTGCATGAATCTTTAAACTCTCCCAGTTTTTCAAAGTGTCGTGAACAACCTGTTTCAATGTTGGTGATAAAGAGTTCTAGCTTGTTTTCAACGCCTTGCATTTTCACATTGAGCTGGTTCAGATGTTCAGTCATGTCCACGAGATAGTAGAACTTCAGGAGCCACTCAGTGTTAGCTAACTCAGGATGCTCAACGGTTTTCATTTCTAGAAAAGTCCAGATTTCGCTCAGACAAGCTGTGAAATGGCTGAGCACCTTCCCTCTTGACAACCAACGCACATTGCTGTGCAGAAGCAGACCAGGATAATTATTCCCAGCTTCATCCAGCAGTGTTTTAAACAGGCGATCATTTAAAGCTCAGACAATAATAAAATTGACCACTTGAATGACCAGTGACATCACCTCACCAAGCTGCTCGCCACACATCTAAGCACAAAGTGCCATCTGATGTAGGATGCAGTGAAAACTTAGGATAGTCTCGTTTCATGTTCACAAAGAAGCGCTATGAATCCTTTGGATTTCCTCACCATGTACGGAGCACCATCAGTACACACCGAAATAAGTTTATCCATCGGTAGATTTTTTTCTTTAGCTAGCTCAGTGAAAGACTTGAATAAATCCTCCCCTCTCGAGCTGTCCCGGCCGGCTCTACAGGGCAGGCGTGGATTTCCAGGTGCTGCAGTCGAGTCCTGTGGTAAGATAGTGACCAGAGATAGCAGGACCTGCGTGATGTCAGTGGTCATGTGCAGCCCACATGACTGCGGCAGGTACGAGGCGCCGTAAGGACCAAACTATGCATTTCAGAAATCAGCGGTTTCCGTGATTATTTTTTTTTGTAATTTTGTCTGAAAGCCAGATGCAGCCATCAAAAAAGCCACATCTGGCTCCCGATCCATAGATTCCCTACCCCGCCTTATATATTTATACATAGTTATTAGATCACCCTCAGTTGTCTTTTTTCTAGACTAAATAATCATAATTTTGCTAATCTCTCTGGGTATTGTAGTTCCCACATCTCCTTTATTAATTTTGTTGCTCTCCTTTGTACTCTCTCTAGTTCCATTATATCCTTTCTGAGCACAGGTGCCCAAAACTGTACACAGTACTCCATGTGCGGTCTAACCAGGGATTTGTACAGAGGCAGCATAATGCTCTCATCATGTGTATCTAGACCTCTTTTAATCCACCCCACAATCTTGTTTGCCTTGGCAGCCGCTGCCTGGCACTGGCTGCTCAAGGTAACTTTATCATTAACTAGGATCCCCAAGTCCTTCTCCATGTCAGATTTACCCAGTAGTTTCCCGTTCAGTGTGTAACTGAATTGATTCCTTCTTCCCATGTGAATAGTCTTACATTTATCATTGTTAAACTGCATCTGCCTCCTTTCCGCCCAAGTTTCCAACTTATCCAGAACCATCTGTAGCAGAATACTATCTTCTTTTGTATTGACTACTTTACAGTTTTGTATCATCTGCAAATATCAATATTTTTTATGTGTAAACCTTCTACCAGATTGTTAATAAATATGTTGAAGAGAATAGGTCCCACCACTGACCCCTGCGGTACTCCACTGGTCACAGCGATCCAGTTAGAGATTATACCATTTATAACCCCCTCTGCTTTCTATCACTAAGCCAGTTACTTACACATTTACACACATTTTCCCCCAGACCTAGCATTCTTATTTTGTGTACCAACCTCTTGTGTGGCATGGTATCAAATGCTTTGGAAAAATCAAGATATACCACGTCCAATGACTCACCTTGGTCCACTCTATAGCTTACCTCTTCATAAAAACTGATTAGATTGGTTTGACAGGAGCGATTCCTCATAAGACCATGCTGATATGGAGTTAAAGTTATTCTCATTGAGATAATCCAGAAAAAATTCCCTCAGAAACCCTTCAAATATTTCACCAACAATAGAGTTTAGACTTACTGGTCTATAATTTCCAGGTTCACTTTTAGAGCCCTTTTTGAATATTGGTACCACATTTGCTATGCGCCAGTCCTGTGGAACAGACCACGTCGCTATAGAGTACCTGAATATAAGAAATAATAGCTTGCTTATTACATTACTTTGTTCTCTCAGTACTCGTGATGAGTGTATGCCTTCCGGACCCGGAGATTTATCTATTTTAATCTTATTTAGCCGGTTTTGCACCTCTTCTTGGGTTATATTGATGACCCTTAATATAGGGTTTTCTTTGACTCTCGGCATTTCACCTAGCGTTTCATTTTCCACCGTGAATACTGTGGAGAAGAAGGTGTATGATATATTATCTTTTTCCTCGTCATCTACAACCATTCTTTCCTCACAATTTTTTAAGGAGCCTACTCTTTCACTTATGATTATTTTACTATTGATATAGTTGAAGAACAGTTTGGGATTGGTTTTACTCTCCTTAGCAATGTGCCTCTCTGTTTCCTTTTTGGCAGCTTTAATTAGTTTTTTAGATAAAGTATTTTTCTCCCTATAGTTTTTTAGAGCTTCAATGGTGCCATCCTGCTTTAGTAGTTTAAATACTTTTTTTTTACTGTTAATTGCCCCTCTTACTTCTTTGTTTAGCCACATTGGGTTTTTCCTATTTCTTGTCCTTTTATTCCCACAAGGTATAAACCGCTTACAGTGCCTATTTAGGATGTTCTTAAACATTTCCCATTTATTATCTGTATTCCTATTTCTGAGGATTTTGTCCCAGTCAACCAGATTAAGGGCATCTCTAAGCTGGTCAAACTTTGGCTTCCTAAAGTTCAGTGTTTTTGTGACTCCCTGACAAGTCCCCCTAGCGAAAGACAAGTGAAACTGTACAATATTGTGGCCGCTATTTCCTAGATACCCGACGACCTGCAGATTTGGTATTCTGTCAGGTCTGTTAGATAGTATTAGGTCTAAAAGTGCTGCTTTTCTGGTTGGATTCTGCACCAATTGTGAATGATAATTTTTCTTGGTTATTAGCAGAAACCTGTTGCCTTTATGGGTTTCGCAGGTTTCTGTTTCCCAGTTAAGATCCAAGTAGTTAAGGTCCCCCATAAAAAGGACCTCATTACGGGTTGTAGCTTCATCTATCTGCCTTAGTAGTAGACTTTCCATGATTTCTGTTATATTTGGGGGTTTGTAACAGACCTCGATGAGAATTTTGTTACTATTTTTTTTCCACCATGTATTTCGCCCATATGAACTCCACATCCTCATTCCCTTTGCTGATATCCTCCCTTAAAGTGGACGTTAGACAAGACTTTACATAAAGATAAACCCCTCCTCCTCTCCGAATTTTTACGATCCTTTCTAAAGAGATTGTAACCCTGTAAGTTTACTGCCCAATCATAGCTTTCATCTAACCATGTCTTGGTTATTCTCACTATGTCATAGTTACCTGTAGATATTTCTGCTTCTAGTTCTTCCATCTTGTTTGTCAGGCTTCTGGCGTTTGCGAGCATGCAGTTTAGAGGATTTTGTTTTGTTCCAATTTCCTCCCTGTGGATTGTTTTAGAAATTTTCTTACCTCCCTTATGAGTATGTTGTCTTGGGTCTTCTTTGCCACACTTCATATCCTTCATCAGTATATTTTCTGACTTCATGTTCGACTTTAATGTTTATCTTCCTGTCCCCTCTTCTTCCAGTTTAACACCCTCCTGATGAGTGTAGCAAGTCTTCTGGCGAATGTGTGTTTCCCAGGTTTGTTGACATGTAGTCTGTCTCTGGCGAGGAGTCCGTCGTACAGGTAATTCACACCATGGTCCAGGAATCTGAATCCTTGTTGACTGCACCATTGTCTTAGCCTGGAGTCGTATCAAGGATCCTGTTCCATCTTCTGGTGCCATGCCCGTCTGCTGGAAGGATAGAAGAAAAAATTACCTGTGCATCCAGTTCCTTTACTTTCTTTCCCAACTCTTCAGAGTCCTTATAGATTGTCGGTAGGCCCTTCCTTGCCGTGTCATTAGTGCCAACATGTATCAGAAGAAATGGGTGGACGTCCTTGGAACTGATGAGCTTTGGTATCCTATTGGTCATATCCTTGATCTTCGCACCTGGGAGGCAGCATACTTCTCTTGCAGTTATGTCAGGTCTGCTGATGTCTGCTTCACTACCTCTCAGTAGTGAGTCTCCCACCACTACCACTCCTCTTCTTGACTGTGCTTTTTGTTGTCACTTCTGAGTGTTGCGGTGTGCCCTTTTTTTCTCTGCTTGCTGCTAGTGCCTCGTCCTTAAGTGTGCCATCTTTGTCCTCCACAATGCCTTGATATCGGCTTCTCCGTTGTGACGTTGGTGATGTCTCCATGGTCTTCTTGCTTCTTTTGGTCACTTGCTTCCACTCGTCTGCTTTTGGAGGTTCTCTGACACTCTCTTCACCTTTTGTGACCAGTAGAGATTCTTCTGTTCTCTTTAGGAAGTTTTCATTTTCTTTGATGAGTTTGAAAGTTGCAATTCTTTCTTCCAGACCCCGCACCTTTTCTTCTAAAAGGCCAGTAGTCTACACTTCTGGAAGGTGAAGTTGGATTCTTCTTTTGGTCGATCTGTAAACATGTAGCACATGTTGCAGCTCACCATGTAGGTTGTTACATCTGCCATGTTGCTCCTAGATCCTGCTGACTTGCTGTGTGTCTTCCTTTTTTGTGCATTCTACTGTGTGTAGCCTTTTTGTGTAATGTGCTGTGTGTTTTCCTTCTTGTGGAATCTACTCAATCAGACAAGCTTTCTTGCAATAATGTCCTAGAGGCAAAAATTTGTACAGGGCGCAGTTTGGCGATGCTTTCCAAGCAGCTGGTCCTGGCTGTACCCAACAATCTTTTTGCTGAGGGAGACTCTTCGCTTTTACCAGAAGGCACCTGGAATATACAAATTGTGCTCTTCAAGCTTCAAACTCTGGTTTGGTGATGTTTTCCAAACAGCTGGTTCTGGCTGTACCCAACGATCTTCTTGGTGAGGGAGACTATTCACTTTTCCCAGAAGGCACCTGGAATATGTAAATTGTCCTCTTCAAGCTTCAATCCCTGGTTTTAAATTCAAATATGGGATTTGAACCAGAAAAAGTTGCACTCTAGAGACAGCAGCCAGTAGGCTTACCATTGTACCACAAGCTCAAGCGAGCTGCACGCATTTGACTGAGTTGCTCCTCTGCACTACTGATAGTGTAAGTTCCTGTCAGACTCAGGGGCAGCATCGTTATCATGTATCAATCTTATCCCTCAACCTGACAAGTTTGTAATGTCACTAAAGCAAGGATGTGGCAGTGAAGAAAACAAACTATCCCTTGTTGATTGAGCAAGCCGGTTCTACGCCATCAACCTCAAAATTGGGCAGCAGGCTGACTAAGAAAAACAGGTTTGCTCAGGGAGCAAGCCCTTACTTGTGCTTTTATGGACCCTTCATACTTGAAGTGTTCATAACCTCCAACTTTAAAGGATTGAATCTTTTAAAATTAAAATTTGCCAGCTTTGATGAATTTTCCCCCAAATAATTAAATTCACAGTGATACTATTCGCCATGAAATGCAAATACTGCAAAGCCTCCAATTACCTTTAGAAAGCACATGTAACAGTCTGAGGTCCCCTTGGACTTTACTGAACACTTTTTTGAGATTTTATTTGTAAATACAGCCGTAGAAATGTCAAAGTGACCTCAATATATCTAGTTATGGATAAACAGATGGTAACTGGTTGGAACTAGGGATGAGAGAACGTGCTTTGTGATACTCATTCAAGTATCTGGGTGCTCGTATGTGCTCGTTATTCGGCGAGCATTCCAGAGTAATACATATGAAAACCACTCAACCTACAGTAATAGTGTGCACACAATAAGTTGTTAGTCATATGGTCTCTTCACACAAGAATAAAATTAGACATGTATTGTATGTTTATTAAAAATGGCGGGCTTTAGAGCACACACACAAAGCTACAGTGCCAATGCAGGTAGATATATTTTCCTTTATGTAAATTCAGGAGGGGCTAATTTGCCTATGATATGGTCTCAAAATCAAGCTTGAGGTTTAGTAATATTTCCAAATAAAAAACAATCATTTGCAGATGATATACCAGGGGTATATTTGCTGAACAATACCTCTGTGGAATACTGCATGCATCAGATCAACACATGGGAGTCCATTATTTCCTATACGTCAATGAAGTGACAGCATGAGTATATTTACTTGTGTTTACTTGGCAGTGTGTCATTAAAGTGCTGCATGCATGAAATTAACACATGATAATCCACTTTTTTCCTGTAATAAACTGGTGCCATTTGATATTAAAAATAAGAGACTACTAGCCGGATATCTAAGAACAGTCACAGTGCAATAGTTCATCAACGCTATACATGTGGAGTGCCATATATGTCTATTATATTGTCCTTGTCTGTTCCAATTGACCACACTGCAGGTAATAGTGATTCACTGAAAGCAAAGGAGTTTAAACCCCAACCATAGGTGTGTGGTGGAAGGACAGTGTCCTGATCCAGCAGGTTTTACCTTGTGGAAGCTTGCAATGATCAATGCTGAGGAAGAAAACCACCCACCTTCTCTCTGCCAGATGGGTCTCTCTTTACTAGAGATGAGTGAAACTTTTAAGGTTTGGTTCGATTCGCCGAACGTTTACTAAACAATGTTCGCCAAACTGTCTGACAAATATATCCAAACCCCATTAAATTCAGGGAGGCCAAACCAAAAGTATACATGTAAGGAGGTGGTGGGGACCCTCAATTGCCTCCTCTCTACTTTATGGCAAGCACGTGTCCCATATGCGGTGCCCTGATAGTTTGGCTATGTATTAACGTATTACTGTTATGAACTACTGTGTTATTGTTGTATGTGTATTGTGTGAGGTTTACCTTGTTTCCTGTCTTTGTATTATATTGCACTGTATTGGATATGATTAGTGCAGGGATAACAACAGTTATCCTCAGCCAGAGTTGTGGCTGAGGATGCAGTGCTTGTCGTGGTTGCATTACTTAATATCCATGCAGGAAGATGCGACATAACCTCCTCATCTTCAACCTCCACCTCCTCTGCTGAGATACAAAAGCATACTTCTGGGATCACACCAAGTGGGATCTACAACCTCATCGTCATCCTCTCTGTTCTCACACTGCTCACCCTGAGAGTTCCGCTCCTCCTCTTCCTGCTCTGACACCACAGTGCAGTCCACGTGCACCTCTGGTATCTGAGTCTCAGCAGAATCACCTCCACCCTGGTGGTTAACGTCTGATGACGAGGGTCTGGATTCTGCTTGGACCCTACTTTGTCTGGCCCGGATCCAACATGAAAAATTTATGGGCATCGGTGCAGATGCTTTCATCCTCTGGATTCTGTGAATCTTTGGAGCAGACCTCTGATGCCCAAGGTATAGAATGTGTGAACAGCTTTGCAGAATGGCCCATCTGTGGTTCCCCACAATCAGTTGGGCGTTTGGAAATTTGTGACACAGGGGGATACAAGGGTGCCACCTCTGAGAATTGTTCTGTGTGTGATGTTAAGGTGGAGGAAGAGGAGGAGAGGCCACTTTATGCAGCACTTGCCATCCACTGGAGTACATACTTTTTCTGAGCCTCATCTACAAGGCAGATCAATGTGCGACTGCTAAAGAAAGGGAGTTGAGTAGCCCATCCAGTCACAGATGCTGTCTGTGGTCTTTGGATAGAAGATAGTATTTGTCCAGTTGAGATTTCATTAACATTAACACATAACCCACGTACATGTCGCACAGCAAATCTATTCGACCTTCCACCATGACCTCTCTTTTTCCCACTCATGTTGTATGTACCCTTCCCCTCTTTTAAAGTGCTGTATCACAACTTAGGCCCAGACTTGTTAGTCACCTGTCAAGAAATTAATAATCAGTTTTTATTGGCTGATATAGTTTGGTTAGACCACAGAACTAGCACAAAAGATTTTGATTATGAAATGAGGTCTGGTGCCTGCACCAGACTATTATACAAAACCATTTGGGTTATGAAATGAGGCATGGTGTCAGAAATCAAACCCAGCAGCTCTTCCCTCTGAGCTTTTCAGCTTGCTGGACAGTTCCATGCTAACCCAAATACTTGTACCTGTATTGTTCCTGATTGGCACCTCCCTGGGTTCCTGATTGGCTCCCCCCTGAGTTCTTGATTGGCTCCATCCTGAACACCCTACCCTATTTAAACCTGGTTTTACACTCTACCTTGTGAGATTATGTTACCAGTTTGTAGTTAAGCTTCCTTTCACCTGCTCTATCATTCTACAATTATGCTGCTGCTTTTGTATATCGACTCCTTGGCTATCCCTGACTATGCTACATGCTGCTCCTTTAAACTATATTGCTTCTCCTGTGAATCGACTCCTTGACTATCCCTGACTATGCCAGCTTCCGGTGCTGCCCCTAGTGGTTGCAATACCCCTACTTCAACCCAGGTCAGTCCATAACACCTGGAGCCTGCACCAGACTATTATCCAAAAATATTTGGATTATGAAATGAGGTCTGGTGCCTACACCAGAGTATTAGCCCAAACAATTTTGATTAGGAAATGTGGCCTCTTGATTCCTCATTAGCAAATTGGGTCTCGTGGCTGAACCCCAATATTAGGCCTAATGATTTTTAAGTGGAATGTGGCATTCTGATTTCTCACTGCAACACAATTTTATAACAAACAATTTGGATTAGCAAATAAGACCTCCTTGCTTAACCTTTATATTAGGCCTAATGATTTTTAAGTGGAAATATGGCCTTCTGATATCACACTGCAACACAGTTCTATCACAAACGATTTGGCTTAGCAAATTGGGTCTCATGGCTGAATCACAATATTAGGCCTAACGATAATTAAGTGGAAATGTGGCCTTTTGATTTCTCAGTGCAACACAGTATTAACCCAAACAGTTTGGATTAGCAAATAAGGTCTCCTGGCTGAACCCCTATATTAGACCTAACAATTTTTAAGTCTAAATCTGGCCTTGTGATTCCTCACTGCAACAAAGTTTTTACCCAAATGATTTTGATTAGCAAATGGTGCCTCCTGAGATTGCAACACAGTTTTAGCACAATCTAGTTAGATGCTGGAAGATCGATTTCACACAGGACAGGATCCTATCTAGCTAACTGACAAGTTCACTTTCAGAGGCCGCAGCAGTAGCAGGAGCGACCTCTCTGCACTGTCACACTGAGAAAATGGAGACAGTAAAACAAAATGTCCGCTTTTTAAATGGCCAGAGACATGTGACTTTTGCAGCCAATCACAGAAGACCATGTGTCATGACGTTGTGGATGGTTTCTTCCCCTTAATTGACTGCCGGAATGTACACACATTACTGTATTTTTCAGACTATAAGACACACCCAGGTTTTAGAGGTGGAAAATAGGGAAAAATATATTTGAAGCAAAAAATGTGGTAAAATATTTAATAACATACCGTATATACTCATGTATAAGCCGACCCGTGTATAAGCCGACCCCCCTAATTTTGCCACAAAAAACTGGGAAAACTTATTGACTTGCGTATAAGCCTAGGGTGAAAAATGATTATGCCCCCATATGATGCTCCACAGATTATGACCCCATATGCTGCACAGATTATGCCCAATATGCTCCACAGATTATGCCCCATATGCTCCACAGATTATGCCCAATATGCTTGAGATTATGCCCCATATGCTCCAGATTATGCCCCCATATATTCCACAGATTATGCCCCCGTATGATCCACAGATTATGCCCCCATATGCTCCAGATTATGCCCCCATATGTTCCACATCTTATGCCCCCATATGCTCCATATTATGCCCCCATATGTTCCACAGCTTATGCCCCCATATGCTCCATATTATGCCCCCATATGTTCCACAGCTTATGCCCCCATATGCTCCATATTATGCCCCCATATGTTCCACAGCTTATGCCCTCATATGCTCCATTTAATGCCCCATATGCTCCAGATTATGCCCCCATATGTTCCACAGCTTATACCCCCATATGCTCCATATTATGCCCCAATATGTTCCACAGCTTATGCCCCCATATGCTCCATTTAATGCCCCCATATGCTCCAGATTATGCCCCCATATGTTCCACAGCTTATGCCCCCATATGCTCCATATTATGCCCCTATATGCTCCAGATTATGCCTCATATGCTGCAAAAAAAAATTAATGACATACTCACCTCTCGTCGCTGGGGGCCAGGTGCCGGTGTCACCGCTCGCTCAGGACCCCGGCACCTGAGATATTTACCTGTCCTCTCTGCACGCTGCGTCCTTGTCAGACTCCTCTGGCTGTGAATGATCTGGCAGGGGGCGCGGCGCTCACTAACGACGTCATGGCACCCCCTGCCTGATCATTCACAGCCAGAGGAGTCAGACGAGGACACAGCGGTGGAGAGAGGACAGGTAAATATCGCTATACTCACCCCTCCACCGGCGCGGTCTGTGCAGCCTCTCCTCTTCTCCCGGCGCTCTCTGCAGCGCTTCCTTCCTACAGCGGTCACATGGTACCGCTCATTAAAGTCATGAATATGTGCATATTCATGACTTTAATGAGCGGTGCCATGTGACCGCTGCAGGAAGGAGCAGGAGATCGTGAGAGAAGAAGGGGGGCTGCAGAGACCGCGCCGGCAGAGAGGTGAGTATAATCCGACACCCCCGCTCCCCCTCCCCCGCCGACCCCCGTATATGACCCGCGTATAAGCCGAGAGGGTGACTTTCAGCCCTAAAAAATGGGCTGAAAATCTCGGCTTATACACGAGTATATACGGTAAATAACATACTATTATATGTGGTGTTATTATATATAATAGTATGTTATTATGTTGGAAGCTACGGGTAGAAGATGGTGCTGCGGGACCAGTGTGGTGTTGTCACGGGTGTGTCGCTGCAAAGATCGTCGCGATTGCACACCCTGACTTCTCACAGCTGAGTTTCTGCTGCTGGGTGTTTTTCGGCAATGAGAGAGTTAATTCTCCTTCTCTCTGTGCTGGACAAGACCAGCCTCGCTCAGCTGCAATTAATGTTGTGATAATTGGTTTCCTTCAAATACCTGCCTGTCTGTTAGGGAAGGGTCGGTGAAAGCATTCATGCAGACCAGCAGAGCGGATCATATTGAGAAGTCTAAAGCTAAGAGTACCTGTTGTGGTTTTCTCCTCTCCTCGCTTTATTATTTATCTCCTTACCCGTTGGTGTTCCCTCTGTAGTGGTAGTTTTGTATGCAAGGTGTCTTTTGTTTTACCCCTTGTACTGTCTCGTTTGTCTTATACTGTGTGTAGGCAGTTATCTTTCTGTTTCCCTGTGGTGGTAATCAGGGTCCTTCTCAGGACTAGATTACAGTGGTCAGGGATTCACAGGAGATAGGGTTACGCTGGCGTCCTGGACCTCTGTACCATCAACAGTACCTCCAGGTAGAGGGATTAGTCAGGACCCCAGCTTAGGGTCAGCATAGACCCCGGTCCTCCTGTATGCAGAGACAGCGTGACAGGTGTCTATAAAGTACTATGTGAAGACGCTGGAGGGTGAGTATATGAATGGGGGCACAGGGCTTATATTTAAAGCCACACTTCAGCACTGAAAAATAACACTGGAGTGCTGCTTTAAGATCCAATAGGAGAACTATAACTCACAGCATCTCCTGCAGATCCTAAGGCATGCTGGGAGTTATAGTCCACCACAGGATGGCAGAGTGCTTTTTTATGTGCTGTAATTACTAACCTTTTAATTAATTCTTTCTTGTACAGTGTGTCTGCAGGACCTGTGATGACATCATGAAGAGGCAGGGCTTTGTGTGGTCATGTAATGCTCCAGCCCGCCCTCTTCATGACCTCATCACAGGTCCTCCACAAGAGCATTCAGCCTCGCATCAGCACAGCCCCCAGGCTGTGCTGTCAGGTATGCGATGCCTTCTGCTGCACTCTGCTCCTGCTGCCTCCTTCTACTTCAGACACAGATCTCCCCAGCTGCTGCAGGAATCCAGTGCTGGGGAAACCATGTGGCTCTGTCATTTGCTGCTCCCCGCTCACTGCTCAGCTGACAGGTGGGCGGGGAAGCGGCTAATGAATATTCACTGCACTTAAGTGTCGGGACCAGTGGTTTCCCCAGCTCCAGGTTCCTGCAGCAGAGGGGATATTTTCCTGCCTCCTGCGATCTCACTCCACTGCTGCCCCCTGCCCCCCTCCCCACGTTACTTTCCGACCATAAGACGCACCCACACTTTCCTGCCAAATTTGGAGGAAAAAAAGTGCGTCTTATGGTCTGAAAAATACGGTACGTTATTAAAGAAAAAAAAATGCACACTGCAGCTACCCTGGCCTAGACGCAACCCCTCCCCTCATAAAACATGACCTCCCCTGCTTATCATACAGCACCACTATCCAAGGCAATGTGAAAACAAAGCATTAGTGGAAACGCGATCATTTACTGAACTGTGACCGAATTTTATCGACTTTCAGGAAAAATGCTCTGGAAACCGAACACGAATCCGAATCAATCATCTCTGCTTCCTTCATTTAAAAATGGAAAACTGATACAACTCCCCCCGCCATATACCGTGTAGATGTCCCCATTAAGAGGATTGTCTATTTAGTTCTCCCAGTGATGAGCTGTAATGATAGTGCACCAGATGAATATATAACCGTGGAATATAATCACAGTGAAGCAGATCTGAGTTTGTAACTAAAATGATACTTTTGTGCACTCTGATAATTACTGTAGTAGATGTTTTACTTCATAATGTAATCATCAAACAGAACTTATTTAATAAAGTTACCTTGGATATGTTTCAATCCTTATGAGAGAAAGTCATTTTTAGATAAAAGTTTAAAATAGAAAGCGGAGGCCGATAGCTGTAAGGGTTTAATCAGTACGTCTTCTAAATTTCAAAGTGCAATAAAGCAGCTGTTATAGGAAAATTGTGGGTATCGAAATAGTATTACACAACATTACTGCCTGTGAGGTATAATAATATACACAAACCGTATGTTACTGAAAATATATACTCATGGACTAGTTACAGTTTGAGATACTCCTTAATGGTCTGTAATAAAAGAAACATAGTTCCAGATATTGGATATTTTTTGATAATGTACAGTATACAATATCTAAAAGAAGATAATTTGTTCAGATGGTGTTATTAGATATTAAATATATGTAAGTTGAAGAATGACTACAGTTTGATAAGTTGCTAATCATATTAATATTGCAGATTAAAGCTTAAAGTACTGTATAAAACATAGACAAATACAATAAAGCAGTAATATACAAATCGACACAGTACTGGTATCGCCCCGGCACTTTCTAAAAAAAACCCATTGTGGTTGTATATAATGCTGGGCACAAATGACAAAAGACTTGAATGAAGATATGGGAAACTAGGAAAAACAGAGTGTGATAGGGTCTTAACTGATAACACAATAAGTTGCAGAGAAAAAAAGGAATCTGCTCACCTGATGAAGTTGCACCTAAGCAAAATGTTTAGCACATATCAGCCGCTGCAAGACACAGGTCCATAAGGAAAGAGAGGCACAGGATCCTGGTGAAGTGTCAGTAGATGCGCTGCTGATGA
This sequence comes from Oophaga sylvatica, assembly GCA_033576555.1. Taxonomy (NCBI): domain Eukaryota; kingdom Metazoa; phylum Chordata; class Amphibia; order Anura; family Dendrobatidae; genus Oophaga; species Oophaga sylvatica. The sequence goes on from JARQOD010000006.1 coordinate 321,899,789, forward strand.
ATATATTTAGATAGTCGATAATATTTTCAAAAGCTTTATTAGACACTTTTCAGGTCAACGCATTTCAAAGTCATAAACAGGACCTCTTCATCAGGACAAAACCTATCACAGGTTCGCTTCACCCGAATCCTGTGCCTCTCTTTCCTAAAAGACTTGGATGTTTTACATGCACTATATTATACATATTCCAATTATTATTATTATTTTTTTACATACACAACCCTAGCTCAAGAAGCATGGTTTCCAAAGCTTGTCCTGATGATTACTAGTAAGAATAAAACAGTTGTATACAAGCAGGAAGGATGGCTCTAAAACTGCATGTGTGCAGCTGCTATGTGGGATTTACCGTTCTCCAATAAAAGCCATATGTTTTTAAAATGTTGTTATAGTGCAAAAATAATAATTAGTGATGAGCGAACATGGTCGAATAAGGCTTTATCTGAGCGTACTCGTGTATTAACCAAGTTACTTCGGCGTGCTCGAAAAATATATTCAAGTCCCCACAGCTGCATGTCTCATGGCTGTTAGACACAACACATGGAGGGATTACCTGTTTGTTAGGCAATCCCTGCATGTGTTGCGGCTGTCGAACAGCTGCGAGATATGCAGCTGCAGCGACTCGAACATATTATTCGAGCATGCCAGGGGCGGACTGGGACTGAAATTCAGCCCTGGCATTTGAAATCGCACAGGCCCATGCTGTCCCTGACCCCAAAGCACCAGATGGATATATATTACTAATATTACTCTGCCTGGAGGAAATCAAGATTTACTCAAAGACCAATATTTCTAATAATACCAATAATATTGCTATATAAGAGTAAATAATTATAATAAAATAATAATATTGCAATATTAAAGACAAATACCAACAAACCGTAATCAAATCTAACCAGCATATACAATATTGATAACACCATACTGGTCGCTAAAGGGGTTGAGATTAAAGTCTATGTAACTTCAGGCTTCTGACATCATAGCACACACTATGAGGATTCTCTGGCGACGGCACTGGGAGCAGCCGTCATGTGATCACAACTATGTGAGTTTCACACCTCTTGCCACATTACGACTAATAGTTCTTGGCTTTGCTAATTTCACTTGTATTGAGAGAGGCTGTGCACGTCTAGTCAGCACGTGACCGCATGTATGAAAATTGCATACTTGTGGTAACATGATCAAAGGCAGAACTACAGTAGGTGCAAGGGTTACAATCGCAACGGGCCCTGGAGCCAAGAGGGCCCCAATAGTCCCTTTGGCATTTATAAAAAGATCAATGCTATTAAAGACTTGCAATAATTGGGGGCCCCATTTGAACTTTTGCTTTTGGGGTCCATGCTGTTCACATGATCACCAACACCCAGCTGCTCTGTGAGGATTCAGAAATCTGCAGTCACATAGAGTCACTGGAGACTCTAACTTCAAGCTTGGACAACTACTTTTACAAGAAAACACTGTACTAAGACTGATATTACCGCCATACAGTGAACATATAATGGTGACATCCGTTTTACACCAGTGCTCTACAGACCATATACAGTGGGTACGGAAAGTATTCAGATCCATTTACATTTTTCACTCTTTGTTTCATTGAAGCCATTTGGTAAATTCAAAAAAGGATAATTTTTTTTCTCATTAATGTACACTCTGCACCCCATCTTGACTGAAAAAACCCCAGAAATGTAGACATTTTTGCTAATTTATTAAAAAAGAAAAACTGAAATATCACATGGTCATAAGTATTCAGACCCTTTTCTCAGTATTGAGTAGAAGCACCCTTTTGAGCTAGTACAGCCATGAGTCTTCTTGGGAATGATGCAACAAGTTTTTCACACCTGGATTTGGGGATCCTCTGCCATTCTTCCTTGCAGATATTCTCCAGTTCCATCAGGTAGGATGGTGAACGTTGGTGAACAGCCATTTTCAGGTCTCTCCAGAGATGCTTAATTGGGTTTAGGTCAGGGCTCTATATAGTATGATGGTCCACATCACAGCCCCTATATAGTGTGATGTTCCACCTCACAGTCCCCAATATAGTATGATGGTCCCGGAAGACCCACATATAGAATGATGGTACACTTCACAACTCATTATATATTATGATGGTACACCTCACAGCCCCTATATAGTATGATGGTACCCCAACAATCCCCCTTATATTATGATGTTCCATCTCATAGCCCCCTATATAGTATGATGGTCCACCTCACAGCACCCATATAGTATGATGGTCCCCCCAACCCCCTTCCACCCATATAGTATGATGGTACAACCCACAGCTCCTTATATATTATGATGCTACACCTCACAGTTCATATGCAGTATGATGGTACCCCCAACTGCCCCCACATAGTTTGATGGTCCTTTAACACCTACATATAGTATGATAGTACACCTCACAGCTCATTACATATTATGATGGCACACCTCACAGCCCATATATAGTATGATGGCACCCCAAACAATCCCCCTTATATTATGATGTTCTACGTCATAGCCCCCTATATAGTATGACGGTCCACATCACAGCCCCCTATATAGTATGATCCAGTGACATCATTTCACCGCTGATGTCACCTGTTGGTCGCGGAGCCAGCCACCTTGTGCTCCGTCACAACTGTGAAAATATTGTTGTCTTGAAAGGCATATTGTAGCAGACAAGGTGGCCCACTATCAGGCAGGCCCTTCTGACATTTGCCAGAATTGCCAGATGGCCAGTCCGGCCCTGGAGTCACTGGGTTAGAGTGCAAGCATGCTCAGATAGCACCTTATCCAAGCACGTTCGTTCATCAATAATAATAATATATTATCAGGAAACAGGAATGCTTTTTCAATTTGTCTAAACATATAAGTTCAGCATTCCCCAGTGTGCTGTATACTTTCAGGAACACTGGAGCTGCAACTATGATTTGCAATTTAAAACGTTTGAGATCATTATGCCATAAGTCTAATGTTTGCTACATCTGTAGATCAAAAGAGAGGGAAAGAATATAGGAAAGAGTAACTTTTTTTCTTCTTATTTTTTAAACTTTTGTCTTTGATTATAATAATCAACAAAAGAAAAGTAAACTGGCAACCCAGGGTTGTAATTTTCAGAGAATTACATAAAATATATAATAAATACTAAATGTACATAGATAATATAAAACTATTGTAAGTGGCATTTTAAAAAATATAAACAGATGATTAACAGAACAACTAAGAAAAGGAAAAAACAATGGACAGATCAGAAGGAGAAGGAAGAGGTGGGGGTTGGTTCATGGCTTCTTGCATGCTCCAGTCACTTTTCTTTTTTTGAATCAATATCTAGCATAGGAGAAATTGCTCTCAGACTTACAGGAATTAACTTGGATGGCCTGGACAGGAAAGTAGATCTGACATCTTCCAGACTGATTTTTATGATTTTTTTGTTAAAATATTCACTTATTCAGTCAATTTTGTTTTTGCCACCATTTTAGTATGTATACTGTGTGAATTTGGATCTACGAATGATATGTTCTACATTTGAAAATAAACTTTACATGAGCTTTTCCTACGTTTATACTTGATTGTGACACCTTTTAAATTGCAGTCAGTCAAGACATTAACTTATCACAACAGTTTTAACTTCAGAAACTCCAGATTTAGAACTACAGTTCCTCTGGACATACATTTTTTGTGCAATGGATATATAGATTTACATTGTGGTGCCTCAAATAATTGGTGACCTTATAATACAAGAAATGTTTGTGTTGCCAAGCGTTTGAGCCACTTTGTTAGTTTCTTTCTTGTTTTGTTAATAAAGGAGTTGGGTGGTCCTTGACAGATCATTGTAATATTTATATACCCTAAAATTGCACTGAATGGGACTAGTTCTAGATAATTCTTAAAACTGCATACTAAAGCTAAATAGCAATAATTTTTAATACATTTAAAATAATTAGTAATATTAACAATTGTAATTAACATTGACAAATCTAAATCAGGTTTGACATTTGACAGATTGATCAGACACAATTTAGTCAATTAATCTCCACCAAGAGATCAAATAATTTACAATGTATTATGCTCTAAAATCCGAATATTACAGCGAGTGTATGAGCTTTTCTTTTCATTGATTAATGTCATTCCATGCAGACAATGACGTACATTATCACTATGCATTCATTTAATTATTTAAAAATTAAGGAGGCCTGGCTTTGCCACTTCCTAATAAAAACACTAAATTTAAAATGAATTAAATATGAAAAACAGATCAGGTTTCTATTTTTAAACAATGTTGTCTTACTGATTTGTTTTTCCTTGAGGATATCTGGTAAAAGGGTCATGATTTCAAAGAGGTGATATTTTAAACCATGAAGTTGGAATACTATATATTTTTGATACGTAGATATTATTCATTAGGCCGGCGTCACACTGACGAGTTTGATGCGAGTAAGTCGCATGACTTTCTCCCATCAACACCCGGCACGGCCGCCCGCTCTCGGACCCGAGTGTGCGGCTGCATAGGAATACATGCAGCCACACACTCGGGTCCGAGAGCGGGCGGCCGTGCCGGGTGTTGATGCGAGAAAGTTGTGCGACTTACTCGCATCAAACTCGCCAGTTTGACGCCGGCCTTACTGATTTACCAGTTGGCAATATAGTCACCTAAATTCACAATTAGTTCTTAAGAGTTAACCAGAAATACTGAGTTGTACACAACAATTTTCTGTATTAACTTAAATGCTTAATATAAAAGAAATTTCCGTCTCGGCATTGGGTTGGTGAAAGTGTCAATCACAAATCAGATTGCTTGAAACAGTAAAACGGATTTTGATTTGTTCACCATTATGCTTTTCTGAGAAGTGCTGGATGCATTCGGTAATAATCTGAATGGTAGTTGAGCAGGTCAACAGTAAATTTCTATTTGAAATAGCATTTTTGATTTGAGAGTAATTACATTAGGATGATGGGGTAGAAATCATATATATACCTCAAACACATGTAGAAAGTGTGAATGGTCATTCAATGGTCATTCAATTGGTAATTCACACCACATAGGCTAGTCATAAACATACATCCTACATGAATAAACATCCAAAAAATACACGTGCAAATAAACAATTAAAAAAGTTATGGATTGCAAAACAGAAGATGCAACAGACCAAGCAGGAGGAGCCAATACTACATTCTACATTCCAAACAGTATCTATGTGCTCCTGCTGGAGTTGCAAATGTGTTCACCAGACCAATCTCTCTCTGTTATTGCATTTAAGCCAAACACGACTCATCAATGAAGAAGTTATATCTTTTTCCAGCCTCCATTGCTCCATTCCAGCCTCTCATGACCATCTATAGGTCATGTGGGCAATGGCATGAAGAGGCCTTCATGTGGGAAATCTACATCGGTGCTACTGCTGAGATTATGATGTGGGGTGGCATAATTTACAGTAGCCAAACCCCTCTAACCTTTATTCCAGGAACAGTAACAGCTCAAAGTTATATTGGTTTGGCAGTGTCTTGGGACTTCTCTCCCATTGAGCACATCTAGATATCATTGGTAAACAATTGCAAAGGAAGCTGCCAGCAGTGGATCTTGATGATTAGCGTGTGGCATTTGGTGTGGCATAGCATTTCTCAGACAACTGCTATTAAACTCATGGATCGCATGTCAAGGTGTGTAATAGTCTATATTTCTTCATGCTCAAAGCTGAATAAATCAAGATTTGGAAAATTAGCTTGCATATTTTCACTATTTGCATATCATTAACATGTCTATTGACACTGTGATTTCCATGGTTCGATGACTTTTTCTTCTTGGTGTTGCAATTTCAATTTTGAGGATATTTACAGGGCTATTTGGTGGAAAGGCAATTGACATTTTAATATACAGTATATAGAGTTGTGTTATAAGCACATATATTACAAATTTTGTACTGTACATTTTTTTGCATTTTTCTTAATGCATTGTAACCTATCTTTGCATATTTTCTTTATTAAGAACAATCTATTTTAAATTATTTGTGAAATGAATAGCAACATTTCTGTTACAATACTCAGAGAACCACTGGGTGATAATTTAGTTGTTTTGCTTAGAATATGTAAATTAATACAGTTATAAAATGAACAATATATCATAATTTTTCAATTATGATGAATTGTCAACAAATTATAGGTGGCAGCATTGCAATTTCATTATAAACTGCCATAAATTAAACAAATAGAACAAAATATAATTTACTGCTTACAGGCTGCCTAACACCTTTAAAGAGGTCACCTCACCTGGCCTATCAAATGTTGTAATTGCCAGTATTGTGAAGGAAAATAAAAATAGAATATAAAAAACAAAATGAAATTAACATTCTAGCTCTGTTAGGTTTATATCTGGTGAGATAGAAATAAACAAATTTTAGGATAAAAGTATATTCCTGTTATGAAAGCCGTATTCTACACTGATCTTCCTTAGAACATTCTGTGACAAAATCCATGAGTACATCTCTACAGGGAGAAAAAGTGTAATTATATTATAAACATTTCTACCTAAAATACTGCCTTGATGTAAAAAATATTTAGAGTTGAGAGTCCTCAGTGGTTGATACCTTTTAATGGCTAACTGAAAAGATGGTAACAAATTGCAAGCTTTCGAGACTACTCAGGTCTCTTCATCAGGCTGAACTAATACAAAATCTGAAGAATCACAGGACTATTACAAGGAACTAAGCAAGTTGGTATCTTGTCTGTCTGACAAATCCATAAGAGCCGATGACCTGATACCAGAGAGTCCAAGAACAGGGACATTCTACATGCTTCCCAAAATCCACAAAGCTGGGAATCCAGGGAGGCCGATTATTTCATGTGTGGACTCCCTTACTGAGCAGGTATCTGGATGGGTAGAGGGCATTCTTAAACCCCTGGTAAAGGATACACCCAGCTACATTCAGGACACAACTGACCTACTGAATAAACTAGCAGCAATAGGTCCTCTACCAGAAGGAACCATCCTGGCCACCATGGATGTGGAATCCTTGTACTCTAATATCCCACACCAGGATGGATTAAATGCCTGCAAAGACTTCATGAAAAACACAGAGAATGATGCTGATTCTGTGGTGAAACTCACAAAATTCATCCTCACCCACAATTACTTTGAATTTGACAACAAGATCTATTTACAGGAGACTGGCACAGCGATGGGAAGTAAAATGGCTCCACAGTATGCAAATCTTTTCATGGCCAAGCTTGAAAGCGACTTTCTGTCCTCATGTCCAACCAGGCCTCGGGCCTACTACCGCTACATTGATGACATTTTAATCATCTGGACGGAGTCTGAGCAACAGCTAAAGACGTTCCACGAACAGTTCAATCAATTTCATCCCACCATCAACTTAACACTTAACTACTCCAGCACTGAAATTAACTTTTTGGACACCATCATTAAACTGAAGGACAAAGAAATAGAGACATCCCTGTATCAGAAGCCAATCGACCGTCCAACATACCTTAAATGGGACAGTTTCCATCCAAAACACATAAAAAACTCTATTGTCTACAGCCAAGCCATCAGATACAACCGTATATGTTCCAACCCCATGGATAGAGATGAACACCTTGGTCGCCTTAGAAAGACCTTTTTAAATCAGGGCTACCATCCAAGAACAATTGAAAACCAAATTACAAGAGCCACCAGAATATCAAGGGATCACCTGCTACATTACAAAGCTAAAGAAGAAAATAACCGGGTGCCTTTAGTGGTCACCTACAATCCAAATCTGGAGGTGCTAAGGGGAGCTGCACGGAAACTACAACCTTTACTACAAAAAGATGCCCGGTTACAATCCATATTTCCAGACCCCCCACTACTGTGTTTTAGGCAGCCCCCAAATCTAAGAAGCATCATTGTCAGAAGTTCCCTGTCCTCCCCAACAGCTGCAGGAACCTTGCCTTGCAATCAGAAGAAATGCAAAACCTGTCCATTTATAATGACCACGGACAAGATAAAGATCCCCAACTCACATCAGGACTACAAGATACCAGGTACTTTCAGCTGCATCACATCTAATGTTGTGTACCTAATTATATGTACTAAATGTCCAACTGGGGGTCTGTATGTGGGGGAGACCGGGCAAAAACTGAGAACAAGGATGAATTCTCATCGCCACGCAATAAGAGAAAAAAGAATGGATCTACCGGTGGCAAAACATTTTTGCTCCCCTGATCATAGCATGTCAGATATGAAAATACTGGTACTAAGAAGCAGATTCACATCTCAAAGGCAGAGAAGAATTTGCGAATACAAATTGATGGTGACCTTTGACACTCTTAATGCTGGAATGAACCTGTCACATGGTTTTATGGCCTATTACATCAATTAAGGAATTTACTCCAAATACCCTGTGAAAACATCACAAAACATTACCAGACCCCAATCAGAGGGTAATAAAACTTTCTCTCCTTATCTATGAATTGTTCCAATATTTATGCTCATTCCTCTGCCATAATGACTATTCTGCTTCACGTCACTTGTCTTACCTATTGCATTTTTTTCTGTGTTTTTGTGTATAAATATGTGATTCTTCAGATTTTGTATTAGTTCAGCCTGATGAAGAGACCTGAGTAGTCTCGAAAGCTTGCAATTTGTTACCATCTTTTCAGTTAGCCATTAAAAGGTATCAACCACTGAGGACTCTCAACTCTAAATATTTTTCTATCTACTGGCTAACACGGTACGAAGATATACATCTTTACTGCCTTGATGTACAAATTTTTAGAGGAGTCAAGAAATCTGGTATCTCCTCAGCATTGGGAGAATTAAACTGAAAATTACACATCCCACATAGTGAGAATGATTGATAAAAGAGCTTGCAGAACTTTTGGTGGCCAATTCATCAAAGTAACTTTGCCAGATTTTAGGCCTGGTGTTATTATGTGAGTCCAGGTTCTCTCTACCAATGTAAGCACTACATGGGCAAAATGGGGCTAGTCAAAGTCTTCAAAAATTATGCCATATTGGTTGCGTAACTTACACAGGATTTGTACCCCAGTCCATGACTGGAGTAAAATTTCTGGTGAGATGCAAGGAGGTACACGCCAGTGAAAAAGTTTTAAAAATTAATCAAATTCATTAAGTGGTGTGCTACTCTTAATGAATTAGGCTCATGTTACTCCAAGATTAATTAATTAAGACTGGCTTGTACTAGCCATAAATGAATTAGGTAGACAGCGTCAAATCAGGGGTGAAGAAAATTCAAAGCTTCTTTATTTTGCCATAAAATGCAAGATTTCGACCTACCATAGGTAATTTTCAAGCATGACAAAATGATGTAACAGGTCAGGTTTAAATAGCATAGATCATTAACGAATAGTGTTGAGCGATAGTGCTCGATATCTAAAAATATCGTATCGAAATTGTATCGCCAATAGCACTAAATATCGTCGATATCCGATTTCGATACCGGAAGTCCAATGTAAGTCTATGGGAACAAAATATCGCAACTAAAAAAAAACCTTTATTTCCTTGTAAACACTAAATATACACACATAAAATACATATATATATTATACATGTCATTGTGACATATATATATACATATATGTATAGTTTATACACTTCTACATAGTAAAATATCCTCTGATTCAATTGCCTGGTAAAGCCGGCTTCTGTGAAAAGACAGAAGCACCCGACATGAAATGACACTTGGTGTACATAGGGTTAACCATGTCTTTTCATGTCGTTTGCAATCTGATTTGCACAAACAATTACATCAGTCTATGTGTGCAAAATTTCACACCTGTAGGGTTAATTAAAGGTGTAAATTCGTTGTAAAAAAAACTGACTTTTTTGCTACGAATTTACACCTTTAATTAACCCCTACAGCTGTGAAATTTTGCACACTTACACTCATGTAATTGTTTGTGCAAATCAGATATCAAACTACATGAAAAGACATGGTTAACTCTATGTAAACCAAGTGTCATTTCATGTCGGGTTCTGCATTTTCACAAAAGCCGGCAATTGAATTAGCGGCTATTATACTATGTAGAAGTGTATGAACTATAAATATAAATATATATATATATGTGTCACAAATTCAATGACATGTATATATATATATGAGGTGTAAAATTGCTGAAAAAAAATGCGTGGCTCCCGCCCTATTTTCGCAACCAGACAGACAAAGCCAGTGAGTGGGGGCAGATAATAATAGCCCAGAGAGGGAACATTATTTTTGGCCCCCCCCGGCTACTAACATCTGCCCCCAGACACCCCAGAAAGGGCAAATCTCTAATTAGATTTGCCCTTTCTGGCACTTTGCCCGTCTATTCCCATTGCCCTGTAGCGGTGGCGAATGGGTTAATAAGGGGTTAAAATGACCTTGCAATTGAAAGGTCACTTTAAGCCAGGTTAATAATTGAGAGCTGTCAATCAGACAACTATCAATTATTAATCCTATTGTATGAAAGAAAAATCAAACACACACACTTTAATAAAAAAGAAGTTTAATGAAATAAGCACACAGTTTTTGACCATATTTTATTTACCTGCTAAAACCATTTCCTGTAATAAAAATAAAATAATAAAGCAAAATTATTCTTACCAATCCGATGTACAGTCAGGTACCACGGTGTAATCCATCAGAAAGGGTTAATGTTTACTGCAGGACCGCAGCTAATGCTGCAGCCTCACAGTAAACCCCCAAATGAATGAGTTCCTCTCCTGGCTGACAGGAGAGGAAGTGGAAAGCTTAATTGATTGCTTTCCACTTTCACTTCAGGTCAGCCAGGGACACAATCAGTGACGTCAGAGGGAACTGGTTAACAAAAATAGGGGATCCCCTCGAAAAAAAATGGCGTGGGTCCCCCCTATTTTTGTTAACCAGCCAGATGAAGCAGACTGCTGAGGCCTGGTTTTTCAGGCTGGTAAGGATCCAATATCCATGGACCTTGCAAGCCTGATAATACCAGGCCACAGCAGTCTGCATATCTTGGCTGATTAACAAAAATAGGGATCCCCTCGAAAAAAAAAACGGCGTAGGGTCCCCCTATTTTTGTTAACCAGCCAAGTAAAATGCAGACTGCTGCGGCCTGGTATTAAAAGACTGTCAAGGCCCATGGATTTTGGCCCTCAACAGCCTGATAATACCAGGCTACAGCAGCCCCACATTTGGCGCATCAAAAGATGTGCCAATTGTGGCACTTTACCCGGCTCTTTCCACTTGCCCTGTAGCGGTGGCAAGCGGGGTAATAAGGGGTTAATGTCACTGTTGATTGCACGGTGACAATAAGCCCGGTTAATAATGGAGAGGCGTCAATAAGACACCGATCCATTATTAATCCCAAAGTTATTAAATGTATAAAAAAAAGACAAAGCAAGAAAAAAGTCTTTTAATGAAATAAAAGAGACAACACAGTTTTCATTTCTTTTATTGTACTCTCATTCCTGCGACGCCATCGATCTCCTGTAAAAAAAGAAAAAAAACAAACCAACAGTATACCACCTGTCCGACGCAGTCCATAACGACAGTCCCACGACGATCCAGCTCTGCTACATCGCAATGACAGGCAGAGCCTGTCATCGCAACGCAGCACAGCTGATTACCTGCTTCCCCGGCGGTGACGTCATCGGACTGACTGCTTTACGGCCGGGATTACCCAGCAGTCACTGCAGTTATCGCGAGAAACTGCATGTGACCGCCGGGGAGAAGAGGATGGCGGCCATGAAGCAGTCCAGGACGTGACCGCCGGAGATCTTCTGCCAGGTAAGTGCCGCTGACTCTTGACAGACCCGACCGACGGACACTGACAGTGACAGACCCGACCGACGGACACAGACAGTGACAGTGACAAATCCGATTCCGGTATTCGATAAGACGAAAATATCGAAACGAATTATCGAAAGGCCGATAGAGCTAATATCGGCCGATAGCCGATATTTACATTATCGTATCGCTCAACACTATTAACGAAGCAACAATCAGGAAGCACTCCACCCCCTGGTTGTCCACTCAAGCAATTATACCACTATATTTTGCCAAGCATTAAGCATAAGGGTGGGTTAATAATGCTTTGGAGTTTTGCTGCAACCAATGGCACAGGGAAAAATTCACGGGTAGAGGGAAGAATGGATTAAATGAAATTTCAACAAATTCTGGATTCAAACATAACACCATCTGTAAAAAAGGCTGAAGTTGAAAAAAGGATGGCTTCTAGTGATGGGTGAGCACTAAAATACTCGAGTGCTCGTTGCTCAGGTTGAGCAAATTGGAATACTCGGGTACTCGGACAGAACAACGATCCCATTGTAAGCCTATGGGAGACCCGAGCATTTTTAACGAGATCCCCTCGGGGTCCTTTTAAGGTCTAAAAACATTTGAAAATGATGAAAACACTGCTCAAATGACACGGGAACATCATGTCATGTGTGCATTGCCACGAAGATCGTCGCGGTTGCACATTTTGACTTCTCACAGCTGAGTTGCTGTTTCTTTGTGTTTGGCAGCTAGGGAGTTAATTCTGTCTGTGCTCGGTGCTGGGACTGGGTGCAGTTTCTCCCGGCTGCAATTGATTATTTGTTGATTGGTTTCCTTTAAGTTTCTGGTTGTCTGCTTTGGGAGTTGCCAGTGAAACACTTCATGCAGACCACAGATAGGAATGAATCTGTATAGACTCTAGTTGAGAGAGCTCCTTAGTTGTTTTAAGCTTAACTTGCTTAGAGTTTATTTCCCAGACCATTTATGTTCCTTCGGTGTTTGAGTGTGTATGCAAGAGAGTGCTATCCTGTCTGTCTTATATGTCTAATCTGTGTATTTAGCTGAGATCAGCCCATAACCCTTTGGTGGTAATCAGGATCCTTCTTAGGACTGATTACAGGGTTCAGGGTCTGATAGGAGACAGGGTTAGGCTGGAGACTTGGACCTCTGAACCATTATCAGTACCTCCAAGGTAAGGGATTAGTTAGGACCCCTGTGTAGGGTCAGGTTAGATCCCGGTCCTCCTCTTTCCTGTTACAGCTCATCAAGTCCTCAAGATTAACCCTGAGTTCAACTGATATCGTCTCTGCACATCTAGTCCTCAAGATTAACCCTAAGTTCTGCTGATTTTGTGTCAGGTAAATCTATTTTATACTTACATTCTTAGATTGCTAAACTATATGTTGTATAGAGTGTGGTTCCTGTATAAATAGTTTACTGACATTGTAGTCATATCATTAGACAGCATGACATTTTCACTGGCCATAAAAAATTATCTCTAGTTACCATGGATCCAGTAGCCCAGCTGGCTCTGCAGTTGCAGGGATTATCCATGGAGCTGACGGACATTAAGTCCAAAGTTTTGTCTCCCCTGGAGCAAACCAGAGTTGAACCTAAGGTGGCTCTTCCAGATAGGTTCACTGGTGGGCGAGACAAATTTTTTACCTTCCGGGAGGCATGTAAATTATATTTTCGGCTTCGGCCGCGATCATCAGGGAGTGATGAGCAGAGAGTGGGAATTGTTATCTCACTTCTTCAAGGGGACCCTCAATCCTGGGCATTTTCCCTTCCTCCGGGATCCCCGGCTCTACAGTCTGTAGATCAATTTTTTACTGCTCTGGGATTGGTATATGATGACCCAGATCGGGTCTCTCTTGCTGAGACTAAATTACGTAAGATACAGCAGGGAGATCGTCCTGCGGAGGAATTTGCTTCTGAGTTTCGTAGATGGGCCACGGATACTCAGTGGAATGACCCAGCTCTTAGGAGCCAGTTTTGTCATGGCCTTTCTGACAAATTAAAAGACGTTTTGGCTCAGTATGAGTCTCCTCCTTCTCTGGAGGCTGCTATGGCCTTAGCTATCCGTACTGATAGACGGCTTCGGGAGAGGGGTGAGGTAACTCCACTCCCTGTTGTTACTCCACCTACTACTAAAGTCCCTTATGTTGAGGTTCCCTTGTCTGTTCGGATGAGCCTATGCAGTTGGGAGGGACATCTTTTCGTAGTAGGGGATTGGCGGCACGCCGCAGGACTAGAAGGTGTTTTTTCTGCGGGAAAGAGGGACATTTTGTTGGAGAATGTCCATCCCGTGTCTTGTTAAGTAAAAAGTCGCCGGAAAACTGCTAATCCCAGGTTGTGTGGTGGATGACAACCTGGGAGTATGTATTTCATCCGCCGGTTCTTCTCAGTTCCTTGTACCAGTGGAGGTGGTGTTTGGTACTAGAGTGAAGAGATTGTCTGTTCTTCTGGATAGTGTTCGGCGCCAATCTGGTTGACGCTCAGTTTGCTCAGGCTCAAGGTATGCATCTGAGTGTATTGGTCAAACCGATCCCTATTTTTTCCATTGACGCCAGGCCTCTCGGCCAAGGTAGCTTTGTTCATGAGGTTCATAACATTGACCTTCGGGTAGGGGCAATACATAGGGAACAATTATCTTGTTATGTGTTGGAGGGTCTACCTACTCCCATTGTGTTGGGACTTCCTTGGCTGGTTAAACATAACCCTGTAATTAATTGGCAGTCCAGAGAGATAAGCCAATGGGGTGAGTTTTGCAAAAGCAACTGCATGAACACAGTCATCAGTGCGGTCGTACCTAGTACATTGCCTCCTTTTTTGGAGGATTTTGGGGATGTTTTTTCTGAGGAGGGGTGTCGGGAGTTGCCTCCTCATCGTGTGTATGACTGCTCTATTAATCTTCTTCCTGATGCTAAGTTACCTAAAGCTAGGTTGTATAATCTTTCTGGTCCTGAAAGACAGGCTATGAAAGATTATATTTCCGAAAGTCTGGCCAAAGGGCATATTAGACCTTCATCTTCCCCTGTAGCCGCGGGTTCTTCTTTGTGAAGAAAAAGATGGAGGCCTACGCCCTTGCTTGGATTTCCGCGAACTTAATCGGATTACTGTTCGAGATCCGTATCCACTCCCTCTTATTCCTGATCTCTTTCAATCAAATTGTTGGCGCCAAATGGTTCTCTAAATTGGATCTCAGGGGGGCGTATAATCTGATTAGAATAAAAGAGGGGGATGAGTGGAAAACGGCGTTTAACACGCCGGAGGGACATTATGAAAACCTGGTTATGCCTTTTGGTCTGACTACTGCACCAGCAGTATTCCAACATTTTGTTAATGACATTTTTCGTCACCTTGTGGGGGTGTTTGTGGTCGTATATTTGGATGACATTTTAATTTACTCGCCAGATCTTGTGTCTCACCAGGAGCATGTGAGACAGGTGTTGCAGATCTTGCGAGACAATAAACTATACGCCAAACTGGAGAAGTGTGTTTTTGCCGTACAGGAACTTCAGTTTTTGGGTTTTTTGGTGTCAGCCTCCGGTTTCCGTATGGACCCTGAAAAGGTGAGAGCAGTGCTTGAATGGGATCAGCCAGGGGATCTTAAGGCTCTGCAGCGTTTTTTGGGGTTTGCTAATTACTACCGGAAATTTATTTGTAATTTCTCGTCTGTCGTCAAACCTCTCACGGACATGACGAGAAAAGGGACGGATTTTTCTAGGTGGTCGGACAAAGCTTGCCAAGCCTTTTCCTCTTTAAAGAGATGTTTTGCTTCGGCACGCGTTCTCATCCAACCAGATGTATCTCAGCCGTTCATTGTGGAGGTGGACGCGTCTGACGTAGGGGTGGGTGCTATATTGTCCCAGGGTCCGTCCCCTGGTAAATGGCATCCGTGCGCTTTCTTTTCTAAGAAATTGTCGTCCGCCGAAAGGAATTATGATATCGGCAATAGGGAACTTTTGGCCATTAAGTTAGCTTTTGAAGAATGGCGTCACTTTTTGGAGGGGGCAGTCCACCCGGTTACCGCTATTACTGATCACAAGAACCTGTTGTATTTGGAATCCGCTAAGCGTCTGAATTCCAGACAAGCTCGATGGTCGTTGTTTTTTACCAGGTTTAATTTTGTTGTCACTTATCGTCCGGGGTCTAAGAATGTAAAGGCTGATGCTTTGTCTCGCAGTTTCCCAGGGGCCGGGAAAACGGATGACCCGATTCCTATCCTTCAGGAGGGGGTGGTAGTGTCGGCTGTATGTTCTGAGCTTGAGGAGGAGGTGTTAGAGGCTCAGGGGGACGCCCCTGCAGGACCTCCAGGGAGACTGTTTGTCCCGAATCAGTTGAGACAAAAGGTTATTGAGGCACATCATAATTCTGCTTTAGCAGGACATCCAGGGAGTAAGGCTACTTTAGATCTCCTTTCTCGCCGTGTAAGGTTCTATGTATATATTCCTGAAACTCAGTTTGTTCGTCAGCCATTTTACTTTCTGTCTTGCTGCAGCTATCTTGCCCTCAGTCAAAATGGAGTTTCCAGCTTGCATGTTCCCGCCCTGATTCTCTCCTTTGCTTCTTAAGCAGCCACAGCTGAGCAATCAGTGCTTCAGAATCTAGCCTGCAGTGAACCTGTGACTTGACTCCTGTAAGCCTTGGACCTTGTACTCCAGCTATTCCTACTGAGGAACTCTGAAGCACTTGTGGACTCTGAACCCTGCTCTTTGAAAGACCCACGTTTGCATGGACTTACGGTAACAGAGAAGAAGATCCTGAATCTGTATTGGAGAGTGATTGCTGTGCTTGGATTACTCTGGCCTGCTGTGTCTCCTGTTTCTGTGTCTGCAAACTGTGTGACTATTTCTGCCAACTTGTATGAAGTAATACAGGACTTTTCTATATCAAACCTGTGACTCCTGTGTTTTCATCGCACCCAAGCACAAGACGCTATATGAACTGTACTACATACATTACAAGATTCTGAAGCCAAAACGTTAGTGTCTGCTGGGTCTGGAAGGCTGTGTCTGCTGTACTGTGGATATCAGACGTCCGGTTGTACTTTCTGTGATGACAGTGGTTGTGACTTCTCACAACCATTCCAGGTGAGCAATTCCCTTAAGTTTTTTCTTTTGCAGTGTTACCACAGGTAAACACTATTGTTTTTTTTTTTCCTCCTTTCTTTTCTCTTTTTTGTCTGCTGTAACTCTGGATATCAGATGTCTGGTTGAAACTTTCTGTGATGATAGTGGTTGTGACTTCTCACAACCATTCCAGGTGAGCAGTTCCCTTAATTTTTTTTTCTCTCTGCAGTGTTGCCACAGGTGAACACTATTGTTTTTTTTCTCTCCTCTTCTTCCAGTAATCCTTCTTAAAAGATCTGGAAAATGGAGGCCCGCATAAAGGAACTTTGCAGAGTGACTGATAATATCCTTGCAGATTTGCAGAATATAAAGACCCGTTTTACAAATCTACAGGACCTCAATAATCACAATTTGCAAGTGGTTGGACAGACTACCCAGGATTTGCGAGCCAGGATTGAGGTTCTAGAGGGGCGAGTCCAGGCTCCTGCCGTAGCCCCGAGTGCTGGGATTCCCAAGTTGCCCCCTTTTCGTTTTGGCGGTGAACGTGAGAAATTCAGGGGATTTATTAATCAATGCAATCTTTTTTTTTCTGCACATGCTTCACAATTTCCCACTGAACGATCTAAGGTGCTTACTATAATTATGTTGCTTACCAACAAGGCTTTAATGTGGGCAAACCCTCTGATTGAGACTGAGGATGATTGTTTGAATCACCTTGATGATTTTATTTCAGCCATGGGGCAGGTGTTTGATGACCCCAATCGAGGTGCAACAGCTGAAGCAGCCATGTTAGCTTTGCGCCAAGGTAAGCACTCGGTAGCTGAATATGCCTTGGATTTCAGGAGATGGGCCCTTGATACCACCTGGGACAGTTCCGCCAAAAAATCTATTTTTCGAAAGGGGTTATCTCCACTGATTAAGGATGAACTTGCTCGTGCCGACCCTCCCACTGCGTTAGGTGACTTTATTAACTACTGCATCCGTATTGATACTCGTCTGACTGAACGCAGGCAAGAGAGATGGTTCGAAAGCAATCGTACTAACCTTTTCCTACCTTCCTCTCCAGCTAAGGAACCTTTGAGTAGGATTACACGGGAACCTGAACCTGAACCCATGCAGGTAGACTCTTTACAACGACGGGTTAGTGATGCACGCAAGGAACATCGTTTTAAGGAGAATCTATGTTTCTATTGTGGTAAGTCAGGGCACTTCATTATAAACTTCCCCAGCCGTTCTCGTAAGACTACTGCAGCACTCATTCATTGTGAGTGTTGCGAGAGGGGATCTATCAGGTCCGAGCCTCAGGCTCCAGAGAGATCTGCAGCAACAGATCTTGATTTCTCGGACTTAAACTCCGTTACCTCTGAGGACGTTGACTGTGTAAACGCTGCCATTTTTCAAGTTTCCTCAGCGGTGTCCCAGCTGAGTTGTAAGAAAAACAATTCTCATTGCTTTCTTTCCATCAAACTCTGGGTTGACTCAGCTTGGGTGTCTAGCTCTGCTATGATCGACTCAGGGGCAAGTGGAAATTTTATGGATGTCTCCTTTGCTCTGAAACAGGGAATACGTTCAGTGAAGAAGGCTACTCCAGTACAGATGGAAACTGTGGATGGCTCCCTGCTGACCTCTGGACCAGTGGATCAGGAAACAGAGCCTTTGAGGGTTCTTATGGGTAAAGATCATCAAGAGAAACTGTCCTTTATGCTTATCTCTTCTCCCCACTTTCCCATTATTCTAGGGCTACCATGGCTGCAGGCTCAGAATCCTACCATTAACTGGGAGACCAAGGAATTACACTTTCCAGAGAAACAGATGAGTCCAAAAGTTTCAGCTTGCTCTGTTCCTAAAGGAATCATGTCAGTCCCTGAACTACCAGCTGTATACCAGGACTATGTGGATTTATGTGACAAGAAGAACGCTGACCAGCTTCCTCCTCACCGTCCATATGATTGTCCAATTGAATTATTGCCTGGAGCAGAGATACCTTTTGGTAAGATCTACCCCCTGGCGGGGCCCGAGCTAAAGGCTTTAAAGGATTACATAGATGAAAATCTAGCCAAGGGCTTCATACGCCCCTCTTCATCTCCTGCAGGTGCACCCATCTTCTTTGTAAAGAAGAAAGATGGATCTCTGAGACCATGCGTAGACTATAGGGAACTCAATAAGGTTACTATTAGAAACCGTTATCCATTGCCTTTAATCCCTGAGTTATTGGAGAGAGTGCGACATGCCAAAATTTTTTCTAAACTAGATCTTCGTGGGGCCTATAACTTAGTCCGTATTAGACCTGGGGATGAATGGAAGACTGCATTCAGGTCACGCTATGGACACTTTGAATATCTAGTTATGCCTTTTGGTCTGAGTACCTCCCCAGCCACTTTCCAACACTTGGTGAATGACATCTTCAGGGATCTCCTAGATACATTCGTGGTAATTTATTTGGATGATATTCTAATTTTTTCTAACTCCACAGAGGAACATCATGGACATGTGAGAATGGTCTTGGAACGTCTAAGACAAAATCATCTTTACATCAAACTTGAAAAGTGTGAATTCCATAGGACCGAAATTCAATTTCTGGGGTATGTACTGTCTACACAAGGAATTAGTATGGATGGAAGCAAAACCCAAGCCATCAAGGATTGGCCAAGTCCTATAAATGTGAAGGAGGTACAGCGCTTCATCGGGTTTGCCAACTTCTATAGACGTTTCATTAGAAATTTCTCTGAGGTAGTGTCACCTATCACTCAACTTACCCGGAAAGAGTCTAGGTTTTCCTGGACTCCCCAAGCCCAGGAAGCATTTTCCCGTCTAAAAGATAAATTTACCACTGCACCTATCCTAGTACATCCCAACCCCGAGCTTGCCTTCATAATAGAGGTGGATGCTTCAGACTGTGCCGTTGGAGCTATACTCTCTCAGAGAACAGGTGAGAAGAATTTCTTGCATCCCTGTGCCTTCTTTTCCCAGCAGTTGTCTTCGGCTGAGAGGAACTACGATGTGGGCAATAGAGAGTTGTTGGCCATTATTGCCGCCTTCAAAGAATGGAGACACCTTCTTCAGGGAGCTGCACAGCAAATAGTCGTCCAGACAGACCATCGTAACCTTGAGTTTATCAGGTCGGCTAAGTGCCTGACTCCTCGCCAGGCTCGCTGGAATCTTTTCTTAAACCAATTTAATTTTATCATCTCTTATAGACCAGGATCGCGCAATGGAAAGGCTGATGCACTCTCTAGGATTTACTCAGCAGAGACACGTCCAATTACTCCTCCTAAGACTATTCTTCCTGACTCTAGATTCCTAGGAGTAATTCATAATCAAGACCTACTTAAGGACATCAAGGAAGCATACCATGCGGATTCCTTTTTGGCACAACCCCCAAGGGACGTAAGTCTTGTCTTTAAGAATGGTGTGTGGATTCAGGGACAACGTCTGTATATTCCTGAAACAGTCAGATTAAGAGTATTGCAACTCATTCACGATTCCAAGATAGCTGGGCATAGAGGAATTCTAAAGACACAGGAATTTCTTTCTCGTTTCTTTTGGTGGCCCACTTGCAGGAAGGATGTTTTGAATTATGTCACTTCATGTGAGGTCTGTGCAAGATGCAAAACACCTCGCTCCTCACCTACTGGTCTGTTACAGCCTCTTCCCACCCCGTCCCGCCCGTGGGGATCCATTTCTATGGACTTCATTGTGGAGTTACCAACCTCTCAGGGGAAGAACACCATTCTAGTGGTGGTTGACCGTCTAACAAAGGCAGCTCATTTTATCCTTGTGTCGGCTTACCCACTGCAAAACAGACATCAGATTTGATGATTAAAGATGTGTTTCGCTTACATGGAGTACCGGATGAGGTTATTTCGGATCGAGGGGTGCAATTCACTTCTAGGTTTTGGCAAAATTTCTGTGCAGCATTGGACATTAAAGTAAACCTTTCTTCTGCTTTTCATCCCCAGACTAATGGACAGACCGAACGAACCAATCAAACCCTGGAGCAGTATCTCCGCTGCTTTATCTGCCACCTACAGGATGATTGGGTGGATCTACTTCCATTAGCTGAGTTCTCGTATAACAACTCTCAGAGTGCCTCCACTAAACAGTCTCCTTTTTACTCTAATCTAGGTTATCATCCTAACATTCTACCACGATTTCCCATAGAAACGCCTTTACCAGCAGTGGCTGAAAGAATCACGTCTTTACAGAAGAATATGGATCTTCTAAAGGAAAATCTGGAATCGGCTCAAGAAAGGTACAAGAAAGCAGCAGATAAATTTCGTAAACCTGCACCAGCTTTCAAGGTAGGAGACTTGGTCTGGCTGTCAACCAGAAATCTTAAGTTAAGGATTCCATCGTCTAAGTTGGGACATAAGTACATTGGACCCTATAAAATCAGTAAAATTATAAGTGCCGTTGCTTGTCGTCTTCAACTGCCCAGAACTATGAGAATCCACCCTGTCTTTCATGTATCCCTACTAAAGGCTGCGACACCCAATACGTTTCCTGGACGTTCCTCTCCTTGCCCTGACCCAGTGCTAGTCGATGGTCAGGAAGAATTTGTGGTGGAAAGGATTTTAGATTCCAGGTTGTATAGAAATCAGTTACAATATCTGATTAAATGGCAGGGCTACCCAGTGGAGGACAACTCATGGGAACCGGTCAATAACGTTAATGCTCCTCGCTTGCTCCGTCAGTTTCATCAGAGGTACCCACACAAGCCTGGTCTGAGGTCATCCGGAGGTTGTCCTTAAGGGGGGAGTAATGTAAGGTTCTATGTATATATTCCTGAAACTCAGTTTGTTCGTCAGCCATTTTACTTTCTGTCTTGCTGCAGCTATCTTGCCCTCAGTCAAAATGGAGTTTCCAGCTTGCATGTTCCCACCCTGATTCTCTCCTTTGCTTCTTAAGCAGCCACAGCTGAGCAATCAGTGCTTCAGAATCTAGCCTGCAGTGAACCTGTGACTTGACTCCTGTAAGCCTTGGACCTTGTACTCCAGCTATTCCTACTGAGGAACTCTGAAGCACTTGTGGACTCTGAACCCTGCTCTTTGAAAGACCACGTTTGCATGGACTTACGGTAACAGAGAAGAAGATCCTGAATCTGTATTGGAGAGTGATTGCTGTGCTTGGATTACTCTGGCCTGCTGTGTCTCCTGTTTCTGTGTCTGCAAACTGTGTGACTATTTCTGCCAACTTGTATGAAGTAATACAGGACTTTTCTATATCAAACCTGTGACTCCTGTGTTTTCATCGCACCCAAGCACAAGACGCTATATGAACTGTACTACATACATTACACGCCGATTTTGGTGGCCTAACGCTAATAAAGATGTTATAACTTTTGTCGCGTCCTGTGGGGTTTGTGCTCGCTCTAAAACTCCTCATACCCGTCCATCTGGGGCCCTTTTACCTTGAAACTTCGGAGCGTCCATGGACTCATTTATCTATGGACTTCTTTACGGATCTTACTGGTGGTTGTTGACAGGTTCAGTAAGATGGCACATTTCGTTGCTCTTCCTGCACTCCCTAATGCTAAAACTCTGGCGCAGGTGTTCATTAGGGAGATCGTGAGACTTCATGGGTTGCCTTCTGATGTGGTGTCAGATAGGGGGTCTCAGTTTGTGTCCAAATTTGGAGGGCATTTTGTTTACGTCGGGGGATGTAATTGTCGTTTTCCTCGGCTTTTCATCCACAGACCAATGGTCAGACAAGCGTCTGAATCAGAGTTTAGAGACATATCTCCGATGTTTTGTCTCGGAGAACCAGGAGG